>CM016615.1:95517378-96717378 GCA_005393395.2 Gossypium australe
CCACACGCTCGTGTGGCCCAAACAACCTATTTTCAGTCTCGGATCTGCGGACTTCGCAGCCGCAGCAATCGTTCGCACTTACCACGGATTTTGCCCTTGTGGGCCCATTAAGCCACCGGGCCCACTTAGCCCACTTCGGTTCAAACAAGGCCCATTACAGCCTCAGTTCCGCGAGAGAGTTCGAGTCACTCCCAATAATCTATCGCCAACACTATTGACTCGATTTAACTCTATGAGCGCTCGCACACTCGAGAGCTCTCAGTTCTCGATACACTGGCTTTTCGGTATTCAGCTTTAACCGATTCATAGAACATCGCATATCAGAATAAACATGGTGTGAGAACACACCTGTTAAGGATTGTGGTTCGCGACACTTTCCGAGGCACCTAAGATCATAATTGACCATAGTTAGTCTTCAACCTTGGTATCCAAAATATAGAAATACTTTATCTATTGGCTTTACTTACCAGAGAACGACAGACTCCTTGCTATGGGAGAGTATTCGGCCTACAACCTCCTGATTAAGAACCGAGTCCCTAGCGGTATTTGATGCAACAAACAAAGGTGTTAGTAATCATCCAACATTTGCCCCCCATAGAGGAGAGAGACCGAAGTCTACTCTGTAGTCACAAGAATTCTAACTAAAAACAAATTAAGAGAGTATTTGCATTACTCCACTCTTACCAACACCAACCAATGTCAACATTGACAGTTGTCTAACAACAGGATTCGGCCCAACCACCAAGACAAGATTCAAAACGAAGAGGGTATATAGATTCGGCTTACAAGGTTCGGCCAGCAAAAGGAGAACCCACACTTCAAGAAGAAAGTATTCGGCCTAGGGAGAAATCAAAGAATGAGAAGTGTGGCTACGGCTTAGAGGTAAAGAAAAGAGATGAACAATTAGGAAGAAGAGAAATGAGAAGAAGGAAGGAAAAGAAGATGAGAGTAAATTACCAATTTGGCATTTAATCTGGAAAAATAAAGGAGAAATAAAAATAAGAGCAAAGTGAATTGGCAGAGGTAAAAGATGAAAGAAAATGACTCGAAATACTAAAGAAAGTCCAAAAATGCCAAAAATCTCAAAGGAAAATTCAGAGAAAATTCGGCACACTCTCCTCTCAAAACCGAATATGCTTCCAAATGACCCATCTTCAGCCGAAATTCCCACTTAGCCACACTCCCACTTTCAGCCAACACTTCCACACACATCACTTCCTCGATTTTTTCCCTTTTCTTCTCCTACTATTGCTCCCTCCATCCATTTGAATTATTTGACAAGTCTCCACTCCCATTGAAGAGTTGATCCGAACTCTGCTTCCTCCACTCTTAAGCCACAAAATAAAAGCCTCCATTTGCAATCTGTGGGATTCGAACCCCTCCCCTCCTTAATCTCCACTTGACGCCACACCATTACACTACATGCTCAACTTGTGACTCCTAATGCACATGAATTTATTTAAGTCTTACCACTGCCAACCCTCTTCACTTTAGGGTCAAAAACCAAATTTTCCCAAGGCTCAGACTCGAACCCAGACCTGCCTAGAACCCCCAAATACCCTCAATTAACCAGCTGAGCAAGCACAACATACAATTAAGCAAAAAAATTACATCCCCTAACTTTTGGGGCGTTATAGATTCATCTTAGTAAGTTCATATGGATACTTACCTTCCATACAAACTTAGTGTACATATTAAACGTACCTGAATGGATATACAATCACATAGTCGTTCGTATCTCAGATTTGCCCATTGAACCGTTTGGAATCTAATAGGATACTCAAAGTGCTCGGAATAGTCATACATTGCCAACGTCCCAGACGAGGTCATACATGTACTCAAATATCGATGCCACTGTCCCAGACAGGGTCTTACACAAATCAATACAATGCCAATGTCCCAGACATGGTCTTACACGTAAATCTCATCTCGATGCCAACGTCCCAGACGTGGTCTTATATGAAATCTCAAATCATTGCCAACGTCCCAGATGTGGTCTTACATGATATCACATAACAGACACCTATGTCATGACATTTACTATCCTATCTATTCCTAGGTTCAGACAGGACTTCTCGGACATTAATCATCTCTCGATACTTTCTCGGAATCCATACATTCATCATTTCGAGTATTGTTCATAGTAATTCAAATTTCACAAATTTCACATTCACAAATAAGTCAATTCAAATTCATTTATTTGTATATCGACTTACCTCGAGTTCGGTTTAACAGAAATGTACGGCTATTCAATGGTTTTTGACTTTCCCCTATCTAAATCTATCTTCTTCGGTTCTTGATCTATACATATTCAATTTAACCCTTTTATTCACTAATTCATCCAATTCAATCCAAAAACACATATTTAAGGCTAAGTGCAACTTAACCCTCACATTATCACATTTGGACAATTTAGTCCCTATTTCACAAAATCACAAAATTCATCAAATTTGCTTTTACTCATGCTTAGCGGAATACATACTATGCTCATAACAATCTATATATTCATTTATTTCACAAACTAGTCCTTCAAAATATTATTTCACAATTTAACCTTATTTAGCTAAATTCATCGAAATTTCAAGAATAAAACATGTTCATTAATCACATATCTTTCATTTAACACCAATACTCACCACAAAGCTCACCATTTCATCAATGACGCATCTCATAAACATCATCAATTCTTCAAATTACAACATGGGCTTGATAGTAGACTAAGCAACAATCTCAAAAACATAAAAATCATCAAAACCCAAAGTCAAAACATACCTTAATTTGGATCAAAAGCTAGTCGAATGCCCTAACTAAATTTTATTTTCTTCTTCCTTTATGTTTTGGCCAAAAGAAGATGATAATTATCATCTTCAAATGTTTATTTATTCAATAACATATTATTAACCCATTTACAAAATTATCCTTATTACAAAACATATATATAACATATATATAAGGCCATCAAAGTCTTTTAACCGACCACTATCTAAATATTGGCATAATTGCCTCATAAGGCTTCCTTATTTAAAAGCCACAACACATAGATGCTTTAACAAATAGCATGCAAATTTTGCATTTAATGCATTTAATCCTTTTGTCAAATTAAACACACGGACGAACAAATTAACTTACGGAACTTTAACACATGCTTAATCACATATCAAGGGCACAAAAAATAATTTTAAAATATTTTCTAACTCGGATTTGTGGTTCCGAAATACTATTCCAACTAGGGTCTAAACCAGACTGTTACAGTGCTTTGCTTGACATTGGTGCTAGTTTTAATCTTTTGTCTTTCTCTGTTTATCAACAGTTAGGTTTAGGTGAACTTAAGCCAACATCTATCACACTGAGTTAGTTGGCCAATCTATCAGATTTCCTCAAGGGATAATAGAAGATGTGTTGGTTCAAATTAAAAAAAAAATATTTTCCAATTGATTTTATTGTTTTCGACACACATCCTGTCTCAGATTCTACTGTACAAATCCTTGTTATTTTAGGTCATCCATTCCTTGCAACTTCTAATGCTTTGATTAATTGCAGGAATGATGTTCTAAACTTCTCCTTTGGAAACATGACATTAGAATTAAATGTGTTTAATGTTTGTAAGCAACCTATTGAAGATTCTAATGTACATGAAGTGGACTTCATTGAACAACTTGTCCATGAACAGTTCATCAATTCTAAACTATTAAATCCTTTGGAAAATTATTCAATTCAATTTGAAATTGATGATGAAACAAAAAATCCATGCATTGATTCTGTGTTGAATTCTTTTCAGGGGCAAGATAAGAACTTTTATTGGAAACAAAAGTTTGAGGAACTTCTAGCAACTATAGATGTTTTAACACCATTGGTTGATCAACCACCCAAGCTTGACTTGAAACAAACTACCATATGATCTAAAATATTCATTTTTGGGAGAGAATGAAACTTTTCCAATCATAATTTCCTCAAAACTTGATGCACACCAATAAGGTAGGCTATTGAAAATTTTGAAAATGCTTAAAAATGCTTTAGGATGGACCATAGCTGACATATAAGGAATTAAACCCATTGATTTGCACACATAACATTTATTTGGAGGAAAATGCTAAACCTTCTAGACAAATGCAATGAACGCTTAATCCTAAAGAAAGAAATGGTGAGAATAAAATCATTAAACTCTTGGATAATGGAATCATTTATCCTATTTTTGACAGCGAATGGATAAGTCCTACCCAAGTTGCACCCAAGAAATATAGGGTTATTGTAGTAAAAAATAAAAATAATGAATTGATCCCAACTAGTACTGTTACTGGTTGGAGCATGTGCATCGACTACAGTAAACTTAATTCAGTGACCAGAAAAGATCATTTCCCTTTACCTTTTATGGATCAAATATTAGAAAGAGTTGCAGGGCATGATTTTTTTATTTTCTAGATGGATATTTAGGGTATAACCAAATTGCAATTTCACTTGAGGATCAAGAGAAAACCATATTCACATGTCCTTTTGACACTTTTGCATATCGAAGGATGCCTTTTGGATTATGTAATGTACCAACCACGTTTCAGACATGCATGCTTAGTATTTTTAGTGATATGGTTGAACGCATTTTAGAAGTTTTCATGGATGATTTTTCTATTTTTGGTGATTCATTTGATGATTTCTTATCTAATTTAGAAAAGGTTCTAATTAGATTTAAAGAAAAAAACCTTGTTCGTAATTGGGAAAAATCTCATTTGATGGTCACTAAAGGAATTATTTTGGGACACATAGTTTCTTCAAAAGGGATTGAGGTAGACAAGTAAAAAATTGAGGTAATTTCCAATTTTCCAACACCAAAAACTATAAAGGACATTAGGTCATTTTTAGGACATGCAGGATTTTATAAGAGATTCATAAAAAAATTTAGTGCTACATCTAGGCCTTTGTGTAATCTCTTATTAAAGGATAGTGTGTTTGAATGGACTGGAGAGTGTGAAATGGCTTTTGAAAAAATTAAAATTATACTCACTTCTGTACCTATTATGAAAACCCCTGATGATCATTACCATTTAAAGTAATGTGTAATCTAGTGATTACGTTGTTGGTGCCGTGTTAGGAAAAGGAAGATAAGAAAGCATATGTCATTTATTATGCAAGTAAAACTTTAAATAGTGCAAAAATGAATTATTTTACTATTGAAAAATAATTACTTGCAGTAGCTTTTGCATTGGAAAAATTCATATCTTACCTTGTTTGATCATCTATTGTTGTCTTTAGTGACATGCAGCTTTAAAATATCTTCTCTCTAAAAAGGATGCCAAACTCAATGATTAGGTGGATTCTTCTTGTTCAAGAATTCGACATCATAGTTCGAGATAATAAAGGAGTAGAAATTGTTGTGGCTGACCATTTGTCAAGACTTGTTTTTGATGAATCTTTTGAAACTTCCCCAATTAATGATAGTTTTCCTGATGAACTTTTAAATATCTTTGTTATACCATGGTTTGCTAACATTGCTAATTTCTTGCAACGGCAAAATTCCTTCTCAGTGGAGTTTACAAGATAAAAGGAAAATTTTTTTGAGGTAAAAAAACTTTATTGGAATGATCTGTATTTGTTCAAATACTACTCTGATCAAATTTTTCGAAGATGCATACCTGACATGAGGTACATAGTGTCATTAATTTTTTTCATTCTGAGCCATGCGGTGCTCATTTTTCATCCAAGAAACCTACTACAAAAAATTTACAATGTGGATTTTCTTGGCCAACCTTATTCAAGAACACTTATAATTTTTGCAAATCATGTGAAAATTGCCAAAAATATGGATCCATTTCAAAACGAAATATGATGCCTTTGAATCCAATTTTGGTGATTAAAATTTTTTATTGTCAGGGTATCAACTTCATGGGACCTTTTCTATCAATTTTGGTTGCAATAGATTATGCTCCAAAAGGATAGATGCAATTCCATATCGAAATATGATCACAAAACATGATTATGTTTTTAAAAGAAAATATTTTAAGTCGATTTGGGATTCCTCGATCTATTATAGGTGATGGGGGCACACATGTTTGCAACAAATTTTTGAATCATTAATGAAGAAATATACCATTACATGCAAAGTTGCAACCTCTTATCACCCTCAGAAAAATGGACAAGTAGAACTTGCAAATAGGGAGATTAAGAACATTTTGAAATAGTTAACCCAACTAGCAAAGATTGGTCTTTGAGACTTAATGATGCATTATGAGCTAATCGAACCGCTTTCAAAACATCATTAGGCATTTCTCCCTATCGATTTTATGGTAAACCTTGTCATTTACTTGTGGAAATTGAACGTAAGGCATATTGGGCAATTAAAATGCTTAACTCCAATCTTGATGATGCTTCTAAGTTGTGAAAGTTGCAAATTAATGAACTTGAAGAACTTAGAAATGATGCTTATGAGAATTCAAAAAGAAAGAAAGCAAGAAAGAAAGAACCAAAGCTTTTCATGACAATATGGTGTTAAGAAAGACATTTAATGTTGGACAAAAGGTTTTGATCTATAACTCCTGACTTCACTTATTTCCTGGAAAACTAAGATCAATGTGGAGTGGTCCATTTGTTATAAAGCATGTGTAACCTCATGGGGCAGTCGACATTGAGAATCCAAAGAATGGTAATCTATTCAAGGTAAACGTACAAAAAACTCAAATTATTCCTAGAAAATCAATTTGCTCAAGATGAAATTATTTGTATTTCCGATCCTTGTTACAAGAATGTTTAGATGTAAATATATATTTTACTAACTAAGAGTTCATATTATTATAAATATTATTATTGGTGTTATAGTTACTATTTTTCTTACCCTGGTTAAATGGCGAATAATGGTACTCCGTGACTTTATATCCGGTCCCATCAGCTACTCATAAAACTAATACAATATATTCTTACTTTTAAATTTTCTCCAACTCAAATCCTTTCACTCTTCTCTCTCATCTTGTTTTCTTTGCTTTCAAAGTACTCTAATGTAACATCCCCAAACCCGGCCCATTCACTACGACCGAATCTGGTTATGTTAGTGCGGAAAAGACGGTGGAAAAATCTATTTAACTTAGAAAAATTTAGTAAAACTTGCTACCTTTTGTAAAATCCATGTTTATTCAAACTTATGAGTAAAACTTTGTTGTCATATCAATATTATAAAATGCCCAAAAATAAACTTTAATGAAATATAAGACTAATTCTAAATAAATAAGTTGTCAGAAATAAATTCGTTTCCACTTAGTAATTTAATATAATCCAAACATAATAATTAAATAATTCCCAAAGTAAATAAAAATCAAAGGGCCTTATTACATCAATGTTTAAAAGATCTAGTACTTAATATAAATAAACTTAAAATATTTAAACTATTCTTTCTGCATGGGCCACCACGTGTCCTCTCCGATCCCGGTCCACTCTACGCGTCACCTGAAATGGTTAATTAAAAGAGTGAGTCCACTGACTCAGTGCATAATCACAACACATATTTCCATCCGTATGGGCTCGACCCATACCCACACAGCCATCGAAACAAATCACGCAAGAATGCATCTCAGCCCAACCCATTGTCCAACCGAACACCAACCTTAGCAGACTCCCCGCCTAAGGCCGTGGCTAATCCACCGATCACATTGTGATCCATAACATCTTACCTTGGCAAACTCGCTGCTCAAGGCCGTGGCTGAGCCACCGATCAACCCAAGTGATCCAATATCATAATCTGTCTACGGTGATGCACATAGCAATCAACCGCCGAGATGGGCACCGAGCCAACACCTCCCTTGAGGTAGCACACAGCAAATCCCCAAGCGCTAATGTAGCCGAAGCTATCATTAGACCACGTACACTTTGTGTACACTTCCTTCTTCATCGAATCAAGCCCAAACCCCATGCAACTACATATATATGCAACATGTTAAGCCATCATATCACATAAGTATATAAATATTTATACATACATAAATACATCACAAATAAACTTACCATCACCAGTTCTCATCACTTATGCCATTATAAACGGCTTCCACACATAATACACATGTAACAAGTTAGCAACCAAAACCACAGAAATAGTGCGATGATTACGCACCTTAATAGCTCAACAATCCAAACCCGAAACGCTACTCTATGCCTCAGCAAATGCTGCCTATACCAATCCCGAAAAGGTCTCCTGCGCTAGTCTCCTCTCCCCCCTACAAACGGCCTTATCATCATAACCTTAGGTTAAACGAATACTAAATACATAGCTTATTAAAACAAAGCCTTACCAAATCGATTGCTATGGAACCCGAAGAAGTCTATGCCAACATTCGGCCAATAACACTACCAAACTGAGGGAAGGAAAATTCGGCAAAGGGTGGTGGTGTAGATTCGGCTATCTATAAAATCAAGAAGTAGGGAATAGTGGTTTCGGCCAAAGAGAAGAGAAAGAAAGATGTGGGGTGTACTTTCGGTTTTGAAGTGAAAAGGAAAGGAAATAGGGAGAGCAAAGGATTTGGCAACTAAGCTTTGGAGAAAAGGGTTTCGGCAACCAAAGAAAATGTGAAGCACAATTTGACAAGGGAGAGAAAACAAATGATGAATGAATAATGAGCACCTCCCCCCCCTATTTATACTAAAAAGCCAAGCTCCAACCCCCCAAAAATAATCCCTAAAAATCTCCTAAAATACCTCCCCACCATCCATTCAAAATAGTTTGAATGGGTCAAACCTTCTAGCCAAAGTTTAAAAAAAGAAGACCAAGTCTTCATCTATTTTTAAGCCTCCAAAACCGTCCAACCTCCTTACCAAAAAAACAATGCCCAACTGCTGCTCCCGCGAATCGAACATGAGACCCTTCCCCTTGCAAATGGCGTCATACACACAAGGCCTTAGTGGCGCCCATCCTGCCACTCCACCAACTCCTTTCTTGTGACATAAACTCCCAAATAATTCTCTTAAGTCCCCTCTTTGCCAAGCTCCCCCCTTTCAACACTAAAAACCAAAAATTTTCTAAGGCATTGCCCCACCTTCTAGGGTTCTCAGGACCCCTAAAACTCACCCAACCACACACTGAAGTGTGCCAACACCCGAACTAAGCACCAAAAATCTAACCCCTAAAACCAGGGTGTTACAATTCTACCCTCCTTAAAATAATTTCGTCCTCGAAATTACTTGTCTAGACTAACCATCCAATTTCTCCCACTACACTATAGCTGCGCACTCTGATCTTTAAAGAGCTAACATACTATTAGGCATGGATTCTAACATACTCAAGGTTCCAACTACTTTACGAGCAACAGATCAAACAATCACCAAAACGAACAAAACCACAAAGAGCATTCCGGACTTAAGGAACTTACCAGTTGACCCATCAGGCACATCATTATCCCCTCTCCGACGAACTGCAAAAACCAGTCCTGGCTGCCTTGCCTCAGTGGCACCATTACCGTGGTCTACTACTCCACGACCTTGGCCGGAACCATTTCCTCCACGGTTCGAACCACGACCTCTCGTCGCTTGCTGACCTTCTCTGCCTGGTTGCACATAACCTTGACTCACTGTCTGAGTCCTATTCGGGTTCTGGGGACAATCCTTAATCAGATGAGTCTTGGACTTACATCTGAAGCACTCCCGAACTCGATTCCAGCACCCGCCAATATGATACCTTCCGCACTGCGCACACGGATGATCTGGATTTCCGGCGACCGGCTTAGCAATATGAACAGGAATCTCAACCCTTGGTCTTTTCTGGACCCTCTCAACCACTTCTGGCGATCCAACACTTCTCTTATCACGGTTCCTTTCCCGATTGAGCCTCTCAGCCTTCTTGACCTCCTCAGCTATTCGAGCTTTCTCCACTAAAACGGCGAAGTCTCTTTCCCTCTGCGGAGCAATCAAAACTCGCAACTCATCCCGCAGACCATCTTCAAATCTAACGCATCTCTCATAATCCGTTGCCACGATGCCCCGAGCATACCGGCTCAAACGCAGAAACTCAGCTTCGTACTCCGCTATCGACTTGTTTCCTTGCACCAAGTTAAGGAACGCCTTCCTCTGAGCATCAACATAGCTTGCTCCAACATACTTTCCTTCAAACTTGATCTTAAAATAACCCCAGTCCACTCGATCCGCAGGGGTACTTTCCTTAACCGTGAGCCACCACTGGTAGGCCTCATCCCGTAGCAATGAAACAACTCCCTTAAGCTTCTCCTCAGCAGTCAAGTCTAAGTCGTCCATAATCCTTTCAACAGCCTCAAGCCAGTATTCTGCCACGTTCGGAGCTACCCCAGATACTCCTCTGAAAACCTCGGCTCCATTCGCCCTAAGCCTTTCGGGCACTGACTTCCGATTCCTATTGCCCATATTGGCTCCTGCCACTCGTTCGAGCATTCGCAGCACAGCTTGTGACACTGCGTCGTCTCCTCCAGTCTGATCCTGCTGTTCAACCTCAACAGCTGGTGGCGGAGCATCGCTTTCTGACCCATGGCGTGACCCAACCGGTTCCGATACTGACATCCTGCCTCTACCACGTCCACGAGTATTGCGACCACGCCCCCTAGAACTCATATCTAGCGCCTCGATTTAGTCTGTTTAGAAAGTTTTATGGATTAGAAATTCTTGTTTCACTGTTTATCCACGAGCAATTTTATGCAATAAAGTTTCCGAGAGTAGTTCTTTCGAGCAATCAAGTTTCCTTCCTACCCAGGGATAATTTCGTCATTTTTCCTAGAGAGGGGTATTTCGGTAATAACTCAGGGTCAATTTTGAAAATAGTTTTCTAACTTAAAGATATCTCAAAATTTACAAAGTCACAGGGGTTATCTTGAAAAATTTTGTTTCAAATCGGATGTGTTGCAAAATTTTCAGAGGTCAGGGTTATTTCAGTAATTTTGAAAGTCACGGCATTTTTTTGTAAATTCTCCAAATCGGAATATCACAATATTTCACAAAAATAGAATTTTCTGACATTTGATAAAATAGGATTATTTCAGTAAAAGTCGAGAGAAATTTGAGAATTTAGAAACCAAGGGCATTTCGGTAATTTTGTCAACCAGGGGTATTTTCGTAAATTTCCAAAAATCAGAGTATCCTAATATTTTGAAAACTCGGATTTTAGTATTTTGCAAAGTAAAGAGCATTTTATCAAAATTTGAGGGTAGTACCGTAATTTTGCAATACAGGGGCGTTTTGGTAATTTTGCCACTAAGGGCATTTTGGTAATTTTGTAAATCGAAAGAAAAACGTCCTTCAAAATCAGATTTAAGGTTTCACAAACCAGAGGGGAAAATTTGAAAAATTTTAAAACAGGGAATTTTAGAAAACAGCAAGGCTAATTCCCTTTCGGGTTTTAATAATCGGTTTAGCCTATGAACAAGTCCTCTTGGTTAAGGTGAACCGTAGCTACGCACCAGGTAGGATTCCTGCGAAGAGGAGGTGAGTCACGAGGACTGCTTAAATACCTAGCTCTTCCGGATCCAATCCTAGACATGCGCACCCAGGTTGCCACACCTTAACTCGGCGACTTACTTCACAGGTTTGTTTAAGAGCTTTAAGTCTTATGCATGTGTTTGAGTAGACTAATCCTAGGGTCCAATAGCCCTAAAAACTAATCTACGAGCCCAAATAAACCCATAATAATACACATAAACAAAACACTTCAAAAGTCCGAAGTACTTACCTGGCGGACTCGGGCCGGAGACACAGGTGCCATGCCAGAATAACCTGAAAACCTTTTTATAAAAGCCCACATTCCAAAAACCCATTTTGAAAACTATTTCGGGCCCAAAACCCTCAAAGCCGAGTTTTGAACCGGGCTCTGATACCAAACTGTAACATCTCCAAACCCGGCCCATTCACTACGACCGAATCTGGTTATGTTAGTGCGGAAAAGACGGTGGAAAAATCTATTTAACTTAGAAAAATTTAGTAAAACTTGCTACCTTTTGTAAAATCCATGTTTATTCAAACTTATGAGTAAAACTTTGTTGTCATATCAATATTATAAAATGCCCAAAAATAAACTTTAATGAATATATAAGACTAATTCTAAATAAATAAGTTGTCAGAAATAAATTCGTTTCCACTTAGTAATTTAATATAATCCAAACATAAAATAATTAAATAATTCCCAAAGTAAATAAAAATCAAAGGGCCTTATTACATCAATGTTTAAAAGATCTAGTACTTAATATAAATAAACTTAAAATATTTAAACTATTCTTTCTGCATGGGCCACCACGTGTCCTCTCCGATCCCGGTCCACTCTACGCGTCACCTGAAATGGTTAATTAAAAGAGTGAGTCCACTGACTCAGTGCATAATCACAACACATATTTCCATCCGTATGGGCTCGACCCATACCCACACAGCCATCGAAACAAATCACGCAAGAATGCATCTCAGCCCAACCCATTGTCCAACCGAACACCAACCTTAGCAGACTCCCCGCCTAAGGCCGTGGCTAATCCACCGATCACATTGTGATCCATAACATCTTACCTTGGCAAACTCGCTGCTCAAGGCCGTGGCTGAGCCACCGATCAACCCAAGTGATCCAATATCATAATCTGTCTACGGTGATGCACATAGCAATCAACCGCCGAGATGGGCACCGAGCCAACACCTCCCTTGAGGTAGCACACAGCAAATCCCCAAGCGCTAATGTAGCCGAAGCTATCATTAGACCACGTACACTTTGTGTACACTTCCTTCTTCATCGAATCAAGCCCAAACCCCATGCAACTACATATATATATGCAACATGTTAAGCCATCATATCACATAAGTATATAAATATTTATACATACATAAATACATCACAAATAAACTTACCATCACCAGTTCTCATCACTTATGCCATTATAAACGGCTTCCACACATAATACACATGTAACAAGTTAGCAACCAAAACCACAGAAATAGTGCGATGATTACGCACCTTAATAGCTCAACAATCCAAACCCGAAACGCTACTCTATGCCTCAGCAAATGCTGCCTATACCAATCCCGAAAAGGTCTCCTGCGCTAGTCTCCTCTCCCCCCTACAAACGGCCTTATCATCATAACCTTAGGTTAAACGAATACTAAATACATAGCTTATTAAAACAAAGCCTTACCAAATCGATTGCTATGGAACCCGAAGAAGTCTATGCCAACATTCGGCCAATAACACTACCAAACTGAGGGAAGGAAAATTCGGCAAAGGGTGGTGGTGTAGATTCGGCTATCTATAAAATCAAGAAGTAGGGAATAGTGGTTTCGGCCAAAGAGAAGAGAAAGAAAGATGTGGGGTGTACTTTCGGTTTTGAAGTGAAAAGGAAAGGAAATAGGGAGAGCAAAGGATTTGGCAACTAAGCTTTGGAGAAAAGGGTTTCGGCAACCAAAGAAAATGTGAAGCACAATTTGACAAGGGAGAGAAAACAAATGATGAATGAATAATGAGCACCTCCCCCCCTATTTATACTAAAAAGCCAAGCTCCAACCCCCCAAAAATAATCCCTAAAAATCTCCTAAAATACCTCCCCACCATCCATTCAAAATAGTTTGAATGGGTCAAACCTTCTAGCCAAAGTTTAAAAAAAAGAAGACCAAGTCTTCATCTATTTTTAAGCCTCCAAAACCGTCCAACCTCCTTACCAAAAAAACAATGCCCAACTGCTGCTCCCGCGAATCGAACATGAGACCCTTCCCCTTGCAAATGGCGTCATACACACAAGGCCTTAGTGGCGCCAATCCTGCCACTCCACCAACTCCTTTCTTGTGACATAAACTCCCAAATAATTCTCTTAAGTCCCCTCTTTGCCAAGCTCCCCCCTTTCAACACTAAAAACCAAAAATTTTCTAAGGCATTACCCCACCTTCTAGGGTTCTCAGGACCCCTAAAACTCACCCAACCACACACTGAAGTGTGCCAACACCCGAACTAAGCACCAAAAATCTAACCCCTAAAACCAGGGTGTTACATCTAATCTTTTTCTCAAACTTTCTTTGTTTTCAAAATGGATAACATTGTTTCAAAGTTGCATAAACAATTTTCTTGTCTCCCTAGAAATATGATAGTAAAGCTTTACAAGGTTAGATGCAAGATATTAAGCATGCTCCTACATAAGGACATGCCTAGAGACATTTGTGTGATAATTGAAGGAAAGCTACGATTTGAGGTATATCTTTCTTTTCTGCATACACCTGGCACAGGTAGGAGTAGTTATGCAAGAAAGTGAAGAGTAAAATGCCTTAGAGTGATTTTTCAAAAGTATGCAAGGTGGACCTATAACGGTCAATGTCGATCTATTGGGATGGCATCTGTAAATCGAGAAGATAAAATAATATTCATTAAGGACAGATTGTGGAAGGAGAATTTAGGAGATATCTGGATTTCTCTTGAGACCCATCCTAGTGGAGCTGTGTAAAACAAAATCTTGCTTTATGGTCTCAGTTCCAATATGAACGGAATCATCTTGGGAATCTAAAGATAAAAGACCATGTTTGCTAATTTATAAGAAAACTGGATGGGAAGTTGATCATCAACTCATAGAAGGCATTTAAGTCGTTACTAGACATAAAATTGGAGGAAGATGTGAGCCACAACCACAACTACTGTAAATAATTCTCAACCTTTAATCTTCATTTGCAATAATCATATGTTTCGTGCATTTTACATGATGCTTGTATCTATGTTATTTATCTTAATCTCAACTATTTGAAATAAAATTAAAAATAGAAACTAAAAAGAAAAGCTATTGTTGTCTCGAGATTCATGTATTTGTTTGTACTTGATAATTAATTGTGGCATGTTCCTTTTTGAAATTTTCTTTTCGAGAAATATTTGCCTCTGACTTGTTTGATTTTTTTTCTAACATCTTATTTTATCTTTCTATTTTATTATTACTTTATGTGGGGTCCGAACTTTATATAATTCACTGCTCCCTTATTCACATTTAGACACTAAAAAAAACATGGCAAGTACTTAAACTCAAAAGTATGAAAAGATTTGTGTTTTTTTGTGGATCTTATCTAGGAAAAGATAAAACTTTTACATATATGGCTATAAAATTGGGCGAAGTGCTAGCCAATGAAAAAATTAAGTTAATCTATGGAGGAGGAAGTATGGGTTTAATGGGATTAGTGGCTACATCAACATATGTTAAAGGGAGTTCAGCTTTGGGAATAATCCCAAGAGTGTTCAAAGAAAATGCATTATTTGGACCAACCATCGGTAAAAAATTACTAGTTCGGAGTATTCTTAAACGGTTAGCAATATGTTTGACACTGCTGATGCATTCATTGCCTTGCCTGGAGTACATTAGAGGAAATATTTTATATAACCTCTTGGTCATCTTTCTTCAAACATAAAAAACTCATTTGTTTGCTTAATGTTAATTGTTATTATAACAATTTGCTCTCATTTTTAGATAATGTTGTGGAAAGTGGATTTGTATTTTCAAAGGCAAAGAATGTCTTGATTGTTGCTACAACTGTTGATGAAATATTCGTTAAGCTACAAGCATTTGAGTACTATCCAGATCTAATCACTCAACAGATTGTTGAATCGAGAAAAACGAAAAGAGATTCTAACAAGCAAGAAAATGGATTTAACTTTATCTTTGTGACATTATCCAACTTTTGGGTTTAACTTATATTTACATTTATATATATACACATTGTCTTGTTTCAATTTTACCAATCTTGACCAACTATCACGGGTAATATCCTCTAAACTTCCCTTATGATTTTGACATTGAGGACAATGCCCTAATTTGGTAAGGGGTAGGGGATACTTTTGTGAAAATCCTAAGTCTGTTTTAAAAACAAACACTAGGGGTTCTTATTGTAATCAAGGTGACAGAGTATGTAAAATAATCTTGAGACCGCAACTTATTAGAATGCCTACCCTTATTATTATTTTTAAATATGTAACATCTCGAAATTGGGCCTAGTAGGATTGGGCCCAATGGGCCTTGAGCGTAGTAGCGTTTAAAATTTTTGGAGAAAAAAAGATTGGCTTAAATGCAAGTTGGACCTGTTAGATAAGTGATTTTGGAAGGTTAGAGGGCTTCTATGAAGTCCCGGGATAAAACTTTGGCTTTGGGGAAATTTTGGTTTTAGGTGAAAAAAAACCTGGGAGTTGATAGGTAGGCTTTAAGAATAAAATATGGAGGAAAATGAAACAAAATGAGTTGTGGTCTAGTGGCAAATGGCGCCACATAAGAGACAAGAGGGTGACGCCACAAGGAAGGAAGGAGGTCCAAGGTTCAAGTATTGGCTTTTGCATTTTGGTTTTCTTTTTACATGGACCTTAGAAGTTGGCTATAGATTTATATTTTATTGCGCATGGTTTTAGACACAAGAGGAGCTTGTGGCCAAGTGGTTAGGGGCGTGGATTATGTTGCAAGGGAGCCTGGGTTCAAATCTCATGTAAAGCAAGGGAGTATTTATTTTGCGAATTGGTCGGGAAGAGTTTGAGTTGGATTTAAACTCTGCTGATGGAAGGATCCCACATCGGAAAGATACAAAGAAGAAAGGTGAGAAGCTGGCTATATAAAGAGCATTCTAGAAGGGGGTAAACATACCTTGGTGGGCGTTTGGGCACAGGAGTGGTCGCAGCGCGGTTTAGCACCAGATTCCTATCAGGTGTGTAACTCTCTCTACTTTAGTTGTAGAGCGGCAAATGCCGAAATGTCGGTCATGGCAATAGTAGCCACATGAGCGTGCGAGTGCACGTGTGGGGTTTCGACACGATAGTTGAGGCCATCAGTAGTATTCTTGTGGGTTGAGGCTGCTTGGGCCACAATGGGCCAAAGTAGGGCCAATGGGCCCGTGGGTCGAATTGAAGAAATTGTATGATGGTGTAGTATATAGTGAACTAGACTAGGTGTATCTCATATATGTGGCTAGATTTGTGTTAGGTGGGCCACACGAGTGTGTGGGCCTGAATGGGCCGAAATTGGGTTCTAGGCCCAATAGTCTGGTACAACTGGAAATGGTAGCTGAGTCACTTGAGCCGACGTTAGGCCTTCAGAAAGGCCATTGCAGGTGCGAAATTACTGAAATAGCCTCGATAGGTAAATTACGAAAATACCCTTGGTGGGTAAAATTACTGTTATACCCTTAAAGGTAGTTTTAGCGTGATTGTGTGTAGACCCGAACACACTTTATTTTTTAACTGTATTATTAATGGTATGGGCTGAAAAGCCAGAGAAGGCTGTGTATACAGTCAAAATACCTTGGTGGGTAGGGCAAGGAGTGCCAGGTACGTGTCTGAAATGACTTAGTATGAGGTTGGATGTATGTGATAATTTAGTGCCTTGTTAATAGCATGTTACATTTATTATGACATATATGCTGTGCATGGGATGTGGGAATAATGATAAAGGGGAAGTGATAAGGTCACATAGTGATCGGTGGCTCTGCCACACTTGATTATAAGGGCACATAATGATCAGTGGCTCTGCCACAAATGATTTATGAGGTCACATGGTGATCGGTGGCTAAGCCACAGTGGATTTTAAGGTCACATAGTGATCGTTGATATAACCGGCAGCATGACTGTCGAGACGGCGTGTAGCGGATGGAGGGTTGATTGTAGAAATCCCCACGGTGTGTTCGTCGGTACGGGCTGGCGTGTAGAGGATGGAAAAAATAGGTTGGGTTGGGACATGTTGCATTCATTTATTTCTATGCCATATTGAGTGGGCTAAGGCCCAACATGCATTTGCGGACTACGAGCCGTTTATGTGTTTCGGGGAATTTACACACTGAGTCTCGATGACTCATCCCTTTGTTTAATTTTGCAGGTAATCATTAGATCGCGGATTTGGGAGCTGAAGCGGACTTGTGGTGGCCATGCAATGTTTTCTCATAAACTTGTTCTCTTATTTTAAACTTATTTTTATTTGGGTTTTTGTTATGTAATAAGGCCACTATAACTTTAATTTTGGTATTTTATTTGGTTTAGCTTTTAATTTGATTACTGCTTATTATTATTAAATGTCCAATACGAAAATTTCCTAAACCCTTAATAATCGTTTTCCAAAATGTTAACAAAAGGATAACAAACGAATAAATATTTAAACTCGAAATTTTTAAGAAATGCGCAGTTTTTTAAACAACCCTTTTATGTGACATGCCAGATCCGGTCGTAATGTTTAGGCCGGGTGTGGGGAGTTACCATTATGGTATCAGAGCCTAGGTTCAAAAACTAGGCTTTGGGTTTGGGTTCAAAAATGTTTTCAAAGGATGGTTTGGAAAATGGTTTAGAAAAATATATATCTCTTTTCTGGAAGTATGGCACCCGAGTCTCCGGCACCAATCCGCACTGTAAGTTTCCTGGTACTTTGCTTTGTTATATGCTGTATTTCTGGTATCTATTCTGTGTGTTTGGTTTGGATATGATGTTCGGATATAGAGTTGGTTGCGTATGAAATATTTGTCTCCTTTAATGGCTAGGTGTTTTTGAGTATGTGTAGGAGTTCTAAATTCTAGTTAAAAGTATATTAGTGTTATTAAGATCAGAGTGCACAACAAGAGTGTGGTGTGGTAGGTTAGGATGTGTGACTGTTAGTTAGTTGGAAATTTTGAGGACGAAATTTCTTTAAGGAGGGTAGATTTGTAACATCCCAAAATTGGGCCTAGTAGGATTGGGCCCAATAAGCCTTGAGCGTAGTAGCGTTTAAATTTTTTGGAGAAAAGAGATTGGCTTAAATGCAAGTTGGACCTATTAGATAAGTGATTTTGGAAGGTTAGAGGGCTTCTATGAAGTCCCGGGATAAAACTTTGGCTTTGGGGAAATTTTGGTTTTAGGTGAAGAAACACTAGGAGTTGGTAGGTAGGCTTTAAGAATAAAATATGGAGGAAAATGACACAAAAGGAGTTGTGGTCTAGTGGCAAATGGTGCCACATAAGAGACAAGGGGGTGACGCCATAAGGAAGGAAGGAGGTCCAAGGTTCAAGTCTTGGCTTTTGCATTTTGGTTTTCTTTTTACATGGACCTTAGAAGTTGGCTATAGATTCATATTTTATTGCGTATGGTTTTAGACACAAGAGGAGCTTGTGGCCAAGTGGTTTGCGGCATGGATTATGTTGCAAGGGAGTCTGGGTTCAAATCTCATGTAAAGCAAGGGAGTATTTATTTTGCGAATTGGTCGGGAAGAGTTTAAGTTGGATTTAAACTCTGCTGATGGAAGGATCCCACATCGGAAAGACACAAAGAAGAAAAGTGAGAAGCTGGCTATATAAAGAGCATTCTAGGAGGGGGTAAACATACCTTGGTGGGCATTTGGGCACAGGAGTGGTCGCAGCACGGTTTAGCACCAGATTCCTATCAGATGTGTAACTTTCTCTACTTTAGTTGTAGAACGGCAAATGCCGAAGTGCCGGTCACGACAATAGTAGCCACACGAGCATGCGAGCGCATGTGTGGGGCTTCGACGTGATAGTTGAGGCCATCAGTAGTATTCTTGTGGGTTGAGGCTGCTTGGGCCACGATGGGCCGAAGTGGGGCCAATTGGCCGGTGGGTCGAATTGGCCCGTGGGTCGAATTGAAGAAATTGTATGATGGTGTAGTATATAGTGAACTAGACTAGGTGTATCTCATATACGTGGCTAGATTTGTGTTAGGTGGTCCACACGAGCGTGTGGGCCTAAATGGGCCGAAATTGGGTTTTAGGCCCAATAGTCCGGTACAACCGGAAATGGTAACTGAGTCGCTCGGGGCGACATTAGGCCTTCAGAAAAGCCATTGCAGGTGCGAAATTACTGAAATACGCTCGATAAGTAAATTACAAAAATACCCTTGGTGGGTAAAATTACTGTTATACCCTTAAAGGTAGTTTTAGCGTGATTGTGTGTAGACCCAAACACACTTTATTTTTTAACTGTATTATTAATGGTATGGCTGAAAAGCCGGAGAAGGCTGTGTATACAGTCGAAATACCCTGGTGGGTAAGGCAAGGAGTGCCAGGTACGTGTCTGAAATGACTTAGTATGAGGCTGGATGTATGTGATAATTTAGTGCCTTGTTAATAGCATGTTACATTTATTATGACATATATGCTGTGCATGGGATGTGGGATTGATGATAAAGGGGAAGTGATAAGGTCACATAGTGATCAGTGGCTTTGCCACACTTGATTATAAGGTCACATAGTGATCGGTGGCTCTGCCACAAATGATTTATGAGGTCACATGGTGATCGGTGGCTAAGCCACAGTGGATTTTAAGGTCACATAGTGATCGTTGATATAACCGGCAGCATGACTGTCGAGATGGCGTGTAGCGGATGGAGGGTTGATTGTAGAAATCCCCACAGTGTGTTGGTTGGTACGGGTTGACGTGTAGAGGATGGAAAAACTAGGTTGGGCTAGGACATGTTGCATTCATTTATTTCTATGCCATATTGAGTGGGCTAAGGCCCAACATGCATTTGCGGGCTACGAGCCATTTATGTGTTTCGGGGAATTTACACACTGAGTCTCGATGACTCACCCCTTTGTTTAATTTTGTAGGTAATCATTAGATCGCGAATTTGGGAGCTGAGGCGGACTTGTGGTGGCCATGCAATGTTTTCTCGTAAACTTGTTCTCTTATTTCAAACTTATTTTTATTTGGGTTTTTGTTATGTGATAAGGCCACTATAACTTTAATTTTGGTATTTTATTTGGTTGAGCTTTTAATTTGATTACTGCCTATTATTATTAAATGTCCAATACGAAAATTTCCTAAACCCTTAATAACCGTTTTCCAAAATGTTAACAAAAGGATAACAAGCGAATAAATATTTAAACTCGAAATTTTTAACAAACGCGCAGTTTTTTTAAACAACCCTTTTATGTGACATGCCAGATCCAGTCGTAATGTTTAGGCTGGGTGTGGGATGTTACAAAATATATATATATATTTATATATATATATATATATATATATATATTTGTAAAAGGCAAGCAAGGAGTGAAGAGCATTCTTGAATTGCATCATTTTATGTTGAAATGGAAGATAATGAGTAATCTTGACACCCATTTTTGTAATAGCATAAACTTTAGCGACGTAGGAAATAGTGATTCGAGACCACCAAATCTGGCAAATGAACTCGTAAATTATATTATTTAATATTTACGAGCCAAATGTAGCTTTTAAAAGATTTTTGAAATAGTAAATTGTGTTTTATAAAGATTTATTTGGTTAAGAAATTGAGAAAAAGAGGTATTGAGATATCAGTGTTATAAACCGAGCCATAAATATTTTTATGAATATTTACAGAGTGTCAATAAGGTAGTATTAAAATTTCGTTAGAAAATTTTAACGTTTCAGTGGTCAATTAGATAAAAATGACTAAATTGAAAGGCACAAAACTTGCTAAAGTGATTAAATAGCTTAACCATTAAATAAGGAATGACTAAAAGGGAAAATGGACCATTTTAAAATGGCTGAGGTGGCATAGCGTAAAAAAAATCAAAGATTTTTATGTGAAAAGGACAAAATTAGAATTTTAACAAAAGTTACATGGCCAAAGTTGATTTTAATGATTTCTAGGCCATTTCTTCTTCAACTTTCTATCAAAAACAGCCATGAAAGAGGGTTTTGAGCTAGTACTTCATATTTTAGCTTCAAGTAAGTTCAATTCTTTCTTTTTCCTTGAAATTTTTATATTTTTGGACTTTTACAATTAGGTCCAACATAGTATTCTATTAGTTTTTGATTTTTTTGAAACTTTTGGAAGTTACCATTAATAATTTCATATGATTTTTGTTATTTTATGATGAAATTGAGATATTAATGGATGCTTAAAGGTGTTTTATTAAAGAATTTTGGATGAAAACATGTTTTAGGGGTTAAATTCAAAAGTGTTGAACTTATGGAAAATTTTAAAATTTTATGGAATTCATGGGCTATAATTGGTATGTATGAGAATAATTAGGCTTGGAATAATGATTAAATTGCAAGAATTTCATTTTCCTAGCTTAGGGATGAAATTGTCATGTATTAAAAGTTTAGGGGAAAAATGGTAATCAACATTTTGCACTAAAATAGTTTTGGACAGCAGCAGTAGTCTAACTTTGAAAAATCACCAAAAATTGTGGGAATCTAATTAGAGAATGAATAAAATTTGAAATTAAAGCTTATTGAGCCTAGTTTCTCATAGAAGGAACAGTGTAAGCAATGGAATTGTAAATCATAAGATAAAATAAATTTTGTGAGACAATGTCAGAATAATTTTAGGTTCCCCTTTTCTGACTTTAGAAAATCATCAAAAATTTGATAAAAATAATTACGGGCTTAAATTTATATTTTTAAATTCTTAATTAGTCTATTTTCAAGAGAAATAAACGGGAATATCATCCAAATTCTGAGTTAATAGATAATTAATTTTTAGTAAGCAAAGGTCAAAGTTGTCAAACAGCAGAACAAGGATAAATTTGAAGATTTTACTGTACTAATTGGCTAAACTATAAATTCTGAAATTTTTATGGTAGAAGGATATATGAATCTATTTTCAAAAACATCAAGCAGATCTTAATTTGGAGTTCTGTAGCTTAAGATAAAAATAATTTAGTGATTATGACATGGATGGACAACTTTGAATATACATATAAGTAAATAGTGAAATTATAGATAATGTTACTTATAAGCGTGATATATACATTAAGGATGTGGAATGGAGAGGAGGAGGAGGAAAATATATGAATGACTTGTGTATAAATTGATCACATTCCCGATTATAATCGATAAACATTGAATTAGAAATGATATAATGTTTTATTTCAAATATTTATTATGAAATTAAGATTATCGTTATGGTATAAAAATCGAATTGTAAGTTTGTATAACTTGAATTGAATTCTTAAATGTTTGAAATGTATGTTTATGTGATGAAAATGTGATTTGAATGCTCAATGTATGATTATTGATGTAATGTTGATAATATTCAATAAAAAGGGAAATAAATCCCGGTTGAATGGAATGGAATACGATGGATCACTGAAAAGGAATTGACGGCAAAAAGGATTTAGCCTAGACGAGTGATCCTAATATAAGCCCTCCCGAAGAATATGTGTGAAAAGGATCTAGCCCGGACGGGTGATCCAGATATAAGCCCTCTCAAAGAATATGTGTGAAATGGATTTAGCCTGGATGGGTAATCCAAAGAAAATGTGAGTCTGGATTTAGCCTGGACTAGTAATCCAAACAAAGCTGTATAGAGTATTTGTCAGTGCAGGGGATTTAGCCTGGACTGGTAATCCCACTATAAGAAATGAGGTTCGCAGGAGTGTGCTCTCTTACAGGGGATTTAGCCTGGACTGGTAATCCTGCTGAAAGAATTGAGGTTCGTGGGAGTGTGCTCTTTGAAAAGGACTTCTGTATATATGAGTACGAATTGACGGTTAATGAGATTGTACACCATGAGTGTACTACAGGAAATCCATCGAAATTTTGAGGAATTCAATGGGATAAATATGGAAAACGGTAAATACATGGAATTATGAAATTGGTGAGCATATTCACAAGAATTTGTCATTTGAAATTGTGGAAGAAATAGTGAATTGCATACTTATGTATGGTTACAAGTATTTATATGAAATACAAGAAAATGATGGTTATTGATATATGGAGACTTGAGACTATGATATATGAACATGGAATATGTTTGATAAAGATGTTCATTCATAATTATGGAATTATGTACCTCATGTGTACTATTTGCATAAAGATGATATTTCAAATACTTTGATGAGTAAAGCTCAAATATAAAATAGTATGAAATCAAGACAAGTTGTTATGAAAATGTATTTAAAATATGGATATATGGTTGCTATATGTTATATGATTACATAATGTGAAATTGTCTATATATATGAGAAATTTAATGAGAATTGAGCCCATACATGTTTCTTGGTGTTTATATGAAGTGTACGACTAACAAGGGTGATGAGGTTGTAACATCCTGAATTAATGGGCCTTTGCATTTGATGTGTGTTACATTTAAGGTGTTAATTAGAATGTTTAAGGGGTTCAGATTGGGCTCAAGGTTGGGCTGAGGCCTTAGTTAAAATTTTCTATTTGGGCACTCTAGTGGAGAGCCAGGTAGGATAGGGCTTAAAGGATATAATCTGTGAATTAAAATACAAAATGGGCTTGTGGCCAGTGGCAAAGTGTCGCCACTTAAAGAGCAGGGAAGTGGCGTTAACTGGGGAGGCCCAAATTCAAGTTGCATGAAGCCCAATTCCTTTAATTAAATTTTAGCTAATTTTCAGCATTTAAATGGATAGAGTGGGACGGAAATAAGGCTTAAAAATAGGAAGATTTACTCGAGTGGATAATGCTTATAATATGGCAGATAAAGGAAGGAAGAGGTGGTGTTATTTAGGCTTCTTTTGGAGGTGTGAGTAGATAAAGATAAGGGAGAAAGGGTAGGAGTTATCTGCTGATCAACAGTGGTGGCCGAATTTCCATCTCTTGGAGGGGAAGAAATCGATTTTGTTATACTATAGGGGTGCCGAAATTTCCCTCATTAGTTGATCAATTTTAAGTTATCGGAAGGGGCATCTTCTGTTTTTGAGAGGTAGTTGTCGAAATTTGGTTTAAGTGAGGGGAATACCTTTTATTTTCGGCATTAGGGTATTATTCTCCCACTCTCTTCTTCAATTTCGACATTAAGGCTTCTCTATTCTCCCATTCTCTGCAAAAGCCGAAATCCCTAAGCCTATTCTCTCATCTTCATTTCTATGCAAAAGCCGAAAGTCTATTACTTTTTTGTTTTCTTCTACAAAGCAGAAACCACCCAATTCTTCTCAACATCTTTTCCTTCAAAAGCTAAAACTCTGAACTTTCTTCTCATCTCCATAGCCGAATACCTCCTATTCCCTTTTGCCGACCTCTTCACAAAAAGCCGAAATCTTCTAGGGGTTGCCGAATTTTCTGTAAAGGTAGGTGCTGATTTCTTCTGATCTATTCTTTTTCTCTTTCGGTTTTAGAAGACAAAGTAGAAAGGCTAATGGATTGTTGGTTCTTGTGTTTACGTATTGGGCGACATTCGGGAATTGAAGTAGAACGCTTAGATCTAAAAGCCGGAACCGTTAGTCTCTGAACTTCATATCTCTCTTTTTGGGCTTTCAAGGTAAGGGGTTCTCCTTAGATTTTCTTTAGATTCGCTATCGTAATTGTGATCTTAACCATATGTTATGATAAGGTCTTTTAATGGAATCAAATATCGATCAGGCGAAGGAGGGGATTGGATCTGTAAAGCCAATCCCTAAGTTTAAGAAACAAGCGGTGTCAGCAGTACGAGATTGGCTACCGGGTTGTGGACCGGCTTCAGAACAACATCTTAGATAGATAGGAGTCGTATCGGCTTCTGATAGTGTCGACATAGAAAGTCTCGTCTTGTCTGTAATCAGGTGTGTAGATCTCTATCACACTAGTTAATCCTAATAAATCTGTACTATATAAGTTATGGGCTAAAAGCCGGAAAAAGGCTGTATGGACAGTCGTATTACCCAAAAAGGGTAGGCAACGGATGCCAGGTACTTAATCATAGAAACTTCTCTATGTGTATCGATGTATGTGCTAATCTGCGATCTTTTAGGTTACATGTTGTTTTGATTCTGCATGGATGTATGCATGGGGTGGGATAAATATAATGAAGGGGAAGAGCATGTAATAGGTCACTTGGTGATCGGTGGTTAAACCACGAATTATAAATTAGGTCACAATAGTGATCGGTGGATAAGCCACGTTGAATTTATTCCTGAATGTTAGGAATAGGTAGCATGACTGTCGATATGGTGTGTAGCGGTTGGTGGGTTGATTGTAGAAATCCCTGGGGTGTGTTGGCTGGTACGGGCTGGTGTGTAGAGGATGGACTATTAGGTTTGGGTTGGGCCATGTAGCATGTAAATATTTTGTTGCCATTGTGTATGGGCTACGACCCATAATGTGTTTGTGGGCCTCAAGCCTTTAATGTGTTCTCGGGATTTGCACACTGAGTCTTGGTGACTCACCCTTTTATTTTCCTAACTTTTCAGATGAGCAGTAGATCGTGGACACGGGAGCCGAGGCAAACTCGAGGGGACATCACGTCATTTAATTTCATAAACTATTTCTGGTTTTTCTTTAAGTTTTAATTTGGGACTATTTTTGTAATAAGGCCTCCATAGCTTAGGTTATCAAATTATATTTGATGATGTTTACATTTATAAATTTATGTTCAAAGTTTTTATTTATAAGAAGAAATAAAATGGGAATTTCAAACAAAGTTAGTTTTAGAAAAAAAAAACCCACAAGGGTTTTCTGCTAACAACACTTATTTAACGAATTCCTACATAGACAAACCGAGATTTCAAATCCTTTCACAACAAAGTTTTTATCGTTTAACCCGTAACATACCAGATCCGGTTGTAGCGTTTGGGCCGGGTTTGGGGTGTTACAGAGGTTATGTGTTAGGGCTCGTGATCAATATGATTGAATATGCCTTGTATGTTTATATTAAATTTAAATGAGTGAGTTTTCGAAAGCTCGTTTGTTAAGAAGCTCGACGGAGATCACTCATACTATCCATCAGCCTATTTTGGTATGTATGGTAAATGAATTATGGCTATAATGGCATGTATAGGTTAATTAGTTAATGTTGGCTTATAAATGATCTAACTGTAACTAGCCATTGGTATGGCTTGTATTTAGTAAGTTTTGAGTTACATATAATTATGATTTTATCATGTTTGATATGGGTTTAAAATGAACAAATGATGAGATGGTATAAGTATAAGGACGAAGATGATGGTTAAGAATGCTATAAAAATTTATGAAAATGTCTCTATATATATATATATATTTATATATATATGAATAGTTGATTGATAAATTTAGATATTTAACCATATAAATTGAATGTTGAACATATTTAAATGTTGATGTAAGTAAAAGACTAATTGGGTGAGAAATGAGGCTTGGATATAGCCTTGTTTTTGTCCACACGGGTAGACACACGGGCGTGTGTCAAGGCCGTGTGTGTAACATCCTAAAATAGGGGTTATTTGTGGTTGAATTATTTTTTTTGTGTCTGGATTGCTGTGATATTATTCATAGTGTAATAAGACTTAATTAGGGGTCTTGAGTAGGCGTGGATTAGTAGAAAATTCATTTGTGAAGCTTTAAGGATAGGGAGCCTTAGTAGGAGTTACAAGGTTGAAAGAGGGAACATTTGACATTAAAAATGATTTGGAAAAGTGGCAAAAAGGAGGCCACTTAGGAGCTGGAAGTTGACGCCATCAAGGGAGCAAGGGGAGCCTATGTTCGAGTCGCGGAATTTCCTTTTTATTTTCTTTTTGGACGGTCAACCTATGTTTATGATAGGTTGGACTTTCATCTTTTGGTAAGTTGAATATTGGTTATGGAAAGCTTGAAGTTAGGGATAAGAATCTTAAGGATATGGGATGATGAGGGGACAAAAGGCATGGAAGGTGGAGGATGTTTTGGAAAGAAATCCTAGGCCTTTAGTGCATGTATGTGGACGGCATGTAAGGCTAGGGGGGTGGCCGAATTTTGTTAGGTAGCTTGGGGGAAGGAATAGTTGGCAAATCTTTCTTTTGAACATCTTTTTGGCATTTTTGTTTTCCCTCTCCAAAAACTTTTTCTTTGGCCGAATGTCATTGTGCATTTTGTGCAAATTTTGCTTGTGATTTAGCCTTTATTTTGTTTAAACCAAATACCATTGTTTTTCTTTCATTTATCCTTTTGAAACCAAAACTCCATTTTGTCATTTTGTGCACTTTTTCTTTTTGGCAAACAAGGAGTTGGCCGAATATCTCTCTTCTCCAAACTCATTTTTCTTTCTTTCTCCATTGTTGTTAAACCGAAAATACCTTCTCCTTACACTTTTCTTTTCTTTTCTCACACCTTTTGACCGAAACCCCTATTCCACTTTTCTAATTATTTTCTTTCCCTTTTAGCCGAATCTACCCCCTAGGTGTGCCGAATCTTTCTTCTTCTATTTTGGTAGCACTTTGGTCAAATATTGGAGTGGCATAGATTTTGTGGGGACTATTCTTTCATTCGGTTTGGAAAGGTATGTGCTTTTAGCCGAATGGCTATTTCTTTCCTCTCTTGATTCCTTGTCGATTTGGATGAATGGAAGAGCCGAGATATGGCGTTCGTGATGGTTAACTATTTCTCTTCTTTAAGCGATTCTATCTAAGTACTCCGGGATTTTAAGTGCTCAATCCAAACTCCTATCCTCTAGTAATCGGTTTTGGTAAGGTGGTAAGGATCTACTCTAATAAGTTATTTATTTAGTAATTAAAGCCGAAGGCTATTATCATGTGATTGACCGATTGTGGTTTGGTGAAGCAGATTCGTGTATCGTGTGCTGTGGTTAGTACTCAAAAGTGTGTAGGTAAGGTTCGGGTTCAAGTGATAACCCCTTAAGTTTATTTGGTTTGGCCGAATGAACAATGGCACTAACTTTCATGTTTGGCCGAATATAGGAGCAAGAAGTCTAGGGTGGCCGATTTGATTCTTTGGGAATTGGGGCTCTCGTTAGTATCAGGTGTGTACATACACACTTATAACTAGTTAATGTACTAAATGTATTGTACGCAAATCGAATCCATGTAGATTCAGATTTAATACCATAAAAGGGTATAAGCAAGGATCCAGGTAAGTCCTTATTGTTATAATGCTTTTGGGAAGCATGGCACATTTGGTATATGTGGTTTATAAATGATTATTGATAAATCCCATGTATGTTGCTAAATAAGCATGTTGGCATGATTTTGTTAAATATCATTGATTGATGTGGGATATAAGAGTGGAGGGGGCAGTGATATTCGTGTCAACGGACACCAGTGGTTTGGTACCACATTACGTGACTATGGTCACCAGAGGTTTGGCACCTCCAGAGGTTTGGCACCTCATAGCGTCTCGTCCCAGTGGCTTAGCACCACAGTGGGTTGGCCCCACGGTTTACATTATGGGATTGACGCCAATGATTTGGTATCACACGATGGGTTGGCCCCATCATCCGATTTGTGACTTCGGGTCACCAGTGGTTTGGCACCACAGTATTGATGGATATCGTGACTATAACTCACCAGTGGTTTGGCACCACCAGTGGTTTGGTACCACACGGGGTAGAGAAAGGCGTTTGGATGGCTAGGTTGGGTGCATACTAAACTTGTGCATGTTAACTTAGTTATAAATTGTGTATGATGTTGTATTAAATCAGGGAAAGGGTTACACATTGAGTCTTGGTGACTCACCTTTCTCCTTTAATATTTTCAGGTGACTCGTAGATCGCGGATGAGGAGCCGGATGGACTCGAGGTGGCCATGCAGTGAACATTTGGATTAAATGAATTTTGAACTACTTTTTTATTTTATTGTTGGTTTTATTTTGCCTAAGTTGTAATAAGGCCTCCTAAGATTATATTTTGGTTATTTTTACATGAATTGAATGATTTGGTCAAATTACTTAATGATATTAAAATGGGTACACATGTTTTCTCAAAATCAAACGTCAAAATGTTTTGTTGTGCCATCGGGTACATATGAAATCGGTAACAACATGACTTAATGTATTTTTTTTAAACAACACTAAGTAATGTTTTCTTCATTTTCAAAATATTTTCCTCAGTAACATACCAAATTCGGTCGTAATGTTTGGGCCGGGTTTGGAGTGTTACAAAATTGGTATTAGAGCCCAGTTCAAAGCTCGGCTGTGGGGGCCCAAGGCCCAAAATGTTTTTGGTAGGACTTTTTGAAATAATTCTTGGGTTTTAAACAGCATGGCACCGAGTCTCCGGCACCGATCCGCCCAGGTAAGTACTTCTGACTTCTTCGTGAATTATTATTTGTAGAAGGGTAGGTATGGAACGTAGTTAGTGTGATAGGTGTTGAACATTAGGACTAGATACCCCAAACAAAGACACAAGACTTTAAAAGCCTAATTAAACAAACCTACGACCAAGTCACCGAGTTAGGGTGTGGTAACCCTGGTGCGTATGTCTAGGATTGGATCCGGAAGAGCTTGGTACTTAAGCAGTCCTCGTGACTCACCTCCTCTTCGCAGGAATCCTACCTGGTGCGTAGCTTCGGTTCACCCTAACCAAGAGGACTCGGTCATAGGCTAAACATGCTAAATAAAACCCGAAAGGGATTAGCCATGTTTTTATGAAAACTCTAATTTTAAAATCACTAAAATATCCTTTTAAATAGTAGAACAAAATTATTTTTAAAATATTTTCGACTTACCAAAATTTCCAAAATACCCCTGTAGGAAAAATGACGAAAATACCCTTGGGATAGAAACGGACATAAATGTCCGAAGAGTGAATAAGTATGAAAGGTATTAGGGAATGGATGTACTTTTCTGTGTAAACTAGGATAGAAGACTTAAAAATTTGATTGATCGAAAGAATCTCTATTAAACTATTCATAAAATTTCTTTGCGGATAACCAAGTGAAACATGTATTAATCCATAAAAATCTCCTAATCAGATTAAAGCGCGATAGTTAGAATGAGCTCTAGAGGACGTGGCCGTCATGGACGCAGAAGGGGCAGGATGACCGTGTCAGAACTTGTCAGGTCGGGTCAGTAATCTGAGAATGAAGTACCACCGCCACCACCACCCCCAACCTTTGGAGCTGGGGAGCAGGATCAGACGGGAGATGACGCAGTGTCACAAGCGATGCTGTGGGTTCTGGAAAGGGTAGCTGGAATAGGTGGAGGCAGAGGAGCTTGGAAGTCGGTACCTGAACGACTTCGAGCTAATGGAGCTGAATTTTTCCGAGGTGTGTCCGGTGTAGCGCCCAATACAGCTGAGTATTGGCTAGAATCGACCGAAAGAATCATGGATGAGATAGATCTGACGAATGAGGAGAAACTGAAAGGAGCGGTGTCGCTTGTCAAGGATGAGTCATATCAATGGTGGCTCACGGTTCGAGATGGTGCTACGGCAAATGATCTTACTTGGGAGTATTTCAAAACTGCTTATCAGAAGAAGTATGTGGGCACTAGCTACATTGATGCACAGAGGAAAGCTTTTCTGGGGTTGGTACAAGGAAATAAGTCTGTGTCGGAGTATGAAGCGGAATTCTTGAGGCTGAGCCGCTATGCTCGGGGAATTATGTCAACGGAGCATGATCGTTGTGTCTGCTTTGAAGACGGACTTAGGGATGAGTTAAGATTACTGATTGCTCCACAGCAGGAGCGTGAGTTTGCTGTCTTGGTGGAAAAGGCTAAGGTAGCCGAAGGGGTCAAGGAGTCCGTGAGACAAAACTATGATAGAAACAAGCAGAAAAGAGGCTTTGGGTCGTCTGGATCGGGTAATAATGCACAGAAACGGGCGAGACAGAGTGGGCCGAATCAGGCAGCAAGGCCCATGGCTACTAATCAAAGACCGGCTCAGTGTAATCGCTGTGGAAAATCACATTGGGGAGGATGTTGGACCGGTGAAAGGGGATGTTTTGAATGTGGATCTTTGGATCACCGTGTAAGGGATTGTCCTCAGAAGTCAGCTAAGAATCAATCAGAGGGTCAGAACCGTGCTCAGGTTAGAAATGTAGGACCACCACAGAGGGGTCGTGGTAATGGTAGAGGAGGTAATGGTTCAAATCGAGGTCGCGGAATTTCGGGCAGAGGTACAGGTAGCACAAAAGCAAGGCAGCCTGGTTTAGTCTACGCAGCGAGGCGTCGCGAGGAGGGTGACGCACCGGACGTCATAACCGGTACGTTCCTAATTTTTGGTCTTCCATATGTTGCATTAATTGATATGGGTTCGACGCATTCATATGTTGCTAGTAGTGTGGTAGATACTATGAACTTAGACTTTGAGACTGCTATTGTAACACCCCAAACCCGGTCAATACACCACGACCGAATCTGGTTTGCTACAGAGAAAACATTTTGAAAAACCATTTTAAAACCGATTTTAAAATTAGTCGAAATGCCTTTCAATTTAAATTTTCTTTGTTAAAAACCAAACTTAAAAATATTTGTTGAGTCGAGTTGTCTAAAAATTTCAAATGTACCCGATGGTACTTTAAAACATTTTGCATTTAATTTGAGAAAACATGTGCAACCGTTTTAACATCATCAAATAGTTTAAACAAAATATTCAAAACATGCAGCAATAATAAAAACATTCTAGGAGGCCTTATTACAATTAAGCAACATAAACCCAAAAGAAAAATAAATAAAATCCAAAATTCATTTATTAAAAAGTCTCCACTGCATGGCCACCTTGAGTCCATCCGGCTCCTCACCCGCGATCTACGAATCACCTGAAAAATTAAAGGAGAAGGTGAGTCACCAAGACTCAATGTGTAACCCTTCCCCGGTTTAGTGCAATAACATACACAAATCATAACCAATTAACATGCATAAGTTTAAATGCACCCAACCTAACCATCCATACGCCTTTTTCTACCCCGTGTGGTACCAAACCACTGGTGGTGCCAAACCACTGGTGACATATAGTCACAAATGTGATACCAAATCACTGGAGATACCAAATCTCTGGTGTCCGAAGACACAATTGTGTTACCAAAACACTGGTGACCGAAGTCACAAATCAAGTGATGGGGCCAACCAATCGTGTGATACCAAATCACTGGCAGACGATCCCATATCTCAAAGCGGGGCCAACCCACGGTGGAATTAACCACAGGGACAAGTCACTATGAGGTGCCAAACCTCTGGAGGTACCAAACTTCTGGTGACCGTAGTCACAATGTGTTACCAAAACACTGGTGTCTGTCGGCACTAATATCACTGCCCCCTCCACTCATCAACCCACATCAATCAAATACATGCTTTTTCAGAAATCATGCTAAAAGGTTTATTTAATAACATTCGTATATTTATCATTGCCATATATCAAATATTGCACATACCAAATGTGTCATGCTTCCCAAAAGCATCAAATAATAATCTCAAAGCAATAAAGACTTACCCGAGTCCTTGTTAATACCATGATGGTATTACATCCATGTCAACACAAATCGATTAGGCATAAAATAACACTTAGCATATTAAAAAGTTATAAGGTGTGTATGTACACACACCTGTATTTAACGAAAGCCTTAAATCTCGATTAGACAAATCGGCCACACAAACTTTCCTTGTCCCCAAAAGCCTTCGAACACTATCCAACACACTCCTAAAAGAATCGGTCTCACTTCCCTACAATCAACCATCATCATTAAGGTTTATTAGCCTTCGGCTTAAACGAAAACTTAAAAGAATGATCCTTTAAAATAAACCCTTACCACCTTACCAAAAACCGATTCCTAGAGAAGTCCCAAAGAAAACTATGTTACCTTCAATATTCGGCCTAAGAGATTCAAGATAGAAGAAGAATATTTTCGGCACAACAAAGAGGTATATTCGGCTATATGACAAAAAAGAAAATAATGGGAAGAGAAATATAATTTCGGCAAAGAAGAGTGTATAGGAGGTTTTTGGTGTTTAAGCAAAACAAATGGGAGAACAAAAGGTTAATGCAAGTTTCGGTTTTTGAGAGAATGAAAAGGAGAAAATAGCAAATGATCAAAAATGACCAAATGGTCAAAAGAGTTTAGGCTTACCACAATGTAGAATTCGGCCAAAAAGAAAAGTGTTTGAGAGAAAATGTTTTGCAACTTTTGCACCAAATGAAAGAAATGACCAAAAAGAAAAGACTTCAATCCTAGCCAAACTAAGGTAAAATTTCGGCTCCCCCCTTTAGCCACTTTGCCGTCCAAGTTCATGGCATAAAGGCCATGAATTTGTTTGCAAAACATTTCCCACAAACCAAGCCTTTGTCCCCGCAATTTACCATAACTTCAAGATACCTTACCATAACCTTAGGAATCTTATCCCTTATTCCATGCTTTCCTTAAACAACAATTCAACTTACCAAGAATTATTAGTCCACCTATCATAATTATGTTTGACCGTCCATTAAAGCTAACATAAAAATAAACTTTTAAAAATGCTATACCTACTACTCGAACCACTAACCTCATGCAACCTTTCAAGCTCTTTAACCAACTTGCCACTAACTCCTCTTATGCTTTAAATGAACACTTAAATTAACTTATGTGCTAAGCTCACTTAATCCACTTCAATAAATAAGCCATACTAAAATTTATTCTAGCTTCCTAATATTTCCAAGCCTTCACACAAATATACTAAGCACACCAAAAATTCATACCCGAGCTAACACAAATAACTAGATGCCATACAAATTTTTCCTAAAGCTCAAGGCCCAATCCTACTAGGCCCAATTTTGGGATGTTACAGTTCTACCCTCCTTAAAAATAATTTCGTCCCCGAAATTACTTACTAACGATCAATCGTACAGTCTAACTCACCACACTACTCTCTTGCTGCGCACTCTGATCTTAATAACACTACTAATAATCAAAGCGGTATTTTCGTAATTTTGCCACTAGGGGCATTTTGGTAATTTTGGTAAACCGGGATTATTTGAAAATTTTTGAAGATAAATTTGTCCTGCTATCTAAAAGAGATAATTTAGTGATTTTAAAACCGAAGTTTTCCTTAAAACATGGCTAGTCGCTTTCGGGTTTTATTTAAGGTTTTGCCTATGACCGAGTCCTCTTGGTTAGGGTGAACCGAAGCTACGCACCAGGTAGAAATCCCGCGAAGAGGAGGTGAGTCACGAGGACTGCTTAAATACCAAGCTCTTCCGGATCCAATCCTAGACATGCGCACCAAGGTTACCACACCCTAACTCGGCGACTTGGTCACGGGTTGATTTTAATTAGGCCATTAAAGTCTTATGTCTTTGTTTGAGATAAACTAGTCCTAAAGTTTATAATACTTATCACTATCTACGTCCCATGCTTCCTACCCTTCTACAGTAAATAATTCATACAAAAAGTTAGAGGTACTTACCAGGGCGGATCGGTGCCGGAGACTCGGTGCCATGCTTATTCAAAACCAAATATTTCAAAAAGGCCTACCAAAACATTTTTGGGCCTTGGGCCCCCACAGCCGAGCTTTGAACTTGGCTCTGATACCAATTTTGTAACACCCCAAACCCAGTCAATACGCCACGACCGAATCTGGTTTGCTACAGAGAAAACGTTTTGAAAAACCATTTTAAAACCGATTTTAAAATTAGTCGAAATACCTTTCAATTTAAATTTTCTTTGTTAAAAACCAAACTTAAAAATATTTGTTGAGTCGAGTTGTCTAAAAATTTCAAATGTACCCGATGGTACTTTAAAACATTTTGCGTTTAATTTGAGAAAACATGTGCAACCGTTTTAACATCATCAAATAGTTTAAACAAAATATTCAAAACATGCAGCAATAATAAAAACATTCTAGGAGGCCTTATTACAATTAAGCAACATAAACCCAAAAGAAAAATAAATAAAATCCAAAATTCATTTATTAAAAAGTCTCCACTGCATGGCCACCTTGAGTCCATCCGGCTCCTCACCCGCGATCTACGAATCACCTGAAAAATTAAAGGAGAAGGTGAGTCACCAAGACTCAATGTGTAACCCTTCCCCGGTTTAGTGCAATAACATACACAAATCATAACCAATTAACATGCATAAGTTTAAATGCACCCAACCTAACCATCCATACGCCTTTTTCCACCCCGTGTGGTACCAAACCACTGGTGGTGCCAAACCACTGGTGACATATAGTCACAAATGTGATACCAAATCACTGGAGATACCAAATCTCTAGTGTCCGAAGACACAATTGTGTTACCAAAACACTGGTGACTGAAGTCACAAATCAAGTGATGGGGCCAACCCATCGTGTGATACCAAATCACTGGCAGACGATCCCATATCTCAAAGTGGGGCCAACCCACGGTGGAATTAACCACAGGGACAGGTCGCTATGAGGTGCCAAACCTCTGGAGGTACCAAACCCCTGGTGACCGTAGTCACAATGTGTTACCAAAACACTAGTGTCCGTCGACACGAAAAATACTGCCCCCTCCACTCATCAACCCACATCAATCAAATACATGCTTTTTCAGAAATCATGCTAAAAGGTTTATTTAATAACATTCGTATATTTATCATTGCCATATATCAAATATTGCACATACCAAATGTGTCATGCTTCCCAAAAGCATCAAATAATAATCTCAAAGCAATAAGGACTTACCCGAGTCCTTGTTAATACCATGATGGTATTACATCCATGTCTACACAAATCGATTAGGCATAAAATAACACTTAGCATATTAAAAAGTTATAAGTTGTGTATGTACACACACCTGTATTTAACGAAAGCCTTAAATCTCGATTAGACAAATCGGCCACACAAACTTTCCTTGTCCCCAAAAGCCTTCGAACACTATCCAACACACTCCTAAAAGAATCGGTCTCACTTCCCTACAATCAACCATCATCATTAAGGTTTATTAGCCTTCGGCTTAAACGAAAACTTAAAAGAATGATCCTTTAAAATAAACCCTTACCACCTTACCAAAAACCGATTCCTAGAGAAGTCCCAAAGAAAACTATGTTACCTTCAATATTCGGCCTAAGAGATTCAAGATAGAAGAAGAATATTTTCGGCACAACAAAGAGGTATATTCGGCTATATGACAAAAAAGAAAATAATGGGAAGAGAAATATAATTTCGGCAAAGAAGAGTGTATAGGAGGTTTTTGGTGTTTAAGCAAAACAAATGGGAGAACAAAAGGTTAATGCAAGTTTCAGTTTTTGAGAGAATGAAAAGGAGAAAATAGCAAATGATCAAAAATGACCAAATGGTCAAAAGAGTTTAGGCTTACCACAATGTAGAATTCGGCCAAAAAGAAAAGTGTTTGAGAGAAAATGTTTTGCAACTTTTGCACCAAATGAAAGAAATGACCAAAAAGAAAAGACTTCAATCCTAGCCAAACTAAGGTAAAATTTCGGCTCCCCCCTTTAGCCACATTGCCGTCCAAATTCATGGCATAAAGGCCATGAATTTGTTTGCAAAACATTTCCCACAAACCAAGCCTTTGTCCCCGCAATTTACCATAACTTCAAGATACCTTACCATAACCTTAGGAATCTTATCCCTTATTCCATGCTTTCCTTAAACAACAATTCAACTTACCAAGAATTATTAGTCCACCTATCATAATTATGTTTGACCGTCCATTAAAGCTAACATAAAAATAAACTTTTAAAAATGCTATACCTACTACTCGAACCACTAACCTCATGCAACCTTTCAAGCTCTTTAACCAACTTGCCACTAACTCCTCTTATGCTTTAAATGAACACTTAAATTAACTTATGTGCTAAGCTCACTTAATCCACTTCAATAAATAAGCCATACTAAAATTTATTCTAGCTTCCTAATATTTCCAAGCCTTCACACAAATATACTAAGCACACCAAAAATTCATACCCGAGCTAACAAAAATAACTAGATGCCATACAAATTTTTCCTAAAGCTCAAGGCCCAATCCTACTAGGCCCAATTTTGGGATGTTACAGTTCTACCCTCCTTAAAAATAATTTCGTCCCCGAAATTACTTACTAACGATCAATCGTACAGTCTAACTCACCACACTACTCTCTTGCTGCGCACTCTGATCTTAATAACACTACTAATAATCAAAGCGGTATTTTCGTAATTTTGCCACTAGGGGCATTTTGGAAATTTTGGTAAACCGGGATTATTTGAAAATTTTTGAAGATAAATTTGTCCTGCTATCTAAAAGAGATAATTTAGTGATTTTAAAACAGAAGTTTTCCTTAAAACATGGCTAGTCACTTTCGGGTTTTATTTAAGGTTTTGCCTATGACCGAGTCCTCTTGGTTAGGGTGAACCGAAGCTACGCACCAGGTAGAAATCCCGCGAAGAGGAGGTGAGTCACGAGGACTGCTTAAATACCAAGCTCTTCCGGATCCAATCCTAGACATGCGCACCAAGGTTACCACACCCTAACTCGGCGACTTGGTCACGGGTTGATTTTAATTAGGCCATTAAAGTCTTATGTCTTTGTTTGAGATAAACTAGTCCTAAAGTTTATAATACTTATCACTATCTACGTCCCATGCTTCCTACCCTTCTACAGTAAATAATTCATACAAAAAGTTAGAGGTACTTACCAGGGCGGATCGGTGCCGGAGACTCGGTGCCATGCTTATTCAAAACCAAATATTTCAAAAAGGCCTACCAAAACATTTTTGGGCCTTGGGCCCCCACAGCCGAGCTTTGAACTTGGCTCTGATACCAATTTTGTAACACCCCAAACCCAGTCAATACGCCACGACCGAATCTGGTTTGCTACAGAGAAAACGTTTTGAAAAACCATTTTAAAACCGATTTTAAAATTAGTCGAAATACCTTTCAATTTAAATTTTCTTTGTTAAAAACCAAACTTAAAAATATTTGTTGAGTCGAGTTGTCTAAAAATTTCAAATGTACCCGATGGTACTTTAAAACATTTTGCGTTTAATTTGAGAAAACATGTGCAACCGTTTTAACATCATCAAATAGTTTAAACAAAATATTCAAAACATGCAGCAATAATAAAAACATTCTAGGAGGCCTTATTACAATTAAGCAACATAAACCCAAAAGAAAAATAAATAAAATCCAAAATTCATTTATTAAAAAGTCTCCACTGCATGGCCACCTTGAGTCCATCCGGCTCCTCACCCGCGATCTACGAATCACCTGAAAAATTAAAGGAGAAGGTGAGTCACCAAGACTCAATGTGTAACCCTTCCCCGGTTTAGTGCAATAACATACACAAATCATAACCAATTAACATGCATAAGTTTAAATGCACCCAACCTAACCATCCATACGCCTTTTTCTACCCCGTGTGGTACCAAACCACTGGTGGTGCCAAACCACTGGTGACATATAGTCACAAATGTGATACCAAATCACTGGAGATACCAAATCTCTAGTGTCCGAAGACACAATTGTGTTACCAAAACACTGGTGACCGAAGTCACAAATCAAGTGATGGGGCCAACCCATCGTGTGATACCAAATCACTGGCAGACGATCCCATATCTCAAAGTGGGGCCAACCCACGGTGGAATTAACCACAGGGACAGGTCGCTATGAGGTGCCAAACCTCTGGAGGTACCAAACCCCTGGTGACCGTAGTCACAATGTGTTACCAAAACACTAGTGTCCGTCGACACGAAAAATACTGCCCCCTCCACTCATCAACCCACATCAATCAAATACATGCTTTTTCAGAAATCATGCTAAAAGGTTTATTTAATAACATTCGTATATTTATCATTGCCATATATCAAATATTGCACATACCAAATGTGTCATGCTTCCCAAAAGCATCAAATAATAATCTCAAAGCAATAAGGACTTACCCGAGTCCTTGTTAATACCATGATGGTATTACATCCATGTCTACACAAATCGATTAGGCATAAAATAACACTTAGCATATTAAAAAGTTATAAGTTGTGTATGTACACACACCTGTATTTAACGAAAGCCTTAAATCTCGATTAGACAAATCGGCCACACAAACTTTCCTTGTCCCCAAAAGCCTTCGAACACTATCCAACATACTCCTAAAAGAATCGGTCTCACTTCCCTACAATCAACCATCATCATTAAGGTTTATTAGCCTTCGGCTTAAACGAAAACTTAAAAGAATGATCCTTTAAAATAAACCCTTACCACCTTACCAAAAACCGATTCCTAGAGAAGTCCCAAAGAAAACTATGTTACCTTCAATATTCGGCCTAAGAGATTCAAGATAGAAGAAGAATATTTTCGGCACAACAAAGAGGTATATTCGGCTATATGACAAAAAAGAAAATAATGGGAAGAGAAATATAATTTCGGCAAAGAAGAGTGTATAGGAGGTTTTTGGTGTTTAAGCAAAACAAATGGGAGAACAAAAGGTTAATGCAAGTTTCGGTTTTTGAGAGAATAAAAAGGAAAAAATAGCAAATGATCAAAAATGACCAAATGGTCAAAAGAGTTTAGGCTTACCACAATGTAGAATTCGGCCAAAAAGAAAAGTGTTTGAGAGAAAATGTTTTGCAACTTTTGCACCAAATGAAAGAAATGACCAAAAAGAAAAGACTTCAATCCTAGCCAAACTAAGGTAAAATTTCGGCTCCCCCCTTTAGCCACTTTGCCGTCCAAGTTCATGGCATAAAGGCCATGAATTTGTTTGCAAAACATTTCCCACAAACCAAGCCCTTGTCCCCGCAATTTACCATAACTTCAAGATACCTTACCATAACCTTAGGAATCTTATCCCTTATTCCATGCTTTCCTTAAACAACAATTCAACTTACCAAGAATTATTAGTCCACCTATCATAATTATGTTTGACCGTCCATTAAAGCTAACATAAAAATAAACTTTTAAAAATGCTATACCTACTACTCGAACCACTAACCTCATGCAACCTTTCAAGCTCTTTAACCAACTTGCCACTAACTCCTCTTATGCTTTAAATGAACACTTAAATTAACTTATGTGCTAAGCTCACTTAATCCACTTCAATAAATAAGCCATACTAAAATTTATTCTAGCTTCCTAATATTTCCAAGCCTTCACACAAATATACTAAGCACACCAAAAATTCATACCCGAGCTAACACAAATAACTAGATGCCATACAAATTTTTCCTAAAGCTCAAGGCCCAATCCTACTAGGCCCAATTTTGGGATGTTACAGTTCTACCCTCCTTAAAAATAATTTCGTCCCCGAAATTACTTACTAACGATCAATCATACAGTCTAACTCACCACACTACTCTCTTGCTGCGCACTCTGATCTTAATAACACTACTAATAATCAAAGCGGTATTTTCGTAATTTTGCCACTAGGGGCATTTTGGTAATTTTGGTAAACCGGGATTATTTGAAAATTTTTGAAGATAAATTTGTCCTGCTATCTAAAAGAGATAATTTAGTGATTTTAAAACTGAAGTTTTCCTTAAAACATGGCTAGTCACTTTCGGGTTTTATTTAAGGTTTTGCCTATGACCGAGTCCTCTTGGTTAGGGTGAACCGAAGCTACGCACCAGGTAGAAATCCCGCGAAGAGGAGGTGAGTCACGAGGACTGCTTAAATACCAAGCTTTTCCAGATCCAATCCTAGACATGCGCACCAAGGTTACCACACCCTAACTCGGCGACTTGGTCACGGGTTGATTTTAATTAGGCCATTAAAGTCTTATGTCTTTGTTTGAGATAAACTAGTCCTAAAGTTTATAATACTTATCACTATCTACGTCCCATGCTTCCTACCCTTCTACAGTAAATAATTCATACAAAAAGTTAGAGGTACTTACCAGGGCGGATCGGTGCCGGAGACTCGGTGCCATGCTTATTCAAAACCAAATATTTCAAAAAGGCCTACCAAAACATTTTTGGGCCTTGGGCCCCCACAGCCGAGCTTTGAACTTGGCTCTGATACCAATTTTGTAACACCCCAAACCCAGTCAATACGCCACGACCGAATCTGGTTTGCTACAGAGAAAACGTTTTGAAAACCCATTTTAAAACCGATTTTAAAATTAGTCGAAATGCCTTTCAATTTAAATTTTCTTTGTTAAAAACCAAACTTAAAAATATTTGTTGAGTCGAGTTGTCTAAAAATTTCAAATGTACCCGATGGTACTTTAAAACATTTTGCGTTTAATTTGAGAAAACATGTGCAACCGTTTTAACATCATCAAATAGTTTAAACAAAATATTCAAAACATGCAGCAATAATAAAAACATTCTAGGAGGCCTTATTACAATTAAGCAACATAAACCCAAAAGAAAAATAAATAAAACCCAAAATTCATTTATTAAAAAGTCTCCACTGCATGGCCACCTTGAGTCCATCCGGCTCCTCACCCGCGATCTACGAATCACCTGAAAAATTAAAGGAGAAGGTGAGTCACCAAGACTCAATGTGTAACCCTTCCCCGGTTTAGTGCAATAACATACACAAATCATAACCAATTAACATGCATAAGTTTAAATGCACCCAACCTAACCATCCATACGCCTTTTTCTACCCCGTGTGGTACCAAACCACTGGTGGTGCCAAACCACTGGTGACATATAGTCACAAATGTGATACCAAATCACTGGAGATACCAAAGCTCTGGTGTCCGAAGACACAATTGTGTTACCAAAACACTGGTGACCGAAGTCACAAATCAAGTGATGGGGCCAACCCATCGTGTGATACCAAATCACTGGCAGACGATCCCATATCTCAAAGCGGGGCCAACCCACGGTGGAATTAACCACAGGGACAAGTCGCTATGAGGTGCCAAACCTCTGGAGGTACCAAACTTCTGGTGACCGTAGTCACAATGTGTTACCAAAACACTGGTGTCCGTCGACACTAATATCACTGCCCCCTCCACTCATCAACCCACATCAATCAAATACATGCTTTTTCAGAAATCATGCTAAAAGGTTTATTTAATAACATTCGTATATTTATCATTGCCATATATCAAATATTGCACATACCAAATGTGTCATGCTTCCCAAAAGCATCAAATAATAATCTCAAAGCAATAAAGACTTACCCGAGTCCTTGTTAATACCATGATGGTATTACATCCATGTCAACACAAATCGATTAGGCATAAAATAACACTTAGCATATTAAAAAGTTATAAGGTGTGTATGTACACACACCTGTATTTAACGAAAGCCTTAAATCCCGATTAGACAAATCGGCCACACAAACTTTCTTTGTCCCCAAAAGCCTTCGAACACTATCCAACACACTCCTAAAAGAATCGGTCTCACTTCCCTACAATCAACCATCATCATTAAGGTTTATTAGCCTTCGGCTTAAACGAAAACTTAAAAGAATGATCCTTTAAAATAAACCCTTACCACCTTACCAAAAACCGATTCCTAGAGAAGTCCCAAAGAAAACTATGTTACCTTCAATATTCGGCCTAAGAGATTCAAGATAGAAGAAGAATATTTTCGGCACAACAAAGAGGTATATTCGGCTATATGACAAAAAAGAAAATAATGGGAAGAGAAATATAATTTCGGCAAAGAAGAGTGTATAGGAGGTTTTTGGTGTTTAAGCAAAACAAATGGGAGAACAAAAGGTTAATGCAAGTTTCGGTTTTTGAGAGAATGAAAAGGAGAAAATAGCAAATGATCAAAAATGACCAAATGGTCAAAAGAGTTTAGGCTTACCACAATGTAGAATTCGGCCAAAAAGAAAAGTGTTTGAGAGAAAATGTTTTGCAACTTTTGCACCAAATGAAAGAAATGACCAAAAAGAAAAGACTTCAATCCTAGCCAAACTAAGGTAAAATTTCGGCTCCCCCCTTTAGCCACTTTGCCGTCCAAGTTCATGGCATAAAGGCCATGAATTTGTTTGCAAAACATTTCCAACAAACCAAGCCTTTGTCCCCGCAATTTACCATAACTTCAAGATACCTTACCATAACCTTAGGAATCTTATCCCTTATTCCATGCTTTCCTTAAACAGCAATTCAACTTACCAAGAATTATTAGTCCACCTATCATAATTATGTTTGACCGTCCATTAAAGCTAACATAAAAATAAACTTTTAAAAATGCTATACCTACTACTCGAACCACTAACCTCATGCAACCTTTCAAGCTCTTTAACCAACTTGCCACTAACTCCTCTTATGCTTTAAATGAACACTTAAATTAACTTATGTGCTAAGCTCACTTAATCCACTTCAATAAATAAGCCATACTAAAATTTATTCTAGCTTCCTAATATTTCCAAGCCTTCACACAAATATACTAAGCACACCAAAAATTCATACCCGAGCTAACACAAATAACTAGATGCCATACAAATTTTTCCTAAAGCTCAAGGCCCAATCCTACTAGGCCCAATTTTGGGATGTTACAGCTATTAGGGAGATAACTGTAATTAGCCCTCTAGGTCACTCGGTAGTTGTTAACAAGCTATATAGAGATGTACCCCTAGAACTCCAGGGGGTCGTATTTGTGGATGATCTGATGGAACTACCGTTTGGGGTGTTCGATTTGATCCTCGGAATGGACTGGTTAGTTAAGTATGAGGCGAGGTTGGATTGCGCTGCTAAGCGCATGGTTCTAAAGATGGCTGAGGGTGATGAAGTGGTCATGATAGGTAATAGAAGAGATTACCTATCCAATGTAGTGTCTGCCTTGAAGGCTGAGAAGATGGTCAAGAAAGGTGGTGAGGCGTTTTTGGTTCGAATCTGTGCCTTGGAAGCTAAGGAGTCAGTAGTTGAGAAGGTTCGAATTGTGGGGGAGTTCGCTGATGTGTTTCCAGAAGAACTTACGGGTCTGCCTCCAGATCAGGAAGTTGAATTCGGTATAGACTTGTTACCCAGAACGGCACCTGTGTCTATAGCACCGTACCGAATGGCACCAAAGGAATTACTGGAGCTGAAGGCTCAAATTCAGGAGCTCTTGGATCGAGGGTTTATTCGACCAAGTATATCTCCGTGGGGAGCACCTGTGTTGTTTGTCAAGAAGAAGGACGGTTCAATGCGGATGTGTATCAACTACCGCCAGTTAAATAAGTTAACGATCAAAAATAGGTATCCGTTGCCTCAGATTGACGACTTGTTTGACCAACTGAAGGGTGCATCGGTATTCTCAAAGATAGATCTTAGGTCGGGTTATCATCAACTTAAGGTGAAGGAGGTTGATGTGCACGAAACAGCATTCCGAACTCGGTATGGGCATTACGAGTTTTTAGTAATGCCGTTTGGGTTGACCAACGCACCAGCAGCATTCATGGACTTAATGAATAGGGTGTTTCAGCAATACTTGGATCAATTTGTCGTGGTGTTTATAGACGACATATTGGTTTACTCAAAGACAGAGAAGGAGCATGACATGCATTTGCGTATAGTTCTACAAGTACTGATGGAGAAGCAGTTGTATGCCAAATTCAGTAAGTGTGAATTTTGGCTTAGAGAGGTGGCTTTCTTAGGTCACGTGGTGTCAGCGGAAGGGATTAGAGTAAACCCTCGCAAGGTGGAAGCGGTGTTGGATTGGAAACCGTCTAGGTCAGTGGCAGAAATTCGAAGTTTTCTGGGTCTGGCAGGGTATTATCGAAGATTTGTGGAAGGATTCTCTTTAATCGCAGCGCCGTTGACTAAGTTATTAAGGAAGGGAGTTCCGTTTGTATGGTCGGAGAAACAGCAAGAAAGTTTTGACAAGCTCAGGAAAATTCTGACAGAAGCTCCAGTTCTGGTACAGCCTGAGGCAGGGAAGTTGTTTATGGTTTACTGTGATGCGTCCCATACTGGTTTGGGATGTGTATTAATGCAGGAAGGGAAAGTAGTGGCCTATGCATCCCGTCAGCTAAGACCGCATGAGGTTAACTATCCGACTCATGACTTGGAGTTAGCGGTAGTAGTCTTCGCTTTGAAGATATGGAGACATTACCTGTACGGGGAGAAGTCGATAGTCTACACGGATCACAAAAGTCTGAGGTATCTCTTGACTCAGAAGGATTTGAGGCAGCGTCGATGGATTGAACTGTTAAAGGACTACGACTGTTCAATTGAGTATCATCCAGGAAAGGCTAACGTGGTGGCTGATGCGTTGAGCCGGAAGGTCGTGATAGACTTAAGAGCAATGTTTGCTCACCTCAGTCTATACGACGATGGAAGTCTTTTGGCAGAACTGTGCATTAAGCCAACTTGGATCAAGGAGATTAAGGAAAAGCAGTTAGTAGACGAAGGATTAAATGCGAGGAGGTTGCAAGTTCAAGATGGTGGTTTGGAAGGGTATAGTTTGACTAGTGATGATGTACTATGTTTTCAAGGACGAGCTTGTATGCCGAAGGATGTAGAATTGAGGCAAAGAATTCTTCAAGATGCACATAGCAGCCCATACGCTATGCATCCGGGAGGTAGCAAGATGTATGGAGATTTGCGGAAACAGTTTTGGTGGCCAGGGTTGAAGCGTGAAGTAACTGAATTCGTGGGAAAGTGTCTGACGTGTCAACAGGTGAAAGCTGAACATCAGTTGCCATCAGGGCTACTTCAACCGGTGAAGATCCCTCAGTGGAAATGGTAGAGGATCACTATGAATTTCGTCAGTGGGTTACCCCTCACGCCCAGCAAGAAGGACGCAGTGTGGGTAATTGTGGACCGTCTGACTAAATCAGCTCACTTCATACCGGTGAGAATGGATTATTCCCTTCAGAGGCTAGAAAAGTTGTATGTGGCGGAGATAGTAAGATTGCACGGTGTGCCAGTATCAATTATTTCGGATAGGGATCCGAGGTTTACATCAAGGTTTTGGAGAGCTTTGCATCAGGCTTTGGGAACGAGATTGGATTTCAGCACAGCTTTTCACCCGCAAACTGACGAACAATCGGAAAGAGTGATACAGATTTTAGAGGATATACTAAGAGGATGCATTCTGGATTTCAGTGGTAGTTGGGAAGAGTATCTACCGTTGGCAGAGTTCGCTTATAACAATAGTTATCAAGCGAGCATTCAGATGGCACCATTCGAGGCACTGTATGGACGGAAGTGCCGTACTCCTACGTGTTGGACGGAACTAAAGGAGCGACATGTCTTGGGTCCAGAATTGGTAGCGAAAACTGAAGATAAAGTTAAGTTAATCCGGACTCGTCTGAAGGAGGTATCAGATAGGCAAAAGTCTTATGCTGATCTTAAGCGTAAGGAAATAGAGTATGCAGTAGGAGATAAAGTTTTTCTGAAGGTGTCGCCTTGGAAAAAAGTATTGAGATTTGGGAAAAAAGGGAAGCTAAGCCCAAGGTTCACCGGGCCTTACACAGTGTTAAAGCGAGTGGGACCGGTAGCTTATCAGCTTGAGCTGCCGGCAGAGTTGAGTCAGATTCATGACGTCTTCCATGTATCAATGCTTAGGAGATATCGGTCAGATCCATCACACGTTGTGCATGTGGCAGAGATTGAGGTAAACTCGGACTTATCTTTTGAGGAGGAACCAATCCAGATCTTAGATTGAGATGTCAAGGTTCTACGTAGGAAGTCAGTACCTTTGGTGAAAGTATTATAGAGAAACCATGGTATGGAGGAAGCGACGTGGGAACCCGAGGATGTGATGTGGCAGCAATACCCCCACCTCTTCTGATCAGGTAATTTCGAGGCCGAAAGTATTTTTAAGGGGGGTAGAACTGTAACATTCTAAAATAGGGGTTATTTGTGGTTGAATTATTTTGTTTGTGCCTGGATTGCTGTGATATTATTCATAGTGTAATAAGACTTAATTAGGGGTCTTGAGTAGGCTTGGATTAGTAGAAAATTCATTTGTAAAGCTTTAAGGATAGGGAGCCTTAGTAAGTAGGAGTTACAAGGTTGAAAGAGGGAACATTTGACATTAAAAATGATTTGGAAAAGTGGCAAAAGGGAGGCCACTTAGGAGCTGGAAGTTGACGCCATCAAGGGAGCAAGGGGAGCCTATGTTCGAGTCGTGGAATTTCCTTTTTATTTTCTTTTTGGACGGTCAACCTATGTTTATGATAGGTTGGACTTTCATCTTTTGGTAAGTTGAATATTGGTTATGGAAAGCTTGAAGTTAGGGATAAGAATCTTAAGGATATGGTATGATGAGGGGACAAAAGGCATGGAAGGTGGAGGATGTTTTGGAAAGAAATCCTAGGCCTTTAGTGCATGTATATGGACGGCATGTAAGGCTAGGGGGGTGGCCGAATTTTGTTAGGTAGCTTGGGGGAAGGAATAGTTGGCAAATCTTTCTTTTGAACATCTTTTTGGCATTTTTGTTTTCCCTCTCCAAAAACTTTTTCTTTCGCCGAATGTCATTGTGCATTTTGTGCAAATTTTGCTTGTGATTTAGCCTTTATTTTGTTTAAACCAAATACCATTGTTTTTCTTTCATTTATCCTTTTGAAACCAAAACTTCATTTTGTCATTTTGTGCACTTTTTCTTTTTGGCAAACAAGGAGTTGGCCGAATATCTCTCTTCTCCAAACTCATTTTTCTTTCTTTCTCCATTGTTGTTAAACCGAAAATACCTTCTCCTTACACTTTTCTTTTCTTTTCTCACACCTTTTGACCGAAACCCCTATTCCACTTTTCTAATTATTTTCTTTCCCTTTTAGCCGAATCTACCCCCTAGGTGTGCCGAAACTTTCTTCTTCTATTTTGGTAGCACTTTGGTCAAATATTGGAGTGGCATAGATTTTGTGGGGACTATTCTTTCATTCGGTTTGGGAAGGTATGTGCTTTTAGCTGAATGGCTATTTCTTTCCTCTCTTGATTCCTTGTCGATTTGGATGAATGGAAGAGCTGAGATATGGCGTTCGTGATGGTTAACTATTTCTCTTCTTTAAGCGATTCTATCTAAGTACTCTGGGATTTTAAGTGCTCAATCCAAACTCCTATCCTCTAGTAATCGGTTTTGGTAAGGTGGTAAGGATCTACTCTAATAAGTTATTTATTTAGTAATTAAAGCCGAAGGCTGTTATCATGTGATTGATCGATTGTGGTTTGGTGAAGTAGATTCGTGTATCGTGTGCTGTGGTTAGTACTCAAAAGTGTGTAGGTAAGGTTCGAGTTCAAGTGATAACCCCTTAAGTTTATTTGGTTTGGCCGAATGAACAATGGCACTAACTTTCATGTTTGGCCGAATATAGGAGCAAGAAGTCTAGGGTGGCCGATTTGATTCTTCGGGAATTAGGGCTCTCGTTAGTATCAGGTGTGTACATACACACTTATAAGTAGTTAATGTACTAAATGTATTGTACGCAAATCGAATCCATGTAGATTCGAATTTAATACCATAAAAGGGTATAAGCAAGGATCCAGGTAAGTCCTTGTTGTTATAATGCTTTTGGGAAGCATGGCACATTTGGTATATGTGGTTTATAAATGATTATTGATAAATCCCATGTATGTTGCTAAATAAGCATGTTGGCATGATTTTGTTAAATATCATTGATTGATGTGGGATATAAGAGTGGAGGGGGCAGTGATATTCGTGTCGACGGACACCAGTGGTTTGGTACCACATTATGTGACTACGGTCACCAGAGGTTTGGCACCTCCAGAGGTTTGGCACCTCATAGTGTCTCGTCCCAGTGGCTTAGCACCACAGTAGGTTGGCCCCACGGTTTACATTATGGGATTGACGCCAGTGATTTGGTATCACACGATGGGTTGGCCCCATCATCCGATTTGTGACTTCGGGTCACCAGTGGTTTGGCACCACAGTATTGATGGATATCGTGACTATAAGTCACCAGTGGTTTGGCACCACCAGTGGTTTGGTACCACACGGGGTAGAGAAAGGCGTTTGGATGGCTATGTTGGGTGCATACTAAACTTGTGCATGTTAACTTAGTTATAAATTGTGTATGATGTTGTATTAAATCGGGGAAAGGGTTACACATTGAGTCTTGGTGACTCACCTTTCTCCTTTAATATTTTCAGGTGACTCGTAGATCGCGGATGAGGAGCTAGATGGACTCGAGGTGGCCATGCAGTGAACATTTGGATTAAATGAATTTTGAACTACTTTTTATTTTATTGTTGGTTTTATTTTGCCCAAGTTGTAATAAGGCCTCCTAAGATTATATTTTGGTTATTTTTATATGATTTGAATGATTTGGTCAAATTACTTAATGATATTAAAATGGGTACACATGTTTTCTCAAAATCAAACGTAAAAATGTTTTGTTGTGCCATCGGGTACATCTGAAATCGGTAACAACATGACTTAATGTATTTTTTTGAACAACACTAAGTAATGTTTTCTTCATTTTCAAAATATTTTCCTCAGTAACATACCAAATTCGGTCGTAATGTTTGGGCCGGGTTTGGAGTGTTACAGTGTGTCCCCTATGTCCGGAAACTGCAAAACAGAATGCCCAGGTTCGAGCACACGGGCACCCATAAGGGTGTGTGCCTTACCCGTGTGAGGTACACGGCTTGGATACAAGGGCGTTTTGATACGGCCGTGTGAATCCTGCACCTAATTCGTGTAATAGCCCATTTATACCTGGGCTTAAACAAACCAGAATTAAGAAAAAAAAATAAAAAAATAAAAGTCCATTTTTACAGTCCTTTTACAAAAACCCAAAAACAATAAACCAAAAGCCCGTTACATTTAGCCCAAATACCCTAAACTACCCGAGCCCACCTACAGACCCAATACCTAAACTAACTCAGACCCAAAATAAACCTAAACTAACCCATACCTAGACCCAAAATCTACAGGGCCCAAAAGAGCCCAAAAACATAAACAATTTCAGTGGCCTAGGGTTTTTGGGAAACCCTAGGCGCCGCAGCACCCCAGACTCGCACCGCAATCAGCTCCTCGCGCCCACGCCAGCCTTCGGTCGCGCTGTGGTCTGTGCCCGAATCACTCCATCGTCGCAAGATCTTCGCCTTTGACCTGCACAAAAAGGGAAAGAACAGGACAACAAACATGGAAACAAGACAGAATAGGTGTATTTTCTATTTTGTTTCAAGGGCTATAAAAGCCCTACAAAATCTGTAAAAAAAAAAAACAATATCCACAGAGAAAGAATACACAGAAAGATTTAAAAAAAATCACAGAGAAATAAAAACAAAAAAATCTATTTATAAAGGTGATTTTCCATTCTGTTCTCTCGTCATTCTTTATTTTTCTCTTCGCGCACGTTTTATATACAAAACAGTATTAAAATAAAAAAGGGGGGGCGAAGATTTTACCTGTGCACCGCCATCGGCTGCGGCGCGTGTGGCACGTGCCCACGAGTCTGATGATTGGAGCCCAGACGACAGAATGAAGGGCTTCAGAGGATTTTGATTTTTTTTTTTTTAAAATCAGTTTAGAAATGATTTTTTTATTAAAACTGACTTATATAGTAGTTTAAAAACGACGTCGTTTTTGCTTAAGTTAATAAGCATTAAAACTACGTCGTTTAAAGACCTGTGACCCACGTGTTGACCCGACCCGGGGAGGATCCGCGTGTTTTCGTTAAAAGGTCTAATTGTCGAATTAGCCCTTCTGCATTATTTTTTTATTATTATGTCCTGTTATATTTTTATATTTTTACAATTATGCCCAGAATTATATCTTGCGTTTCAATTTAGTCCCTCGGGCTCTTTAAAGGCTAATTTTGAACGATGTCATTTTGAAAATTTGGCATAATTGCCATATTAATCCCTTGCAGTGTGGTCCGTGTTTTAATTAAACCCCTTTATATTTATTTTATTGTTATTTGATCCTGGTTCCTTTATTATTTTTAAAACCCTTTTTTTTTTTTTTAAAATTAAATTATTCTAATATTATATTAATATATTTTATCATATTAAATTTTTTTATATTTTTATTATTATTCGTATATTAATAGTATAAATTCATATATTTTTTTATATTATCTTTATATATAATTACTACTATGTATTATTTTATTTGGTTTAATATTATTTATTATATATATTATTTCATAATTTATATATTAGTTATATATTTTTAAAATTTGTATTATTATATTATATATTATCTCTAAAATCTCATTTTATATAAAATTTATTGATAACATATTTTATTTGTTTATATTATATGCGTAATTTTATGATTAGTATATATATATCTTTATGTAAAATTATTATATACTATTTACTAATTGTTTTTATTATGTATAATCATTTATATATGTATCAAATTACTAAATTAGGTATTTGTTATAAATATTCTTATTTTTTTAAAATCTTTATTCATTTAAAATATTGTTATTATGTATATATAATCATTTTATAAACCCTCATATTTTTGTCATAATATTCATTCAATGTTTAATTCCCTTTTCGTTTGATTATGTTATTTCAATTATTGTTACTTATTTTATATCATGTTTATTTATTTATGTCCTTTTAATCGTTATTATTGCTTGACATAGTATTTTATATATTTATTCATGTTATATTCTTTTATTATTTATTGTTAGTATAATTTGTAATTATGTAGAATTGCTATTAAATATGTATGTCGTAATACTAAAACCATTATTTTATAAAAATACCTTTTGAATTGACGCATTTTATTCAAATAGTTTTAAAAAAATACGGTGATATTTAATATTTGGGGACTTCGAGAAAAATTGTGCCCTAACTCACTGGGTTTCGATTTTTATCGTTGAACTTAAAATATTAAGTATCCATTTTCTTTTAAAATTGAAATTCATAAATTTCCAAATCAAAACTTATTCTCAAAAGTTCAAAACGTTGTATCCTAACTTACTGGATATGATGTTTTGTGTTTCAAGATAAGAATTTTCTACAAATAAAGGCGAATCTAACTTCAAAGTCGTAAGATGTTATGTCCTAACTTACTGGATATGACATCTTATTTCTTTGAAATAGGCAAGTCTTGGTTTTCTTTCTAATAAAAGGATCATATTTTAAAATTTTTCAAATTTTCAACAATAAGGCATGATTTTATCGATTGGGTACCAATTTTAGGGCGTTATGAGGGTGCTAACCCTTCCCCATACGTAACCAACTCCCGAACCCATTTTCTTGTTTTTTTTTTGTGGATCAAAATCAAATTTTTAAAAATAAAATGTTTTACAAAGGTGATCCAATCACACCTAAGTAAAAAGGGATTGGTGGCGACTCCATTTTCGTTTTTAAAGTCGATTCCCCGTTTTTTTAAAGCATTTTAAAAATGGTTTCGATAGCTTGGCGATTCCACTGGGGACCAATAAGAGTGTAACACCCCAAACCCGACCCATTTGCTAAGACCGAATTTGAAATGCCACTGCAGAAAACGTTTGAAAAACTTTTGACTTAGAATTAAAAACATAAAATTTTGTTGTCTTTACTAAAACATTGTGTAATTAAAATTTCAAGTAAAATTAAGTTGTTGCAAATTTAAACATTTTCAAATAACAATATATTCAACAAACCAACTTAAAACATAATAATAATCAAAAATTGGTTAAATGGCCCTTATTACAACCAATACTTAAAACAAAATACTCAATATTAAAATGCTTAAAATGCTTAAAATATCTTCTTCTACATGGGCCACCTTGTATCCACTCCAAACCCGGTCCAACGCTTACGCATCACCTGAAATGGTTGAGAAAAATTGGGTGAGTCCACAGACTCAGTGCATAATCATCACACATGCCTCCACATATGGGCTTGGCCCAAATCCACACAGTTCACATACATAATTATGCAAAATGACGCCCAACCCAACCTAATTCCATCCATTACACCAACCCCGGCACACCTGCCGTCCAAGGCCGTGGCTAATCCACCGATCAAATAGTGAACCTTATATCTTACCTTGGCAGACTTGCTGCTCAAGGCCGTGGCTAAGCCACCGATCACATAAGTGATCCCAACATTAATTCGTCTACGGTGATGCACACAGCCATCAACCGCCGAGATGGGCACCTAGCCAACACCTCCCTTGATGTAGCACACAGCTGATCATCAAGCGCTAATGTAGCACGAGGCTAACATTAGACCACGTACATAAATATGTACACCCGTCCTTCCTTGATCAAATCCAATCCCCATGCATATATGTTAATGTATCATGCCAAATCAACATATAGAATGAACATACATCACATGCTAGAACACAAAAATAAAGTTTTTAGAATGCTAAACATGCTACTCGAACCTCTAACCTCAAGCTACCTTTCAAGCTCCTTAACCAACTTGCCACTTACTCCTCTTGTGCTATAAATGAACACTTAAATTAACTTAAGTGCTAAGCTCACTAAATCCACTTCATTAAATAAACCATACTAAAAATTATTCTAGCTTCCTAATTAAAATCAAGCCTTCACAAGACTATTCTAACACACAAAATTCCTACCCGAGCCAACACAAGATAATACTCAAATTTTCCTAAAGCCCAATTCCCAATCGGCCCAATCCTACTAGGCCCAATTTTGGGATGTTACAAAGAGAGTCAAGCTGTAAAATTGATAATTTCATGTCCTTATGTCTGAATTCAAAAATCTAATTTAAAAAAATTATGATCTTTTTTATTTGCATGTGGTTTTATTTTTATTCCTACATTGCATTGCATCACCGTTGTGGTCACAACCTTAAGTGGGAGTGAGAAGCTACTCCTTCGTGAGGTTTTCACCTCCATGCAAGATAGTGAATTGCTTTCGGGATACATCCGTACTTATGTCTTCGTGAGATTTTCATCTCCGTGCAGTCATAGGGAAATGTATTCCCCTGAACTGAACTTGATCCATATGAGCCTATAATGGGTGAGGATCGAGGAACCTGCTGGTTCAGGTACCTCAACTTTAGAGCTAAACCACATATAGAAAACCTAAGTGCTTACCCTAGGTAGATCTATACCAAAACCTTAGCAATCACCCAGATATGCGTTTGATTATTTGCTTTATATTTTACTCCATATTACTAATTGATTGTGTTTTGTTTTGTTGCATGTCATTTCATATTTTAAACAGGTATCAATTCACAGTCAATTTCCAAATTAGAAAGCTGGTTATGGAGAACGAATTCCTTGATAAAGTGGAGGATAACGCAATCGTCCGTAGGTGGTGTAACACCTGAAATTCAGAATTTATGTTTGTGCATTGATAGGTTAGTAAAGAATATTAATTGTGTGGTTTTAAGGTCCTCAAAAGGCTCGGGGTTTGGAGTTGGGCCTTAGTAAAACTTTTGTGTTTAAACACTTTAAGGAGAGAAGGTAAGTAGCATCAAGGCTTATGGAAATAAGTGAGTAATTGGCTAGCATAAATGAGCATATGGTAAAGAGGATGTGGCGTCACATGAAGGGCTTTAAGGGGAGAGGTTCGAATCCCACTTGGTGCAAATTTTGATTATTCTTTTTTTGTGCTATTCATCCATAGTGTTGGCCATGGATGTATTTAAGGTAAAGAAGACTTTTTAATTTTGGAAAGGTGGCTAAGGAAATAAGGTAAGGATGCGGGTAAGGAAAGAAATGAAAGAAAAGGAGCAAGAAGGGGGATATGTTGGCCGGTTTTGGGGAGAATGTTTTGGAAAGTTTTTATGGTCAATTTTTTTGATCTTTTTGGTATGATATACACGGTTTTGGGGAAAGGAAAGCTTGGTAGCTGAATTTCTCTTTTCTTTTTAGATCATTTTGCTAGTTTTGGGGCATGAGAGATATACTTTTCTCTTTGACCATTTTGTGTCTCTTTTCCAAATTCATCTCCCTCTTTGCTTTGGCTGAAACCTCCTAGTCCATTTGTGCATGTTTCTCCTTTATTTTGACCGAAACCTCAATGCATTTTGGTTATTCTCTCTTTGATAGCTGAAACACCTAGCATAATTGTTCATCTTACTTCTTTGTTTTGCCGTAACACTCAACCCACTATTTTTCATTTTTTTTGGTTAGCCGAAACTAACTAAGCACTCCTCCTTCATCTTTTCTTTTCTTTCGATTGTTTCATCAACCCTTTTTCCTATTCAAAAGCCGAATATTGATCATCTTCTCCATCTTGCAAGTTGAACATCTCTTTCTTGTTTAAATCGGGTAAGTGACGCTATGCTAATCTTTTTATTCTTTTTCCCTCTAGCCGAATGAGTGTTCCTCATCATTCGGTTGTTCCATCTTATTTCTAAAACCGAAAAGGTGTTCTACCATACTCCCTCATATTTTGATAATCTTCTATTTGTAGTATTCTAGTGGATTGGCCGAATACCACATCTTTGCCTATTCATCTCAAGTCATAAGCCAATCGATGGGAATCGAGATTATCATCAATTAAGGTAAGGGGTCTTTTCATAATCCATTCATTATCGCTACTTGGTTATTGTGATAATCGGATTGAAAGTTTGGCTAATCGATTATGTTGTTAGGGACGAAATCACTTGATATTCTCTCCTTATTAAGTGGTAAGCCGAACCCTTTTTCCTTAGACAATCGATATATATATATATATATATATATCATCGTAATATCGTTTTGACTAAGATTTTATCTAATGGAGGCTAGTGGTACCGATTTGAAAGGGAAAGCGATTGGAGAACACGAAAGGAGCAGATTTGCGATTCCTACTCCTAAGTTCAAGCGAAGGCAGTATCGGCGATTCGGGATTTTCCACTGGGTTGTGGACCATCATCCGATGAGAGTCGACAAATCGTGGTCGTTCACGGTCTTGAGAGTAAGTATTATAGATCGCTTGGTTTAGTTTTGGATTAATAAAAATCTCGTCCATTAGATTAATTGAGTGTTATGTTGTCCTAGGTGCCGATGATCAAGAGAGTTTAATACTTACCGTAATTAGGTGTGTAATCTCACACCGTAATCCCGTAGAATTATGATTCAGTAACATGTCGAATAGTAGATTGTTATTATTATACGGCTAAAAATCATAAAATTGGCATAAAATGAGGAATTTGCTTAAAGTATACTATTTTGAAAGATTTGACAAAATCGGCATTAAAATTGTTAAAATTACGAAAATGCCCCATACGGGCTGAATTACGAAAATGCCCTTATGGGCCGAATTACAAAAATGCCCCTAAAGGGCCGATTTGCTAGAATGCCTTAATAGGCTGAATTAGTATGGCTTAAATGGGCCGAGTCATTGTAACAAATTACTTGATTAAGGGTTGTTATTTATATGTGAACATCTTATTATGTATGCTGCATTTTCATATATTGTATGGGTTGGGAAAAATGTTGAAGAGAATTGTAGCCTGGTGGCATTGCCATAATAAAATGTTTATTATAATGTTTACATATGATATCGGTGGCTTGGCCACAATAAAATATTATAAATGGCAATTTGCCAGCGATTTGGTGTGATTGGCGGGGTGGGTTGACTTGATCCCCACAGGTGTGATGGGTTGGTACGGGGGTGTGTTGGATGGATGGGTTGGGTTGCATACATTGCTTATATATACATTCTGTTATGTAAATGGGCTTAGGCCCAAGATATTGCAATATGGGTTCAGGCCCAATGGACAATGGTAAAGGGATTATACACTGAGTTCTAGTAACTCACCCCTTTTTCTTAAACCCTTGCAGGTAATGCTCAGTGACGTGGACTTGGGCCATGGATGACTCGGTGGAGGCCATACTTCAAAAATGGTGTTTTATTTTGAACTTTAGAATTCTATTTCCGTTCACTTTACTATTTTGAGTTTTTATGTTGTAATAAGGCCTCTGGAGTATTTAATTTTTGCTTTTTGTTTGACGTACTTTTATTTTGCTTGAATTGTTTTAAATGAGAATTTTTCTAAAAACTTAAATAAAGATTTTCCAAAATAAATTAACAAAGGGATTTCATAACAAACTTTTACAAATATTATAACTCAGAAATTTTCTCTCGAATTATCAACAATATTTTTCAAAAGTTATGGTTTATAAGATCTCTAGTTCAAATTATTGATTTATCAATCAACCTTCGAGGTTTTTAATACTTTATCAAATATTTCAAATCAAACTTGTTTTCTTGATTATAACAAATAACACGTTTTAGTACGAATAAAAATGACTTAACATGTTTTTCTCATGTGACATATCAGATCCAGTCATAACGCATGGGCCGAGTTTGGGGTGTTACATTTTATGGTATCAGAGCTCGGTAGCAAAACTCAGCTGTATTTTGGGTTCAAAAGTGTTTTCCAAAAGCTGTTTGAATTTTTTTTAAATTATAAATGCATGTTTTAAAGGAAGTATGGCACCACGGGTATCCGGCACCAAGCCAAGTAAGTATATGTTTTTATGAGTATGATTATTGTGGTATGACTGTAGAAACACTCTTGAACTTTTAGTTTTAGGAGCTGAAATTATAGAGATTAAGACTATAGGATGCGTTTTGCTAAAACGACTTTACTTTCTATACTTCATAAAATATTGTTTAATAAACACTGAAATAGTATACTGATTCATAAGACTCTTAATCAAATTAAATCAAATTAGCAAATATAAGCGCTAGAGGACGTGGACGCGGTAGACGTGGCCGTGGTAGAGGCCGAGGCGCTAGAGTTATATCTGAGGCATCGGGACACATGTCGGAAATGGACGCACCTGCGTCACCTGTGACTGAAGCTGGGTCACATGATAGTATGAGAGAGGATGACGCTCTGTCCCAAGCAATGTTGCGAGTTTTGGAAAGGGTTGCTGGGGCAATAACTGGGTTAGCAGCTCGTGGGTCAATATCGGAGTGACTCAGATCGAATGGAGCTAAGGTTTTTAGGGGTATCTCAGGTGTAGCCCCAAATGTAGCGGAGTACTGGTTTGAGGCGGTAGAGCGGATCATGGACGATTTGGATTGCACCGCCGAGCATAAACTGAAAGGTGTGATGTCCTTGTTGAGAGACGAGGCGTATCAGTGGTGGCTCACTGTCTGGGAAGGCATTCAGGCCGATAGTATTACCTGGGAATTCTTTAAAACTGCATTTCAAGGAAAATATGTCAGGGCTAGCTATGTGGATGCCCAAAGGAAGGAATTCCTGAATCTGGTTCAAGGAGGTAGATCTGTGGTAGTATATGAGGCGGAATTTCTGCGTCTCAGTCGGTATGCCCGGGGAATAGTGCCGACTAATTACGAACGCTGTGTGCGTTTTGAGGATGGGTTGCGTGATAAGTTGCGGGTACTGATAGCCCCACAAAAAGAGAGGAATTTTGCCACACTGGTGGAGAAAGCCAAGATAGCTGAAGAGGTTAAACACTCAGAGAGGCAAAACCGAGACAAGGATAGGGGCAGGAGCAAGAGAGACTCTGGGTACTCAGGTCCTGCCAGAGGTTTTCAGAAGAGGCCCAGGAATGAGGAGCCAGCTCGAGCGAGAGTACCAACTGCTACTAATCAGTTACAGCCATGTGTGGATTGTGGAAAACTTCACCCGGGTGAATGCTGGAGGAGAACCGGTGGTTGTTACAGATGTGGTTCCAAAGATCATCGGTTTAGAGATTGCCCTTGACAGCCTGCTCAGACTCAAAGTGTTCATAATGATGTTGCACAGCAAGCTAGAGGCGCTCAACAGCCACCGAGAGGCCGTGGGCCAGGTCGAGGTGGTAATGGCGTAGGACGAGGTCAGGGTGCACCTAGTAGAGGTACTGGTAGTAGGGGTAACGCGGAGGCGAGACAGCTAGGGTTGGTCTATGCGGTCAGGCATCGAGAGGATGGTGATGCACCTGATGTAATAACTGGTACGTTCTTCATAACTGATGTACCTATTACTACTTTGATAGATACTGGATCCACTCATTCGTATGTTGGTTGTGCTGTATCTAGAAATCTGAACATTAGATCTGAGATTGCTGCTAGAGAAACAACTGTAATTAGCCCTTTAGGACAGTTAGTGGTAGTGAATAAATTATTTAGGGAAGTGCCCTTAGAAGTTCAGGGAGAAATATTTTTGGCGGATTTGATGGAACTGCCATTCGGCGAGTTCGACCTTATTTTGGGCATGAACTGGTTGGTGAAACACCGTGCAAACTTAGACTGTGCTGCAAAGCAGATGATACTAAGGACTTCGGAGGATAAGGAGGTGATGATGATAGGCAAAAGAAGGAACTATCTGTCTAATGTGGTATCTGCTCTAAAGGTAGAAAAGTTGGTGCGAAAGGGGTGTGGAGCGTTCTTAGCCTTTATCAGTGCTTCGGATACTAATGAGTTGTTGGTAGAAAGTGTTAGAACGGTGAAAGATTTTCCAGACGTCTTTTCCAAGGAGCTTCCAGGATTGCCTCCGGATTGGGAGGTAGAGTTTGGCATTGAACTATTGCCAAGAACGGCTCCGGTGTCCATTGCTCCTTGTAGAATGGCGCCGAAGGAGTTAGCAGAGCTTAAAGCTAAAATACAGGAGTTGTTGGATCGCGGATTCATTCGACCAAGTGTGTCACCATGGGGAGCGCCAGTTTTATTCATTAAGAAGAAGGATGGGTCAATGCGTATGTGCATTAATTATAGGCAATTGAATAAGTTGACGATCAAGAACAAGTATCCGTTGCCAAGAATCGACGATCTGTTCGATCAACTACGAAGAGCTTCGGTTTTCTCGAAGATAGATTTGAGATCGGGTTATCACCAGCTCATAAGACAGCGTTTCGAACTCATTATAGGCATTACGAGTTCTTGGTGATACTGTTCGGGTTGACTAATGCACCAGCTGCATTTATGGACATGATGAACCGAGTCTTCCAACCCTATCTAGACCGGTTTGTAGTGGTGTTCATAGATGACATCTTGGTGTACTCAAAGAATGAAGAAGAGCACGATTCACATCTACGAGTTGTATTGCAGATATTAAGAGAGAAGCTACTATACGCCAAATTTAGTAAGTGTGAATTTTGGCTAAAAGAAGTAACCTTTTTAGGGCATGTTGTGTCTGCCGAAGGAATTAGAGTTGATCCCCAGAAAGTCGAGGCTGTGTTGGATTGGGAGCCACCAAAGTCAGTAGCAGAAATTCAGAGTTTTCTAGGCTTGGCTGGGTATTACAAGTGGTTCGTTGAGGGGTTTTCGTTGATTGCTGCACCCTAACTAAGCTGTTGCGTAAGGGAGTACCGCTTGTGTGGTCAGATAAGCAGTAATAGGGTTTTGAGAAATTGAAGAAGATTCTGACAGAAGCGCTAGTATTGATTCAACCTGAGGTTGGTAAGGAGTTTATTGTTTATTGTGATGCATCACACACGGGCTTGGGATGTGTGTTGATTGATAAACCATAAAAGTAATATATTCTAAGCCCACATTTAGTATGCTTTCGGATGAATTAAGCCTCGATTTATGTAAAAAGGTGCTCTTAATCCATTATTTTCATGTTTTATACCTAGGAAAGCACTCGAGGATGAAAAGAATGAGAAACGGGCTTAAAATGGACCAAATTGGGCCAAGAGAGAAATCGACACGACCTGGCCCAAAGACCACACGGCCGTGCCTCATTAAAAGTCCAAACACGACCTGGCCACGATTCACACGGGCGTGTGCCATGGTCGTGTCCCTATCGCTGGAAAGAGCAATTTCATTCGGGAAAGGATACTTGGAGGCAAAGAAACGCATTCCAAAGCCTATTCAAACACCCAAATAGGAATCCTATTCGGATTAGGATACTTGGAGGTCAAGTAAGGCATCTCAAAGCCTATATAAACACCCAAGGGGGCAACTTGAAGGGGGAGTTCGGCAGAAGCCGAAACGGGCGTCAAAGCTAGGCCAAAGAGCCAAGCCGAGAAGGTCAGAGTTTAGGGAATTACTCGAAGATAGCCAGTTGATCCATCCTAAGAACCAGGAGTTATACTCAAGACGACGGGTTTCTCCTTCAATTCCTTCAGGGAGTTTTAGGGATTTCTTATGTTTTGTTTTATCTTTTCTCTTGAGATGTTTTCTTTATTTGTTATGAACTAAACCCCTCAGATACCTGAAGGGGATGAACCTAGATGAATCTTGTTAGAATTATATGATAAATACTTAGTTTGTTCATAATTATGTTGCTTAATCCAAATCTGATGTGCTTAGGTGGAGGAGGAATAGACCCTGTCTAATAGTAGATCTAGCATAATTAAGCGGAGTTGATCGAACGCCTAGAGATAGGGTTACGAGATTTTGCCGGATTAGGGTGAAACCTAATATGGGAATCCACAGATCCATTTACTGCTATTCTAGGGGGTTATTATAAGCGAACGAGAGTTCCACAAATTAACCTAGGGTTAGACGTTATTCGCCTCGAGAGAGGGTTTAATATAGGTTAGGGAGTGCTACGGATCAAGCTAAGTAAAGAAATTATATGGTTCAGTGTTAGATAACAAGTGAAGTCTAGATGGATTCTTCCTGAGGGTATCATCACAATCAACTGAGTTTTCCTTTGGTTTATTTCCCAATTCGTTCTTTTTGTATTGTGTCTTTAGCTTAGTAGTCATTAATTTAGATTAAAGCAACTTCACTATATTTTTAAGGCTAAATAATAAAAAGAAAGTTAGTATTAGTACTTTTAGTTCCTTTGGGTTCGACAATCCGGTCTTGCCTAAGCTATACTACTGTTCGATAGGTACACTTGCCTTCCAGGTTTGATAATTCGTTTTATAAATTTTAAAGCTCTGATTTCAACGATCAAGTTTTTGGCGCCGTTGCCGGGGAACTAAAATATTAAGAACGCTTAATTTTTATTACTTTAGCCATTATTATTATTATTATTATTATTATTATTATTATTATTATTATTATTATTATTATTATTATTATTGCAATTTATTTTCATTATTATTTTTTATTTTTCATTTTTTTTTTACTTTGCTAATTGTTTTTATTTTTGACAGATAATTTTAGAGGTGGCACTAAATAATTATCAGTGGCAGTTCATGAGGACAGGGCCAACAAAAGCAACCGATATCTACAACCTCGACCCAGTACATCCAGTTATGTAGTACGAAACAAGTGGAGGCGTGGCGAATCCTGAGTACCCACCCTACGGATATGGCATGGAGAATGAACAAGTCCACTATATGTGTAACAGTCCAGTTTATACCCTAGTTGGAACAGTGGTTTCGGGACCACAAATCCGAGTCCGTATAATATTTTAATATTATATTCTGTGTCGTTGATATGTGGTTTAGCATGTGTTAAATTTCCGTAAGTTAATTTGATTGTCTGTGTGTTTAATTTGAAAAAAGGATGAAATTGCATTGAATGTGAAAGTTGCTTGCTATTGTTAAAGTATCAATGTGATATGGCTTTTGAATGTTGTGGCCTTAATAGGCAAATAAGCAAATAAGTGGTTAGTGGATGGCTAAGGTCATAAATGACCTTGAATTATATGTTTTGATATATTTGTTTTAAAGGTTAAAAATGTCTTTTGTAATAAATGATTATATGTTTAAGAAAAAAACATAAAAATGGCCACATTATCATCCTTGTTAGCCGAAAATCAAAGAAAGAAAAAGAAGAAAACCTTGAGCTAGGCATTCGGCATTTTCAAGCTCAAATTAAGGTATGATTTTGAGTCGGTTTTCGATGATTTTTACGATTTTGCAATCGTTGCTTCTTCTACTATCAAACCCATGTCTCAATTTTGTGAATTGATGATGTTTTTGAGTTATGCTATTGTTGATATGTTGAGTTTTGTGATGTTTTATGGTGTTAAATAAAATATCTAAGCTTGATGAACATGTTTTATTCTTGAAGTTTTGTTGAATTTAGCTAAATGGGCTAAATTGAGAAAATATTATTTTGGGGGACTAATTTGTGAATTTGATGAAATATTTGGACTTGTATAGTCCCTAGGGATATTCGGCTAAGCATGAGCTTTGGTGGATTTTGTGAATTTGGTGTTTTCTGAAAGAATGGACTAGATTGATAAAATGGGCAAATGTGAGGGCTAAATTGCAAATAGCCCTAAATATACGTCTTTGGATTGAATTGAATGAACTAGTGAATAAAAGGGTTAATTCTGAATATGTTTAGATCAATAACCGAGGAAAACGGATTTAGATCGCGGGAAAGCGAAAATACACGAGTAGTCATTTTTATTCCGATAAACCGAATCCGAGGTAAGTCATTATGCAAATAAATGTATATGTATGCAATTGTAATCATTCATATGATTATGATGATAGTGAATGTTTATGAGAGGTCTTGCATTTGAATGCCGAGATAAGTTCGATATAGTGATTAAGTTCAAGAAGCCTCGTATGAGCATATGAATAGATGGAATTGACTACGTCACAACATAGACATCTGTTCTGTTGAGATTCATGTAAGACCGCGTCTGGGACGTTGGTGTTGATTTGAAATTCTTGTAAGACCTAGTCTGGGATACTGGCTTCGATATCTGATTATGTGTAAGACCACGTCTGGGACGTTGGCATCAATATGAGCTTTATGTATAAGACCACATCTGGGACGTTGGCATTGTTATAATCCTTACGTGTAAGACCATGTCTGGGACATCGGCATCGTACTGATTCGTGTAAAACCCTGTCCGAGACAGTGGCATCAATATCTGAGTACACGTAAGACCTCGTCTGGGACGATGGCATTGTACGATCTTTCTGAGTTTCTGAATATATTACTAGATTTATGTATGGTTCCACAAATGAGTCTGAAATGAAATTGGCAAATCCGAGCTTTATTAGATTGACTAAATGAATGTTCGATTCAGGTACGTGATTATACACTAATGGTGTATTCAAGGTAAGCATTTAATTGAGCCTACTATGAGGATATGTATATGGAATTTGTGATATGATTCAGAAATGGTGAAAATGGATAAGTGATTGAGATGTTCTAATGTATTTGTTTGCACCTATGCATTTTTTTTATATACCAAGTTTATTTGTATATGACTTACTAAGCTTTTGAAAAGCTTACTTTGTGTGTGTGTGTTTAATCTGTTTTATAGGTTGTCAAAGCTACTGAAGGCTCGGGACCGTCACGGATCGTCATCACACTACTAAAACTTAGTTTGGTACCCTTTGAAAATGTATATAGCTCAATATGGCATGTATAGGCTAGTTTTGGTATGAGTTGTATAATGAACTTAGTCATGTGATTTGGCTAATTATGTTTTGGTAAGTATATATTGAGGAAAGGAGCTTGGTATTTAGATTTAGTCATGCAAATTGGTATGTTTGGAATTGGTTTGAATGGTTTGTAGTGTGATTACCTTAGTTGGCAAATGTGCATGAGATATCTTGTTAAATATGGCTTGTAGGTTTGACCCTTATGGGTGGCATCTTGGCCTTGTAAATGGCCTATAATGTCACATGGTTGTGGCACACGGGCGTGCCTAACGACCGTGGATGAGTTATAGGATGCAGTTTAGTATCACACGGCCTCGACACGGGCGTGTCTTCTGGCCGTGGTGTGCAAGTCAGTAGCTAATATAAAAGTACACGGCCAAACACACGGGCGTGCTTGGTGGCCATGGTGGGGAAGTCAGTATATGACCTTATAGTACACGGCCATGGCACACGGGCGTGCCTAATGACCGTGTTGGTATAGTCAGTATATAGACACGGTTGGATACACGGGGGCATCTAGAAGCCGTGGATGACACACAGTCTCCTCCCACGGGTGTGTCTCCCCTGTAGTTTAGTAAAGTTTTAAATTTTCATGAAATCCCATATGTGTTTCAGTTTAGTCCCTACTCAACTTCTAAGTTTGATTAAGGTCTCGAGGATCCGTTTAAGGGACATTATGTCTGAGAATGATGATTGGATGTATTATTTTTCCTGTGAATATTTCCAATCTGTCTGGTAACGCTCCTAACCCTAATCTGGAAATGGACACAGGATAGGGGTGTTACATTTGGTTAGTATCAGAGCTACGGTTTAGTCGATTCTCAGACTAACGTAGCATGTCAAAGTCTAGCTATACATGCCATATATTTGAATTGTGATAGTGTGATGAATCCTGACGTATAAAATGTGATTTTCATATAGTAACGAATCCCGAAAGAGCCGTAGCTGACGACGTAAAAAGTAATGCGCCTAATCTCGCGCAAGGGACAACGCCCTCTGATTCGAGACCGATTACTAGCGGTCAAGAGGGAGAAGCTAAACAAGCTTTCTTCTAGATGATGAGTGAGTGGTTCACTCAATTCGTAAGAAATAACCCGACTGTTTCACAACCCCTGCCCTCGGTTAATCCCCCTCAGACTACAGTTGTGCCACCAGTTATGCATCCGAATCTATTGAATAAGCCTCCTGTTGACAAGATCCGTAAGTATGGGGCCGAAGAGTTCCGAGCTATTAAAGATGATGATGCTGAAAAGCTGAATTCTGGATTGAAAATACGATCCAGGTATTTGATGAAATGTCTCTGACTCCGGAAGAATGCATAAAGTGTGTGGTATCTTTGCTTCGAGATGCAGCTTATAAATGGTCGAAAACTCTAATTTCTGTTGTTCCGAGAGAACGAGTCACATGGGATTTCTTTCAGAACGAATTCCGGAAGAAATATATCAGTGAGAGATTCGTTGATCAGAAACGAAAGGAATTTCTAGAACTTAAACAAGGTCGAATGACTGTTTCTGAGTATGAGCGAGAACTCATGAGACTGAGACAGTATGCCCAGGAATGCGTATCATCTAAAGCTATAATGTGCAAAAGGTTTGAAGATGGCCTTAATGAATATATTCGTTTGCTAGTCGGGATTTTAGAAATAAAAGAGTTTGTTGTACTTGTAGACCGAGCTTGCAAAGCTGAAGCACTCGGGAAAGATAAAAGAAAAGCTGAGTCTGAAGTACGAGATATGAGAAAGAAATTTCAGAGTAAATCATTTCAGTCTGCTCCGAAAAGATTCAGAGATGATCAAGGTCGATCCAAAGATAATGTGGGACATTTGAACAGAAATCGAGTTAGACCGAAAATGAGTTCTAAAACTCCAGCAACTTCAGTGGCCAGTATTGGTAATGTTCAATCCGAGAGACCTGAATGTAAGTATTGTGGAAAAAGACATCCGGGAAGTTGTAGATTAAACAACAGAGCTTGTTTCAGATGTGGATCACTTGATCATTTTATCCGTGATTGCCCTGAGACTGTTGAGCCAGAAGCTATTCAGAATGTGAGATCTGATAATGCACCTGTAAGAGGAAGATCATCAAAGAACGTAAGAAACGTCAGTGTTAGTCAACGAACTATGAGAGACAATGTTGTCCGATCTGAAGTTATAGCGTTTGCCAGAGCGTATGCTATCCGAGCTCGTAAGGAAGCTTCGTCACCTGATGTTATAACTGGTAATTTTACTCTTTATGATACTTCTATGATTGCTTTGATAGACCCTAGTTCTACGCATTCTTATATATGCATGAATTTGGTATTCAGTAAGACTTTGCCTATAGAGTCTACTGAGTTTGCTATAAAGGTATCGAACCCTTTAGGTAAAAGTGTCCTTGTGAACAAAGTATGCAAGAACTGTCCGTTACTGTTTCGAGATATCTGTTTCCTTGCAGATCTAATGCTTTTGCCATTTGATGAATTTGATATTATTCTGGGTATGGATTGGTTGTTTATGCATGATGCTGTTGTGAACTGTAAAAGAAAGACTATAGATTTGAGATGTCCGAATGATGAGATTGTACAAATTGAGTCTGATGATTTGAATGGGTTGTCTGCGGTGATATCTGTTTTGAAAGCTCAGAATTATGTGAAAAAGGGTTACGAGGCATATTTTGCTTATGTGATTGATTCAAGAGTATCTAAGAAGAAGGTTGAGTCAGTGCCTATTTTTTTGTGAGTTTTCTGACGTGTTTCCTGAAGAGTTACCGGGTTTGCCTCCGATTCGTGAAGCTGAATTTGGTATTGATTTGTTGCCTGGTACTACACCTATTTCGATAGCTCCGTATAGAATGGCACCAACAGAGTTGAAAGAGTTAAAGTCACAGTTGCAAGAATTGATCGAAAGAGGGTTTGCTAGACCGAGTTTCTCGCCTTGGGGTGCTCCAGTTTTGTTTGTGAAAAAGAAAGATGGCACGATCAGAATGTGTATTGATTATTGTCAGCTGAATAAAGTGGCAATAAAGAATAAATATTCGTTGCCCCGAAAAGACGATTTGTTTGATCAGTTAAAAGGAGCTACTGTGTTTTCTAAGATTGATCTGAGATTTGGATACTATCAGTTGAGAGTGAAAGATTCAGATATTTCGAAGGCTGCTTTCAGAACGAGGTAGGGCATTATGAATTTTTAGTTATGCCATTTGGACTAACCAATGCTCCTGCTGTTGTTATGGATTTGATGAATAGAATTTTCAAATCGTATTTAGATCAATTTGTTGTAGTATTCATAGATGACATATTGATTTATTCACGGAATGAAAATGAACATACTGAACACTTGAGGATTGTGTTGCAAACTCTGAGAGAAAAGCAATTATACGCGAAATTCAGCAAATGTGAATTTTGGTTGCACGAGGTTAGTTTTCTGGGACATATTGTGTCAGCTTCTGGAATCCGAGTGGATCCGAGTAAGATTTCTGTAATTTTGAATTGAAAACCTCTGAAAAACGTGTATGAAGTCCGTAGTTTTCTAGGTTTGGCCGATTATTACCGTCGATTTGTAAAAGGATTTTCAGTGATAGCTACTCCGTTGACTAGACTACTTCAAAAAGATGTCAGATTTGAATGGTCAGATAAGTGCCAGAAAAGTTTTGATCAGTTGAAAACTCTATTAACAGAAGCCCCGGTGTTAGTACAGCCAGAATCGGGTAAAGAATTTGTTGTGTACAGTAATGCTTCGCTAAACGGTCTGGGATGTGTTTTGATGCAAGAAGGCAAAGTAGTAGCTTATGCCTCAAGACAGTTGAAGCCTCATGAAAAGAATTATCCGACTCACGATCTTGAGTTAGTTGCGATTGTGTTTGCACTTAAGATTTGGCGTCATTATCTATACTGTGAGAAATGTCACATATTTTCAGATCACAAAAGTTTGAAATATTTGATGACTCAAAAAGATTTCAACCTACGTTAGAGAAGATGGCTTGAGCTGTTGAAAGATTATAAGTTTGTGATAGATAATCATCCAGGTAAAGCAAACATTGTTGTGGATGCTCTGAGTAGAAATTCATTGTATGCACTACACGCTTTGAATGCTCAGCTAGACTTGTCTGATGATAGTTCTGTGATAGCAGAATTAAAAGTGAAACCGTTGTTTTTACAACAGATATGTAATGCTCAGCAGTCAAATAATGAATTGCTAGCAAAACGAGCTCAGTGTGAAATGAACTCTGAATCTGAATTTCAAATTGTTGATAATTGTTTGTGATTCCGAGATCGTATCTGTGTTCCGAGAAATCCAGAGTTGATTCAGTTGATTTTGAATGAAGCACATAATGGTCGTCTATCCGTTCATCCGGGGAGTACTAAGATGTATCATGATTTGAAACGACACTATTAGTGTTTTGGTATGAAAAGGGACATTTCTGACTTTGTTTTGAAATGTTTAATTTGTCAGCAAGTGAAAGCTAAACATCAAGTTCCGTCTGGGTTGTTACAACCGATTTTGATTCCTTAGTGGAAATGGGATAAAGTGACGATGGACTTTGTTTCTAGTTTGCCTTTGGCTCCGAGAAAGAAAGATGCTATATGGGTCGTAGTTGACCGATTAACAAAATCTGGCCATTTTATTCCGGTAAGATCTGAATTCTCACTTGAGAGATTAGCCGAGCTTTATATTGCTGAGATTGTAAGATTGCACGGGGTGCCACTATCTATTGTATCAGATAGAGATCCAAGATTCACTTCGCGGTTCTGGAAGAGATTGCAAGAAGCTTTGGGCACGAAATTGCATTTCAGTACAGCTTTTCGTCCACAAACAGATGGTCAGTCTGAACGAATTATTCAGATTCTTGAAGATATGTTGAGATGCTGTATACTTGAATTTAGTGATTCGTAGGAACTGTATCTGCCATTGGTCGAATTTGTGTATAATAACAGTTTTCAGACGAGCATCAAAATGGCACCTTATGAAGCTTTGTATGGACGTAAATGTCGTACACCACTGTATTGGACCGAACTTAGTGAGAATAAGCTTCACGGGGTTGATTTGATAAAAGATTCAGAACAGAAAGTGAAGTTGATCCGAGATTGTCTGAAAGCAGCATCTGATTGTCAGAAGTCATATGCAAAATTGAAACGAAAAGATATAGAATTTGAGATCGGCGACAAAGTATTTTTGAAAGTGTTTCCGTGGAAGAAAGTGCTTCGATTCGGACAATAAGGCAAATTAAGTCCGAGGTTCATCGGACCGTATGAGATCATTGAACGTTTCGGACCTGTTGCATATAGATTATTGAGCTAGAAAAGATACACAACGTATTTCATATTTCAATGCTCCGTAGGTATCGATCCGATCCGTCACATGTGATTGCCCCATCTGAAATTGAAATCCGTTCTGATTTGACATATAAAGAAGAACCGATCTGTATCTTAGCTCGTGAAGTGAAAGAGTTGAGAAATAAGAAGATTCCGTTAGTGAAAGTATTGTGGAATCGACATGGGATTGAAGAGGCTACCTGGGAGCCTGAAGACTCAGTGAACAACAATATCTGAATCTGTTTAACGGTAAGATTTTCGGGGACAAAAATCCCTAAGGGGAGAGAATTGTAACAGTCCAGTTTATACCCTAGTCGAAACAGTGGTTTCAGGACCACAAATCTGAGTCCGTATAATATTTTAATATTATATTCTGTGTCGTTGATATGTGGTTTAGCATGTCTTAAATTTTCGTAAGTTAATTTGATTGTCTGTATGTTTAATTTGACAAAAGGATGAAATTGCATTGAATGTGAAAGTTGCTTGCTATTGTTAAAGTATCAATGTGATATGGCTTTTGAATGCTATGGACTTAATAGGCAAATAAGCCAATAAGTGGTTAGTGGATGGCTAAGGTCATAAATGACCTTGAATTATATGTTTTGATATATTTGTTTTAAAGGTTAAAAATGTCTTTTGTAATAAATGATTATATGTTTAAGAAAAAAACATAAAAATGGCCACATTATCATCCTTGTTAGCCGAAAATCAAAGAAAGAAAAAGAAGAAAACCTTGAGCTAGGCATTCGGCATTTTCAAGCTCAAATTAAGGTATGATTTTGAGTCGATTTTCGATGATTTTTATGTTTTTGCAATCGTTGTTTCTTCTAATATCAAACCCATATCTCAATTTTGTGAATTGATGATGTTTGTGAGTTATGCTATTGTTGATATGTTGAGTTTTGTGATGTTTTATGGTGTTAAATAAAATATCTAAGCTTGATGAACATGTTTTGTTCTTGAAGTTTTGTTGAATTTTGCTAAATAGGGCTAAATTTAGAAAATATTGTTTTGGGGGACTAATTTGTGAATTTGATGAAATATTTGGACTTGTATAGTCCCTAGGGATATTTGGCTAAGCATGAGCTTTGGTGGATTTTGTGAATTTGGTGTTTTCTGAAAAAATGGACTAGATTGATAAAATGTACAAATGTGAGGGCTAAATTGCAAATAGCCCTAAATATATGTCTTTGGATTGAATTGAATGAACTAGTGAATAAAAGGGTTAATTCTGAATATGTTTAGATCAAGAACCGAGGAAAACAGATTTAGATCGCGGGAAAGCGAAAATAAACGAGTAGCCGTTTTTATTCCGATAAACCGAATCCGAGGTAAGTCATTATGCCAATAAATGTATATGTATGCAATTGTAATTGTTCATATGATTATGGTGATAATGAATGTTTATGAGAGGTCTTGCATTTGAATGCCAAGATAAGTTCGATATAGCGATTAAGTTCAAGAAGCCTCGTATGAGCATATGAATAGATGGAATTGACTAAGTCACGACATAGACATCTGTTCTGTTGAGATTCATGTAAGACCGCATCTGGGACGTCGGCGTTGATTTGAAATTCGTGTAAGACCTTGTCAGGGACAGTGGCTTCAATCTCTGATTATGTGTAAGACCACGTCTGGGGCGTTGGCATCAATATGAGCTTTATGTATAAGACCACGTCTGAGACGTTGGCACTGCTATAATCCTTACGTGTAAGACCATGTCTGGGACATCGGCATCGTACTGATTCGTGTAGGACCCTGGCCAGGACAGTGGCATCAATATCTGAGTACACGTAAGACCTCTTCTGGGACGATGGCATTGTACGATCTTTCCGAGTTTCTGAATATATTACTGGATTTATTTATGGTTCCACGAATGAGTCTGAAATGCAATTGGCAAATCCGAGCTTTATTAGATTGAGTAAATGAATGTTCGATTCAAGTACGTGATTATACACTAATGGTGTATTTAAGGTAAGCATTTAATTGATCCTACTATGAGGATATGTATATGGAATTTGTGATATGATTCAGAAATGGTGAAAATGGCTAATTGATTGAGATGTGCTAATGTATTTGTTTGCACATATGCATTTTTTTTATATACCAAGTTTATTTGTATATGACTTACTAAGCTTTTGGAAAGCTTACTCTGTGTGTGTGTTTAATCTGTTTTATAGGTCGTCAAAGCTACTGAAGGCTTGGGACCGTCACGGATCGTCATCATACTACTAAAACTTAGTTTGGTACCCTTTGAAAATGTATATAGCTCAATATGGCATGTATAGGCTAGTTTTGGTATGAGTTGTATAATGAACTTAGCCATGTGATTTGGCTAATTATGTTTTGGTAAGTATATATTGAGGAAATGAGCTTGGTATAATTTAGATTTAGTCATGCAAATTGGTATGTTTGGAATTGGTTTTAATGGTTTGTAGTGTGATTACCTTAGTTGGCAAATGTGCATGAGATATCTTGTTAAATATGGATTGTAGGTTTGACCCTTATGGGTGGCATCTTGGCCTTGTAAATGGCCTATAATGTCACACGGTTGTGGCACACGGGCGTGCCTAACGACTGTGGATGAGTTATATGATGCAGTTTAGTATCACACGGCCTCGACACGGGCGTGTCTTCTGGCCGTGGTGTGCAAGTCAGTAGCTAATATAAAAGTACACGGCCAAATACACGGACGTGCTTGGTGGCCGTGGTGGGGAAGTCAGTATATGACCTTAAAGTACACGGCCATAGCACACGGGCGTGCCTAATGACCGTGTTGGTATAGTCAGTATATAGACACGGTTGGATACATGGGGGCGTCTAGAAGCCGTGGATGACACACGGTCTCCTCCCACGGGCGTGTCTCCCCTGTAGTTTAGTAAAGTTTTAAATTTTCATGAAATCCAATATGTGTTTCAGTTTAGTCCCTACTCGACTTCTAAGTTTGATTAAGGTCTCGAGGACCCGTTTAAGGGACATTATGTCTGAGAATGATGATTGAATGTATGATTTTGCCTATGAATGTTTCCGATCTGTCTAGTAATGCTCCTAACCCTAATCTGGCAACGGACACGGGATAGGGGTGTTACAATATGGGTAACTATCCTAGACTTCAAAATAATTTTTATGGTAACACTTATAATGCAGGTTGGAGGTACCATCCCAATTTCTCGTGGGATGATCAAAATAGCCAAAGACAGGAACTTCCTCCAAATTTTCAACAACCACCTTACCAACAGGAAGAGGAGTCGATCCTCGAAGAGATGCTGACAAAATTTATGGCAAAAAATGGAAAACAATTTCCAAGAAACTGAGAGAACACTTAAAGATCGACAAGCGTTGATAGAAAAACTTACTAAATCTGTTGGGGAAGTCACTAATACAGTCAGTCAACTTGCAAAGTTAATGGCAGAACGACCGCAAGGGCGTCTACCAAGCAGCACAGAGATTAACCCAAAGGAGCAATTCCAAGCCATAACAGCTCAGGAGAGTATAGGGTTAGATGAACCCAATTCGATACAAGAAAGCAAGCTAGACGATGGTAAAGTTGAGGTAACACAAGAAAAGCCAAAACCAGTAATCAAAGAGTCCCAACCCCGCATACCTTATCCCGATGCAATAAAGAAAGACCACACAGAGGAAGAATTCGGTGAACTCACACTTCGTGTAGACAACGAAACAATCACGAAATTCTATTGATAAAGGTACGAACGTTAATTCTATTGATAATCATTTGGTTCAACCTTCTTTAGAGGAAGCATCACGAAATCACTTAGCTGAGCTAGATCTTAGACTGCGTGCCAACAAGGAAGAAACACAGAAGGACAAAGCCTTAGGATTGACAAACTAAAAGAGTAGGAAACACAAATCAGAAAGGAACAGGATCCGCACGAAGTGAAACCGAAGGAGACCCCAGACAAGCTGATAGGAACAACAAATCACATCAAAATAGAGGATCATGTATTGTTGAATAAGGAAGACCCTCGAATCACCAATTCAGACCTCAAGGCAAACGATGAAATCACTTTTGAGGTACTTAATGTCTTCCTATACGGCACAGTTGAGGTAAGCAATCCCAAATTCAACACTTTTGAGGTAAACACTACTCGACTTAAACTTTATATCCATAACTGAGTTGATCGCATAAGAAAGGATTTCCACCTCCTCAAACCACCATGATTGTGCGTACAACAGGTAAAGTCTAGCTTAAGACTATAAATGAGCGCTTCTCGGGAGGCAACCCGAGCACTAACCCCATTTTTACATTTTTTAATTTTTAATTTTTATTTTTCTTTCTTTTTCCTTTTAGCACCTAACCATTAACCAACAAAAGAGCAGATTTCTAGGCCACACGACCCTACACACGAGCGTGCCCTTGGCCGTGTGGAAGCCAGGGGATGAACCATGGGAGTGCCAATAGCCGTGCACGACATAGAAAAATTTCTTTTCCCAACACGGGTGGCGATAATAGTCCACGCCCGTGCCGACACCCCGTGCGAGGTTACTGACTTGTTAAGCATGGGCTAAACACGGCTGTGCCTTCCAACCGTGCCAACATTCTGACCTATAGAATACGGGAGGAGCACGCCAGTATTAAATGACCGTGTGAAGAAAGACACGGGTGTGCCACTACACCCACGGCCGTGCCCGAACACCCTGAACGCGCCCAAAATTCAAAATCCCAAAACACGGGCTACATCTCTATTTTAACCTCCTTCTTCCTTTTTGTTTTCTAGTTGTCTTTCTTCTTTCATTTTCCATTAATTATTTTTAATTTTTATTTATTTATTTATTTATTTATTTTATTTTCTTTATTATTTTCTTCATATTCTTTATGATATTTAGATTTAGCTTAGGATTCAATAAAATCAGAACAGCTGCTTCGAGGATTCAATTTCAAATGGTTCGATACGCTTCCCCAAGTTCACCTCCAATCCTATCCGGTTTCTTTTCATTGACTTCATCCAAAATTCAGGAAGTTTCACTTCTCTCCCCATCTTATGATTTTATTATTTTTCTATTATCCATCTTTGTACATTGAGGACAATGTACATCTTAAGTGTGGAGGGGGTTAACTATAGTATTATTTGAAAATCCCTGAATTATGCCTTGCTCAAAAGTAAAGTCTCTCATATTATGATTAGAATGAAATTTCCTATGATTTATGATCTTTGTTGATATGTTTTGGAGTAAGTCATTGATAATTGTTAATTGATGATTAAAATTGAAGGTTACTAGAGAATCAAGCATGATAAGTCTATTTTTCAGAATTAATTTTTTTTTTTAGGTTGTCTACCTGAATTTGAATATTACCTTGAAGTTTGAAATTTACGTGGTTAACATCAAAAACACCCATAAATTTTGTGAGATTTTGAGCCTTATAGAGTATATATTCTTTTTCGTGCTCACTTTATTGATTATGATGTGTCAACTATGAACTGTTATTCTAGAACTTGCCTCGTTTATACATGTTGAGACCACATTTATGATTTGATATACAGAGATGATAAAGGCACCCAGGTTTTAACCCACTCACTCCACTAAAAAGCCTACCTTCACAAATTAACCCCTAGTAAACCCCGTTGATCCTAACAACCCTTTTTATTGACTCACCTACTAATAACCCAAAACCCTTTGTATTTATTATCACTCTTCTTTTTGACTACCCTTTAATCGAGATTTGATTTGATTAGTCACCTAATTATATTATGAGTGGAATTCATCCATTATTATTGATAAGTTTATTCTTCAAAAAAAAAAAAAATCAAAGTACGTCCAGTATTAACAAGTGAGCTTATTCAGTTAAAAGTTTATTCTCCAAAAGAAAAGCACGTGTTAGTAGGATCATTACTTCTCAGTTGATGTAATTATTATTTTGGTAATTTTTAGGAAGGTACTTGTCAATTCAATCTCGATACTAACCTTCTAATTCAGCATTTATCCACACCTTTTAACCCTAGCCCCGTTACAACCCTAACAAAGACCTTTTGATCTGTTTATCATCTCATTTTACAGTGGTGGAGATTTGATTTTCAGGCAAGCCTATGGGATTAACTTTTCAGGTTCGACTTTTGAGTGCTTTTTCTTGAACCTTAAACACTTCGAGTGATTTGAGTGAATCTTTAGTGAGGATGTCAATTCTTGTCGATTTCGAATCAGAGGTAATTATTCAGGAAAGGGGAAACACCTATGTTCTCACACTATAAAAACTATGACTTTGATTGTTTGAATCATTAGGACTCTTTCAGTTGAATTATCCATGTATGAATTATCTCTGAATTATGCTGAAACATTATTGATGAATATTATGAATTATGGAAAGTTCGTTTTAATTGTAAGTTGAGAATTTTGCTTGAGGATAAGCAAAAGCTTAAGTGTGGGGGTATTTGATAAACCGTAAAAGTAACATATTTTAAGCCCACATTTAGTATGCTTTTGGATGAATTAAGCCTCGATTTATGTAAAAAGGTGCTCTTAATCCTTTGTTTTCATGTTTTATACCCAGAAAAGCACCCGAGATGAAAAGAACAGAAAACGGGCCCAAAACTAGTAAATGGGCCATATCACGAAATCCACACGGCCTGGGCCCAAGACCACACGGCCGTGCCTCCCGTCCTACTAGAACACGACCATCTTCTGATTCACAGCCATGCCTCATGCAACAGGATTGAACACGACCTGGCCACGATTTACATGGGCGTGTGCCATGGTCGTGCCCCTGTCGTGGCAATGAGCAATTTCATTCGGATTTGGATACTTAGGGGTGAAGAAACATATCTCAAAGGCCTATATAAACCCCCTAAGTATAACCTAAAGATGTGTGGTTAGCTAGGACAGGAGCCGAGCCAGAAAAGTCAGATTTGTGGAGAATCACTCGAAGATAGCCAGTTGATCCATCTCAAAAAGCTGAAATTCTACTCAAGACGGGGGATCTCTCCTTCAATTCCTTCAGGGAGTTTTAGGATTTTATGTGTTTGTTTATCTTTCTTCTGAGATGTTTTCTTTATTTGATATGAACTAAACCTTCAGATACCTGAGGAGGATGAAACCTAAGACAGATCTTGTTATTTTTTTCTAAACTATATGATAAATATTTAACTTGTTCTTAATTATGTGTGCTTAATTATTGTGTTGATATTTTTGGGATATTGATACAAGTACGATGTGCTTAAGTGGTGGAGCAAAAAGTTCCTGCTTAAGAGTAGATCTAGCAATTAAGCGGAGTTGATCGCCGCCTAGAGATAGGGTGACTAGATTTTGCAGGATTAGGGTGAAACCTAATATGGGAGTCCATAGATCGAGTTAATGCGATTCGGGGTTTTATTAGAAAGAGATTTCAATTAATCAACCTAGGGTAGACGTTATTCGCCTCGAGAGAGGGTTTATAAACTAGATAACAAGTGAAGTCTAGGTGGATTCTTTCTAAAGGTATCGTCTTAATCAACTGAGTTTTTCTTCTAAGTATTTTCCCCAATTCATTCTTTTTTGTCTTTGCGTCTTTAGTTTAGTTGATAGTTAAATTTAGACTAGATAACCATTTACTTAATTCGTAGGCTAAATAATAGAAAGAGAGTTAGTATTAGTACTTTTGGTTGCTTTGGGATTCGATATTCCGGTCTTGCCTAAACTATACTACTGTTTGATAGGTGCACTTGCCTTAAAATCGTTGTCAGAGTTAGTTGCTAGGTTCGATCATTCCCTTTATAAATTTAAGACTCTGATTTCGATGATCAGTTACCGGACAATTCAGAAACTTTTACAAGCATTTCATAAACAATCAAATAATCGCAATCAAAATGTCCCTTTTATGGGTTAAACTATACTACTACTGTTCGATAGGTGCACTTGCCTTAAAATCGTTGTCAGAGTTAGTTGCTAGGTTCGATCATTCCCTTTATAAATTTAAGACTCTGATTTCGATGATCAGTTACCGGACAATTCAGAAACTTTTACAAGCATTTCATAAACAATCAAATAATCGCAATCAAAATGTCCCTTTTATGGGTCAACGAGACCTTAATCATGCTTTAGAATAGGGTCGGGACTAAACCGAACACGTACTAAGATTTCTCAAAAATTTAAAACTTTTCTAAGTTATAGAGGTCACACACCCGTGTGGGCAGGCCGTGTACCTCCCACGGCTACCAGACACACCCATGTGTCTAGGCCTTGCCAATACAGAGCATGTATACTGAATTATCCACACGGCCACTAGGCACTCTCGTGTGCCACAGCTGTGTAGGCAAAATAGGCCATTTGCAAGGCCAAAATGCCACCCACACATGGGTCAACCCTACAAGCAATACACCCATTCATTTCATGCACAATTGACATCCTAAACATGTCAAATTAATCAACAAATCTTTACATTCAATTTCATTTCTAATCATGTCAACTTGCACAACTAAAACACATAAATACTCAAGCATAATTCATCCACATTTACCATTCATATAATCACTTCTTTGATCAAACATGCACACTAAAATTTCATCTATATGCTTACCTTATACTTGACCATTTCATAGTCATGTGATCATACCAAAACCAACATCATATACCATATTCACAAATGCATAATACCAACATATAACTAGCCACATTACATAGCTAATTTCATTTCTCCAACTTATACCAAAATAACTAGCCTATACATGCCATATTTAGGTATATATACATTTTCAAAATACCAAAACAAGTTTGAGTAGTGTGATGATGATCCTCGACGGTCCACGAGCCTTCGGTAGCTATGATGATCTATAAAACAGAGCAAACACATAGAGAGTAAGCTTTCAAAGCTTAGTAAGCCATATAAACATAAACTTAGCATAAAATGCACATAACTATATTGATGCAATGACATTAATGGTTCTCATAGCAAAAACATCATATATTCTTTGGCTCATATACTTAGCCATATCTACCACATTCTTCAACTCAAATATCACATATACACATAGCTTATTTAAGCATATATTCACATATCATTCCATCATTTCATTGCACATAATCATCTTAGTAAGTTTATATGGACACTTACCTTCCATACACACTTAGTGTACATATGATCGTGTGTCTGAGAGATTTAATATTTATATAATGAATGATTGAGCCTAGAAACTAACTATCACCACAATTGAGGCAAGCGCACCTATCGAACAATAGTATAGTTTAGTGGCAAGTCCGGAATGTCAAACCCAAGGGAATCGAAAGTACTAGTACTGACTTTCTTTCTATTATTTAGCCTAAAATAAAAGGGATTTAATGTTTGGCTAACTAATTAATAAGCTAAGGATGCCAAGACACAGAGAATGAATTGGGAAAATACTTATGAGAAAACCAATTGATTAAGACAATACCCGAGGAAGAATCTACCTAGACTTCACTTGTTATTTAACTCTGAACCAGACGATTTATTCACTTGACTTGATCCGTAGGATTCCCTAATTTATATTAATACCTCTCCTGAGGCATTAACTCGATCTATGGACTCCTATATTAGGTTTGACCCTAATCCGGCAGATTTTCGTCATCCTATCTCTAGTGGTGCGATCAAATCTGCTTAACTATGATCTATCTACTCTTAAACAGGGAGTTTTGCTCCTCTGAATAAGCACATCAATACTTGAATCAATATACTGAAATATTAACACAAGAATTAAGAACACATAATTAAGAACAAATCAAGTATTTATCATGCAGTTCAGAAAATAATAACAAGATCCGTCTTAGGTTTCATCCCTCTCAGGTATTTGGAGAGTTTAGTTCATGTTTATAAAAGAATACATCGCAGAAGAAATTAAATAACAAAACATAAAGAAAGACCCTAAAAAACCCCCTGAAGGAAATTGAAGGGAAGATCCTCAGTATTGAGCGTGATTCAGGCTTCTGAGATGGATCAACTGGCTTTCTTCGAGTAATTCCCTATTTTTAGCTCTCTCTGGCTTTACTTCTGTCAAAAGCTTGGACAGAGGCCTCCTGTCGAACTCTTTCTTTTAGGTTGCCCTCTAAGGTGTTTATATAGGCTTTCGAGATGCCTTACTTGGCCCACAAGTATCCTAATCCGAGTGAAATTAAAACGGGTCACGGCAGGGACACGCCCGTATGAATCGAGCCCTGGGCCGTGTTCGAGTCTGGCCGTGTGGCGAACTCCAGGCCATGTGGATTTCTTACTTTGGCCCATTTTCTCCGTCTTTGGCCTGTTTCTCGTTCTTTTCATCCTCCTATGCTCTCCTAAGTATAAAATATGAAATTAAAGGATTAGGAGCAACAAATTTCACAATTCAAGGGATAAATCATCCAAAAGTATGCCAAATGTGGGATTAAAATATGTATATATTACGGTTTATCAACATACCAAATGTACCTGAAACGGATATACAATCACATAGTCGTTCGTATCTCGGATTTGCCCGTTGAACCATTCAGAATCTAATAGGTCGATGCCACTGTCCCAGATAGGGTCTTACACCAATCAATACGATGCCAATGTCCCAGACATGGTCTTACACGTAAATCTCACCTCGATGTCAACATCCGAGACGTGGTCTTATACAAAATCTCGAATCATTTCCAACGTCCCAGACGTGGTCTTACATGATATCACATAACGGACACCTATGTCATGACATTTACTATCCTATCTATTCCTAGGTTCAGACGGGACTTCCTGGACATTAATCATCTCTCGATACTTTCCCGGAATCCATACATTCATCATTTCGAGTATTGTTCATAGCAATTCAAATTTCACATATTCAGAAATAAGTCAATTCAAATTCATTTATTTGTATATCGACTTACCTCGAGTTCGGTTTAACGGAAACGTACGACTATTCAATGATTTTTGACTTTCCCCTATCTAAATCTGTCTTCTTCGGTTCTTGATCTATACATATTCAAATTTAACCTTTTATTCACTAATTCATCCAATTCAATCCAAAAACACATATTTAAGGCTAATTGCAACTTAACCCTCACATTATCACATTCGGACAATTTAGTCCCTATTTCACAAAATCACAAAATTCATCAAATTTGCTTTTACTCATGCTTAGCCGAATACATACTATGCTCATATTAATCTATATATTTCATTTATTTCACAAACTAGTCCTTCAAAATATTATTTTCACAATTTAACCTTATTTAGCTAAATTCATCAAAATTTCAAGAACAAATCATGTTCATTAATCACATATATTTCATTTAACATCAATACTCATCACAAAGCTCACCATTTCATCAATGGCACATCTCATAAACATCAATAATTCTTCAAATTACAACATGGGCTTGATAGTAGACTAAGCAACAATCTCAAAAACATAAAAATCATCAAAAACCAAAGTCAAAACATACCTTAATTTGGATCAAAAGCTAGCCGAATGCCCTAACTAAATTTTCTTTTCTTCTTCCTTGATGTTTCAGCCAAAATAAGATGATAACTATCACCTTTCAATTGTTTATTTATTCAATAACATATTATTAACCCATTTACAAAATTATCCTTATTACAAAACATATATATAAGGCCATCAAATTCTTTTAACCAACCACTATCTAAATATTGGCATAATTGCCTCATAAGGCTTCCTTATTTAAAAGCCACAACACATAGATGCTTTAACAAATAGCATGCAAATTTTGCATTTAATGCAATTTAATCCTTTTGTCAAATTAAACACACAGATGGACAAATTAACTTACGAAACTTTAACACATGCTTAATCACATATCAAGGGCACAGAAAATAATATTAAAATATTTTCTAACTCGAACTTGTGGTTCCGAAACCACTGTTCTGACTAGGGTCTAAACCGGACTGTTACAATTCTCCTCCTTAGGGATTTTAGTCCCTAAAAATCTTATCGCTGAACAGATTTGGATTTTGCTGTCTCATTGAATCTTCAGGCTCCCACATAGCCTCTTCTAATCCGTGTCGATGCCACAATACTTTCACTAATGGAATTTTCCCGTTTCTCAACTCTTTCACTTCATGAGCCAAAATACGGATCGGTTCCTCTTCATAAGTTATATCAGATCGGATTTCAATCTCAGACGGAGTAATCACGTGTGACGAATCGGAACGGTATCTACGGAGCATTGACACATGAAATACATTATGAATCTCTGCTAGCTCAGAGGGAAACATTAATTTATATACAACTGGCCCAATAAGTTCAATGATCTCATACGGTCCGAATAACCTCGGACTCAACTTCCCTTTATGTTCGAATCGGAGTACTTTCTTCAACGGAGACACTTTTAAGAAAACTTTGTCACCGATTTCAAATTCAATCTCTTTCTGTTTCAAGTCTGCATAAGACTTCTGAAGATCAGATGCTGCTTTCAAGCTATCTCGGATCACTTTCACTTTCTGTTCTGTATCTTTTATCAAATCGACCCCGTGTATCTTGCTTTCACTAAACTCGGTCCAATACAGAGGTGTTCGACATTTACGTCCGTACAAAGCTTCATAAGGTGCCATTTTGATGCTTAACTGAAACCTATTGTTGTATGCAAATTCAATCAGTGATAAGAACTGTTCCCACGTACCGTTAAACTTAAGAATGCAGTATCTCAACATATCCTCGAGAATCTGAATAATCCGTTCAGATTGACCATCCGTTTTTTGATGAAAAGCGGTACTGAAATGCAATTTCGTGCTTAAAGCTTCTTGTAATTTCTTCTAGAATCATGATGTAAACCTTGGATCTCTATCTGACACAATGGATAGTGGCACCCCGTGCAATTTCATAATCTCAGAAATATAAAGCTCAGCTAATCTATCAAGTGAGAAATCAAATCGTACCGTAATAAAATGGGTGGATGTCGTCAATGGATCAACTACTACCCAAATCGCATCTTTTTTTCTAGGAGTTAAGGGCAATCCAGAAACAAATTCCATTCTTTACTCTATCGTATTTCCACTTGGGAATCTGAATCGGTTGTAACAAACCAGACGGAACCTTATGTTCAGCTTTAACTTGTTGAAAGATCAAACATTTTGATACAAAGTCAGAGATATCCTGTTTCATACCAGACCACCAATAATGTTTCTTCAGATCATGATACATCTTTGTACTTCCCGGATGAATAGATAAGTGATTGTTATGAGCTTCATTTAATATCAACTGAATCAACTCTGAGTTTCTCAGAACACAAACTCGATCTCAAAATCTCAGACAATCATTAGCATCCACTCTAAATTCAGAATCAGAGTTCGAATCACATTGAGCTTGTTTCGCTAACAATTCTTTATCAAAATTCTGAGCATCACAAATTTGTTGTAAAAACACTGAACCATCATCAGACAGGTCTAAATGAGCATTCATAGCACGTAATGCTAACATTGATTTTTGACTCAAAGCATCAGCTACAGCATTTGCTTTACCCGGGTGATAATCTATCATAAGCTCATAGTCTTTCAAAAGTTCTAACCATCTTCTCTGTCAGAGATTAAATCTTTTTGGGTCATGAGGTATTTCAAACTTTTATGATCTGAAAACACATGACATTTCTCACCAAATAGATAATGACGCCAAATCTTTAATGCGAATACAATTACAGCTAACTCAAGGTCGTATGTCAGATAATTCATGCGACTTTAATTGTCTCGACGCATAAGCTATAACTTTTCCTTCTTGCATTAGTACGCATCCTAGACCATTCAACGAAGCATCACTGTAAATTACAAACTCTTTACCCAATTCTGGTTGTACCAAAACTGGATCTTCTGTCAAAAGAGTTTTCAATCGATCAAAACTTTTCTGACATTTATCGAACCATTCATATCTCACATCTTTTTGAAGTAGTCAAGTTAACGGAATAGCTATCACTGAAAAGCCTATTACAAATCTTCAATAATAACCAGCAAGTCCGAAAAATTTGCGAACTTCGGTCACATTCTTCGGAGGTTTCCATTCCAGAATAGCAGAAATTTTACTCGGATCAACTCGTATTCCAAAGGCTGATACAATATGTCCTAGAAACTAACTTCACGTAACTAGAATTCACATTTACTGAATTTCACATATAATTGCTTTTCTCTCAGAGTTTGCAAAACAATTTTCAGATGTTCAGCATGTTCATTTTCATCCTATGAATAAATCAAAATGTCGTCAATGAATACAACAACAAATCGATCTAGGTACGGTCTGAAAATTCTATTCATCAGATCCATAAAGACAGCAGGGGCATTTGTTAGTCCGAAAGGCAAAACTAAGAGCTCATAATGCCCGTACCTCATTCTGAAAGCAGTTTTCGGAATGTCTGAATCTTTTACTTGCAACCGGTAGTATCCCGATCTCAGATCTAGCTTAGAAAACACAGTGGCTCCTTTTAACTGATCAAACAAATTGTCAATCCTGGGCAACGGATATTTGTTCTTTATAGTCACTTTGTTCAACTGACGATAGTCAATGCACATTCTCATCGTGCCATCTTTCTTTTTCACAAACAGAACAGGAGCACCCCAGGGCAAGAAACTCGGTCTTGTGAACCCTCTATCAGTTAACTCTTGCAACTATAACTTTAATTCTTTCAACTCAATTGGTGCCATTCTATACGGAGCTATCGAAATAGGAGTTGTACCACGCAATAGATCAATAACAAATTCAACTTCACGTATTGGAAGCAATCTCGGTAATTTTTCAAGAAATACATCAGAAAACTCACAACAACTGGCATTGTTTCAACTTTCTTGTCAGACACTTTTGAATCAATTACATAATCGAAATATGCTTCGTAACTCTTTTTCACATAACTCTGAGCTTTCAACACAGATATTACAACAAGCAATCCGTTCAATTCACTAGACTCAATCCGAACTATTTCATCATTTTGACCTTTCAAATCAATAATCTTTCTTTTGTAGTTCACAACAGCATCATGCAAAGTCAACCAATCCATACCCAAAATTATATCAAACTCATCAAACGGTAATAGCGTCAGATCAATAGGAAACAAATATCGCGAAACATCAACGGACAGTACTCGCATATATATGAATGTGTGAAACCAGGGTCTATCAATGCAATCACAGAAGTATCATAAAGAGTAAATGTACCTGTAATAACATCTGGGGATGAAGCTTCCTCACGAGCTCGAATAGCATACGCTCTGGCAGGCGCTCTAACTTCAGATCTTGCAACAGTATCTCTCGTAGTTCTCTGACTACCACTGACATTTCTTACATTTCGAGAAGGTCTACCTCTCGCTGGAGCATTATCTTATCTCGGATTGTGAACAATCTCTGGCTCAACAGACCCTGGGCAATCATGGATGAAATGATGATCTAATGATCCACATCTGAAACAAGCTCAGTCATTCAATCTACAACTTCCCAGATGCCTTTTTCCATAATGCTTACATTCAGGTTTCTCGAATCGTACATTCCCAACACTTGCCATGATGTTGCTGGAGCTTTGGAACTCAATTGGGATCTAGCTCGTTCTCTACTCGAATGTCCCACATTAACTCTCGAACGACTTTGTTCATCTCTAAATTTCTTCGAAGTAGCCTGGAATGGTTTACCCGGAAATCTCTTTCTCACATCTTTAGCTTCAAACTCGGCATTTCTTTTATCTTTCTCAAGTGCCTCAGCCTTACATGATCTATCAACAAGTACGACGAACTCTTTTATCTCTAAAATTCCAACTAGCAAATGGATATTTTCATTTAAGCCACCTTCAAACCTCTTACACATTATCGCTTCCGTCGATACACATTCCCGAGCATACTGACTCAGTCTCACAAACTCTCTTTTGTATTCAGTGACAAACATGTGGCCCTGTTTAAATTCTAGAAATTCTTTTCGTTTCTGGTCAATTAATCTCTGACTAATGTATTTCTTTCTAAACTCAAACTAAAAGAAATCCCAAGTGACCCGCTCTTTAGGGACAAAAAAAATCAAAGTTTTCCACCAAGAGGCATCTCGCAGCAATGAAACAACACATTTAATACTTTCTTCCGGAGTTAAAGACATCTCATCAAATACCCGGATAGTGTTTTCTAACCAAAACTCGGCTCTCTCAGCATCATCATCACTGGTTGCCCTGAATTCTTCAGCCCCATACTTGCGGATTTTATCAACCGGAGGCTTGCTCAGCAGATTTAGATACATAATCGGACGCACAACTGAAGTCTGAGGGGGATTAACCGAGGGCGGAGGTTGTGAAACAGTCGGGTTATTTCTCACAAACTGAGTGAACCACTCACTCATCATCTGAAATAAAGCTTGTTTAGCTTCTCCCTCTTAACCGCTCGTAACGGTCTCGAATCAGATGGCGCTGTCCCTTGAGCGGGAGTAGGCGCATTGCTTTCTACATCGTCAACTACGGCTCTTTCGGGATCCATTATTATACGAAAATCACATTGTACACGTCAGGATTCATCACACTATCACAGTTCAGATATATGGCATGTATAGTAAGACTCTCATACGCTACGTTAGTCTGAGAATCGGCTAAACCGTAGCTCTGATACCAATCAAATGTAACACCCATATTCCGTACCCGTCGACAGCTTAGGGTTAAAGGCTTTATCGGACAATTCAGAAACTTTTACAGGCATTTCAGAAACAATCCATTAATTGCAATCAAAGTGTCCCTTTTATGGGTCAACGAGACCTTAATCATGCTTTAGAATAAGGTCGGGACTAAACCGAACACATACTAAGATTTCTCAGAAATTTAAAACTTTTCTAAGTTACAGAGGTCACACACCCGTGTGGGCAGGCCGTGTACCTCCCACGGCTACTAGACACACCCATGTGTCTAGGCCGTGCCAATACAGAGCATGTATACTGACTTATCCACACGGCCACCAGACATGCCCGTGTGCTATGGCCGTGTAAAATTAGTCTAGCTACTGACTTATTCACACGACCACCAGGCATGCCCGTATGCCACAGCCGTGTAGGCAAAACAGGCCATTTGCAAGGCCAAAATGCCACCCAGACAGAAGTCAACCCTATAAACAATACACCCATTCATTTCATGCGCAATTGACATCCTAAACATGTCAAATTAATCAACAAATCTTTACATTCAATTTCATTTCTAATCATGTCAATTTGCACAACTAAAACACATAAATACTCAAGCATAATTCATCCGCATTTACCATTCATATAATCACTTCTTTGATCAAACATGCACACTAAAATTTCATCTATATGCTTACCTTAAACTTGACCATTTCATAGTCATGTGATCATACCAAAACCAATATCATATACCATATTCATGCATAATACCAACATAACTAGCCACATTACATAGCTAATTTCATTTCTCCAACTTATACCAAAATAACTAGCCTATACATGCCATATTTAGCTATATATATATTTTCAAAATACCAAAACAAGTTTGAGTAGTGTGATGACGATCCTCGACGGTCCCTGAGCCTTCGGTAGCTATGACGATCTATAAAACAGAGCAAACACATAGAGAGTAAGCTTTTAAAGCTTAGTAAGCCATATATAGATAAACTTAGCATAAAATGCACATAACTATATTGATGCAATGACATTAATGGTTCTCATAGCAAAAACATCATATATTCTTTGGCTCATATACTTAGCCATATCTTACCACATTCTTCAACTCAAATATCACATATACACATAGCTTATTTAAGCATATCTTCACATATCATTCCATCATTTCATTGCGCATATTTTGTAACACCCCACACCCGGCCTAGACGTTATGACCGGATCTAGCGTGCCACATCAGGTGATGTTTGAAAACATTGAGTTTGTTGGAAAACGCATCTACGAATCAAAACTTTCTACCGTTTAAAAATCTCGATTCTCGTTGCTTATTAACAAAACAAGTTTTACTGAAATCATTTCTTTTCAAAAATATTGTTATGCATCTATTATTTTCTTTTTAAAACCTTGTCTGTTACGGAAGTTTGGTTTAAACAGTTTCAGAAACATGATATTTTAAAAAAAGTAGTTGTTGTTTTAAAACCCGTGTTTAATAAATTAGCAGTAATTAAAGAAATACAAAATAAAAGTTAAAACAATTCCAATGGTCTTATTACAAAAAATTATTAACCCAAAAATTAAGGTAAAGTGAAGTAAAATAAAGTAGCTAAATTAACCCCAAGAACATACAGGACGTGTGGCCACCTCCGAGTCCCTCACAGCTCCAAATCCTCTAAGGCTGGGGATTACCTGCACAATTAAAGAGAAAGGGTGAGTTACGAGAACTCAGTGTGTAATCCCCTAATTACACCCATAGTTTGGGCCCAAGCCCATACAGTAACAATCTGGGCCTAAGCTTTATTCAGTAATAGTCTAGGCTGAAGCCTTATTCAAAAACAGTCTGGGCCGAAGCCCTATGATATGCAAAACAAATATGTACCCAACCCAGTCCAACCAACACACCACCCGTACCAACCAACACACCTGTGGGGACCAAGTCAACCCGCCCAACCAGCACACCAATAACCTAGACTAGCTGCTAATAATAGTATACGTGGCTGAGCCCCTAAATCAGTATAACGATGCAAAAGCCACTAAATCAGTATAACGTGGCAGAGCCACTAGTACAGTGCTTCCTCCAAAACCATAACCCAACCTATGCAGTATGCCATGCCATAATAAAATCATGTAAGCAGTGCATCATCATCAACATCAACCATACAGTTACTACTCATACATCGATGGTCCTACCACTAAGGGTAAAACATTCATTTAGGGGTAAAACGATAATTTCACCCCTCAAGGGTATTTCGGTAATTTTACCCACTAAGGATATTTTGGTAATTTACTCATCTATGGCCTTTTCGGAGGCCAGCTGTTGCCTCGAGCGACACAGGTTCCATTTCGGGTCAAAACGGAGTAATTGGGCCTAAAATTAATTTTAGCCCAAGCGGGCCCATACGTTCGTGTGGCCCAAACAACCTATTTTCAGTCTCAGATCTGCGGACTTCGTAGTTGCAGCAATCGTCTGGCACTTACCACGGATTTCTCCCTTGTGGGCCCATTAACCCACCAGGCCCACTTAGCCCACTTCGCCCACTTCGGCTCAACAAGGCCCATTACAGCCTCAGTTCCGTGAGAGAGTTTGAGTCACTCCCAACAGTCTATCGCCAACACTATTGACTCAGTTTAACACTACAAGCGCTCGCACACTCGAGAACTCTCAGTTGCCGATACTCTGGCTTTTCGGTATTTCGGCTTTTAACCGATTCACAGAATATCGCATATCAGAATAAACAGTGGTGTGAGATTACACACCTGCTAAGGATTGTGGTTCGCGACACTTTCCGAGGCACCTAAGATCATAATTGACCATTAGTTAGTCTTCACCCTTGGTAATCCAAAATATAGAAATATTTTATCTATTGGCTTTACTTACTAGAGAACGACAGACTCCTTGCTATGGGAGAGTATTCGACCTACACCCCCTGATTAAAGAATCGAGTCCCTAGCGATATTTGATGAACAAACAAAGGTGTTAGTAATCATCCAACATTCGCCCCCCACAGAGGAGAGAGACCGAAGTCTACTCCTGCAGTCACAAGAATTCTAACTAAAAACGAATTAAAAGAGTATTTGCATTACTCCACTCTTACCAACACAAACAAATGTCAACAATGGACAGTTGTCTAACAACAGGATTCGGCCCAACCACCAAGACAAAAGATTCAGAACGAAGAGGGTATATAGATTCGGCTTACAAGGTTTGGCCAGCAAAAGGAGAACCCACAGTTCAAGAAGAAAGTATTCGGCCTAGGGAGAAATTAAAGAGTGAGAAGTGTGGCTACAGCTTAGAGGTAAAGAAAAGAGATGAACGATTAGGAAGAAGAGAAATAAGAAGAAGGAAGGAAAGAAGATGAGAGTAAAGGCTTACCAATTCGGCACTTAATCAGGAAAAATAAAGGAGAAAGAAAAATAAGAGCAAAGTGAAATCGGCAGAGGTCAAATATGAAAGAAAATGACCTGAAATGCTAAAGAAAGTCCCAAAATGCCAAAAACTCTCAAAGGAAAATTCAGAGAAAATTCGGCACACTCTCCTCTCAAAAATCGAATATGCACTTCCAAATGACCCCTTTCTAGCCGAAATTCCCACTTAGCCACACTCCCACTTTCAGCCAACACTTCCACACACATCACTTCGTTGATTTTCTCCCTTTTCTTCTCCTACTATTGCTCCCCTCCATCCATTTGAATTATTTGACCAAGTTTCCACTCCCCTTGAAGAGTTTGATCCGAACTCTTCTTCCTCCACTCTTAAGCCACAAAATAAAAGCCTCAATTTGCAATCTGTGGGATTCGACCCCCTCCTCTCCTTGCTCTCCACTTGACGCCACACCAGTACACCACATGCTGAAATTGTGACTTCTAATGCACACAAATTTATTTAAGTCCTACCACTGCCATCCCTCTTCACTTTAGGGTCAAAAACCAAAATTTTCCCAAGGCTCAAACTCAAACCCAGACTGCCCTAGAACCCTAAATACCCTCAATTAACTAGCTGTAACTTTTGGGGCGTTACAACTCTACACCCTTAAAGAAATTTTGGCCTCAAAATTTACCTAGCTAGAAGAGATGAGGGTATTGCTGTTGCATCGCGTCTTCAGGCTCCTACGTAGCTTCCTCTGAATCGTGATTACGCCACAGCACCTTGACTAGTGGAATAGATTTCCTCCTCAGTACCTTAACATCACGATCCAGTATCTACACTGTTCTTCCTCAAAAGTCAGAGCAATCTCACCTCGATCTCCTCTACCGGCACTATATGTGAGGGATCAGAATGATAACTTTTGGGGCGTTACAACTCTACACCCTTAAAGAAATTTTGGCCTCAAAATTTACCTAGCTAGAAGAGATGAGGGTATTGCTGTTGCATCGCGTCTTCAGGCTCCTACGTAGCTTCCTCTGAATCGTGATTACGCCACAGCACCTTGACTAGTGGAATAGATTTCCTCCTCAGTACCTTAACATCACGATCCAGTATCTACACTGGTTCTTCCTCAAAAGTCAGAGCAAATCTCACCTCGATCTCCTCTACCGGCACTATATGTGAGGGATCAGAATGATATCGCCTCAACATAGAAGACGTGGAACACATCATGTATCCGGTTTAACTCAGGAGGTAGCTCAAGCTGATAGGCGACCAGTCCTACACGCTTTAATATCCGGTAAGGTCCGATGAATCTAGGGCTCAGCTTGCCTTTCCGTCCAAATCTCAAAATCTTCTTCCAAGGTGAGACCTTCCAGAAGACATAATACCTCACAAAGTTCTCTATCTCTTTACGCTTTAGGTCGCATATGACTTCTGTCTATCAGATGCTTCTTTTAATCGATTACGGATCAATTTCACATTCTCCTCGATTTCAGAGACTAGTTTTGGACCCAACAGTCAACACTCTCCCAATTCCGTCCAACAAGTAGGGGTACGACACCTATGACCATATAATGCCTCGTATGGTGCCATCTGAATACTGGATTGGTAGCTGTTGTTATAAGCAAATTTCCGCTAATGGCAGATAGCCTTCCCAACTGCCCTTGAAATCGATCACACAGCTTCTCAACATGTCCTCCAAAATCTGTATTACCCTCGCCGACTGACCATCAGTCTGCGGATAAAATACTGTGCTGAAATCCAACCTTGTACCCAAAGCTTCGTGTAACACTCTCCAGAATCGAGATGTGAATCTGGGGTCCCTGTCCGAGATGATAGACACTGGTACCCCCATGTAACCTCACAATTTTCGCCACGTACAACTTGGCCAACTACTGCAATGAGTAATCAGTGCGAACTGGTATGAAGTGGGCAAATTTAGTCAGCCGATCCACAATTACCCATACCGACTCTTTCTTAGTAGGCGTCAGGGGTAGCCCACTAACAAAATCCATAGTTACTCTCTCCCACTTCTAGAGTGGAATTTTAACAGGTTGCAGTAATCCAGAAGGTAGTTGATGCTCTGCCTTCACTTGCTGGCATGTCAAACACTTACTTACAAAATCAGTAACCTCACGCTTAAGCCCTGGCCACCAGTATAGCTCACGCAGATCTCAATATAACTTGTTTCCACCAGGATGCATGGCGTATGGGCTACTATGCGCCTCCCGCAAAATAGACTGCCTTAACTCAGAATCCCTCGGTACAAAAACTCTCCCACGGAAGCATAATACTCCTTCACTATTCAGCCCAAAATCCACAGTCTCTCCCTTCTTCACCAGTTGAAAACGGGGAACCAACGATTCATCCAGTAACTGCTTCTCCTTAATTTAACCAATCCAAGTCAGTTTTACTTGCAGTTTAGCTAACAAACTACCATCCTCAAATAGGATGAGACGAGCAAACATTGTTCTTAAATCTGATACAACCTTACGGCTCAATGCATCCGCTACTACGTTAGCCTTTCCCTGATGATACCCCAACTCTATCCATCTTCGCTGCCTAAGGTTCAACTCCTTCTAAGTAAGGAGGTACTTGAGACTTTTATGGTCGGTATAGATGATCGACTTCTCCCCGTACAAGTAGTGTCTCCAAATTTTTAGTGCGAACACCACCGCAGCTAATTCCAAGTCATGAGTGGGATAATTCACTTCGTGCGGCCTAAGCTGACGAGACGTATAAGCCACCACCTTTCCCTCTTGCATAAGCATAAAACCCAAACCCGTGTGCGACGCATCACAATAGACAACAAATTCCTTTCCAGCCTCTGGCTGAATTAGTACCAGGGCTTCAGTCAGAATCTTTTTCAGTTTCTCAAAACTCTGGCAGGCGCTCTAGCTTCGGATCTCGCAACAGTCTCTCTCGTAGTTCTTTGACTACCACTGACATTTCTTACATTCTTCGAAGGTCTACCTCTCACAGGTGTATTATCAGATCTCAGATTCTGAGCAGTCTCTGGCTCGACAGACTCAGGGCAATCACAGATAAAATGATCAAGTGATCCACATCTGAAACAAGCTCTGTCATTCATTCTATAGCTTCTTGGATGTCTTTTCGCACAATGCTTACATTATGTTTTCTCGAATCGTACATTTCCAACACTTGCCACTGAAGTTGCTAGAGCTTTGGGGCTCATTTGTGATCTATCTCGATTTTTATTTGAAAATCCCATATTAACTCTTTAACGGCTTTGATCATCTCTAAATTTCTTCGAAATAGATTGAAGTGATTTATTCTGAAATTTCTTTCTCGCATCTCTAGCTTCGGACTCGGCTGTTCTCTTATCTTTCCCGAGTGCCTCAGCTTTACACGCTCGATCAACGAGTACAACAAACTCTTTTATTTCTAAGATCACGACTAACAAACGAATATCTTCATTAAGGCCGTCTTCTAATCTTTTACACATTATTGCTTCAGATGATATACACTCTCGAGCGTACTGACTTAATTTCACGAACTCTCGTTCATATTCAATAAAAGTCATTTGGCCCTATTTTAGTTCCAGAAATTCTTTTCATTTCTGGTCGATGAATCTCTCACTAATGTATTTCTTTTAGAACTCGATCTGAAAGAAGTCCCATGTAACTCGCTCTTTTGGAACAACAGAAATCAAAGTTTTCCACCATTGATACGATGCATCTCGGAGTAATGGTACAACACACTTAATGCATTCTTCCGGAGTCAAAGACATTTCATCGAATACTCAAATAGTATTTTCTAACCAGAACTCAGCCTTTTCAGCACCATCATCATTAGTAGCCCGGAACTCTTCAGCTCCATACTTACGGATTTTGTCAACCGAAGGTTTGTTTAACAAGTTCAGATTCATAGTCGGAGGTATAACAGATGCGTGACGGTGACTAACAGGGGCGGGGGTTGCGTAACAGTCGGGTTATTCTTTACGAAATGAGTGGACCATTCGATCATCATCTGGAAGAAAGCTTGTTGATAAACCGTAATAGTAACATATTTTAGGCCCACATTTAGCATGCTTTTGGATGACTTAAGCCTTGAATTGTGTAATTTGGTGCTCTTAATCCTTTGTTTTCATGTTTTATACTCAAGAGAGCACTGAAAGATGATAAGAACGAGAAACGGGCCCAAAATACAGTAAATGGGCCACACACGAAATCCACACGGCCGTGCCTCATTCAACGTCTCAAACACGGCTTGGCCACAACTTACACGAGCGTGTCCCTGCCGTGACAAAGATGAATTTCACTCGGAATAGGATACTTGGAGGTAAAGAAACACATTCCAAAGCCTAGTTAAACACCCTAGTAGGAATTCTACTTGGATTAGGATACTTAAGAGCCAAGTAAGGTATCTCAGAGCCTATATAAATACCCAAGGGGGCAACTTAAAGGGGGAACCCAAGGCTTTAGTCAGGGGGCGTCCAGCTAGGCCAAAGAGGGCAGATTTATGGGAATTTACTCAAAGATAGCCAGTTGATTCATCTCAAGAAGCCGGAATTATACTAATGACGGAGGATCTTTCCTTCAATTCCTTCAGGGGGCTTTAGGGATTTGATATGTTTTATTTTATCTTTTCTTTTGAGATGTATTCTTTTATTATTATGGACTAAACCCTCAGATACCTGAGGGGGATGAAACCTAAGATGAATCTTGTTATCATTTGCTAAACTATATGATAAATATTTGACTTGTTCTTAATTCTTGTGTTGACATTTCCAGGATATTAATTCAAGTGTGATGTGCTTATATGGAGGAGCAAAAGTCCCTGCCTAAGAGTAGATCTAGCATAATTAAGCGGAGTTGATCACGCGCCTAGAGATAGGGTGACGAGATTTTGTCGGATTAGGGTGAAACCTAATATGGGAGTCTATAGATCGAGTTAATGCAATTCTAGGGGTTTTAACTAGAAAGAGATTTCAATTAATCAACCTAGGGTAAGACGTTAGTCACCTCGAGAGAGGGATTAATATATGTTAGGGAATCTTACGGATCAAATCAAGTGAATAAATCGTCTGGTTCAAAATTAGATAACAAGTGAAGTCTAGGTGGATTCTTCCTAAAGGTATCGTCTTAATCAATTGGTTTTTCCCAAAGTTATTTCCCCCAATTCATTCTCTTTGTCTTTGCATCTTTAGTTTAGTTGTTAGTTAATTTTAGATTAATAAATAATTCACTTTTATTTTAGGCTATATAATAAAAAGAAAGTTAGTATTAGTACTTTTAGTTTCTTTGGGTTCGACAATCCGGCCTTGCCTTAACTATACTATTTTTCGATAGGTCCGCTTGCCTCAAATCGTTGTCATAGTTAGTTCCCAGGTTCGATCATTCTATTTATAAATTTTTAAGAGTCTGACACACGATCAAGTTTTTGGCGCTGTTGCCGGGGAACTGAAATATTAAGAACGCTTAATTTTTATTACTTTAGCCAATTTTTTTATTTTCTACAATTTTTTTATTTTTTTTTAATTTGCTAATTTCTCCTCTATTTGCTTTTGGCAGATAATTTAATCTATAGAGAAGATGGCACTGGATAATTATCAGTGGCAAGTCATGAGGATAATTCCTACAAAAGCAGCTAGAGTTTTCAACCTCGACGCAGTAACCATGCTATCAAATCAGGTAGAGATGTTACATAAAAAAATAGATGATTCATACAGTTCTTCGCAGGCACATCCAGTTATGCAGTACGATGCAAGCGGAGGCGTGGCAAATCCTGAGTACCCACCCTATGGACAGGGCATGGAGAGAGAACAAATGAACTATATGGGTAACAATTTCTAATCTTAAAATAACCTTTATAGTAATACTTATAATCCAGGTTGGAAGAACCACCCCAATTTCTCATGGGGGGTCAAGGAAATCAAAGGCAACAACCATCCCAAAACTTCCAACAACAGCCCTACCCATAGGAAAAGAAGTCGAATCTCGAGGAGATGCTGACAAAATTCATAGCAGCCACAGAAACACGTTTCCAAAATATAGAAACGAAACTTGAGGCATCGATACAGGAGCTCAAGGATTAGTTAGGTCAGCTTACTAAACTGATCTCAGAACAACTACAAGAAAGTTTGCCAAGCAACACTGAAACTAACCCAAAAGAGCAAATTGAAGCCGTAATAGCTCATGATAGTGAAAGGTTAGTGGAATCTGACCCAAGGCAAGAGCCTGTGGTAAGTGGAGGTAAGGTTGAGGTAAGCCAGGATTTACCAAACCCGATAATTACAGAGTACCAACCCCGTGTGCCATACCACAATACGATAAAGAAGGACCACACAGAGGAACAATTCGGTAAGTCTCTTAAACTTCCAAAGAAATTTCATATTAACTTGTTGTTTCTTGAAGCTCTTTCGCAGATGCCAGGTCCTAGACCTCGTGTCGATAAAGAAGAAATTCATAAGGAACGAAGACTTTGGATCGATGAACTAGACGAATGGAAGACACGCTTCAAGGAGATACTAAAAACACATGAAGCAAAAACGAGGCAACTCCACAATGAACTTAATGATGGGACAGCCCAACTTAAGATAGGAGATCAGGTACTCAAAATCCTCCCAGATGGAACAGTCGAGGTAACTAGTCCTAAAATCAGCACCTTTAAGGTAAACACTACTCGACTTAAAATTTATATCAATAACCAAATTGATCGCATGAGAAAGGATTTTCACCTCCTCAAACCACCATGATTATGTGAATGAGAGGTAAGTCTAGCTCAAAACTTTAAACGATCACTTCCCAGGAGGCAACCCGAGCACTAACTCTCGTTTTATTTCTTTTCGTATTTAGGCATATGTTTTCATACCCACACGACATTGCACATGGCCGTGGCCGTGGCCGTGTGGGTACCACAGGTAGGTGAAAGGGAGTGGCCGTAGGCGTGTGGCAACAGGACAAATTTTTTTCCCAAAACACGGGCTGCATATCTATTTAAAACCCCCTTCTTCATTTCCCTTTTCCAGTTGTCTTTCTTCTTTCATTTTTCATTATTCACGTTTATTTTATTTTTATTTTTATTTTATTTATTATTTTCTTCTTATTCTTCATGCCATTTAGATTTAGCTTAGGATACAATAAAATCAAGACGGCTGCTTCGAGGATTCAAATTTCAAACGGTTCGAGGCGCTTCCCCACGTTCACCTCCAATCCTATCCGGTTCCTTTTCATTGACTTCATCCAAAATTCAAGAAGTTTCACTTCTCTCCCCATCCTATGATTTTATGATTATTTTGCTATTATCTATCTTTGAACATTGAGGGCAATGTACATCTTAAGTATGGGGGGGTTAACTATAGTGTTATTTGAAAATCCTTGAATAATGCTTTGTTCTAAAGTAAAGTTTCTCATATTATGATTAGAATGAAATTTCCTTTGAATTATTATGTTTGTTGATGTATTTTGGATTAAGTCATAGTTAATTGTGTATTGATGATTAAAACTTTAAGATACTAGAGAATCAAGCATGATAAGTCTATTTTTCAGAAATTAAAATTTTTTTCTAGGTTGTCTACCTGAATCTAATTATTACCTTGAAGTTTGAAATTTACAAGGTTGATATCAAAAACCCATAAATTTTGAGATTTTGAACCTTTTAGAGCATATATTCTTTCGTGCTCACTTTTTGATTATGAGTGTGTCAACATTGATTTGTTATTCTAGAACATGCTTCGATTATACATGTTGAGACCACATCATTGATTTGATATACAGAGATGATAAAGACACTTAGGATTTAACCGACTTACTCCATTAGAAACCTACCTTAACAATTAACCCCTGGTGAACCCCTATGATCCTAACAGCCCTTTTATTGACTTACCCACTAATATTAACCCAAAACCCATCTTGTATTTGTTATCACCATTCCTTGACTCCCTTTTTATCGAGATTTAATTTTGAACAGTTTCCTAACTATGTTTTATATTTCAGTCGTAAAAGTTCTTTCCTATTATGATTTGTTCTACAAAAAATGAAGTATATTCATTATTAGTTCTATAATTAAGTGAGCTTACATGTTTAAATTTCAAATCTTGAAGAAAAAGCTCGTATTAATAGTTTTCAATTGATCAAATTATTTAGGATTAGTTCATTGTTTCTAGTTAGGTAAATTGTCAATTCAATCTCGATTCTAACCTTCTAATTCAGCCTTTATCCACACCTTTAACCCAAGCCCCGTTACAACCCTTTTTAAAGACCTTTTGATCTGTGTATCATCTCATTTTGCAGTGGTAGAGATTTGATTTTCAGGCAAGCCTATGGGATTAACTTTTCATGTTCGACTTTTGAGTGCTTAATTTTGAACCTTAAACACCGTGAGTGTTTTGAGTGAATCTTTAATGAGGATGTCAACTTTTATCGATTTCGAATCAGAGGTAATTAATTAGGTAAAGGGAAACACCTAACGTTTTTGGGCTATAAATGTATGACTTTGATTGTTTGAATCTTTAGGACTCTTTGAGTTAAAATTGTCAATGTATGAATTATCTATGAATTATGATGAAACATTATTGATGAATGTTATGAATCAAGGAAGTTCGATTTTAATTATGAGTTGAGAATTTTGCTTGAGGACAAGCAAAAGCTTAAGTGTGGGGGTATTTGATAAACCATAATAGTAACATACTTTAGGCCCACATTTAGCATGCTTTTGGATGATTTAAGCCTTGAATTGTGTAATTTGGTGCTCTTAATCCTTTGTTTTCATGTTTTATACTCAGGAGACCATTGAAAGATGAAAAGAATGAGAAACAGGCCCAAAACAGAGTAAATGGGCCATATCATGAAATCCACACGGCCTGGGCCCAAGACCACACTGCATTGCCTCATTCAACAGACTCGAACATGGCCTGGCCACGACCTACACGGGCGTGTCCATGCTGTGACAAAGATGAATTTCACTCGGAATAGGATACTTGGAGGCAAAGAAACACATTCCAAATCCTATTTAAACACCCTAGTAGGAATTCTACTTGGATTATGATACTTAGGGGCCAAGTAAGGCATCTCAGAACCTATATAAATACCCAAGGGGGCAACTTAAAGGGGGAACCCAGGGCTTTAGGTAGGGGGCGTCCAGCTAGGCCAAAGAGGGCAGATTTGTGGGAATTTACTCGAAGATAGCCAATTGATTCATCTCAAGAAGCTGGAATTATACTAAAGACGGAAGATCTCTCATTCAATTCCTTTAGGGGGTTTTTGGGATTTTTTATGTTTTGTTTTATATTTTCTTTTGAGATGTATTCTTTTATCATTATGAACTAAACCCTTAGATACCTAAGGGGGATGAAACCTAAGATGAATCTTGTTATCGTTTGCTGAACTATATGATCAATATTTGACTTGTTCTTAATTCTTGTGTTGATATTTCCGGGATATTAATTCAAGTGTGATGTGCTTAGGTGGAGGAGCAAAAGTCCCTGCCTAAGAGTAGATATAGCATAATTAAGTGGAGTTGATCGCGCGCTAAGAGATAGGGTGACAAGATTTTGCTGGATTAGGGTGAAACCTAATATGGGAGTCCATAGATCGTTAATGCAATTCTAGGGGTTTTAATTAGAAAGAGATTTTAATTAATCAACCTAGGGTTAGACGTTAGTCGCCTCAAGAGAGGGAGCATATATGTTAGGGAATCTTACGAATCAAGTCAAATGAATAAATCGTCTGGTTCAGAATTAGATAACAAGTGAAATCTTGGTGGACTTTTCCTCGGGTATCGTCTTAATCAATTGGTTTTTCCCAAATTCCCCAATTCATTCTCTTTGTCTTCGCATCTTTAGTTTAGTTGTTAGTTAATTTTAGATTAATAAATAATTCACTTTTATTTTAGGCTAAATAATAAAAAGAAAGTTAGTATTAGTACTTTTAGTTACTTTGGGTTCGACAATCCGGTCTTGCCTTAACTATACTATTGTTCGATAGGTGCGCTTGCCTCAAATCGTTTTCATAGTTAGTTCCCAGGTTCAATTATTCTATTTATAAATTTTTAAGACTCTGACACACGATCACTTATTTAGCTTCTCCCTCTTGACCGCTCGTAGCCGGTTTCGGATCAGAGGGCGCTGTCCCTTGCGCGGGAGCAGGCGCATTACTTTCTACGTCGTCAGCTATGGCTCTTACGGGATCCATTGCTATACAAAAATCACATTTTATGCATCAGGATTCATCATACTATCACAATTCAGATATATGGCATGTAAAGCTAGACTCTGACACGCTACGTTAGTCCGAGAATCGACTAAATCGTAGCTCTGATACCAACCAAATGTAACACCCCTATCCCGTGTCCGTTGCCAGATAATGGTTAAGAGTGTTACTTGATAGATCGGAAACTTAATCAGACAATTCACCAAGTATCACATCGAATACAAACATAATGTCCCTTATTGGGGTCAACGAGACCTTGAACATGCTTAGAAACAGGGTCGGGACAAAAATTGGAACACATACAGAATTTCATGAAAATTTAAAACTTTCTAAAGATTTCAGGGGTTACACGCCTGTGTGGGTAGGCCGTGTGCCTCCCACGGCTGTTAGACACACCTGTGTGTCTTCCCCGTGGTCGAAACTGACTTTGCTCCACGGCCACCAAGCACGCCCGTGTACTCTGGCCATGGTTGATTCTGACTTAGCTCCATGGTCGCCAAGCACGCCCGTGTAATCTGGCAGTGGTCGATTCTGTCAAAATCACACGTCTACCAGGCACATCCGTGTACCAAGACCGTGTACTCTTAGATAGCTACTAACTTAGCCCTACGGTCACTAGGCACGCCCGTGTGGCAAAATATGCCATTTGCAAGGCCAAAATGCCACCCACATGGGTCTTACCTACAAGCAAAATCATCAAGACATCTCATGCCTATTTGGCAATCAAGAACATACCAAAATAACCATCCAAATTACAAGACTAAAACTCATCTCATCACAAGCATAATTCATTCATTTGCTTAATCAAAACTTGACCATTTCATGTATCAACTAACCATGCCAAAAACATACTACACATATCACAATCATTCAAGCAAATTCTCAACTCATAACTAGCCAAATCACATGGCTAAGTTCATATAACAAACTTATATCAAATACTAGCCTATACATGCCATATCTAGCTATATACATTTCCAAAATGTACCAAACACAAGTTGAGTAGTGTGATGACGATCCTCAATGGTCCCGAGCCTTCAGTAGCTTTGACGACCTATAAAATAGAGAAAACACACACAAAGTAAGCTTTCCAAAAGCTTAGTAAGTCATAATACAAATAAACTTAGCATAAAAGGCATATATGCAGAAAGTACATTGGCACATATCATTTATTTAGCAAACTATCACATATATGCTTTGATTCAATTCAAGAATCATACATATATATTTAGCTCTTTCATAACCATTCTTGTATCTCACACACATTCTCATATCCAATCATACTTTTCTTCAAATCAAGTCATATAGGTACTTACCTTTTATACACACTTAGTGTATATACCAGACGTACCTGAAACGAAATATACATTCACGTAATTGATCATAGCTCGGATTTTGCCCGTTGAACCGATAGGAATCTAATAGGATACTCAGAAGGCTCAGAATAGTCGTACAATGCCAACATCCTAGACGAGGTCTTACGTGTACTCGAATAACGATGCCATTGTACCAGACATGGTCTTATACGAATCAATACGATGCCGATGTCCCAGACATGGTCTTACACGTACTCAGATAACGATGCCACTGTCCCAGACAGGGTCTTATATGAATAAATACAATGTCGATGTCCCAGACATGGTCTTACACATAAAGCTCATATCGATGCCAACGTCCCAGACGTGGTCTTACACGAAATCTCAAATCAATGCTGACATCCCAGACGTGGTCTTATATGATAAAACAAAACAGATACCTATGTATTCCTAGGTTCGTACGAAACTTCTCGGACTTATCACTATATCAGCCTTGCCTCGAAATTTATATACATAGCATCTCATAAGCATTCATTATCATCGATAGTCATTTGAATAAGCTCAATTCAATACAATTACATTTATTTGCAATATGACTTACCTCGGATTCAATTTAACGGAAATGGAAACGGCTACTCGGTTACTTTCGCTTTCCCACGATCTAAGTCCATTTTCCTCGGTTCTTGATCTAAACATATTTAGAATTAACCCTTTTTATTCAATAGTTCATTCAATTCAATCCAAGGACACACATTTAGGGCAATTTACAAATTAGCCCTTACAATTGCACATTTTATCAATTTAGTCAATTTTTCCCAAAACATCAAATTCACAAAATTATCACATACTCATGCTTAGCCGAATGTTCATACATCTCATACAAGCCCACATTTTCCATCAAATTTGCAATTTAGTCCTCCAAATAGCTATTTTCTCGATTTAGCCCTAATTAGCTAAATTCATCAAAATTTCAAGAACAAAACATGTTCATCAAATACATATATTTCATATTTCACTATTAAACACCATAAAGCTTACCATTTCATCAATGGCACAACTTACAAATATCACCAATACACAAATTTGAGACATGGGCTTGATAGTAAACTAAGCAACAATCTCAAAAACATAAAAATCATCAAAATCCAAATCAAAATCATACATTAATTCAAACTAACAATGGTCGAATAACCTAGCTTCTTTCTCCTTTCTTTTCTTTAATATTTTCGGCACTCATAAAAGATGATAACATTCATCTTTTCCTTAGTCTATTTTATTACAAACATAATAATATGCATTTTACCAAATTAGCCATTTAGTAAACATTTAAAATAATTATACAATATGGGCATTTTCGGCCATCTTTCATCCACCATATTAAAAGTGGTTCAATTGCCATATAAGGCCTCCACCTTTACAAAGCCACAATACATTGATACCTTAACAATTAACATGCTAGTTTTGCATTTGATGCAATTCCATCCTTTTATCAAATTAAACACACAGACAGATAAATTATCATACGAAAATTTATCACATGCTTAATCACTTATCAGAGGCATAGAAAATAATATTGAAATATTATACGGACTAGGACTTGTGGTCCCAAAACCACTGTTCCGACTAAGGTATAAACCGGACTATTACATGATCCCTAGAGCCACATCTAAAACATGCCCTAGTTCTTTTCCAGCACTCTCCCAAATGAGATCTCCCACACTCAGCGCAAGGCTGCGGTCTAACTGCAACATTAGGAACCCCAACTCGGGTTGGCCCATCAAACCTAGGCCTCTTTCTAGGCCCACAAGAAGAACTTGAAGGCCCAAAATTCCTCTTACTTCCGCCCCTATCCTGCTCATGATTTTGACGCTCTGAGCGTTTCATATCCTCGAAAATCTTAGCTTTCTCAACCAGGGCAGCGAAGTCTCTTTCCCTTTGAGGGGCTATCAGTACCCGCAACTCATCTTGGAGACCATCCACAAATCGTACACAACGCTTATATTCAGTCGCGACTATTCCCCGAGTGTACCAGCTCAATTGCAGGAACTCTGCCTCATACTCCGCTACTGACTTATTCCCCTAAACCAAATTCAGAAATTCCTTTCTCCCGGCATCCACATAACTTGCCCCGACATATTTTCTTTGGAAGGCTGCATTAAAGAAGTCCCAAGTCACACGGTCGGCCTGCGTGCCTTCCCTCACGGTAAGCCACCATTGGTATGCCTCATCTCGTAGTAAGGACACTGCTCCCTTCAGTTTTTATTCTACTGTGCAGTCAAGATCATCCATTATTTACTCTACCGCCTCCAACTAGTATTCTGCTACATTCGGGGCTACACCAGAGATGCCCCTGAAGATTTCTGCCCCATTTGACCGGAGTCACTCAAAAATTGACCCTCGGGCCACTGGCCCAGTACTCGCTCCAGCAACCCTTTCCAGAATCCGTAGCACCGCTTGGGACAGGGCATCATCCTACTGGCTCGATCATGAGACCCTGCCTCTGTCACTGGTGATGCCGACGCTTCTCTTTCAGGCATATGTCCTGATGCTGAGGATCCAGCCCTAGCACCACGGCCACGTGTACCCCTTCCGCGATCTCTTGTGCTCATAGCGATGTAGCATTTTTTTCTGATTAAAAAGTTTTATGAATCAACTTATAGTTCATGTAATTATTAACAAGTAATTTATGAAAGCAGTAATTGGAGTTTTTTTCGCAGATCGCATTTACTACAGTTTCAGTCTCCTATAGTCTCGATTTCTACAGCTAAGGAGTTTCAATATACTTCCACTGTCCTTAGTAGTTTCTTAGTACAGCCATTTCAGCAAATAATAAAGTATAGAGTAAAGAAACTTACGGATTTGGTGTCGGAAACTCAGTGTGCCACACTTTCAGTAATATCACTACTTTTCTAAACCAGAATTTAAACAGATTTAGAAAATTTTCAAAACCAATTAATAGCCGAGTTTTATAACCTGGCTCTGATACCACTAAATGTAACACCCCACACCCGTCCTAGACGTTATAACTGGATCTAGCGTGCCTGTAACATCCTGAATTAGGGGTTGTTTGCAATTTAATTGTTTTCATGTGTTTGCCTGAAGAAATGCACATGTATTGGTTGTTTGATATATTCTTAGGTCCGGTCATAAACCCGGGTTAGGTTTAACTTAAGGCTGAAAATTTCTTTTTGTGCCTAAGGGGAGGAAGCTAGGTGAGATAGAGGTTAAGAGAAATTGTTGGAAAGGTTTGACATGAGAAACCAAGTGGCGCGATGGTTGGGACGCTCCCTAGGTGTTGAGGAGGGAGCGGCGAAGCAGGGGTTAGAGCTGCAGGAATCGCGTTGGGGAGTTTTTATTTTTGGCGTTAAAGGGGCTAAGTAAGGAGGCTTCAAAACGAATTTGTGAGCGTTGGTGGACATGAAAGTCAAGGTGGTAAAGTGGCGTAGGGCGTGATAGGTGGTTGCGGTAATGAGGACTCGCGTTCGAGTCCTGAGGGAAGCGCAAGGGTGTTTTTATTTTGTTTTTGGCGTGGAGACAAGGGAGCTAAAGAGGGAGTGCTTATAAGGAAATTGTGACGGGTTATGTCACGAAATGAGCAGTAGCAGAGTGGCTGGAGGCGTGGAGAGTTTTCTTCAGGTCTCGAGTTCGAGACCTAGGGGCAGCAAGGGATGGTTTTATTTTTTTTTCTTTTTGGCCGGCAAGGAGGGAAGCTTGTGGCCTGCACGTGGGCACTTAAGTTCATGAAGAATGCTTGATGGGATGTTGTTCTTTTCTTAAAATTTTGCTGGAAAAGTATGGGTACAAACCTTTGTTTTAATTGTTGGGAAGATGGGGTAGTGATGGGAAAAATGAATAAACATTATTTTATGGGTGATGTTTTATAATATTAAATTATCACAAGAGGGGGGGAGCATGGTCGGCCTTGAGTATAGCAAGGAGAGCATGGCCGAAATTCATGAGCTTGTTTTTGTTTCCTTCCCAAATTATGCATGGCCGAATGTAGGACTCCTTAGGGGCCTCCACAATCGATTTTGAGTAGAGCAAGAGGGTGCCGAAATTCTTTGGATTTGTTCTTCCTTTATTTTCAATTGTTTCTTGGCCAAATCCTCTCTAGCCACATTACTAAAAATTTCTCAAATCCTTCCCTCCTTTTTGTTCTTTTGGCCGAACCTATCACCCCCATTATACTCAAAATTTTATCTTCCAACTGGTGTTAGCCGAATATTTTCACCAACCCTCGGGAGCCATAGCCGGAATCTCTTCACTTTTAATCTCTTCAAGGAAACAATAGAGGTGAGTATTATTCTTAACAATTGGGTTCTCTTCTCTTCTTTTATGGTGTGCCGAAAGTTTGAGAAATAAGCCTTGGTGGCCGGATATGTCAAGTTTTGTGTACGTTTTAATAAACTTGAGAAAGTTTTAATGGTGTAATTTTTGAGTGTAGCCGACACCAGGGAGCTAGAGGAGCCTTTCGGGATTTGATTTTTCGAGGTAAGGCATATAAGCATATTCGGCCAAAGGCCATTTTTGGTATTCCTATATAACCGAGTGTACACTATGGTTTTAGGGGCAAATCGGCTAAGGAAGTCAGAGGCTTTCGGGATTTCAAATCGCGTTGGTAAGTGCTAATAAAGATTCGGCCAAGGGCCATATTTTGTTTTGAGTGCGATTGATCCTTTGGGATTGTTAGTATAGCCAAATGAGACTTTTTAGTACTAACCATAGTGACCGATTGTAGGAGGAGTAAAGGAATACATTCGAGATTTTTGTAATATCGCATAGACTCGAGATTTCTCCTTAGATCTTTGGTTGAACAGGTGTGTAAACTCTTACACACTTTATTAGTATAGACTGTTCATTGTGTTACTGTATAACCTCTCGTGTAGTAAATTTTGCCTTGTGGGCATAAGCTTGGATTTCGGGTAAGTCCCCTATTACATGATCTACGATGTATGTTCGTGTATGCCATCATATGCTGTTAAATGCTATGCTTTATATATAGATGCATGATATATGGGATCATGATACTTGTTATGTAAGCATGATGATGGTGGGATTGATGAGAGGAGGGAGATGATCTCTATGGACTGTCACCAGTGGTTTTGACCACACGATGGGTTGGCCCCATCACTTGATATATTTGTGACTTCGGTCACCAGTGGTTTTGACCACCAGTGGTTTTGACCACACCGTTGATTAATTTGTGACTAAGTCCCAGTGGTTTGGTACCACCAGTGGTTTTGACCACATGTTGATATTTGTGACCTATGGTCATCAGTGGTTTCGACCACACGATGGGTTGGTCTCATCACTTGATATATTTGTGACTTCGGTCACCAGTGGTTTTGACCACCAGTGGTTTTGACCACACCGTTGATATAATTTGTGACTAAGTCCCAGTGGTTTGGTACCACCAGTGGTTTTGACCACATGTTGATATTTGTGACCTATGGTCATCAGTGGTTTTGACCACACGATGGGTTGGCCCCATCACTTGATATATTTGTGACTTCGGTCACCAGTGGTTTTGACCACTAGTGGTTTTGACCACACGGGGTAGAAAAAGGAGTATGGATGGCTAGCTTGGGTTGCATATTTGCATGTCTTACTAATATCTTGTGTATGAGTTGCATTTTCGGGTTGGGGATTTATACACTGAGTCTTGGTGACTCACCCCTTCCCATATCATTTTACAGGTGAGTAGATCCCGGAGATGGAGCCGGAGAGGACTCGAGGCGGCCATGCTTGTTCCCTGGATTTGAAATTTTTTTTCGCACCGTTAAAGTTTATTTACTAAATTTTGGTTTGGTTTGTAATATGGCCGCTAGTTGTTATTTTGGATGTTTAAGTAGTTGTTTTTACTTTACTTCTATTATATTACTAATGAACTTATAAAATGTTAAATAAATCGGTTAAAAGTAATGTTTTCAAAATAGGCAACCTTTACGAGTTTTGCAAAGATGTTACCATTGAGTAGCAAAACTTACCAAGTTAACAATAACTCTGATGTTTCTAAAAATTTGATGGTCAAATGTCTTCAAAGTTTTCAACTCAACCATGTTTATAAAATCAATCCCACCTGAGTTTTAATAGACACCGTTTTATAATCTCAGTAAATTTTCATATTTTTACCTGTTAATCAAAATCTTTCAAAACGTTTTTGCTCTGTGACATACTAGATCCGGTCAAGGCTCATGGGCCGGGTTTGGGGTGTTGTAAATTTGGTATCAGAGCTCGGTTCAAAACTCGGCTGTGGGGGCCCAGGGCCCAAAAATGTTTTCTTGATAGGCCTCTGTAAAATATTATGGAAATGGTTTTGTGTTGAATAACATGGCATCGAGTCTCCGGCACCAATCCGCTCGGGTAAGTATTTCTAACCTCTGTGTGAATTATTATCTATAAAGGGGTAGAAATGGAACATAGATAGTATGAAAGGTATGTAAACCCTAGGACTAGTTTACCCCAACAATCGCATAAGACTTTAATTGCCTAATTAAACAAACCTAAGACTAAGTCGCCGAGTTAGGGTGTGGCAACCATGGTGCGCATGTCTAGGAGTGGATCCGGAAGAGCCTGGTACTTAAGAAGTCCTAGCGACTCACCTCCTCTTCGCAGGAATCCTACCTGGTGCGTAGCTTCGGTTCACCCTAACCGTGCGGACTTGTTCATAGGCTAAACCCAATAACTAAAACCCGAAAGGGAACTAGCCGCATTTTTATAAAAACTCTTGTTTTAAAACTCTTAAAAAATTACCCTTTAACTTGTGAGAACTATTTTACAAAAATTTTCGAAAAAATTTTGATTTATGGAAATTACAAAAATACCCTTAGTGGTAAAATTACAAAAATGACCCTGATTTTCAAAATCTTTGCAACACTACCACTTTGGAGAACAAATTCAACCCTCAAAGTTTTGCAACTTTTGAAATACCTCGGAATTATTAAAACCTTACAAATTTACCCTGGTTTATTACCAAAATACCCCTGTAGGGCAAATGACGAAATTACCCCCGGGATAGGTATTTGGACAAAAAGATGATGGAATAAGTGAATGTGTATCTTTGAATTAGAATAGAAGACTTGAAACTTGATTGATCGAAAGAACAACTTTTAAACTCCGTTCATAAAATTTCTTCGCTAATAATTAGTGGAACAGTGACTAACTCATAAAACTTTTTAAGACAGATCGCGCGATAAGAGATGAGTTCTAGAGGACGTGGCCGTCGTGGTCGCGGTAGAGGCAGGATGGCTGTGTCAGAACCCGTTAGGTCGGGCCAGGGGTCTGATAATGAGATACCACCACCACCACCACCCCCAACTTTTGGTGTTGGACAACAGGATCAGACGGGGGGTGAGACAGTATCGCAGGCTATGCTGTGAGTTCTAGAGATGATGGCTGGGGCAGGTGGAGGTATGGCAGCTCAGAAATCTGTACCTGAGCGACTCCGAGCAAATGGGGCGGAGATATTCCGGGGTGTATCAGGTGTAGCACCCAGTACGGCGGAATATTGGTTGGCATCGACTGAGAGGATCATGGATGACCTGGATTTTTCGGCTGAGGAGAAGCTAAAGGGTATAATCTCTCTACTTCGGGATGAGTCATACCAGTGGTAGCTCACCGTAAGGGATGGAGCGATAGTGGAGGATCTCACATGGGAATTCTTTAGGACAGCCTACCAAAGGAAATATATAGGAGCTAGCTACGTGGATGCGCAACGGAAGGCTTTCTTGAACCTGGTTCAGGGTAATAAGATGGTGGCAGAGTATGAGGCTGAATTTCTCCGATTGAGCAGGTATGCTCGTGGTATTGTGGGTACTGAGTATGAACGCTGTGTCAGATTCGAGGATGGGCTGCGGGATGAGCTGAGGATGATGATAGCTCCGCAACAGGAACGGGAGTTCGCTGTTATAGTAGAGAAGGCTAAAGTTGCTGAAGGGGTAAGACAGTATTTTAGACGGAATCAGGATAGGAGCTGGAATAAGAGGAGCTCCGGATCTTTGAGGTTTTCTGGAAATCAGCAGAAGAGGACAAGGTATGTTGGGTCAGATCAAGCTGCTAGGCCTGCTGCTGCTGCTAATACTCAATGGCCGCCACGGTGTGCTCGGTGTGGAAAGTCTCACACGGGGGAGTGTTGGAATGGTAATCGGGGATGCTTCGAATGTGGATCCGTGACACATCGAGTGAGGGACTGTCCGAAAAAGGTAGCTAGGCTAAGATCTGAGGGTCAGGAACGTCCACTGAATAGGAGGAATAACCAGCAGCCACCGAGAGGTCGTGGTGCAGGAAGGGGAGGTAATGGTGCTGGCAGAGGTCGTGGGGCATCGAGTGGAGGTACCAGTGGTACTGAGGCTAGGCAACCTGGTTTGGTCTATGCCGCGAGGCGTCAAGAGGAGGGCGACGCACTAGACGTCATAACCGGTATGTTTTTGATCTTTGGAGTACCCTATAGCACCTTGATTGATGTTGGCTCAACTCACTCATACATTGCTAGTAGCGTTGTGGAAACTCTGAACTTATACTTTGAGCTTACTTCTAAGAAGATGTCTGTGTTAAGCCCTCTAGGTCACTCTATAGAAGTAAATAAACTCTATAGGAATGTACCCCTAGAACTCCAAGGGGTCGTGTTCTTGGCTGACTTGATGGAACTACCTTTTAAGGAGTTCGATCTGATTCTCGGGATGGATTGGTTAGTAAGGTATCAAGCTAGCCTGGATTGTGTAGCTAAGTGCATGGTGTTAAAGACCGTGAAAGGAGATGAGGTAGTGATGATAGGTAAGAGGAGAAATTACCTATCTAATCTGGTTTCTGCATTGAAGGCGGAAAAGATGGTTAGGAAGGGTTGTGAGGCATATGTAGTGCATGTTCGTGCTTTGGAAGCTAAGGATACAGCTATTAGGGATGTCCGGACTGTAAGGGAATATGTTGATGTGTTTCCAGAAGAACTCCCGGGGTCTACCTCCTGATCGTGAGGTTGAGTTTGGTATAGATTTGTTACCCAGAACCGCGCCAGTATCCATAGCTCCGTATCGGATGGCACCGAAAGAATTAGTGGAGTTGAAGGCTCAGATCCAGGAGTTGTTGGATAGAGGTTTCATCCGACCGAGTGTATCGCCTTGGGGAGCTCCAGTGCTTTTTGTCAAGAAGAAGGATAGAACAATGAGGATGTGCATAGACTATCGACAGCTGAACAAGCTGACAATAAAGAACCGGTATCCTTTGCCCAGGATTGATGATTTGTTTGATCAACTCAAGGGTGCATCGGTTTTCTCTAAGATCGATCTTAGAGCGGGGTATCATCAGCTTAAGGTGAAGGAAGCGGATATCCATAAGACGGCATTCCGTACTCGGTATGGGCACTACGAGTTTCTGGTAATGCATTTTGGGTTGACGAATGCACCAGCCGCATTTATGGACCTGATGAACCGGGTTTTCCAACCCTATCTGGATCGGTTCGTTGTAGTGTTTATAGACGACATTTTGGTGTACTCGAAGTCTGAAGAACAGCATGATGCGCACCTTCATGTGGTTCTACAAGTGCTAAGGGAGAAACAGTTGTACGCCAAATTCAGCAAGTGTGAGTTCTGGCTTAAGGAGGTAACTTTCCTAAGGCATGTTGTTTCAGCTGAGGGAATCAGGGTGGATCCTAGTAAGATTGAGGCAGTATTGGAGTGGAAACCACCAAAGTCGGTTACAGAAATCTGAAGTTTTCTGGGGTTGGCAGGATATTACAGAAGATTCGTGGAAAATTTCTCCTTAATCGCAGCACCGTTGACCAGGTTACTGAGAAAAGGAGTTCTGTTTGTATGGTCTGAGAAGCAGCAAGAGAGTTTCGACAAACTAAAGAAGATTTTGACAGAAGCACCAGTCTTGATTCAGCCTGAGTCGGGAAAGGAATTCACTGTGTATTGTGATGCATCGCATACTGGTTTAGGGTGTGTGTTGATGCAAGAAGGAAAGGTGGTCACTTATGCGTCACGGCAGTTGAGGCCTCACGAAGGTAATTATCCGACACATGATTTGGAATTGGCTGCTGTGGTTTTTGCCTTGAAAATTTGGAGGCACTACCTGTATGGGGAGAAGTCGGTAGTGTACTCGGATCACAAGAGCCTGAAGTACCTCTTGACCCAAAAAGATTTAAATCTGAGGCAACGGAGGTGGATTGAGTTGCTGAAGGACTACGACTGCTCTATCGAATACCATCCGGGCAAGGCTAATGTAGTCGCTAATGCTTTGAGTCGTAAAGTGGTGACAGAATTGCGAGCAATGTTTGCTCACCTAAGTCTCTATGAGGATGGTAGTCTTCTGGAGGAATTGCGAGTAAAACCATCTTGGATCGATGAGGTTAAAGAGAGGCAGTTGACCGACGAAGTTTTGAGTACTCGGAGGTTGCAAGTACAGAGTGGTGAGGCCGAAGGATTCAGCTTGGGTAGTAATAAAGTGTTGTATTTTCAGGGGAGAGTATGTATGCCTAAGGATGATGATTTGAGGCAACGGATCCTTAAAGAAGCTCATGACAGCCCGTACGCTATGTATCCTGGAGGCAGCAAGATGTATCGGGATTTAAAGGAGCAGTTTTGGTGGCCGGTCTTAAGCGGGAAGTAACCGAGTTAGTGGGCAAGTGCCTGACATGCCAGCAAGTTAAGGCTGAGCATCAGTTGCCATCAGGGTTGTTACAGCCGGTAAAGATCCCACAGTGGAAGTGGGAGGGGATTACGATGGATTTTGTAAGTGGGCTTCCCCTTACGCCCAGTAAGAAAGACTCAATATGGATGATAGTAGATCGGGTAACTAAATCGGCCCATTTCATACCGGTAAGGGTTGACTACTCACTTCAAAGGTTAGCCAAGCTGTATATAGCTGAGATAGTGCGGTTGCATGGAGTACCTGTGTCCATTATCTCAGATAGAGATCCCCGGTTCACGTCGTGATTTTGGAAGGCCTTACATCAGGCGTTGGGTACGAAGTTGAATTTCAGCACGGCTTTTCATCCACAGTCTGATGGACAATCTGAGAAAGTAATCCAGGTGTTGGAAGATATGTTAAGAGGCTGTGTTTTGAACTTCCGTGGTAGTTGGGAGGAGTACCTACCTTTGGCAAAATTCGCTTATAACAACAGTTATCAAGCGAGTATTCATATGGCACCGTATGAGGCGCTGTATGGTCGGAAATGCCGTACTCCTACCTGTTGGACAGAACTGGGTGAGCGTCGATGTTGGGTCCAGAGTTGGTGGCAGAGACGGAAGATAAGGTTAGGGTAATTCGGGCTCGTCTGAAGGAGGCATCGGACAGGCAGAAATCATACGCTGACCTTAAGCGCAGAGAAGTTGAGTATGCAGTGGGTGATAAGGTCTTCTTGAAGGTATCACCTTGGAAGAAGGTGCTGAGGTTTGGCCGGAAGGGCAAGCTAAGCCCTAGGTTCATCGGGCCATACAGAGTGTTGAAACGTGTGGGACCAGTAGCTTACCAGCTCGAGTTGCCGGCAGAATTAAGTCAGATTCATGACGTCTTCCATGTGTCAATGCTTAGGCGCTATCGGTCAGATCCATCGTACATCGTACCGATTACGGATATTGACGGGAACGCGGACTTGTCTTTTGAGGAGGAGCCGGTACAGATTCTAGATCGAGATGTCAAAGTTCTGAGGAGGAAGTCGGTACCGTTGGTAAAGGTGTTATGGCGAAACCATAGTACGGAAGAGGCCACGTGGGAACCCGAGGATGTGATGCGGCAGCAATACCCCCAACTCTTCTGATCCAGGTAATTTCGAGGACGAAATTATTTTTAAGGGGGGTAGAACTGTAACATCCTGAATTAGGGGTTGTTTGCAATTTAATTGTTTTCATGTGTTTGCCTGAAGAAATGCACATGTATTGGTTGTTTGATATATTCTTGGGTCTGGTCATAAACACGGGTTAGGTCTGACTTAAGGCTGAAAATTTCTTTTTGTGCCTAAGGGGAGGAAGCTAGGTGAGATAGAGGTTAAGAGAAATTGTTGGAAAGGTTTGACATGAGAAACCAAGTGGCGCGATGGTTGGGACGCTCCCTAGGTGTTGAGGAGGGAGCGGCAAAGCAGGGGTTCGAGCTGCAGGAATCGCGTTGGGGAGTTTTTAGTTTTGGCGTTAAAGGGGCTAAGCAAGGAGGCTTCAAAAGGAATTTGTGAGCGTTGGTGGACATGAAAGTCAAGGTGGTAAAGTGGCGTAGGGCATGATAGGTGGTTGCAGCAATGAGGACTCGCGTTCGAGTCCTGAGGGAAGCGCAAGGGTGTTTTTATTTTGTTTTTGGCGTGGAGACAAGGGAGCTAAAGAGGGAGTGCTTATAAGGAAATTGTGACGGGTTATGTCACGAAATGAGCAGTAGCAGAGTGGCTGGAGGCGTGGAGAGTTTTCTTCAGGTCTCGGGTTCGAGATCTAGGGGCAGCAAGGGATGGTTTTATTTTTTTTCTTTTTGGCCGGCAAGGAGGGAAGCTTGTGGCCTGCACATGGGCACTTAAGTGCATGAAGAATGCTTGATGGGATGTTGTTCTTTTCTAAAAATTCTACTGGAAAAGTATGGGTACAAACCTTTGTTTTAATTGTTGGGAAGATGGGGTAGTGATGGGAAAAATGAATAAACATTGTTTTATGGGTGATGTTTTATAATATTAAATTATCATAAGAGGGGGGGAGCATGGTCGGCCTTGAGTATAGCAAGGAGAGCATGGCCAAAATTCATGAGCTTGTTTTTGTTTCCTTCCCAAATTGTGCATGGCCGAATGTAGGACTCCTTAGGGGCCTCCACAATCGATTTTGAGTAGAGCAAGAGGGTGCCGAAATTCTTTGGATTTGTTCTTCCTTTATTTTCAATTGTTTCTTGGCCAAATCCTCTCTAGCCACATTACTCAAAATTTCTCAAATCCTTCTCTCCTTTCTGTTCTTTTGGCCGAACCTATCACCCCCATTATACTCAAAATTTTATCTTCCAACTGGTGTTAGCCAAATATCCTCATCAACCCTCAGGAGCCATAGCCGGAATCTCTTCACTTTTAATCTCTTCAAGGAAACAATAGAGGTGAGTATTATTCTTAACAATTGGGTTCTCTTCTCTTCTTTTATGGTGTGCCAAAAGTTTGAGAAATAAGCCTTGGTGGTCGGATATGTCAAGTTTTGTGTACGTTTTAATAAACTTGAGAAAGTTTTAATGGTGTAATTTTTGAGTGTAGCCAACACCAGGGAGCTAGAGGAGCCTTTCGGGATTTGATTTTTCGAGGTAAGGCATATACGCATATTCGGCCAAAGGCCATTTTTGGTATTCCTATATAACCGAGTGTACACTATGGTTTTAGGGGCAAATCGGCTAAGGAAGTCAGAGGCTTTTGGGATTTCAAATCGCGTTGGTAAGTGCTAATAAAGATTCGGCCTAGGGCCATATTTTGTTTTGAGTGCGATTGATCCTTTGGGATTGTTAGTATAGCCAAATGAGACTTTTTAGTACTAACCATAGTGACCGATTGTAGGAGGAGTAAAGGAATATGTTCGAGATTTTTGTAATATCGCATAGACTCGAGATTTCTCCTTAGATCTTTGGTTGAACAGGTGTGTAAACTCTTACACACTTTATTAGTATAGACTGTTCATTGTGTTACTGTATAACCTCTCGTGTAGTAAATTTTTCCTTGTGGGCATAAGCTTGGATTTCGGGTAAGTCCCCTATTACGTGATCTACGATGTATGTTCGTGTATGCCATCATATGCTGTTAAATGCTATGCTTTATATATAGATGCATGATATATGGGATCATGATACTTGTTATGTGAGCATGATGATGGTGGGATTGATGAGAGGAGGGAGATGATCTCTATGGATTGTCACCAGTGGTTTTGACCACACGATGGGTTGGCCCCATCACTTGATATATTTGTGACTTCGGTCACCAGTGGTTTTGACCACCAGTGGTTTTGACCACACCGTTGATATAATTTGTGACTAAGTCCCAGTGGTTTGGTACCACCAGTGGTTTTGACCACATGTTGATATTTGTGACCTATGGTCATCAGTGGTTTTGACCACACGATGGGTTGGCCCCATCACTTGATATATTTGTGACTTCGGTCACCAGTGGTTTTGACCACCAGTGGTTTTGACCACACCGTTGATATAATTTGTGACTAAGTCCCAGTGGTTTGGTACCACCAGTGGTTTTGACCACATGTTGATATTTGTGACCTATGGTCATTAGTGGTTTTGACCACACGATGGGTTGGCCCCATCACTTGATATATTTGTGACTTCGGTCACCAGTGGTTTTGACCACCAGTGGTTTTGACCACACGGGGTAGAAAAAGGAGTATGGATGGCTAGCTTGGGTTGCATATTTGCATGTCTTACTAATATCTTGTGTATGAGTTGCTTTTTCGGGTTGGGGATTTATACACTGAGTCTTGGTGACTCACCCCTTCCCATATCATTTTGCAGGTGAGTAGATCGTGGAGATGGAGCCGGAGAGGACTCGAGGCGGCCATGCTAGTTCCCTGGATTTGAAATTTTATTTCGCACCATTAAAGTTTATTTACTAAATTTTGGTTTGGTTTGTAATATGGCCGCTAGTTGTTATTTTGGATGTTTAAGTAGTTGTTTTTACTTTACTTCTATTATATTACTAATGGACTTATAAATTGTTAAATAAATCGGTTAAAAGTAATGTTTTCAAAATAGGCAACCTTTACGAGTTTTGCAAAGATGTTACCATCGGGTAGCAAAACTTACCAAGTTAACAATAACTCTGATGTTTCTAAAAATTTGATGATCAAATGTCTTCAAAGTTTTCAACTCAACCATGTTTATAAAATCAATCCCACCTGAGTTTTAATAGACACCGTTTTATAATCTAAGTAAATTTTCAGATTTTTACCTGTTAATCAAAATCTTTCAAAACGTTTTTGGTCTGTGAGATACCAGATCCGGTCAAGGCTCATGGGCCGGGTTTGGGGTGTTGCAGTGCCACATCAGGTGTTGTTTGAAAACTTTGTGTTCGTTGGAAAACGCGTCTACGAATCAAAACTTTCTACCGTTTAAAAATCTCGATTCTCGTTGCTTATTAACAAAACAAGTTTTACTCGAAATCATTCCTTTTCAAAAATATTGTTATGCATCTATTATTTTCTTTTTAAAACCTTGTTTGTTACGAAAGTTTGGTTTAAACAGTTGCGAAAACATGATATTTTAAAAAAAGTAGTTATTGTTTTAAAACCCTTGTTTAATAAGTTAGCAGTAATTAAAGAAGTACCAAATAAAAGTTAAAACAATTCCAATGGCCTTATTACAAAAAATTATTAACCCAAAAAATAAAGTAAAGTAAACTAAAAAAAAAGTAGCTAAATTAACCCCAAGAACATACAGGACGTGTGGCCACCTCCGAGTCCCTCGCAGCTCCAAATCCTTTAAGGCTGGGGATTACCTGCACAGTTAAAGAGAAAGGGTGAGTTACGAGAACTCAGTGTGTAATCCCCTTATTACACCCACAGTTTGGGTCCCAAGCCCATACAGTAACAATTTGGGCCTAAGCCCTATTCAGTAACGGTCTGAGTCGAAGCCTTATTCAATAACAGTTTGAGCCGAAGGCCTATGATATGCAAAACAAATATGTACCCAACCCAGTCCAACCAACACACCTGTGGGGACCAAGTCAACCCATCCAACCAGCACACTAATAACCCAGACTAGCTGCTAATAACAGTATATGTGGCTGAGCCACTAAATCAGTATAACGTGGCAAAAGCCACTAAATCAGTATAACATGGCAGAGCCACCAGTACAGTGCTTCCTCCAAAACCATAACCCAACCCATGTAGTATGCCATGCCATAATTAAATCATGTAAGCAGTGCAACATCATCAACATCAATCATACAGTTACTACTCATACATCGATGATCCTACCACTAAGGGTAAAACAGTCATTTGGGGGTAAAACGGTAATTTCACCCCTTAAAGGTATTTCGGTAATTTTACCCACTAAGGGTATTTCGATAATTGACTCATCTATGGCCTTTTCGGAGGCCGACTGTCGCCTCGAGCGACACAGGTTCCATTTCGGGTCAAAACGGTGCAATTGGGCCTAAAATCTAATTTCGGCCAAGCAGGCCCACACGCTCGTGTGGCCCAAACAACCTATTTTCAGTCTCGGATCTGCGGACTTCGTAGCCGCAGCAATCGTTCGACACTTACCACAGATTTTGCCCTTGTGGGCCCATTAACCCACTGGGCCCACTTAGCCCACTTCGGCTCAACAAGGCCCATTACAGCCTCAGTTCCGCGAGAGAGTTCGAGTCACTCCCAACAATCTATCGCCAACACTATTGACTCAGTTTAACTCTACGAGCGCTCGCACACTCGAGAGCTCTCAGTTCCCGGTACTCTGGCTTTTCGGTATTTCAGCTTTTAACCGATTCATAGAACATCGCATATCAGAATAAACAGTGGTGTGAGATTACACACCTGTTAAGGATTGTGGTTCGCGACACTTTCCGAGGCACCTAAGATCATAATTGACCATTAGTTAGTCTTCACCCTTGGTAATCTAAAATATAGAAATACTTTATCTATTGGCTTTACTTACCAGAGAACGACAGACTCCTTGTTATGGGAGAGTATTCGGCCTACACCTCCTGATTAAAGAACCGAGTCCCTAGCGGTATTTGATGAACAAACAAAGGTGTTAGTAATCATCCAACATTTGCCCCCCACAGAGGAGAGAGACCGAAGTCTACTCTTGCAGTCACAAGAATTCTAACTAAAAACGAATTAAGAGAGTATTTGCATTACTCCACTCTTACCAACACCAACGAATGTCAACAATCGACAGTTGTCTAACAACAAGATTCGGCCCAACCACCAAGACAAGATTCAGAATGAAGAGGGTATATAGATTCGTCTTACAAGGTTCGACCAGCAAAAGGAGAACCCACACTTCAAGAAGAAAGTATTCGGCCTAGGGAGAAATCAAAGAATGAGAAGTGTGGCTACGGCTTAGAGGTAAAGAAAAGAGATGAACAATTAGGAAGAAGAGAAATGAGAAGAAGGAAGGAAAGAAGATGAGAGTAAAGGCTTACCAATTTGGCACTTAATCTGGAAAAATGAAGGAGAAATAAAAATAAGAGCAAAGTGAAATTGGCAGAGGTAAAAGATGAAAGAAAATGACCCGAAATGCTAAAGAAAGTCCCAAAATGCCAAAAAAATCTCAAAGGAAAATTCAGAGAAAATTTGGCACACTCTCCTCTCAAAAACCGAATATGCACTTCCAAATGACCCCTCTTCAGCCGAAATTCCCACTTAGCTACACTCCCACTTTCGGCCAACACTTCCACACACATCACTTCCTTGATTTTTTCCCTTTTCTTCTCCTACTATTGCTCCCCTCCATCTATTTGAATTATTTGACCAAGTCTCCACTCCCCTTGAAGAGTTTGATCCGAACTCTGCTTCCTCCACTCTTAAGCCACAAAATATAAGCCTCCATTTGCAATCTGTCGGATTCGAATCCCTCCCCTCCTTGCTCTCCACTTGACGGCACACCATTACACCACATGCTCAACTTGTGACTCCTAATGCACATGAATTTATTTAAGTCTTACCACTACCAACCCTCTTCACTTTAGGGTCAAAAACCAAAATTTTCCCAAGGCTCAGACTTGAACCCAGGCCTCCCTAGAACCCCCAAATACCCTCAATTAACCAGCTGATCAAGCACAACATACAATTAAGCAAAAAAAATTACATCCCCTAACTTTTGGGGCGTTACATATTCATCTTAGTAAGTTCATATGGACACTTACCTTCCATACACACTTAGTGTACATATCAAACGTACCTGAAATGGATATACAATCACATAGTCGTTCGTATCTCAGATTTTCCCGTTGAACCGTTTGGAATCTAATAGGATACTCAAAGTGCTCGGAATAGTCGTACATTGCCAACGTCCCAGACGAGGTCATACATGTACTCAAATATCGATGCCACTGTCCCAGACAGGGTCTTACACAAATCAATACAATGCCAATGTCCCAGACATGGTCTTACATGAAAATCTCATCTCGATGCCAACGTCCCAGACGTGGTCTTATATGAAATCTCAAATCATCACCAACGTCCCAGACGTGGTCTTACACATAACGGACACCTATGTCATGACATTTACTATCCTATCTATTCCTAGGTTCAGACAAGACTTCTCGGACATTAATCATCTCTCGATACTTTCTCGGAATCCATACATTCATCATTTCGAGTATTGTTCATAGCAATTCAAATTTCACATATTCACAAATAAGTCAATTCAAATTCATTTATTTGTATATCGACTTACCTTGAGTTCGGTTTAACGGAAATGTACGGCTATTCAATGATTTTTTACTTTCCCCTATCTAAATCTGTCTTCTTCGGTTCTTAATCTATACATATTCAAATTTAACCCTTTTATTCACTAATTCATCCAATTCAATCCAAAAACTCATATTTAAGGCTAAGTGCAACTTAACCCTCACATTATCACATTTGGACAATTTAGTCCCTATTTCACAAAATCACAAAATTCATCAAATTTGCTTTTACTCATGCTTAGCCGAGTACATACTATGCTCATATCAATCTATATATTTCATTTATTTCACAAACTAGTCCTTCAAAATATTATTTTCACAATTTAACCTTATTTAGCTAAATTCATCGAAATTTCAAGAATAAAACATGTTTATTAATCACATATCTTTCATTTAACACCAATACTCATCACAAAGCTCACCATTTCATCAATGACACATCTCATAAACATCATTAATTCTTCAAATTACAACATGGGCTTGATAGTAGACTAAGCAACAATCTCAAAAACATAAAAATCATCAAAACCCAAAGTCAAAACATAGCTTAATTTGGATCAAAAGCTAGTCGAATGCCCTAACTAAATTTTATTTTCTTCTTCCTTTATGTTTTGGCCAAAAGAATATGATAATTATCATCTTCCAATTGTTTATTTATTCAATAACATATTATTAACCCATTTACAAAATTATCCTTATTACAAAAATATATATATATATATATATAACATATATATAAGGCCATCAAAGTCTTTTAACCGACAACTATCTAAATATTGGCATAATTGCCTCATAAGGCTTCCTTATTTAAAAGCCACAACACATAGATGCTTTAACAAATAGCATGCAAATTTTGCATTTAATGCAATTTAATCCTTTTGTCAAATTAAACACACAGACGAACAAATTAACTTACGGAACTTTAACACATGCTTAATCACATATCAAGGGCACAGAAAATAACATTAAAATATTTTCTAACTCAGATTTGTGGTTCCGAAATACTGTTCCAATTAGGGTCTAAACCGGACTGTTACAGTGCTTTGCTTGACATTGGTGCTAGTTTTAATCTTTTGTCTTTCTCTTTTTATCAGCAGTTAGGTTCAGGTGAACTTAAGCCAAATCTATCACACTTAAGTTAGTTGGCCAATCTATCAGATTTCCTCAAGGGATAGTAGAAGATGTGTTGGTTTAAATTTAAAAAAAAAATATTTTCCAATTGATTTTATTGTTTTTGACACACATCCTGTCTCAGATTCTACTGTACAAATCCTTGTTATTTTAGGTCATCCATTCCTTGCAACTTCTAATTCTTTGATTAATTGCAGGAATGATGTTCTAAACTTCTCCTTTAGAAACATGACATTAGAATTAAATGTGTTTAATGTTTGTGAGCAACCTATTGAAGATTCTAATGTATATGAAGTGGACTTCATTGAACAACTTGTCCATGAACAGTTCATCATTTCTAAACTATTAAATCCTTTGGAAAATTATTCAATTCAATTTGAAATTGATGATGAAACAAAAAAATCCATGCATTGATTCTGTGTTAAATTCTTTTCAGGGACAAGATAAGAACTTTTATTGGAAACAAAAGTTTGAGGAACTTCTAGCAACTATAGATGTTTTAACACCATTGGTTGATCAACCACCCAAGCTTGACTTGAAACAACTACCATGTGATCTAAAATATTCATTTTTGGGTGAGAATGAAACTTTTCCAATCATAATTTCCTCAAAACTTGATGCACACCAATAAGGTAGGCTATTGAAAATTTTGAAAATGCTTAAAAATGCTTTAGGATGGACCATAGCTGACATATAAGGAATTAACCCATTGATTTGCACACATAATGAAACACCCCACACCCAGCCCATGAGCCTTGATCGGATCTGGTATGTTCCCCGGTGTAAACCGTTTCAAATTCTTTTGTGACTTAGGAAAAACTTGTGTGTTTTGAAAGAAAATTTATTTTGGGTTGGGCTTGAGTTGAAAATGGGTTTATTTGATTAAAAATCCTTTAGCTTTAGGTGACAAAACGTTTAGGGTTGGTTTTGATAATAAATTTACTTGATCTTTCAATTAATAAATATTTGTAACATAATAAATCAAAGTGAAGTAAAGAAATTCAACTATGGCCTTATTACATCAAATGATCCCAAAATTAAAATTTAAAATACTTGAAATAAAATAAAAGTCCAAATCGTAAATTTCTTGCTGTGCATGGCCATCCCTAAGCTTCTGCCGAACCCGGTCCATTACTGATCGTCACCTGAAAATAGTCCCACGGCGGGGTGAGTCAACAGACTCAATGTGTAACCAACACTAAGAATCAACATTTCAGGCATGCATTATCATATCACATACATATTCATATAACAAGTAAAAACAATGATGCAAACCCAAAACCCAAGCCTAGTTAGCCATCCGCTACACTTCCCCGTACCAACCTGTACACCGTGGGGACTACTAAGTCGACCCTCCTTCCGCTACACTCCATCGAAGGCAGTCGCTGCAGTCGATGTGCTCATCGCCCTTATAAAATTCGTGGTCTTAGGTCACCACATTCAGATTTCGTGGTCTTAGGTCACCACATTCAGATATCGCGGTCTTAGGTCACCGCATTCAGATTTCGTGGTCTTAGGTCACCACATTCACTTCCCCTTTTCAATAACCCATATGCCCAAATCATATTATGCATTAACATGCCAAAGTTCACATTCTTATCATTATTCTCATGTGTATAACATATTTCATAATCCTATTGGGAGTAGGAAACGTACCTGAGTACTTTGTACCATAGCATGGTACTTAGCCATATTTTCACATTTATATTAACACATTCAATTTAAAACATAGCCATGAACATATTAAAACTTAGGGTAGGGTACACACCTGATTTGCTTTAGTAAGTTCACTCCAAATCCCGAAAAGCTTGATCTAATGCCTTAGATCTTAAATCTCTACATTTAATCAATCATTTAATACTTAGTAAAGAGCCATTCGGCTATAAATCCAAATCCTAGTAGAATTAGTACACTAAAACTTACCTTGTTGCCGATTGACTTAAGAATCAAGTCCCAAAACTTTGTTGTATTCCTTCTTGTATTCGGCCAAACATTAAATCACATCCCAGGTTAGTTTCGGCTTTTTAAACAATTATGAAATAGATCTAGATATCAAAATAAGCCTTGGCCAAATGCTATAGACACTTACCTTGTGGATTTTAAATCCCGAAACTCACCGAATAACTAGGGAACACGCGGCCTATGGTGTACCTTGGGGAAAAGAACTTCTCCTTCCTTGTAGTCAACACTTAGTAAGTCCCGAAAGATCTCTTCAAAGTGTCGGCAACAAGATATTAAGGGTATTAGAATCTTAATTTCGACAGCCTTAAAAGAAATAGAATGAGAATCTAACCTAATCTTACCCTTACTGAAGAATTCGATAGAACTCTTGCTTGAACCCTTAGCAGTATTCGGCTATGGCTTTGATGTGGATAACAATTTCGGCTCTTGAGGCTTAGTGAGAAATCGGTTAGGGCTATTGGCATCTTCGGCTTTTGATTGTGTTTGTAATAGAAGAAGAAAAGAAAAGAGAAAAATAGAATAATGGCAGAGAGAATTCGGCAGAGAGAAGAGAAGAAACTTTAGAGAATTTCGGAAGAGGTTTTCTTGAAGAGAAAAGAATGAATGAAGAATAGCCTTACTCTTCCTTTTATAGCCAAAATTACTAGGCTAGAGTCCCTTACTTGGCCACCACTCTCACATCTTTATCACTTTATTTAAAAATTAAAGAATAAATCCTCATTTATCTCTTGAAAATAATCTAAAATAAATCCATTATTTATCCCTTATTTATCCACCCTTTATCTCTTAAAAATAAAAGAATAAAAGCTCCTAGAATTCAGCCATGTACCGTCCAACTCCCTTGCTCCTTGCAGCAAAATAAAACTCTTTTATTTGCTCCCCAAGTGACTCGAACCCAGGCCCAATTGCACCTGCTTGTGGCGTCAACTCCAGAGGCCCTAAGTGGCATCTCCTGGCCACTTTTCCAAGCCTGTTTGTGTGTCATATTTCACGCATAAATTTTCTTAAGGCCACCCTGCTTTACTTCCCTCTCTTAACCTTAGAACTTAACTTTTCCTAAAACGTTTCCTTACATTTCCTTACATTTCCTTACATTTCCATGTTTCCAAAAATGTTCGTTTGCCTCCTTTAAACTTAACATTTCTTACATTTCCAAGTTTCCAGAAATGTTCACTTTCCTCTTTTGAACTTAACATTTCTTACATTTCCAAGTTTCCAGAAATGTTCACTTTCCTCTTTTGAAACTTAACATTTCTAAGTCATTTCCAAGTTTCCAAAAATGTTCATAATACATTCATAACACATACGACATGCCATTTCGTATACTTAAATCAAAAATGCATATGCCCATTTTCAGGATGTTACACATAACATTTATTTGGAGGAAAATGCTAAACCTTCTAGACAAATGCAATGAACGCTTAATCCTAAAGAAAGAAATGGTGAGAAATAAAATCATTAAACTCTTGGATAATGGAATCATTTATCCTATTTTTGACAGCAAATGGATAAGTCCTACCCAAGTTGCACCTAAGAAATATGGGGTTATTGTAGTAAAAAATAAAAATAATGAATTGATCCCAACTAGTACTGTTACTGGTTGGAGCATGTGCATCGACTACAGTAAACTTAATTCAGTGACCAGAAAAGATCATTTCCCTTTACCTTTTATGGATCAAATATTAGAAAGAGTTGTAGGGCATGATTTTTTTATTTTCTAGATGGATATTTAGGGTATAACCAAATTGCAATTTCACTTGAGGATCAAGAGAAAACCACATTCACATGTCCTTTTGACACTTTTGCATATCGAAGGATGCCTTTTGGATTATGTAATGTACCAACCACGTTTCAGACATGCATGCTTAGTATTTTTAGTGATATGGTTGAACGCATTTTAAAAGTTTTCATGGATGATTTTTCTATTTTTGGTGATTCATTTGATGATTTCTTATCTAATTTAGAAAAGGTTTTAATTATATTTAAAGAAAAACACCTTGTTCGTAATTGGGAAAAATCTCATTTGATGGTCACTAAAGGAATTATTTTGGGACACATAGTTTCTTCAAAAGGGATTGAGGTAGACAAGTAAAAAATTGAGGTAATTTCCAATTTTCCAACACCAAAAACTGTAAAGGACATTAGGTCATTTTTAGGACATGCAGGATTTTATAGGAGATTCATAAAAAAATTTAGTGCTACATCTAGGCCTTTGTGTAATCTCTTATTAAAGGATAGTGTGTTTGAATGGACCGGAGAGTGTGAAATGGCTTTTGAAAAAATTAAAATTATACTCACTTCTGTACTTATGAAACCCCTGATTGATCTTTACCATTTAAAGTAATGTGTAATCTAGTGATTAAGCTGTTGGTGCCGTGTTAGGAAAAAGGAAAGATAAGAAAGCATATGTCATTTATTATGCAAGTAAAACTTTAAATAGTGCAAAAATGAATTATTTTACTACTGAAAAATAATTACTTGTAGTAGTTTTTGCATTGGAAAAATTCATATCTTACCTTGTTTGATCATCTATTGTTGTCTTTAGTGACATGCGGCTTTAAAATATCTTATCTCTAAAAAGGATGCCAAACTCAATGATTAGGTGGATTCTTCTTGTTCAAGAATTCGACATCATAGTTCGAGATAATAAAGGAGTAGAAATTGTTGTGGCTGACCATTTGTCAAGACTTGTTTTTGATGAATCTTTTGAAACTTCCCCAATTAATGATAGTTTTCCTGATGAACTTTTAAATATCTTTGTTATACCATGGTTTGCTAACATTGCTAATTTTCTTGCAACGGGAAAAATTCCTTCTCAGTGGAGTTTACAAGATAAAAGGAAATTTTTTTTTGAGGTAAAAAAAATTTATTGGAATGATCTGTATTTGTTCAAATACTACTCTGATCAAATTTTTCGAAGATGCATACCTGACAATGAGGTACATAGTGTCATTAATTTTTTTTCATTCTGAGCCATGCGGTGCTCATTTTCAACCAAGAAACCTACTACAAAAAATTTACAATATGGATTTTCTTGGCCAACCTTATTCAAGAACACTTATAATTTTTGCAAATCATGTGAAAATTGCCAAAAATATGGATCCATTTCAAAACGAAATATGATGCCTTTGAATCCAATTTTGGTGATTAAAATTGTAACACCCTGAATTTTTGGGCCTATGCTTTTAATGGGTGAACATGTGTAATGAGTTAATTTAAGTGTTAGGGGTCCAAATTGGGCTCAGGTTTAGGCAGAGGCCTTGGTTAAAATTATCTGTTTGGGCATTATAGGGTTTAAAAGGTAGTATCTGTGTTTAAAACATGAAAATGGGCTTGTGGCCCAGTGGTCAGTGGCTCCACTTAGGGAGCAAGGAGGTGATGCCACACAAGGGAATAAGGGGCCCAAATTTAAGTTTCATGGAGCCCAATTCTTTTAGTTTAAGTTAGCTAATTTTCGGCATTTGGGTTAGGTGGAGTGGATGGCAACAAGGCTAAAAAATAGGAGGATTTATATGAATAAGATAATGTAGATATTATAGTTGATAATATGGAAGATAAAAGGAGAAAAGATAGGAGCTATCTACAAGGCTAGGAGTTAGCCGAAATTTCTATAAATAGGGAGGGTTCTCTTCTTTATTTTGCGACAATTAGGGTTTCCACCTTTTCTTTCTCTTCTTTTTTCTGAAAGCCGAAAACTCCATTATTCTTTTCTCTTCTTTCTTCTAAAAGCCGAAAACCCCATTATTCTTTTCTTTTCTTTCTCCTAAAAGCCGAAAACTCCATTATTCTCTTCTTTCTTCTAAAAGCCGAAAACTTCATTATTCTCTTCTTTCTTCTAAAAGCCGAAAACTCAATTACTCTCTTCTTTCTTCTAAAAGCCAAAAACTCCATTATTCTCTTCTTTCTTCTAAAAGCCGAAAACTCCATTATTCTCTTCTTTCTTCTAAAAGCCGAAAACTCCATCATTCTCTTCTTTCTTCTAAAAGCCGAAAACTCTATTATTCTCTTCTCTTCTTTCTTCTAAAAGCCTAATCTCTATAGATTTCTTCGAATCATCTTCTCTTCCTGATTTTCGTAAAAAGTCGGAATCCTCTAGGAGTAGCCGAATCTTCTCTAGTAAGTAGATCTCTTAGATCTAAAAGTCAGAAACACTAGTCCCTGAATCTCATATCTCTTTTCAGGATTTCAAGGCAGATAGCGATGGTGTTGGCTACGGATAGCGTCGACTTAGAGGGTCTCGTTATAACGATAATCAGGTGTGTAGATCCTTATCACATAAGTTTTATTTTGTATTATACCTGTTAGGGGCTGAAAAGCCGAAAAATGAGGCTGTATGAACAGTCGTGTGTAGATCTCTAACACACTAATAATCTGTATGAATATATGCATGTTTATGTTATGGGCTAAAAAGCCGGAAAGTGGCTGTGTAGACAGTTGAATGAAACCCAAAAAGGGTTAGGCAAGGAATGCCAGGTACGTAATCATAGAACTTCTCTATGTGTATCGATGTATGCGAAAGACTGTAATCTCTTAGGTAGTAGATTGTTTGATTTTGCATGAATGTATGCATGGGATGGGTTTGATATGAAAATGAGAAGAGCATGATTGGTCACATGGTAATCGGTGGTAGAAAACCCACCTAATGAAGTGTTAGATCACATGGTGATCGGTGGTAGAAAACCCACCCAATGAAATGTTAGATCACATGGTGATCAGTGGTAGAAAACCCACCTAATGAAATGTTAGATCACATGGTGATCGGTGGTAGAAAACCCACGAAATGAAATGTTAGGTCACTTGGTGATCGGTGGTAGAAAACCCACATTAAAATTCCTGATTGATAGGAATAGGCAGTACGGCTGTCGTTTTGGTGTGTACCGGATGGAGGGTTGATTGTAGAAATCCCCAAGGTGTGATGGTTGGTACGGGTTGGTGTGTAGAGGATGGAATTCTAGGATGGGTTGGGCTTTGCATCATTTATTATCTGTCATGTGATTATGATTGTTGCCATTGTGTATGGGCCAGGGCTCATAATGTGTTTGTGGGCCCAAGCCTTTTATGTGCTTTTCGGGATTTACACACTGAGTCTTGGTGACTCACCCTATTATTTTTCCCTAACTTTTCAGATGAGCAGTAGATCAGGACATGGGAGTCGAGATGGACTCGAGGGGCTATCAAGTTTTTATTTCTATAGATTATTTTCGGTTTTTCCTTTAAGTTTTTTATTTGGGGAAAATTTAGGTAATAAGGCCCCATAGTTTATATTCGCCTAAGTAGTTTTTTTTTTAATATTTGCAACTTATGAATTTATGTCAGGGGTTTATTTATACCTAATAATAATACAAGGTTTCTTTTCAAATGTCACTTATTTATTCAAATATTTTCTAATTAACTTACGATTTCCAAAACCAACTTAGCAAAAGATTTTAACGTTCAACCCGTAGCATACCAGATCTGGTCGAAACGTATGGGCCGGGTTTGGGGTGTTACAAAAGTTTTTTATTGTTAGGGTATCAACTTCATGGGACCTTTTCCATCAATTTTGGTTGCAATAGAATATGCTCCAAAATGGATAGATGCAATTCCATGTCGAAATAATGATCACAAAACAATGATTATGTTTTTAAAAGAAAATATTTTAAGTCGGTTTGGGATTCCTCGATCTATTATAGGTGATGGGGGCACACATGTTTGCAACAAAATTTTTGAATCATTAATGAAGAAATATACCATTACATGCAAAGTTGCAACCCCTTATCACCCTCAGAAAAATGGACAAGTAGAACTTGCAAATAGGGAGATTAAGAACATTTTGAAATAGTTAACCCAACTCGCAAAGATTGATCTCTGAGACTTAATGATGCATTATGGGCTTATCAAACCACTTTTAAAACATCATTAGGCATTTCTCCCTATCGATTTTATGGTAAACCTTGTCATTTACTTGTGGAAATTGAACGTAAGGCATATTGGGCAATTAAAATGCTTAACTCCAATCTTGATGATGCTTCTAAGTTGTGAAAGTTGCAAATTAATGAACTTGAAGAACTTAGAAATGATGCTTATGAGAATTCAAAAAGAAAGAAAGAAAGAAAGAAAGAACCAAAGCTTTTCATGACAATATGGTGTTAAGAAAGACATTTAAGGTTGGACAAAAGGTTTTGATCTATAACTCCTGACTTCACTTATTTCCTGGAAAACTAAGATCAATGTGGAGTGGTCCATTTGTTATAAAGCACGTGTAACCTCATGGGGCAGTCGACATTGATAATCCAAAGAATGGTAATGTACTAAAGGTAAACGTACAAAAAACTCAAATTATTCCTAGAAAATCAATTTGCTCAAGATGAAATTATTTGTCTTTCCGATCCTTGTTATAAGAATGTTTAGATGTAAATATATATTTTACTAAGTAGGAGTTCATATTATTATAAATATTATTATTGGTGTTATAGTTACTATTTTCCTTACCCTGGTTAAATGGCGAATAATGGTACTCCGTGGCTTTGTAGCCGGTCCCATCAGCTACTCATAAAACTGATACAATATATTCTTACTTTTCAATTTTCTCCAACTCAAATCCTTTCACTCTTCTCTCTCATCTTGTTTTCTTTGCTTTCAAAGTACTCTAATCTTTTTCTCAAACTTTCTTTGTTTTCAAAATGGATAACATTGTTTCAAAGTTGCATAAACAATTTTCTTGTCTCCCTAGAAATATGATAGTAAAGCTTTACAAGGTTAGATGCAAGAGATTAAGCATGCTCCTGCATAAGGACATGCCTAGAGACATTTGTGTGATAATTGAAGGAAAGCTACGATTTGAGGTATATCTTCCTTTTTTGCATACACCTGGCACAGGTAGGAGTAGTTATACAAGAAAGTGAAGAGTAAAATGCCTTAGAGTGATTTTTCAAAAGTATGCAAGGTGGACCTGTAACGGTCAATGTCGATCTATTGGGATGGCATCTGTAAATCGAGAAGAAAAAATAATATTCATTAAGGATAGATTGTGGAAGGAGAATTTAGGGGATATCTGAATATCTCTTGAGACCCATCCTAGTGGAGCTGTGTAAAACAAAATCTTGCTTTATGGTCTCAGTTCCAATATGAACGGAATCGTCTTGGGAATCTAAAGATAAAAGACCATGTTTAAAGACCATGTTTGCTAATTTATAAGAAAATTGGATGGGAAGTTGATCATCGACTCATAGAAGGCATTTAAGTCGTTACTGGACGTAAAATCGGAGGAAGATGTGAGCCACAACCACAACTACTGTAAATAATTCTCAACCTTTAATCTTCATTTGCAATAATCATATGTTTCGTGCATTTTACATGATGCTTGTATCTATGGTATTTATCTCAATCTCAACTATTTGAAATAAAATTAAAAATAGAAACTAAAAAGAAAAGCTATTGTTGTCTCGAGATTCATGTATTTTTTTGTACTTGATAATTAATTGTGGCATGTTCCTTTTTGAAATTTTCTTTTCGAGAAATATTTGCCTCTGACTTGTTTGATTTTTTTTCCTGACATCTTATTTTATCTTTTTATTTTATTATTACTTTATGTGGGGTCCGAACTTTATATAATTCACTGCTCCCTCATTCACATTTAGACACTAAAAAAAAAACATGGCAAGTACTTCAACTCAAAAGTATGAAAAGATTTGTGTTTTTTTGTGGATCTTATCTAGGAAAAGATAAAACTTTTACATATATGGCTATAAAATTGGGCGAAGTGCTAGCCAATGAAAAAATTAAGTTAATCTATGGAGGAGGAAGTATGGGTTTAATGGGATTAGTGGCTACATCAACATATGTTAAAGGGAGTTCAACTTTGGGAATAATCCCAAGAGTGTTCAAAGAAAATGCATTATTTGGACCAATCATCGATAAAAAATTACTAGTTCGGAGTATTCCTAAACAGTTAGCGATATGTTTGACACTGCTGATGCATTCATTGCCTTGCCTGGAGTACATTAGAGGAAATATTTTGTATAACCTCTTGGTCATCTTTCTTCAAACATAAAAAACTTATTTGTTTGCTTAATGTTAATTGTTATTATAACAATTTGCTCTCATTTTTAGATAATGTTGTGGAAAGTGGATTTGTATTTTCAAAGGCAAGGAATGTCTTGATTGTTGCTACAACTGTTGATGAATATTCGTTAAGCTACAAGCATTTGAGTACCATCCAGATCTAATCACTCAACAGATTGTTGAATCAAGAAAAAGGAAAAGAGATTCTAACAAGCAAGAAAATGGATTTAACTTTATCTTTGTGACATTATCCAACTTTTGGGTTTAACTTATATTTACATTTATATATATACACACATTGTCTTGTTTCAATTTTACCAATCTTGACCAACTATCACAGGTAATATCCTCTAAACTTCCCTTATGATTTTGACATTGAGGACAATGCCCTAATTTGGTAAGGGGTAGGGGATACTTTTGTGAAAATCCTAAGTCTCTTTTAAAAAAAAACACTAGGGGTTCTTATTGTAATCAAGGTGACAGAGTATGTAAAATAATCTTGAGACCACAACTTATTAGAATGCCTACCCTTATTATTATTTTTAAATATGTAACATCCTGAAATTGGGCCTAGTAGGATTGGGCCCAATGGGCCTTGAGCGTAGTAGCGTTTAAAATTTTTGGAGAAAAAGAGATTGGCTTAAATGCAAGTTGGACCTATTAGATAAGTGATTTTGGAAGGTTAGAGGGCTTCTATGAAGTCCCGGGATAAAACTTTGGCTTTGGGGAAATTTTGGTTTTAGGTGAAAAAAACACTAGGAGTTGGTAGGTAGGCTTTAAGAATAAAATATGGAGGAAAATGACACAAAAGGAGTTGTGGTCTAGTGGCAAATGGCGCCACATAAGAGACAAGGGGGTGACGCCACAAGGAAGGAAGGAGGTCCAAGGTTCAAGTCTTGGCTTTTGCATTTTGGTTTTCTTTTTACATGGACCTTAGAAGTTGGCTATAGATTCATATTTTATTGTACATGGTTTTAGACACAAGAGGAGCTTGTGGCCAAGTGGTTAGCGGCGTGGATTATGTTGCAAGGGAGTTTGGGTTCAAATCTCATGTAAAGCAAGGGAGTATTTATTTTGCGAATTGGTCGGGAAGAGTTTGAGTTGGATTTAAACTTTGCTGATGGAAGGATCCCACATCGGAAAGACACAAAGAAGAAAGGTGAGAAGCTGGCTATATAAAGAGCATTCTAGGAGGGGGTAAACATACCTTGGTGGGCGTTTGGGCACAGGAGTGGTCGCAGCGCGGTTTAGCACCAGATTCCTATCAGGTGTGTAACTCTTTCTACTTTAGTTGTAGAGCGGCAAATGCCGAAGTTCCGGTCACGGCAATAGTAGCCACACGAGCATGCGAGCGCACGTGTGGGGCTTCGACGCGATAGTTGAGGCCATCAGTAGTATTCTTGTGGGTTGAGGCTGCTTGGGCCATGATGGGCCGAAGTGGGGCCAATGGGCCTGTGGGTCGAATTGAAGAAATTGTATGATGGTGTAGTATATAGTGAACTAGACTAGGTGTATCTCATATACGTGGCTAGATTTGTGTTAGGTGGGCCACCGAGCGTGTGGGCCTGAATGGGTCGAAATCGGGTTTAGGCCCAATAGTTCGGTACAACCGGAAATGGTAGTTGAGTCGCTCGGGGCGACATTAGGCCTTCAGAAAGGCCATTGCAGGTGCGAAATTACTGAAATACCCTCGATAGATAAATTACGAAAATACCCTTGGTGGGCAAAATTACTGTTATACCTTTAAAGGTAGTTTTAGCGTGATTGTGTGTAGACCCGAACACACTTTATTTTTTAACTGTATTATTAATGGTATGGGCTGAAAAGTCGGAGAAGGCTGTGTATACAGTCGAAATACCCTGCTGGGTAAGGCAAGGAGTGCCAAGTACGTGTCTGAAATGACTTAGTATGAGGCTGGATGTATGTGATAATTTAGTGCCTTGTTAATAGCTTGTTACATTTATTATGACATATATGCTGTGCATGAGATGTGGGAATGATGATAAAGGGGAAGTGATAAGGTCACATAGTGATCGGTGGCTCTGCCACACTTGATTATAAGGTCACATAGTGATCGGTGGCTCTGCCACAAATGATTTATGAGGTCACATGGTGATCGGTGGCTAAGCCACAGTGGATTTTAAGGTCACATAGTGATCGTTGATATAACCGGCAGCATGACTGTCGAGACGGCGTGTAGCGGATGGATGGTTGATTGTAGAAATCCCCACGGTGTGTTGGTTGGTACGGGTTGGCGTGTAGAGGATGGAAAAACTAGGTTGGGCTGGGACATGTTGCATTCATTTATTTCTATGCCATATTGAGTGGGCTAAGGCCCAACATGCATTTGCGGGCTACGAGCCGTTTATGTGTTTCGGGGAATTTACACACTGAGTCTCGATGACTCACCCCTTTGTTTAATTTTGCAGGTAATCATTAGATTGCGGATTTGGGAGCTGAGGCGGACTTGTGGTGGCCATGCAATGTTTTCTCGTAAACTTTTTCTCTTATTTCAAACTTATTTTTATTTGGGTTTTTGTTATGTAATAAGGCCACTATAACTTTAATTTTGGTATTTTATTTGGTTTAGCTTTTAATTTGATTACTGCCTATTATTATTAAATGTCCAATACGAAAATTTTCTAAACCCTTAATAACCGTTTTCCAAAATGTTAACAAAAGGATGACAAGCGAATAAATATTTAAACTCGAAATTTTTAACAAACGCGCAGTTTTTTTAAACAACCCTTCTATGTGACATGCCAGATCCGGTCGTAATGTTTAGGCCGGGTGTGGGGTGTTACAAGATATATATATATATATATATATATATATATATTTGTAAAAGGCAAGCAAGGAGTGAAGAGCATTCTTGAATTGCATCATTTTACGTTGAAATGGAAGATAATGAGTAATCTTGACACCCATTTTTGTAATAGCATAAACTTTAGCGACGTAGGAAATAGTGATTCGAGACCACCAAATCTGGCAAATGAACTCGTAAATTATATTATTTAATATTTACGAGCCAAATGTAGCTTTTAAAAGATTTTTGAAATAGTAAATTATGTTTTATAAAGATTTATTTGGTTAAGAAATTGAGAAAAAGAGGTATTGAGATATCGGTGTTATAAACCGAGCCATAAATATTTTTATGAATATTTACGGAGTGTCAATAAGGTAGTATTAAAATTTCGTCAGAAAATTTTAACGTTTCAGTAGTCAATTAGATAAAAATGACTAAATTGAAAGGCACAAAACTTGCTAAAGTGATTAAATAGCTTAACCATTAAATAAGGAAGGACTAAAAGGGAAAATGGACCATTTTAAAATGGATGAGGTGGCATAGCGTAAAAAAAATCAAAGATTTTTATGTGAAAAGGACAAAATTAGAATTTTAACAAAAGTTACATGGCCAAAGTTGATTTTAATGATTTCTAGGCCATTTCTTCTTCAACTTTCTATCAAAAACAGCCATGAAAGAGGGTTTTGAGCTAGTATTTCATATTTTAGCTTCAAGTAAGTTCAATTCTTTCTTTTTCCTTGAAATTTTTATATTTTTGGACTTTTACAATTAGGTCCAACATAGTATTCTATTAGTTTTTGATTTTTTTGAAAATTTTGGAAGTTACCATTAATAATTTCATATGATTTTTGTTATTTTATGATGAAATTGAGATGTTAATGGATGCTTAAAGGTGTTTTATTAAAGAATTTTGGATGAAAACATGTTTTAGGGGTTAAATTCAAAAGTGTTGAATTTATGGAAAATTCTGAAATTTCATGGAATTCATGGGCTGTAATTGGTATGTATGAGAATAATTAGGCTCGGAATAATGATTAAATTGCAAGAATTTCATTTTCCTAGCTTAAGGACGAAATTGTCATGTATTAAAAGTTTAGGGGAAAAATGGTAATCAACATTTTGCACTAAAATAGTTTTGGACAGCAGCAGTAGTCTAACTTTGAAAAATCACCAAAAATTGTGGGAATCGAATTAGAGAATGAATAAAATATGAAATTAAAGCTTATTGAGCCTAGTTTCTCATAGAAGGAACAGTGTAAGCAATGGAATTGTAAATCATGAGATAAAATAAATTTTGTGAGACAATGTCAGAATAATTTTGGGTTCCCCTATTATGACTTTAGAAAATCATCAAAAATTTGATAAAAGTAATTACGGGCTTAAATTTATATTTTAATTTCTTAATTAGTCTATTTTCAAGAGAAATAAATGGGAATACCATCCAAATTCTGAGTTAATAGATAATTAATTTTTAGTAAGCAAAGGTCAAAGTTGTCAAACAGCAGAACAGGGATAAATTTGAAGATTTTACTGTACTAATTGGCTAAACTATAAATTCTGACATTTTTATTGTAGAAGGATATATGAATCTATTTTCAAAAATATCAAGCGGATCTTAATTTGGAGTTCTGTAGCTTAAGATAAAAATAATTTAGTGACTATGACACGGATGGACAATTTGAATATACATATAAGTAAATAGTGAAATTATAGATAATGTTACATATAAGCGTGATATATACATTAAGGATGTGGAACGGAGAGGACGAGGAGGAAAATATATGAATGACTTGCGTATAAATTGATCACATTCCCGATTATAGTCGATAAACGTTGAATTAGAAATGATATAATGTTTTATTTCAAATATTTATTATGAAATTAAGATTATTGTTATGGTATAAAAATCGAATTGTAAGTTTGTATAACTTGAATTGTATTCTTAAATGTTTGAAATGTATGTTTATGTGATGAAAATGTGATTTGAATGCTCAATGTATGATTATTGATGAAATGTTGATAATATTCAATAAAAAGGGAAATAAATCCCGGTTGAATGGAATGGAATACAATGGATCACTGAAATGGAATTGAAACACCCCAAACCCGACCCACGAGCCTTGACCGGATCTGGTATGTTCCTCGAAGGAAACCGGTTCAAAATTCATTTATTACTTTGAAAAGACTATGTGTTTTGAAAGGAAAAATTATTATTGGGTTGGGCTTGAATTGAAACCAAGTTTATTTCATTAAAATCCTTTACTTTAAATGACAAAAACGTTTAGAGTTTGTTTTAAAATAAATTTATTCAATCCATTAGTTAATAATAGTTCGCAGTCATAACAAATAAAAGTAAAAATAAAGAAATTCAACTATGGCCTTATTACATCAAATAATCCCAAAATTAAAAAAAAATTAAAAAAAAACTTAATTAAAATAAAAGTCCAAATCGAAAATTTTCCTGCTGTGCATGGCCATCCCTAAGCTTCTGCCGAACTCGGTCCATTACTTATCGTCACCTGAAAATAGTTCCCACAACGGGGTGAGTCAAACAGACTCAATGTGTAACCAACACTAAGAATTAACATTTCAGGCATGCATTATCATATCACATACATATTCATATAATAGGTAAAAATAATGATGCAACCTAAACCCAAACCTAGATAGCCATCCGCTACACTTCCCCGTACCAACCTGTACACCGTGGGGACTACTAAGTCGACCCCCTCCTTCCGCTACACTCCATCGAAGGTAGTCGCTGCAGTGGACGTGCTCATCACCCTTATAAAATTCGTGGTCTTAGGTCACCACTTTCAGATTTCATGGTCTTAGGTCACCACATTCAGATATCGTGGTCTTAGGTCACCACATTCAGATTTCGTGGTCTTAGGTCACCACATTTACTTCCCCTTTTCAATAACCCATATGCCCCATATCTGTAACACCCTAAATTAGGGGTTGTTTGTAACTTAGCTAATTCCCCATGTGTGTGCCTGAAGAATAAATATTATGATTTATTTGGCGTATTTTAGGGTCTAGAATTAAACCCGAGTTAGGCCTGATCTAGTGTTAGAATATTTTTTTTTAGTACCATAAAGGAGGGAGCTAGAGGAGAGAAGGCTTTAATAAAATTTTTGGGCGAGTTATGACACAAAGTAGGCCTTGGCAAGGTGGCTACAAGGTGCCACTTAAGGGCTGGAAGCAACGCCAGCAAGGGCCTGGGTTCAAGGCACGGCAGCAGCAAGGGGTGTTTTAAATTTTAGGTTTGGCGTTACAAATGGAAGAAGGCCTTAAAATTAAATGTTGTGGCATTTTGGCATGAAATTCAATGAGGCCGAGTGGCCTGGGCGTTGGAATAAGAGAGGGCTGCGGTAATAGGTCCTGCGTTCGAACCGAAGCAGCAGTGGGGATTTTATCTCTTTTTTCTGTTTTAGCAGGGAACTAAGGAAGGAAGGCCTAAAAGAATTTTGGTGCGTTTTGTATCACAAAACAACGCCTGGCCCAAGTGGCCTGGGGCGTTATTTGGCTGCATGGATTCCCCCAGGTCCCATGTTCGAACCCAGCATGCAGCAACGGTGGTTTTTATTTTATTTTGCTGGCGTGAAAGTGGAGTGGCCTGCACATGGTTTTTGCTTCTTTGTTGAGCATTTGGCTGGAGTTTGGCAAGCACATGGAGTCCTTGTTTTTTTTATTTGATGGGATAAGATGAGGATATTAATTAGTTTTTAAATTGGATTTTTTATTATTAATTCTAAGGATAATAAAAGATAAAGAAGATATTAGTGGATTATTGGATTATTGTTTGGGATTAATTCAAATTATTTGAATTAAATCAAATTAGTGGCTTAGAGAAAAGCAAGGATTTGGCTAGAATTTTAAACACTTCAAGGAGAAGTGGACGGCAAGCTCAAAAAGGGGAGGTGCCGAATGTCTATAAAAGCACCAACTTAGCACCATGTTTTCTTTTTTTTTTTTTTCATTTTTGCTACTTGCCGAAAATCCCTAACCCCTCCTTCTTTGTGCTTCTTTTATTTTCTCCACTCTCTCAAACCCCTTTAGCCGAAACTTTTAGTACCTTCTTCTCTATTATTTTCTTTCTTCCCCTTGTCCGAATATACCCTTTTGAAGTACCGAAATTTCACACTCCTCCCTGGTTGCACTTTGGCCGAATAGTACAGTGGCATAGATACTCCGGGATTTCTCTATTATTCAATCGATTATAAAGGTAAGGGATGGCCGAACCCTCCTTTCGTATTTTCTTTTCATTGTCGACTTGTTGGATGAAATGAAAGCCAAAATTTCGGCAATCAGTAGCAAGGGTTCTAACCAGTGTGAAATCAATGATAGGCACTTCGGGATCTCAAAGCAGTGAGATCAGATCTTGCATTCTCTGACAATCGGATTTGGGTAAGTGGTGGTAAGTGCTTACTTATAAAAGATTATTCTTCTAATGATTAAGAAAAAGCCAAAGGCTATTAAGTGGCTACTAATAGTTGCCGATTTCAGGGAAGTAAAATCATTCAGAGTATAGTGACTTGGGTTCAAAGGCACTCGGGTAAGGATTCGGGTTCAAAAAGAGAACCCTTTTAAATATTTGGTTTGGCCGATTAGGCCATAGTACTAACTCCCATGTTTGGCCGAATATAGGGACCAGTAGATCTAGGTGGCCGACTTCTATTTTCGGGATTTAGAGCATCCAAGGGTGACAGGTGTGTACATACACACTTATAGCAATTAATAACTGTGCTAGATATATGTTGTATGTAAATCTGCTTGATGTAGATACGGATTTAGTACCTTAATGGTACAAGCAAGGATTCCGGTAAGTCTCTGTTAATATGAGATTATTATGCTTTTGGGAAGCATGGCTTATATGATACATGTGATAAATGTATGAGATCTGTTCATGACTATTTGACTATTGTGGGTTAAATGAGTGGAGGGGGCAGTGATATTGTGCCGACGGGCACCAGTGTTTTGGTAACACACTGTGACTACAGTCACCAGAGGTTTGGCACCTCCAGAGGTTTGGTACCTCATTGCGTCTCGTCCCAGTGGCTTAGCACCACAGTGGGTTGGCCCCACATATTATATAAGGGATTGACGCCAGTGATTTGGCATCACACGATGGGTTGGCCCCATCAATCGATTGTGTCTATGGACACCAGAGGTTTGGCACCTCCAGTGATTTGGCATCACATCTGTGGCTAAATGTCACCAGTGGTTTGGCACCACCAGTGGTTTGGTACCACAACGGGGTAGACTGAGGCGTTTGGTTGGCTAGGTTGGGTACACTACCTTGTGCATGTTAATTGTTATAATTTGTGTATGAAATTGGTTTAAATCGGGGAAAGGGTTACATACTGAGTCTTGGTGACTCACCTTCTCCTTTATTTTTCAGGTGATACATAGATCGCGGATATGGAGCCGGAGGGACTCGAGGTGGCCATGCAGTGAACTTGGATTAAATGAACTTTAAACTTAGTTATTTTATTTTATTATTGGTTTATTTTTATTTTGGATGTAATAAGGCCTCCATATACTTTACTTTTGATATTTCTCATATGTTGGATACTTTGTTTTAAACTATATTATTAAAATTGAATTAAAATCACATGTTTTCTTAAATTAACACGAAAATGTTTTATCGTGCCATCGGGCACATTTGAAATTTGTATAATAACTTGACTTATTTAAATTTCGAATTAAATCTAAGTATGGTTTCAGCAAGTTAACCAAAAACGAGAAGTTTTCAACAAACTTAAATTGGTTTTAAAATGGGTTTCAAAAAGTTTTCTCCGTAACAAATCAAATTCGGTCATAATGTTTGGGCCAGGTTTGGGGTGTTACAATATCATATAGTATGCATTAACATGCCAAATTTCATATTCTTGTCTTTATTCACATGTTACATATAACATATTTCATAATCCTAGTGGGAGTAGGAAAACGTACCTTAGTACTGTGTACCATAACATGGTACTTAGCCATATTTTCACATTCTTAATAATACATTTAATTTAATCATAGCCATGAACATATCAAAACTTAGGATAGGGTACACACCTGATTTGCTTAGTGGTTCACTTAAATCCCGAAAAGCTTGATCTAATGCCTTAGATTTCAATTCCTACATTCGGCCAACCTTAATATATTAGCATAAAGCCTATTCGGCTATAAAACCAAATCCTAGTAGGATTTGTATACTTAAAACCTACCTTGTTGCCGATTGGGACACCAACAAATCCCGAAATCTTTGCTTTATTCCTCCTTGTATTCGGCCAGGCATTAAATTGACGAATGGGTTAGTTTTCGACTTTTAAGAAGATAATAAATAGATCCACATATTAAAATAGGCCTTGGCCGAATTTACCTTTGTTCTTACCTTCAAAATCTTAAATCCCGGAATTGATCTCTTGTCTTGGGGAGTTGTCGAAATCCCTATATTCACATGTTAGATCGATTTCTAGCACTTAATCATCATTAAATGGCCTATGGCCGAATATCAGATGTCTTACCTTGAAGCTTTAAATCCCGAAAAATCCTCCTTTTAGTCGACTACTCGGATAATCTCGAAAGATCCTTCCAAATTTCGACAAATAAGAATATTGATGGCTTAGTCCTAGATTTCGACAAATCTAAAAGGAAAAGAATAGAAATCAAACTTGTTCTTACCTTTGAAGAAATCGACAGCACCTAAGCTTGAAGCCCCTCAAAGATTCGGCTTCTGATGGATTGGAAAGAAAAGAAATCGGCTAATGGTGTATCTTGAATTTTCGGCTTTGGCTAACAAAAAGAAGAAGAATAAAGGCTGTAGGAAATTCGGCAGAGAGAGGAGAATTTGCTTAAGAAATTCGGCAAAGGAAGAGTGAATGAATGAATGGCCTCTTTTCCTCTAGTAGCCGAAATTACTAGCTAGAGTCCCTTACTTGGCCACCACTCTTCTATTTTGATAGCTTTATCCCTTGAATTATCACTTTATTAAAAGAATTTAATCCAACAATTATCTCTTGAAAATAATGATAAATAAATCCTTTATTTATCCCTTATTTATCCACTAATTATAAAAGAATAAAAGCTCCTAGAATTTAGCCATGTGCCGTCCATCTCTCTACTCCTTGTAGCAAAATAAAATTTCTTTTATTTGCTTCCTAAGTGACTCGAACTCAGGCCCACTTGCATAGCTTGTGGCGTCACTTACCTGGGCCTTAAGTGATATCTTCAGGCCACTTTTACAAGCCTGTTTGTGTGTCAAATTCCTCCTATTAATTTTCTTAAGGCCACCTTGCCTTAGTTTCCTCTTTTTAAACTTTAAAACTTGACATTTCCTTACATTTCCAAGTTTCCAAAAACGTTCGTTTCCCTCCTTTAACCTAACATTTCCTTACATTTCCAAGTTTCCCGAAATGTTTACTTTCCTCTTTTGAATCATTTCTAAATCATTTCCTTACATTTCCTAATTTCCAAAAATGTTCACTTTCCTCTTTTAAACTTAACATTTCCATACATTTCCAGGTTTCCAAAAATGTTCAAAACACATTCATAACACATAAGACATGTCATTTCATACAATTAAACCAAAAATGCGTAGGCCCTTTTCAGGATGTTACAGGAATTGACGGTAAAAAGGATCTAGCCTAGACGAGTGATCTTGATATAAGCCCTCCCGAAGAATATGTGTGAAAAGGATCTAGCCCGGACGGGTGATCCAGATATAAGCCCTCTCAAAGAATATGTGTGAAATGATTTTAGCCTGGACGGGTAATCCAAAGAAAATGTGAGTCTGGATTTAGCCTGGACTGGTAATCCAAACAAGGCTGTATAGAGTATTTGTCAGTGCAGGTGATTTAGCCTGGACTGGTAATCCCACTATAAGAAATGAGGTTCGCAGGAGTGTGCTCTCTTACAGGGGATTTAGCCTGGACTGGTAATCCTGCTGAAAGAATTGAGGTTCGCGGAAGTGTGCTCTTTGAAAAGGACTTCTGTATATATGAGTACGAATTGACGGTTAATGAGATTGTACACCATGAGTGTACTACGGGAAATCCATCGAAATTTTGAGGAATTCAATGGGATAAATATGGAAAACGGAAAATACATGGAATTATGAAATTGGTGAGCATATTCACAAGAATTTGTCCTTTGAAATTGTGGAAGAAATAGTGAATTGCATACTTATGTATGGTTACAAGTATTTATCTGAAATACAAGAAAATGATGGTTATTGATATATGGAGACATGAGACTATGATATATGAACATGGAATATGTTTGATAAAGATGTTCATTCATAATTATCGAATTATGTACCTCATGTGTACTATTTGCATAAAGATGATATTTCAAATACTTTGATGAGTAAAGCTCAAATATAAAATAGTATGAAATCAAGACAAGTTGTTATGAAAATGTATTTAAAATATAGATATATGGTTGCTATATGTTATATGATTACATAATGTGAAATTGTCTATATATATGAGAAATTTAATGAGAATTGAGCCCATACATGTTTCTTAGTGTTTATATGAAGTGTACGACTAACAAGGGTGATGAGGTTGTAACATCCTAAATTAATGGGCCTTTGCATTTGATGTGTGTTACATTTAAGGTGTTAATTAGAATGTTTAAGGGGTTCAGATTGGGCTCAAGGTTGGGCCGAGGCCTTAGTTAAAATTTTCTGTTTGGGCACTCTAGTGGAGAGCCAGGTAGGACAGGGCTTAAAGGATATAATCTGTGAATTAAAATACAAAATGGGCTTATGGCCAGTGGCAAAGTGTCGCCACTTAAAGAGCAGGGAAGTGGCGTTAACTGGGGAGGCCCAAATTCAAGTTGCATGAAGCCCAATTCCTTTAATTAAATTTTAGCTAATTTTCGGCATTTAAATGGATAGAGTGGGACGGCAATAAGGCTTAAAAATAGGACGATTTACTCGAGTGGATAATGCTTATAATATGGCAGATAAAGGAAGGAAGAGGTGGTGTTATTTAGGCTTCTTTTGGAGGTGTGAGTAGGTAAAGATAAGGGAGAAAAGGTAGGAGTTATCTGCTGATCAATAGTGGTTGCCGAATTTCCATCTCTTGGAGGGGGGAGAAATTTGATTTGTTATACTATAGGGGTGCCGAAATTTCCCTCATTAGTTGATCAATTTTAAGTTATCGGAAGGGGCATCTTCGATTTTTGAGAGGTAGTTGCCGAAATTTGGTTTAAGTGAGGGGAATACCTTTTATTTTCAGCATTAGGGTATTATTCTCCCACTCTCTTCTTCAATTTCGACATTAAGGCTTCTCTATTCTCCCATTCTCTGTAAAAGCCGAAATCCTTAAGCCTATTCTCTCATCTTCACTTCTATGCAAAAGCCGAAAGTCTATTATTTTTTTCTGTTTTCTTCTACAAAGCCGAAACCACCCCATTCTTCTCAACATCTTTTCCTTCAAAAGCCGAAACTCTGAACTTTCTTCTCATCTCCATAGCTGAATACCTCCTATTCCCTTTTGCCGATCTCTTCACAAAAAGTCGAAATCTTCTAGGGGTTGCCGAGTTTTCTGTAAAGGTAGGTGCCGATTTCTTCTGATCTATTTTTTTTCTCTTTCGGTTTTAGAAGACAAAGCCGAAAGGCTAATGGATTGTTGGTTCTTGTGTTTACGTGTTGGGCGACATTCGGGAATTGAAGTAGATCGCTTAGATCTAAAAGCCGGAACCGTTAGTCTCTGAACTTCATATCTCTCTTTTCGGGATTTCAAGGTAAGGGGTTCTCCTTAGATTCTCTTTAGATTCGCTATCGTAATTGTGATCTTAACCATATGTTATGATAAGGTCTTTTAATGGAATCAAATATCGATCAGGCGAAGGAGGGGATTGGATCTGTAAAACCAATCCCTAAGTTTAAGAAACGAGTGGTGTCAGCAGTACGAGATTGGCCACCGGGTTGTGGACCGGCTTCAGAACAACATCTTAGACAGATAACAGTCGTATCGGCTTCTGATAGTGTCGACATAGAAAGTCTCGTCTTGTCTGTAATCAGGTGTGTAGATCTCTATCACACTAGTTAATCCTAATAAATCTGTACTATCTAAGTTATGGACTAAAAGCCGAAAAAAGGCTGTATGGACAGTCGTATTACCTGAAAAGGGTAGGCAAGGGATGCCAGGTACGTAATCATAGAAACTTCTCTATGTGTATTGATGTATGTGATAATCTGCGATCTTTTAGGTTACATGTTGTTTTGATTCTGCATGGATGTATGCATGGGGTGGGATAAATATGATGAAGGGGAAGAGCATGTAATAGGTCACTTGGTGATCAGTGGTTAAACCACGAATTATAAATTAGGTCACAATAGTGATCGGTGGCTAAGCCACGTTGAATTTATTCCTGAATGTTAGGAATAGGCAGCATGACTGTCGATATGGTGTGCAGCGATTGGTGGGTTGATTGTAGAAATCCCCGGGGTGTGTTGGCTGGTACGGGCTGGTGTGTAGAGGATGGACTATTAGGTTTGGGTTGGGCCATGTAGCACGTAAATATTTTGTTGCCATTGTGTATGGGCTAAGGCCCATAATGTGTTTGTGGGCCTCAAGTCTTTAATATGTTCTCGGGATTTGCACACTGAGTCTTGGTGACTCACCCTTTTATTTTCCTAACTTTTCAGATGAGCAGTAGATCGTGGACATGGGAGCCGAGGCAGACTCGAGGGGCCATCACGTCATTTAATTTCATAAACTATTTTCGGTTTTTCTTTAAGTTTTAATTTGGGACTATTTTTGTAATAAGGCCTCCATAGCTTAGGTTATCGAATTATATTTGATGATGTTTACATTTATAAATTTATGTTCAAAGTTTTTATTTATAAGAAGAAATAAAATGGGAATTTCAAACACCCACAAGGGTTTTCTGCTAACAACACTTATTTAACGAATTCCTACATAAACAAACCGAGATTTCAAATCCCTTCACAACAAAGTTTTTATCGTTTAACCCGTAACATGCCAGATCCGATTGTAGCGTTTGGGCTGGGTTTGGAGTGTTACAGAGGTTATGTGTTAGGGTTCGTGATCAATATGATTGAATATGCCTTGTATGTTTATATTAAATTTAAATGAGTGGGTTTTCGAAAGCTCGTTTGTTAGGAAGCTCGACGGAGATCACTCATACTAGCCATAGGCCTATTTTGGTATGTATGGTATGAATTATGGCTATAATGGCATGTATAGGTTAATTAGTTAATGTTGGCTTATAAATGATCTAACTGTAACTAGCCATTGGTATGGCTAGTATTTAGTAAGTTTTGGGTTACATATAATTATGATTTTATCATGTTTGATATGGGTTTAAAATGAACAAATGATGACATGGTATAAGTATAGGGACGAAGATGATGGTTAAGAATGCTATAAAAATTTATGAAAATGTATATATATATATATATATATATGAATAGTTGATTGATAAATTTAGATATTTAACCATATAAATTGAATCTTGAACATATTTAAATGTTGATGTAAGTAAAAGACTAATTGGGTGAGAAATGAGGCTTGGATATAGCCTTGTTTTTGTCCACACGGGTAGACACACGGGCGTGTGTCAAGGCCGTGTGTCCCCTATGTCCAGAAACTGCAAAACAGAATGCCCAGGATCGAGCACACGGGCTCCCATACGGGCGTGTGCCTTACCCATGTGAGGTACACGGCTTGGAAACATGGGCGTTTTGTTATGGCCGTGTGAATCCTGCACCTAATTCGTGTAATAGCCCATTTATACTTGGGCTTAAACAAACCAGAATTAAGAAAAAAATAATAAAATAAAAGTCCATTTTTATAGTCCTTTTACAAAAACCCAAAAACAATAAACCAAAAGCCCGTTACATTTAGCCCAAATACCCTAAACTACCCGAGCCCACCTATAGACCCAATACCTAAACTAACTCAGACCCAAAATAAACCTAAACTAACCCATACCTAGACCCAAAATCTACAGGGCCCAAAAGAGCCCAAAAACTTAATCAGTTTCAGTGGCCTAGGGTTTTTGGGAAACCCTAGGCGCCGCAGCACCCCAGCCTCGCACCGCAATCAGCTCCTCGCGCCCACGCCAGCCTTCGGTCGCACCGCGGTCTATGCCCGAATCACTCCATCGTCGCAAGATCTTCGCCTTTGACCTGCACAAAAAGGGAAATAACAGGACAACAAACATGGAAACAAGACAGAATAGGCGTATTTCCTATTTTGTTTCAAGGGCTATAAAATCCCTACAAAATCTGTAAAAAAAAAAAAAAACAATATCCACAGAGAAAGAATACACAGAAAGATTCAAAAAAAATCATAGAGAAATAAAAACAAAAAGATCTATTTATAAAGGTGATTTTCCATTCTGTTCTCTCCTCATTCTTTATTTTTCTCTTCGCGCACGTTTTATATACAAAACAGTATTAAAATAAAAAAGGGGGGCGAAGATTTTACCTGTGCACCACCATGGGCTGCGGCTCGTGCGGCACGTGTAACACCCTGGTTTTAGGGGTTATGCATCTAGTGCATATCTCAGGTGTTGGTAGGTTGCTGGTGTGCTTGGGCGAGTTTTTAGGGGGTTTGGAGAACCCTGGAAGGTAGGGAAGGCCTTAGGAAATTTTTGGTTTTCAGTGGTTAAAAAGGGAGCTTGGCTTTTGGGGGTCTTAAGAGAATTATTAGGAGGGTTTTTGTCACAAGAAAGGAGTTGGTGGAGTGGCAAGCTAGGCGCCACTTGAGGCTTGTGTGTGTGACGCCACTTGCAGGGGGAGGTCCTATGTTCAAGCTGCGGAATGCCCACCTTTTGTCTTTCTTTTTGACGCCAAGGAGAGGAGAGGTTGTAGGTAGTTCAAACTCTGCCTTGGACCAAGTCAATAGGTTGAATGGATGGCAAGGAGTGATTTGGGGGATTTGACTAATTCAAATGTATTTGAATTAGTGGCTTGGAGAGCTTCTAGGTGGTGGCCGATTCTTGGAAGTCTTCTTGGGGGAGGAGTGGCCGGTTTTTGGAGAGGTGTATAGGGTGATGTGCCGAAATTCTCTTGGGTATTTTTGATGTTTCGGTCAGCCTTGTTTTTGTACCAAAGCCGAATTTCTCTTTGGTGTTTTCCTTGAAACAAAAAATCCCCAAACAGCATATAGCCGAAACTTGCTTTGTTGCTTCCCTCATTTCTATTAGTAGCCGAATGCTCCCTTGATCTTTGATTTTGCTTCTTGTTCTCCCTTTTATCATTTGGCCGAACCCTCCCTTTCTTCTTCTTTTTCATTTGTGCTAAGCCGAAACTAGCATCTTCTTCTCACACTTTCTTTCTCCCTTTCTTGAAGAGTAGTAGCCGAAACTTGTTCTCCTAAACACCTTCTTCATTTCTTTCCCTCTCAAAACCGAAAGTATTCCCCCCTGTTCATCTTGATTATCTTTCTTTTCCCAAAACTCTTTAGCCGAACCTTCCCCTCTTGTGCCGAAATTTCCCTTTTCTATTTGCGGTCACCTTGGCCGAATAGTAGGTGTGGTGTGGATCTTTTTAGGGTTTCGTTTCCAATCGTTGGAGAAGGTAGTAGGTAAGGCCGAATGCTTATGTTCTGTCTTCTGTTCTCTGTCGGCATCTTCAAGGGTAAGAGTTGGTTTTGGTGTTTGTTTGGAAGTATAGTGATCATTTGTTTGGAATCGTTTTGTCATAGGGCATCCAGGATTTCGAAGCAGTCAAGCATAGCCTCGTTTCTCTGTTGACCGATTGGTAAGTGGTGGTAAGGGATTGTTTTAACAGTCTAATCGTTTGGTATTTGTTTGAGCCGAAGGCTATTATTATTGGTTGGTTGCCGATTGTAGGAAGTGGAGCAGGAGCACTTGGTGTGTGAGCTAGTGTTCAAAAGCGTGTAGGTAGGTCTCGGGTTTCAAGTGTTGACCCTTTTTGGTATGTTCTGTTTTGGCCGAATGGCCTAGGATGCTAATTTCCTGTTTGGCCGTTTATAGGAGCGAAGGGTATCGGGGTTATCAAGGGTCTTAGATTGGTTCTTCGATTAAGGCTTGCAGGTGTGTACGTATACACAGTTCTCTATTATTATGTTTATATATTATGTTATTATGTTTATATATGATGTGTGTGTTGTTTGGATCCATGGAAAGGTGGATGGAATACCATTAAGGTATAAGGCAAGGGGTCAGGTAAGTCCCTGTTATGAGTTTTCTTTATGATGCTTTTGGTAAGCATGGTGTATCTGGTATGTGTGCGATAATAATTGGTTGTTGATAAATAATATGTGCGTTGCTAAACAAGCATGATGGTATATTTCTATTAAGATGCATGTCAATGATTGATGTGGGTTGTACGAGTGGAGGGGGCAGTGATATTTCGTGCCGACGGGCACCAGTGGTTTAGTACCACAATTTTTGTGACTTTGGGTCACCAGAGGTTTGGCACCTCCAGAGGTTTGGCACCTCAGCGTCTCGTCCCTGTGGTTTCGCACCACAGTGGGTTGGCCCCACAAGGCGGTATTTGGGATTGACGCCAGTGATTTGGTATCACACGATGGGTTGGCCCCATCACTCGATTATTGTGACTTCGGTCACCAGTGGTTTGGTACCACATTTGAGTCTTTGGGACACCAGAGGTTTGGAACCTCATAGCGATTTGTCCCTATGGTTTGACACCATCGTGGGTTGGCCCCACTTTTGAGATACGGGACCGTCGCCGGTGATTTGGTATCACACATGGGTTGGCCCCATCATTTGATTCGTGACTTCGGTCACCAGTGATTTGGTATCACATTCGTGTCTTTGGGACACCGGTGGTTTGGCACCACATTGACGGATATCGTGTCTTTGGGACACCAGTGGTTTGGCACCACATTGATGATTATTGTGACCTTGGGTCACCAGTGGTTTGGCACCACCAGTGGTTTGGTACCATACAGGGTAGAGAAAGGTGTTGTAGATGGCTAGGTTGGGTGCATATTAATTAGATGCATGATAAGCTTGTTATGATTGTGTATGATATTTTACTAATCCGGGAAACGGGGTTGCACACTGAGTCTTGGTGACTCACCTTTTCCCTTTAACTTTTTCAGGTGTTGCATAAAGCTGGACCGGGTTCGGAGAGGACAAGGTGGCCCATGCCGAAGATTATGTTTAATTATTTTATGCATGACTTTGATAAGTATTTCATTTTAAGTATTGGGTTGTAATAAAGGCCATTTTATTATATTTGGTATTATTTTAATGGTGGCTTGTTTTAAGCCGCTAAGTGAAGGATTTTATGGTTTGCACCCTATTTATTCAAATTAGTTTATATATACTAAAGTTTTAAAATGAACATGTTTTTAATAACAAAGTTTTACTCATAAGTTTAAATGGATATGTTTTTCAAAAGTCAACAAACTATAGTGTTTATTCTAAGACAAAAAGATTTTTCCGTCTTTCCGCAGTGACATAACTAGATTCGGTCGTAGTGAATGGGCCGGGTTTGGGGATGTTACAGTTTGGTATCAGAGCCCGGTTCAAAACTCGGCTTTGAGGGTTTTTGGGCCCGAAACAGTTTTCAAAATGGACTTTTTGAAAAATGGGCTTTTATAAAAAGTTTTCAGGTTATACTGGCATGGCACCTGTACCTCCGACCCGAAGTCCACCAGGTAAGTACTTCTAGCTTTTAAAATGATTTGTTGGTGTGATCTATTATGGGCTTATATTGGGCTCGTAGATTAGAATATTAAGGTTATTGGACCCTAGGATTAGTTTACTCAAACATATGCATAAAACTTAAGGTTATTAAACAAACCTGTGAAGTAAGTCGCCGAGTTAAGGTGTGGTAACCATTGTCGCATGTCTCGGAGTGACATTCAGTAAGAGCTTGGTATTTAAGCAGTCCTAGTGACTCACCTCCTCTTTGCTTGAATCCTACCTGGTGCGTAGCTACGGTTCACCTTAACCAAGAGGACTTGTTCATAGGCTTAACCCGTTACTAAAACCCGAAAGGGATTTGCCTTGCTGTTTTAAACTCTTTAGTTTTAATTTCAAACTTACCCTTTTGGTTGTAAACCCAAAATCTAATTTTGAAAGATGTTTTCTCGATTTACAAAATTACCAAAATACCCCTAATTGATAAAATTACCGAAATGCCCTTGGTTTCTAAATTTTCAGATTTCTCTCGACTTTTACTGAAATATTCCTATTATAGCAAATATCAGAAAATCCTATTTTGTGAAATATTGTGATATTCCGATTTGGAGAATTTACGAAAATGCCCATGATTTCCAAAATTACTGAAATAACCCCGATTTCTGAAATTTTTGCAACACATCTGGTTTGGAAAACAAAATTTTCAAGATGACCCCTGAGATTTTGTAAATTTTGAAATATCTTTAAGTTGGAAAACTATTTTCAAAAAATTTACCCTGAGTTATTACCGAAATACCCCTTTAGGAAAAATGACGAAATTACCCTTGGGTTGAGAATGAAACTTTGGTTGCTCGAAAGAACTACTCTCGAAAACTTCTTTTCATAAAATTTGCTCGTGGATAAATAGTGGAACCAAATTTCTAATGCATAAAATTTTTAATCAGATTAAATCGAGGCGCTAGATATGAGTTCTAGGGGGCGTGGTCACAATGATCGTGGACGTGATAGAGGCAGGATGGCAGTATCGGAACCGGTTGGGTCAGAGAGCGTTGTGCCATCACCAGCTGTTGAGGCTGAGCAGCCAGATCAGACCGGAGGAGAGGACGCAGTATCGCAGGCTATGCTGCGGGTGCTCGAGCAAGTGGCAGGAGCTAGTGTGGTCAGTGGTATCACGTTGGCGAGTGCTGGAATCGTGTTCGAGAATGTTTCAGATGCCAGTCCAAGTCGCATCTGGTTAAGCATTGTCCCCTGGATCCGAAAAGGACTCGGACATTGGGTCAAGGCTTTGTGCAGCCTGGCAGAGGTGGTTAGCAAGCGACGAGAGGTTGTGGTCCGAACCATGAAGGGAATGGTTCCGGCCGGGGTCGTGAAGCATTGGTTTATCGGAAGAAGGATAGTGATGTGCCGGATGTGTCAGCGGGTAAGCTTCTCTTGGTTGGAATTTCTTTATTATTTTGGTGGCTGTAATGGCAGTGGTTATATAGTTAGTAGAGTTTCTAGAACCTTGGGTATAGACTTAGAAAGTACGCCTAGAAAGTGTGTTAGTTCTTGGAGATCAGAGTGCGCAGCTATAGCGTAGTGTGGGGAATTAGGATGTACGACCGTTAGTCTAGCCAAGTAATTTCGAGGACGAAATTATTTTAAGGAGGGTAGCATTGTAACAACCTGGTTTTAGGGGTTATGCATCAAGTGCATATCTCAGGTGTTGGTAGGTTGCTGGTGTGCTTGGGCGAGTTTTTAGGGGGTTTGGAGAACCCTGGAAGGTAGGGAAGGCCTTAGGAAATTTTTGGTTTTCAGTGGTTAAAAAGGGAGCTTGGCTTTTGGGGGTCTTAAGAGAATTATTAGGAGGGTTTTTGTCACAAGAAAGGAGTTGGTGGAGTGGCAAGCTAGGCGCCACTTGAGGCTTGTGTGTGTGACGCCACTTGCAGGGGGAGGTCTTGTGTTCAAGTTGCAGAATGCCCACCTTTTGTCTTTCTTTTTGACGCCAAGGAGAGGAGAGGTTGTAGGCAGTTCAAACTCTGCCTTGGACCAAGTCAATAGGTTGAATGGATGGCAAGGAGTGATTTGGGGGATTTGACTAATTCAAATGTATTTGAAATAGTGGCTTGGAGAGCTTTTAGGTGGTGGCCGATTCTTGGAAGTCTTCTTGGGGGAGGAGTGGCTGGTTTTTGGAGAGGTGTATAGGGTGATGTGCCGAAATTCTCTTGGGTATTTTTGATGTTTTGGTCAGCCTTGTTTTTGTACCAAAGCCGAATTTCTCTTTGGTGTTTTCCTTGAAACCAAAAATCCCCACACAGTATATAGCCGAAACTTGCTTTGTTGCTTCCCTCATTTCTATTAGTAGCCGAATGCTCCCTTTATCTTTGATTTTACTTCTTGTTCTCCCTTTTATCATTTGGCCGAACCCTCCCTTTCTTCTTCTTTTTCATTTGTGCTAAGCCGAAACTAGCATCTTCTTCTCACACTTTCTTTCTCCCTTTCTTGAAGAGTAGTAGCCGAAACTTGTTCTCCTAAACACCTTCTTCATTTCTTTCCCTCTCAAAACCGAAAGTATTCCCCTCTGTTCATCTTGATTATCTTTCTTTTCCCAAAACTCTTTAACCGAACCTTCCCCTCTTGTGCCGAAATTTCCCTTTTCTATTTGCGGTCACCTTGGCCGAATAGTAGGTGTGGTGTGGATCTTTTTGGGGTTTCGTTTCCAATCGTTGGAGAAGGTAGTAGGTAAGGCCGAATGTTTATGTTCTGTCTTCTGTTCTCTGTCGGCATCTTCAAGGGTAAGAGTTGGTTTTGGTGTTTGTTTGGAAGTATAGTGATCATTTGTTTGGAATCGTTTTGTCATAGGGCATCCAGGATTTCGAAGCAGTCAAGCATAGCCTCGGTTCTCTGTTGACCGGTTTGTAAGTGGTGGTAAGGGATTGTTTTAACAGTCTAATCGTTTGGTATTTGTTTAAGCCGAAGGCTATTATTATTGGTTGGTTGCCGATTGTAGGAAGTGAAGCAGGAGCACTTGGTGTGTGGGCTAGTGTTCAAAAGCGTGTAGGTAGGTCTCGGGTTTCAAGTGTTGACCCTTTTTGGTATGTTCTGTTTTGGCCGAATGGCCTAGGATGCTAATTTCCTGTTTGGCCGTTTATAGGAGCGAAGGGTATCGGGGTTATCAAGGGTCTTAGATTGGTTCTTCGATTAAGGCTTGCAGGTGTGTACGTATGCACAGTTCTCTGTTATTATGTTTATATATGATGTGTGTGTTGTTTGGATCTATGGAAAGGTGGATGGAATACCATTAAGGTATAAGGCAAGGGGTCAGGTAAGTCCCTGTTATGAGTTTTCTTTATGATGCTTTTGGTAAGCATGGTGTATCTGGTATGTGTGCGATAATAATTGGTTGTTGATAAATAATATGTGCGTTGCTAAACAAGCATGATGGTATATTTCTGTTAAGATGCATGTCAATGATTGATGTGGGTTGTACGAGTGGAGGGGGCAGTGATATTTCGTGCCGACGGGCACCAGTGGTTTGGTACCACAATTTTTGTGACTTTGGGTCACCAGAGGTTTGGCACCTCCAGAGGTTTGGCACCTCAGCGTCTCGTCCCCGTGGTTTCGCACCACAGTGGGTTGGCCCCACAAGGCGGTATTGAGGGATTGACGCCAGTGATTTGGTATCACACGATGGGTTGGCCCCATCACTCGATTATTGTGACTTCGATCACCAGTGGTTTGGTACCACATTTGTGTCTTTGGGACACCAGAGGTTTGGCACCTCATAGCGATTTGTCCCTGTGGTTTGACACCACCATGGGTTGGCCCCACTTTTGAGATACGGGACTGTCGCCAGTGATTTGGTATCACACGATGGGTTGGCCCTATCATTTGATTCGTGACTTTGGTCACCAGTGATTTGGTATCACATTCGTGTCTTTGGGACACCGGTGGTTTGGCACCACATTGACGGATATCGTGTCTTTGGGACACCAGTGGTTTGGCACCACATTGATGATTATTGTGACCTTGGGTCACCAGTGGTTTGGCACCACCAGTGGTTTGGTACCACACGGGGTAGAGAAAGGTGTTGTGGATGGCTAGGTTGGGTGCATATTAATTAGATGCATGATAAGCTTGTTATGATTGTGTATGATATTTTACTAATCCGGGAAAAGGGGTTGCACACTGAGTCTTGGTGACTCACCTTTTCCCTTTAACTTTTTTAGGTGTTGCATAAAGCTGGACCGGGTTCGGAGAGGACAAGGTGGCCCATGCCGAAGATTATGTTTAATTATTTTATGCATGACTTTGATAAGTATTTCATTTTAAGTATTGGGTTGTAATAAAGGCCATTTTATTATATTTGGTATTATTTTAATGGTGGCTTGTTTTAAGCCGCTAAGTGAAGGATTTTATGGTTTGCACCCTATTTATTCAAATTAGTTTATATATACTAAAGTTTTAAAATGAACATGTTTTTAATAACAAAGTTTTACTCATAAGTTTAAATGGATATGTTTTTCAAAAGTCAACAAACTATAGTGTTTATTCTAAGACAAAAAGATTTTTCCGTCTTTCCGCAGTGACATAACTAGATTCGGTCGTAGTGAATGGGCCGGGTTTGGGGATGTTACAGCACGTGCCCACGAGTCTGATGATTGGAGCCCAGACGACAGAATGAAGGGCTTCAGAGGATTTTGATTTTTTTTTTTAAAATCAGTTTAGAAATGATTTTTTTTATTAAAACTGACTTATATAGTAGTTTAAAAACGACGTCGTTTTTGCTTAAGTCAATAAGCATTAAAACTACGTCGTTTAAAGACCTGTGACTCGCGCGTTGACCCGACCCGGGGAGGATCCGCGTGTTTTCGTTAAAAGGTCTAATTGTCGAATTAGCCCTTCTGCATTATTTTTTTATTATTATGTCTTGTTATATTTTTATATTTTTACAATTACGCCCAGAATTATATCTTGCGTTTCAATTTAGTCCCTCAGGCTCTTTAAAGGCTAATTTTGAACGATGTCGTTTTGAAAATTTGGCATAATTGCCATATTAATACCTTGCAGTGTGGTTCATGTTTTAATTAAACCCCTTTATATTTATTTTATTGTTATTTGATCCTGGTTCCTTTATTTATTTTTAAAACCCTTTTTTACTTTTTTTAAAATTAAATTATTCTAATATTATATTAATATATTGTATCATATTAAATTTTTTATATTTTTTTATTATTCGTATATTAATAGTATAAATTCATATATTTTTTTATATTATCTTTATATATAATTACTACTATGTATTATTTTATTTGGTTTAATATTATTTATATTATATATTATTTCATAATTTATATATTAGTTATATATTTTTAAAATTTTATATTATATTATATATTATCTCTAAAATCTCATTTTATATAAAATTTATTTATAACATATTTTATTTGTTTATATTATATGCGTAATTTTATGATTAGTATATTATATATATCTTTATATAAAATTATTATATACTATTTACTAATTGTTTTTATTATGTATAATCATTTATATATGTATCAAATTACTAAATTAGGTATTTGTTATAAATATTCTTATTTTTTTAAAATCTTTATTCATTTAAAATATTGTTATTATGTATATATAATCATTTTATAATTTGTCATAATATTCATTCAATGTTTAATTCCCTTTTCGTTTGATTTTGTTATTTCAATTATTGTTACTTATTTTATATCATGTTTATTTATTTATGTCCTTTTAATCGTTATTATTGCTTGACATAGTATTTTATATATTTATTCATGTTATATTCTTTTATTATTTATTGTTAGTATAATTTGTAATTATGTAGAATTGCTATTAAATATGTATGTTGTAATACTCAAACCATTGTTTTATAAAAATACCTTTTGAATTGACGCATTTTATTCAAATAGTTTTAAAAAAATACGGTGATATTTAATATTTGGGGACTTCGAGAAAAATTGTGCCCTAACTCACTGGGTTTCGATTTTTATCGTTGAACTTAAAATATTAAGTATCCATTTTCTTTTAAAATTGAAATTCATAAATTTCCAAATCAAAACTTATTCTCAAAAGTTCAAAACGTTGTATCCTAACTTACTGGATATAATGTTTTGTGTTTCGAGATAAGAATTTTCTACAAATAAAGGCGAATCTAACTTCGAAGTCGTAAGATGTTATGTCCTAACTTACTGGATATGACATCTTATTTCTTTGAAATAGGCAAGTCTTGGTTTTCTTTCTAATAAAAGGATCATATCTTAAAATTTTTCAAATTTTCGACAATAAGACATGATTTTATCGATTGGGTACCAATTTTAGGGCGTTATGAGGGTGCTAACCCTTCCTCATACGTAACCGACTCCCGAACCCATTTTCCTGTTTTTTTTGTGGATCAAAATCAAATTTTTAAAAATAAAATGTTTTACAAAGGTGATCCAATCACACCTAAGTAAAAAGGGATTGGTGGCGACTCCATTTTCGTTTTTAAAGTCGATTCCTCGTTTTTTTAAAGCATTTTAAAAATGGTTTCGACAGCTTGGCGACTCTACTAGGGACCAATAAGAGAGTCAAGCCGTAAAATTGATAATTTCATGTCCTTATGTCCGAATTCAAAAATCTAATTTAAAAAAATTATGATCCTTTTTATTTGCATGTGGTTTTATTTTTATTCATGCATTGCATTGCATCACCGTTGTGGTCACACCCTTAAGTGGGAGTGAGAAGCTACTCCTTTGTGAGGTTTTCACCTCCATGCAAGATAGTGAATTGCTTTCGGGATACATCCGTACTTATGTCTTCGTGAGATTTTCATCTCCGTGCAGCCATAGGGAAATGTATTCCCCTGAACTGAACTTGGTCCATATGAGCCTATAATGGGTGAGGATCGAGGAACCTACTGGTTCAGGTACCTCAACTTTAGAGCTAAACCACATATAGAAAACCTAAGTGGTTACCCTAGGTAGATCTATACCAAAACCTTAGCAATCACCCAGATATGCTTTTGATTATTTGCTTTATATTTTACTCCATGTTACTAATTGATTGTGTTTTGTTTTGTTGCATGTCATTTCATATTTTAAACAGGTATCAATTCACGGTCAGTTTCTAAATTAGAAAGCTTGTTATGGAGAACGAATTCCTTGATAAAGTGGAGGATAACGCAATCGTCCGTAGGTGGTGTAACACCTGAAATTCAGAATTTATGTTTGTGCATTGATATGTTAGTAAAGAATATTAATTGTGTGGTTTTAAGGTCCTAAGGAGGCTCGGGGTTTGGAGTTGGGCCTTAGTAAAACTTTTGTGTTTGAACATTTTAAGGAGAGAAGGTAAGTAGCACCAAGGCTTATGGAAATAAGTGAGTAATTTGCTAGCATAAATGAGCATATGGTAAAGAGGATGTGGCGTCACATGAAGGGCTTTAGGGGGAAAGGTTCGAATCCCACTTGGTGCAAATTTTGATTATTCTTTTTTTGTGCTATTCATCCATAGTGTTGGTCATAGATGTATTTAAGGTAAGGAAGGCTTTTTAATTTTGGAAAGGTGGCTAAGGAAATAAGGTAAGGATAAGGGTAAGGAAAGAAATGAAAGAAAAGGAGCAAGAAGGGGGATATGTTGGTCGGTTTTAGGGAGAATGTTTTGGAAAGTTTTTATAGTCATTTTTTTTTATCCTTTTGGTATGGTATACACAGTTATGGGGAAAGGAAAGCTTGGTAGCTAAATTTCTCTTTTCTTTTTAGATCATTTTGCTATTTTTGGGGCATGAGAGGCATACTTTTCTCTTTGACCATTTTGTGTTTTTTTTTTCCAAATTCATCTCCCTCTTTGCTTTGGTCGAAACCTCCTAGTCCATTTGTGCATGTTTCTCCTTTGTTTTGACCGAAACCTCAATGCATTTTGGTTATTCTCTCTTTGATAGCCGAAACACCTAGCCTAATTGTTCATCTTACTTCTTTGTTTTGCCGTAACACTCAACCCACTATTGTTCATTTTTTTTTTGTTAGCCGAAACTAACTAAGCACTCCTCCTTCATCTTTTCTTTTCTTTCGATTGTTTCATCAACCCTTTTTCCTATTCGAAAGCTGAATATTGATCATCTTCTCCATCTTGCAAGTTGAACATCTCTTTCTTGTTTAAATCGGGTAAGTGACATTATGCTAATCTTTTTATTCTTTTTCCCTCTAGCCGAATGAGTGTTCCTCATCATTCGGTTGTTCCATCTTATTTCTAAAACCGAAAAGGTATTCTCCCATACTCCCTCATATTTTGATAATCTTCTATTTGTAGTATTCTAGTGGATTGGCCGAATATCACATCTTTGCCTATTCATCTCAAGTCATAAGCCAATCGATGGGAATCAAGATTATCATCGATTAAGGTAAGGGGTCTTTTCATAATCCATTCATTATCGCTACTTGGTTATTGTGATTATCGGATTGAAAGTTTGGCTAATCGATTATGTTGTTAGGGACGAAATCGCTCGATATTCTCTCCTTATTAAGTGGTAAGCCGAACCCTTTTTCCTTAGACAATCGATATATATCATCGTAATATCGTTTTGACTAAGATTTTATCTGATGGAGGCTAGTGGTATCGATTTGAAAGGGAAAGCGATTGGAGAACACAAAAGGAACAGATTCGCGATTCCTACTCCTAAGTTCAAGCGAAGGGCAGTATCGGTGATTCGGGATTTTCCACTGGGTTGTGGACCATCATCCGATGAGAATCGACAAATCGTGGTCGTTCACGATTTTGAGAGTAAGTATTATAGATCGCTTGGTTTAGTTTTGGATTAATAAAAATCTCGTCTGTTAGATTAATTGAGTGTTATGTTGTCCTAGGTACCGACGATCAAGAGAGTTTAATACTTACCGTAATTAGGTGTGTAATCTCACACCGTAATCCCGTAGAATTATGATTCAGTAACATGTCGAATAGTAGATTGTTATTATTATACGGCTAAAAATCATAAAATTGGCATAAAATGAGGAATTTGCTTAAAGTATACTATTTTGAAAGATTTGACAAAATCGGCATTAAAATTGTTAAAATTACAAAAATGCCCCTATGGGCCGAATTACAAAAATGCCCTTATGGGCCGAATTACGAAAATGCCCCTAAAGGGCCGATTTGCTAGAATGCCTTAATAGGTCGAATTATTACTGCTTAAATGGGCCGAGTCATTGTAACAAATTACTTGATTAAGGGTTGTTATTTATATATGAACATCTTATTATGTATGCTGCATTTTCATATATTGCATGGGTTGGGAAAAATGTTGAAGAGAATTGTAGCTTGGTGGCATTGCCATAATAAAATGTTTATTATAATGTTTACATATGATATCGGTGGATTGGCCACAATAAAATATTATAAATGGCAATTTGCCTGCGATTTGGTGTGATGGGTTGGTACGGGGGTGTGTTGGATGGATGGGTTGGGTTGCATACATTGCTTATATATACATTCTGTTATGTAAATGGGCTTAGGCCCAAGATATTGCAATATGGGTTCAGGCCCAGTGGACAACGGTAAGGGGATTATACACTAAGTTCTAGTAACTCACCCCTTTTTCTTAAACCTTGCAGGTAATGCTCAGTGACGTAGACTTGGGCCATGGATGACTCAGTGGAGGCCATACTTCAAAAATGGTGTTTTATTTTGAACTTTAGAATTCTATTTCTGTTCACTTTACTATTTTGAGTTTTTATGTTGTAATAAGGCCTCTGGAGTATTTTATTTTTGCTTTATGTTTGACGTACTTTTATTTTGCTTGAATTGTTTTAAATGGGAATTTTTCTAAAAACTTAAATAAAGATTTTCCAAAATAAATTAACAAAGGGATTTCATAACAAACTTTTACAAATATTATAACTCAGAAATTTTCTCTCAAATTATCAATAATATTTTTCAAAAGTTATGGTTTATAAGATCTCTAGTTCAAATTATTGATTTATCAATCAACCTTCGAGGTTTGTAATACTTTATCAAATATTTCAAATCAAACTTGTTTTCTTGACTATAACAAATAACACCTGTTTTAGTACGAATAAAAATGACTTAACATGTTTTTCTCATGTGACATATCAGATCCAGTCATAACGCAAAACTCAGCTGTGGTTTGGGTTCAAAAGTGTTTTCCAAAAGCTGTTTGAATTTTTTTAAATTATAAATGCATGTTTTAAAGGAAGTATGGCACCACGGGTATGGGGCACCAAGCCAAGTAAGTATATGTTTTTATGAGTATGATTATTGTGGTATAACTGTAGAAACACTCTAGAACTTTTAGTTTTAGGAGTTGAAATTATAGAGATTGAGACTATAGGATGCGTTTTGCGAAAACGACTTTACTTCCTATACTTCATAAAATATTGTTTAATAAACACTGAAATAGTATACTGATTCATAAGACTCTTAATCAGATTAAATTAAATTAGCAAATATAAGCGCTAGAAGACGTGGACGCGGTAGACGTGGCCGTGGTAGAGGCCGAGGCGTTAGAGTTATATCTGAGGCATCGGGACACATGCTGGAAATGGACGCACCTGCGTCACTTGTGACTGAAGCAGGGTCACATGATCGTATGAGAGAGGATGACGCTCTGTCCCAAGCAATGTTACGAGTTCTGGAAAGGGTTGCTGGGGCAATAACTGGGTCAGCAGCTCGTGGGTCAATATCGGAGCGACTCAGATCGAATGGAGCTGAGGTTTTTAGGGGTATCTCGGGTGTAGCCCCAAATGTAGCGGAGTACTAGTTTGAGGTGGTAGAGCGGATCATGGACGATTTAGATTGCACCGCTGAGCATAAACTGAAAGGAGTGGTGTCCTTGTTGAGAGATGAGGCATATCAGTGGTGGCTCACTGTCCGGGAAGGTACTTAGGCCGATAGTATTACCTGGGAATTCTTTAAAACCGCATTTCAAGGAAAATACGTCGGGGCTAGCTATGTGGATGCCCGAAGGAAGGAATTTCTGAATCTCGTTCAAGGAGGTAGATCTGTGGCAGTATACGAGGCGAAATTTTTACGTCTGAGTCGGTATGCCCGGGGAATAGTGCTGACTGATTATGAACGCTGTGTGCGTTTTGAGGATGGGTTGCGGGTACTGATAGCCCCACAAAAGGAGAGGAATTTTGCCACACTGGTGGAGAAAGCCAAGATAGCTGAAGAGGTTAAACACTCAAAGAGGCAAAACCGAGATAAGGATAGGGGCAGGAGCAAGAGAGACTCTGGGTACTCAGGTCCTGCCAGAGGTTTTCAGAAGAGGCCCAGGAATGAGGAGCCCGCTCGAGCGAGAGTACCAACTGCTACTAATCAGTTATAACCATGTGTGGATTGTGGAAAACTTCACCCGAGTGAATGCTAGAGGAGAACCGGTGGTTGTTACAGATGTGGTTCCAAAGATCATCGGTTTAGAGATTGCCCTCGACAGTCTGCTCAGACTCAGGGTGTTCATAATGATGTTGCACAGCAAGCTAGAGGCGCTAACAGCCACTGAGAGGCCGTGGGCCAGGTCGAGGTGGTAATGGCATAGGACGAGGTCAGGGTCCACCTGGTAGAGGCACTGGTAATAGGGGTAACACAGAGGCGAGACAGCTAGGGTTAGTCTATGCGGTCAGACATCGAGAGGATGGCGATGCACCTGATGTAATAACTGGTACGTTCTTCATAACTGATGTACCTGTTACTACTTTGATAGATATTGGATCCACTCATTCGTATGTTGCTTATGCTGTATTTGGAAATCTGAACATTAGATCTGAGATTGCTGCTAGAGAAACAACTGTAATTAGCGCTTTAGGACAGTTAATGGTAGTGAATAAATTATTTAGGGAAGTGCCCTTAGAAGTTCAAGGAGAAATACTTTTGGTGAATTTGATGGAACTGCCATTCGGCGAGTTCGACCTTATTTTGGGCATGGACTGGTTGGTGAAACACCGTGCGAACTTGGACTGTGCTGCAAAGCAGATGATACTAAGGACTTTAGAGGATAAGGAGGTGATGATGATAGGTGAAAGAAGGAACTATCTGTCTAATGTGGTATCTGCTCTAAAGGCAGAAAAGTTGGTGCGAAAGGGGTGTGGAGCGTTCTTAGCCTTCGGACGTCTTTCCCGAGGAGCTTCCAGGATTGCCTCCGGATCGGGAGGTAGAGTTTGGCATTGAGATATTGCCAGGAACGGATCCGGTGTCCATTGCTCCTTATAGAATGGCGCCGAAGGAGTTAGCAGAGCTTAAAGCTTAAATTCAGGAGTTGTTGGATCGCGGATTCATTCGACCAAGTGTGTCACCATGGGGAGCGCCGGTTTTATTCATTAAGAAGAAGGATGGGTCGATGCGTATGTGCATCAATTATAGGCAATTGAATAAGTTGATGATCAAGAATAAGTATCCGTTGCCGAGAATCGACGATCTGTTTGATCAACTGCGAAGAGCTTCGGTTTTCTCGAAGATAGATTTGAGATCGGGTTATCACCAGCTTAAAGTCAAGGAGGCGGATATTCATAAGACAGCGTTTCGAACTCATTTGGGCATTACGAGTTCTTGGTGATACCGTTCGGGTTGACTAATGCACCAGCTGCATTTATGGACATGATGAACCGAGTCTTCCAACCCTATCTAGACCGGTTTGTGGTGGTGTTCATAGATGACATCTTGGTGTACTCAAAGACTGAAGAAGAGCACGATTCACATCTACGAGTTGTATTGCAAATATTAAGAGAGAAGCAACTGTACGCCAAATTTAGTAAGTGTGAATTTTGGCTGAAAGAAGTACCCTTTTTAGGGCATGTTGTGTCTGCCGAAGAAATTAGAGTTGATCCCCAAAAAGTCGAGGCTGTGTTGGATTGGAAGCCACCGAAGTCAGTAGCAGAAATTCAGAGTTTTCTAGGCTTGGCTGTGTATTACAGGCGGTTCGTTGAGGGGTTTTCGTTGATTGCCGTACCCCTAACTAAGCTGTTGCGTAAGGGAGTACCGCTTGTGTGGTCAGATAAGCTGCAAGATGGTTTTGAGAAATTGAAGAAGATTCTGACAGAAGCGCTAGTATTGATTCAACCTGAGGCTGGTAAGGAGTTTATTGTTTATTGTGATGCATCACACACGGGCTTGGGATGTGTGTTGATTGATAAACCGTAAAAGTAATATATTCTAAGCCAACATTTAGTATGCTTTCGGATGAATTAAGCCTCGATTTATGTAAAAAGGTGCTCTTAATCCATTGTTTTCATGTTTTATACCCAGGAAAGCACCCAAGGATGAAAAGAATGAGAAACGGGCTTAAAATAGACCAAATTGGGCCAAGAGAGAAATCGACACGGCCTGGCCCAAAGACCACACGGCCGTGCCTCATTCAAAGTCTGAACACGACCTAGCCACGATTCACACGGGCGTGTGCCATGGCCATGTCCCTGTCGCTGGAAAGAGTAATTTCATTCGGGAAAGGATACTTGGAGGCAAAGAAACGCATTCCAAATCCTATTCAAACACCCAAATAGGAATCCCATTCGGATTAGGATACTTGGAGGTCAAGTAAGGCATCTCAAAGCCTATATAAATACCCAAGGGGGCAACTTGAAGGGGGAGTTCGGCAGAAGCCGAAACGGGCATCAAAGCTAGGCCAAAGAGCCAAGCCGAGAATGTCAAAGTTTAGGGAATTACTCGAAGATAGCCATTTGATCCATCCTAAGAACCCGGAGTTATACTCAAGACGGCGGGTTTCTCCTTCAATTCCTTCAGGGAGTTTTAGGGATTTCTTATGTTTTGTTTTATTTTTTCTCTTGAGATGTTTTCTTTATTTGTTATGAACTAAACCTCTCAGATACCTAAAGGGGATGAAAAATAGATGAATCTTGTTATTGTTTTCTGAATTATATGATAAATACTTAGTTTGTTCTTAATTATGTTGCGTAATCCAAATCTGATGTGCTTAGGTGGAGGAGGAATAGACCCTGCCTAAGAGTAGATCTAGCATAATTAAGCGGAGTTGATCGAACGCCTAGAGATAGGGTTACGAGATTTTGCCGGATTAGGGTGAAACCTAATATGGGAATCCACAGATCGATTTACTGCTATTCTAGGGGGTTATTATAAGCGAACGAGAGTTCCACTAATTAACCTAGGGTTAGACGTCATTCGCCTCGAGAGAGGGTTTAATATAGGTTAGGGAGTCCTACGGATCAAGCTAAGTAAAGAAATCATATGGTTCAGTGTTAGATAACAAGTGAAGTCTAGATGGATTCTTCCTGAGGGTATCGTCGCAATCAACTGAGTTTTCCTTTGGCTTATTTCCCAATTCGTTCTTTTTGTCTTGTGTTTTAGCTTAGTAGTCATTAATTTAGATTAAAGCAACTTCACTATATTTTTAAGGCTAAATAATAAAAAGAAAGTTAGTATTAGTACTTTTAGTTCCTTTAGGTTCGACAATCTGGTCTTGCCTAAGCTATACTACTGTTCGATAGGTACACTTGCCTTTAATCGTTGTCAAAGTTAGTTTCCAGGTTTGATCATTCGTTTTATAAATTTTAAAGCTCTGATTTCAGCGATTAAGTTTTTGGCGCCGTTGCCGGGGAACTAAAATATTAAGAACGCTTAATTTTTATTACTTTAGCCATTATTATTATTATTATTGCAATTTATTTTCATTATTATTTTTTATTTTTCATTTTTTTACTTTGCCAATTGTTTTTATTTTTGACAGATAATTTTAGAGGAGGCACTAAATAATTATCAGTGGCAATTCATGAGGACAGAGCCAACAAAAGCAGCCGATATCTACAACCTTGACCCAGTACATCCAGTTATGTGGTACGAACCAAGTGGAGGAGTGGCGAAGCCTGAGTACCCACCCTACGGATATGGCATGGAGAACGAACAAGTCCACTATATGTGTAACAGTCCGGTTTATACCCTAGTCGGAATAGTGGTTTCGGGACCACAAATCCTAGTCCGTATAATATTTTAATATTATATTCTGTGTCGTTGATATGTGGTTTAGCATGTGTTAAATTTCCGTAAGTTAATTTGATTGTCTGTGTGTTTAATTTGAAAAAAGGATGAAATTGCATTGAATGTGAAATTTGCTTGCTATTGTTAAAGTATCAATGTGATATGGCTTTTGAATGTTGTGGCCTTAGTAGGCAAATAAGCCAATAAGTGGTTAGTGGATGGCTAAGGTCATAAATGACCTTGAATAATATGTTTTGATATATTTGTTTTAAAGGTTAAAAATGTCTTTTGTAATAAATGATTATATGTTTAAGAAAAAAACATAAAAATGGCCACATTATCATCTTTGTTAGCCGAAAATCAAAGAAAGAAAAAGAAGAAAACCTTGAGCTAGGCATTCGGCATTTTCAAGCCCAAATTAAGGTATGATTTTGAGTCGGTTTTCGATGATTTTTACGATTTTGCAATCGTTGCTTCTTCTACTATCAAACCCATGTCTCAATTTTGTGAATTGATGATATTTGTGAGTTATGCTATTGTTGATATGTTGAGTTTTGTGATGTTTTATGGTGTTAAATAAAATATCTAAGCTTGATGAACATGTTTTGTTCTTGAAGTTTTGTTGAATTTAGCTAAATAGGGCTAAATTGAGAAAATATTGTTTTGGGGGACTAATTTGTGAATTTGATGAAATAATTGGACCTGTATAGTTCCTAGGGATATTCGGCTAAGCATGAGCTTTAGTGGATTTTGTGAATTTGGTGTTTTCTAAAAAAATGGACTAGATTGATAAAATGTGCAAATGTGAGGCTAAATTGCAAATAGCCCTAAATATATGTCTTTGGATTGAATCGAATGAACTAGTGAATAAAAGGGTTAATTCTGAATATGTTTAGATTAAGAACCGAGGAAAACGGATTTAGATCGTGGGAAAAGTAAAAATAAATGAGTAGTCGTCTTTATTCCGATAAACCGAATTCGAGGTAAGTCATTATGCAAATAAATGTATATGTATGCAATTGTAATTGTTCATATGATTATGATGATAGTGAATGTTTATGAGAGGTCTTGCATTTGAATGCCGAGATAAGTTCGATATAGTGATTAAGTTCAAGAAGCCTCGTATGAGCATATGAATAGATGGAATTGACTAAGTCACGACATAGACATCTGTTCTGTTGAGATTCATGTAAGACCGCATCTGGGACGTCGGCGTTGATTTGAAATTCGTGTAAGACCTAGTCTGGGACAGTGGCTTCAATATCTGATTAAGTGTAAGACCACGTCTGGGACGTTGGCATCAATATAAGCTTTATGTATAAGACCACGTTTGGGACGTTGGCATTGTTATAATCCTTACGTGTAAGACCATGTCTGGGACATCGGCATCGTACTGATTCGTGTAAAACCCTATCCGAGACAGTGGCATCAATATCTGAGTACACGTAAGACCTCGTCTGGGACGATGGCACTGTACGATCTTTCCGAGTTTCTGAATATATTCCTAGATTTATTTATGGTTCCACAAATGAGTCTGAAATGCAATTGGCAAATCCGAACTTTATTAGATTGAGTAAATGAAAGTTCGATTCAGGTACGTGACTATACACTAATGGTGTATTCAAGGTAAGCATTTAATTGAGCCTACTATGAGGATATGTATATGGAATTTGTGATATGATTCAGAAATGGTGAAAATGGCTAAGTGATTGAGATGTGCTAATGTATTTGTTTGCACCTATGCATTTTTTTTATATACCAAGTTTATTTGTATATGACTTACTAAGCTTTTGAAAAGCTTACTCTGTGTGTGTATTTATTCTATTTTATAGGTCGTCAAAGCTACTGAAGGCTCGGGACTGTCACAGATCGTCATCACACTACTAAAACATAGTTTGGTACCCTTTGAAGATGTATATAGCTCAATATGGCATGTATAGGCTAGTTTTGGTATGAATTGTATGAACTTAGTCATGTGATTTGGCTAATTATGTTTTGGTAAGTATATATTGAGGAAAGGAGCTTGGTATAATTTAGATTTAGTCATGCAAATTGGTATGTTTGGAATGGTTTGAATGGTTTGTAGTGTGATTACCTTAGTTGGCAAATGTGCATGAGATATCTTGTTAAATATGGCTTGTAGGTTTGACCCTTATGGGTGGCATCTTGGCCTTGTAAATGGCCTATAATGTCACACGGTTGTGGCACACGGGCGTGCCTAACGACCGTGGATGAGTTATAGGATGTAGTTTAGTATCACACGGCCTCGACACGGGCGTGTCTTCTAGCCGTGGTGTGCAAGTCAGTAGCTAATATAAAAGTACACGGCCAAACACATGGGAGTGCTTGGTGGCCGTGGTGGGGAAGTCAGCATATGACCTTAAAGTACACGGCAATGGCACCTGGGCATGCCTAATGACTGTGTTGGTATAGTCTGTATATAGACACGGTTGGATACACGGGGGCGTCTAGAAGCCGTGGACGACACACGGTCTCCTCCCACGGGCGTGTCTCCCTTGTAGTTTAGTGAAGTTTTAAATTTTCATGAAATCCCATATGTGTTTCAGTTTAGTCCCTACTCGACTTGTAAGTTTGATTAAGGTCTCAAGGACCCGTTTAAGGGACATTATGTCTGAGAATGATGATTGAATGTATGATTTTGCCTGTGAATATTTCTGATCTGTCTGGTAACGCTCCTAACCCTAATCTGGCAACAGACACAGGATAGGGGTGTTACATTTGGTTGGTATCAGAGCTACAATTTAGCCGATTCTCGGACTAACGTAGCATGTCAGAGTCTAGCTATACATGCCATATATTTGAATTGTGATAGTGTGATGAATCCTGACGTATAAAATGTGATTTTTGTATAGTAACGAATCCCGAAAGAGCCATAGCTGATGACGTAGAAAGTAATAATCCCGCGCAAGGGACAGCGCCCTCTGATTCGAGATCGATTACTAACGGTCAAGAGGGAGAAGCTAAACAAGCTTTCTTCCAGATGATGAGTGGTTCACTCAATTCGTAAGAAATAACCCGACTGTTTCACAACCCCGCCCCTAGTTAATCCCCCTCAGACTACAGTTGTGCCACCAGTTATGCATCCGAATCTATTGAATAAGCCTCCTGTTACAAGATCCGTAAGTATAGGGCCGAAGAGTTTCGAGCTACTAAAGATGATGGTGCTGAAAAAGCTGAATTCTAGATTGAAAATACGATCCGGGTATTTGATGAAATGTCTCTGACTCCAGAAGAATGCATAAAGTGTATGGTATCTTTGCTTCAAGATGCAGCTTATCAATGGTGGAAAACTCTGATTTCTTTCGTTCTGAGAGAATGAGTTACATGGGATTTCTTTGAGAACGAATTCCGGGAGAAATATATCAGTGAGAGATTCGTTGATCAGAAACGAAAGGAATTTCTAGAACTTAAACAAGGCCGAATGACTGTTTCTGAGTATGAGTGAGAATTCGTGAGACTGAGTCAGTATGCCCGGGAATGCGTATCATCTAAAGCTATAATGTGTAAAAGGTTTGAAGATGGCCTTAATGAATATATTCATTTGCTAGTCGGGATTTTAAAAATAAAAGAGTTTGTTGTACTTGTAGACCGAGCTTGCAAAGCTGAAACACTCGGGAAAGATAAAAGAAAAGCTGAGTCTGAAGTTCGAGATATGAGAAAGAAATTTCAGAGTAAATCATTTTAGTCTACTCCGAAAAGATTCAGAGATGATCAAGGTCGTTCCAGAGATAGTGTGGGACATTTGAACAGAAATCGAGTTAGACCGAAAATGAGTTCTAAAACTCCAGCAACTTCAGTGGCCAGTATTGGTAATGTTCGATCCGAGAGACCTGAATGTAAGTATTATGGAAAAAGACATCTGAGAAGTTGTAGATTAAACGACAGAGCTTGTTTCAGATATGGATCACTTGATCATTTTATCCGTGATTGCCCTGAGACTGTTGAGCCAGAAGCTATTCAGAATGTGAGATCTGATAATGCACCTGTAAGAGGAAGATCATCAAAGAACGTAAGAAACGTCAGTGTTAGTCAAAGAACTATGAGAGACAATGTTGTCCGATCTGAAGTTAGAGCGCCTGCCAAAGCGTATGCTATCCGAGCTCGTGAGGAAGCTTCATCACCTAATGTTATAACTGGTAATTTTACTCTTTATGATACTTCTATGATTGCTTTGATAGACCCTGGTTCTATGCATTCTTATATATGCATGAATTTGGTATTCAGTAAGACTTTGCCTGTAAGTCTACTAAGTTTGCTATAAAGGTATCGAACTCCTTAGGTAAAAGTGTCCTTGTGAACAAAGTATGCAAGAACTGTCCGTTACTGTTTCGAGATATCTGTTTCCCTGCTGATCTGATGCTTTTGCCATTTGATGAATTTGATGTTATTCTGGGTATGGATTGGTTGTTTATGCATGATGCTGTTGTGAACTGTAAAAGAAAGACTATAGATTTGAGATGTCCGAATGATGAGATTGTACAGATTGAGTCTGATGATTTGAATGGGTTGCGTGCGGTGATATCTATTTTGAAAGCTCAGAATTATGTGAAAAAGGGTTACGAGGCATATTTTGCTTATGTTATTGATTCAAGAGTATCTGAGAAGAAGGTTGAATTAGTGCCTATTGTTTGTGAGTTTTCTGACGTGTTTCCTGAAGAGTTACCGGGTTTGCCTCCGATTCGTGAAGTTGAATTTGGTATTGATTTGTTGCCTGGTACTACACATATTTTGATAGCTCCGTATAGAATGGCAGCAACAGAGTTGAAAGAGTTAAAGTCATAGTTGCAAGAATTGACCGAAAGAGGGTTTGCTAGACCGAGTTTCTCGCCTTGGGGTGCTCCAGTTTTGTTTGTGAAAAAGAAGGATGGCACGATGAGAATGTGTATTGATTATCGTCAGCTGAATAAAGTGACAATAAAGAACAAATATCTGTTGCCCCGAATAGACGATTTGTTTCATCAGTTAAAAGGAGCTACTGTGTTTTCTAAGATTGATCTGAGATTTGGATACTATATGTTGAGAGTGAAAGATTCAGATATTTCGAATACTGCTTTCAGAACGAGGTACGAGCATTATGAATTTTTAGTTATGCCATTTGGACTAACCAATGCTCCTGCTGTTTTTATGGATTTGATGAATAGAATTTTCAAATCGTATTTAGATCAATTTGTTGTAGTATTCATAGATGACATATTGATTTATTCACGGAATGAAAATGAACATACTGAACACTTGAGGATTGTGTTGCAAACTCTGAGAGAAAAGCAATTGTACGCAAAATTCAGCAAATGTGAATTCTGGTTACACGAGGTTAGTTTTCTGGGACATATTGTGTCAGCTTCTGGAATCCGAGTGGATCCGACTAAGATTTCTGCTATTTTGAATTGGAAACCTCCAAAAAACATGTATGAAGTCCGTAGTTTTCTGGGTTTGGCCAATTATTACCGTCGATTTGTAAAAGGATTTTCAGCGATAGCTACTCCGTTGACTAGACTACTTCAAAAAGATGTCAGATTTGAATGGTCAGATAAGTGCCAGAAAAGTTTTGATCAGTTGAAAACTCTGTTAACAGAAGCCCCGGTGTTAGTACAGCCAGAATCGGGTAAAGAATTTGTTGTGTACAGTGATGCTTCGCTAAACGGTCTGGGATGTGTTTGATGCAAGAAGGCAAAGTAGTAGCTTATGCCTCGAGACAGTTGAAGCCTCATGAAAAGAATTATCCGACTCACGATCTTGAGTTAGCTGCGATTGTGTTTGCACTTAAGATTTGGCGTCATTATCTATACTGTGAGAAATGTCACATATTTTCAGATCACAAAAGTTTGAAATATTTGATGACTCAAAAAGATTTCAACCTACATCAGAGAAGATGGCTTGAGCTGTTGAAAGATTATGAGTTTGTGATAGATTATCATCCAGGTAAAGCAAACGTTGTTGCGGATGCTCTGAGTAGAAAATCATTGTATGCACTACACGCTTTGAATGCTCAGCTAGACTTGTCTAATGATAGTTCTGTGATAGCAAAATTAAAAGCGAAACTGTTGTTTTTACAACAGATATGTGATGCTCAGAACTCTGATAATGAATTGCTAGCAAAACGAGCTCAGTGTGAAATGAACTCTGAATCTGAATTTCAAATTGTTGATAATTGTTTGTGATTCCGAGATCGTATCTGTGTTCTGAGAAATCCAGAGTTGATTCAGTTGATTTTGAATGAAGCACATAATGGTCGTCCATCCGATCATCTGGGGAGTACTAAGATGTATCATGATTTGAAACGACACTACTGGTGGTCTAGTATGAAAAGAGACATTTCTGACTTTGTTTTGAAATGTTTAATTTGTCAGCAAGTAAAAGCTGAACATCAAGTTCCGTTTGGGTTGTTACAACCGATTTTGATTCCTGAGTGGAAATGGGATAGAGAGACGATGGACTTTGTTTCTGGTTTGCCTCTGACTCCGAGAAAGAAAGATGCGATATGGGTCGTAGTTGACCGATTAACGAAATCTGCCCATTTTATTCCGGTAAGATCTGAATTCTCACTTGAGAGGTTAGCCAAGCTTTATATTGCTGAGATTGTAAGATTGCACGGGGTGCCACTATCTATTGTATCAGATAGAGATCCAAGATTCACTTTGCGGTTCTGAAAGAGATTGCAGAAGCTTTGGGCACGAAATTGCATTTCAGTACGGCTTTTCGTCCACAAACAGATGGTCAGTCTGAATGAATTATTCAGATTCTTGAAGATATGTTGAGATGCTGTATACTTGGATTTAATGATTCGTGGGAACTGTATCTGCCGTTGATCGAATTTGTGTATAATAACAGTTTTCAGACGAGCATCAAAATGGCACCTTATGAAGCTTTGTATGGATGTAAATGTCGTACACCACTGTATTGGACCGAACTCAGTGAGAATAAGCTTCACGGGGTTGATTTGATAAAAGATTCAGAACAGAAAGTGAAGTTGATCCGAGATTGTCTGAAAGCAGCATCTGATTGTCAGAAGTCGTATGCAGATTTGAAACGAAAAGATATAGAATTTGAGATCGGCGACAAAGTATTTTTGAAAGTGTATCCGTGGAAGAAAGTGCTTCAATTCAGACAAAAAGGCAAATTAAGTCCGAGGTTCATCGGACCGTTTGAGATCATTGAACGTTTTGGACCTGTTGCATATAGATTAAAGTTGTCGTCTAAGCTAGAAAAGATACACAACGTATTTCATATTTCGATGCTCCTTAGGTATCAATCCGATCCGTCACATGTGATTGCCCCATCTGAAATTGAAATCTGATCTGATTTGACATATGAAGAAGAACAGATCCGTATCTTAGCTCGTGAAGTGGAAGAGTTGAGAAATAAGAAGATTCCGTTAGTGAAAGTACTGTGGAATCGACATGGGATTGAAGAGGCTACCTGGGCGCCTGAAGACTCAGTGAAACAACAATATCCGAATCTGTTTAACGGTAAGATTTTCGGGGACGAAAATCCCTGGGGGAGAATTGTAACAGTCCGGCTTATACCCTAGTCGGAACAATGGTTTCGGGACCACAAATCCGAGTCCGTATAATATTTTAATATTATATTCTATGTCGTTGATATGTGGTTTAGCATGTATTGAATTTCCGTAAGTTAATTTGATTGTCTGTGTGTTTAATTTGACAAAAGGATGAAATTGCATTGAATGTGAAAGTTGCTTGCTATTGTTAAAGTATCAATGTGATATGGCTTTTGAATGTTGTGGCCTTAATAGGCAAATAAGCCAATAAGTGGTTAGTGGATGGCTAAGGTCATAAATGACCTTGAATTATATGTTTTGATATATTTGTTTTAAAGGTTAAAAATGTCTTTTGTAATAAATGATTATATGTTTAAGAAAAAAACATAAAAATGGCCACATTATCATCCTTGTTAGCCAAAAATCAAAGAAAGAAAAAGAAGAAAACCTTGAGCTAGGCATTCGGCATTTTCAAGCTCAAATTAAGGTATAATTTTGAGTAGGTTTTCGATGATTTTTACGTTTTTGCATTCGTTGTTTCTTCTAATATCAAACCCATGTCTCAATTTTGTGAATTGATGATGTTTGTGAGTTATGCTATTGTTGATATGTTGAGTTTTGTGATGTTTTATGGTGTTAAATAAAATATCTAAGCTTGATGAACATGTTTTGTTCTTGAAGTTTTGTTGAATTTAGCTAAATAGGGCTAAATTGAGAAAATATTGTTTTGGGGGACTAATTTCTGAATTTGATGAAATATTTGGACTTGTATAGTCCCTAGGGATATTCGGCTAAGCATGAGCTTTGGTGGATTTTGTGAATTTGGTGTTTTCTGAAAAAATGGACTAGATTGATAAAATGTACAAATGTGAGGGCTAAATTGTAAATAGCCCTAAATATATGTCTTTGGATTGAATTGAATGAATTAGTGAATAAAAGGGTTAATTCTGAATATGTTTAGATCAAGAACCAAGGAAAACGGATTTAGATCGCGGGAAAGCGAAAATAAACGAGTAGCCGTTTTTATTCCGATGGTAAGTCATTATACAAATAAATGTAAATGTATGCAATTTTAATTGTTCATATGATTATGATGATAGTGAATGTTTATGAGAGGTCTTGCATTTGAATGCCAAGATAAGTTCGATATAGAGATTAAGTTCAAGAAGTCTCGTATGAGCATATGAATAGATGGAATTGACTAAGTCACGACATAGACATCTATTCTGTTGAGATTCATGTAAGACCGCGTCTGGGACGTCGGCGTTGATTTGAAATTCGTGTAAGACCTAGTCTGGGATAGTGGCTTTGATATCTGATTATGTGTAAGACCACGTCTGGGACGTTGGCATCAATATGAGTTTTATGTATAAGACCACATCTGGGACGTTGGCATTGCTATAATCCTTACGTGTAAGACCATGTCTGGGACATCGGCATCGTACTGATTCGTGTAAGACCCTGTCCAGGACAGTGGCATCAATATCTGAGTACACGTAAGACCTCGTCTAAGACGATGGCATTGTACGATCTTTCCGAGTTTCTGAATATATTACTGGATTTATTTATGGTTCCACAAATGAGTCTGAAATGCAATTGGCAAATCCGAGCTTTATTAGATTGAGTAAATGAATGTTCGATTCAGGTACATGATTATACACTAATGGTGTATTCAAGGTAAGCATTTAATTGATCCTACTATGAGGATATGTATATGGAATTTGTGATATGATTCAGAAATGGTGACAATGGCTAATTGATTGAGATGTGCTAATGTATTTGTTTGCACATATGCATTTTTTTTATATACCAAGTTTATTTGTATATGACTTACTAAGCTTTTGGAAAGCTTACTCTCTGTGTGTGTTTAATCTGTTTTATAGGTCGTCAAAGCTACTGAAGGCTCGGGACCGTCACGGATTGTCATCACACTACTAAAACTTAGTTTGGTACCCTTTGAAAATGTATATAGCTCAATGTGGCATGTATAGGCTAGTTTTTGTATGAGTTGTATAATGAACTTAGCCATGTGATTTGGCTAATTATGTTTTGGTAAGTATATATTGAGGAAAGGAGCTTGGTATAATTTAGATTTAGTCATGCAAATTGGTATGTTTGGAATTGGTTTGAATGGTTTGTAGTGTGATTACCTTAGTTGGCAAATGTGCATGAGATATCTTGTTAAATATGGCTTGTAGGTTTGACCCTTATGGGTGGCATCTTGGTCTTGTAAATGGCCTATAATGTCACACAGTTGTGGCACACGGGCGTGCCTAACGACTGTGGATGAGTTATAGGATGCAGTTTAGTATCACACGTCCTCGACACGGGCGTGTCTTCTGGCCGTGGTGTGCAAGTCAGTAGCTAATATAAAAGTACACGGCTAAACACACGGGCGTGCTTGGTGGCCGTGGTGGGGAAGTCAGTATATGACCTTAAAGTACACGGCCATGGCACACGGGCGTGCCTAATGACTGTGTTGGTATAGTCAGTATATAGACACGGTTGGATACACAGGGGCGTCTAGAAGCCGTGGATGACACACGGTCTCCTCCCACGGGCGTGTCTCCCCTGTAGTTTAGTAAGGTTTTAAATTTTCATGAAATCCCATATATGTTTCAGTTTAGTCCCTACTCGACTTCTAAGTTTGATTAAGGTCTTGAGGACCCGTTTAAGGGACATTATGTCTGAGAATGATGATTGAATGTATGATTTTGCCTGTGAATGTTTCCGATCTGTCTAGTAACGCTCCTAACCCTAATCTGGCAACGGACACGGGATAGGGGTGTTACAATATGGGTAACTATCCTAGACTTCAAAATAATTTTTATGGTAACACTTATAATGCAGGTTAGAGGTACCATCCCAATTTCTCGTGGGATGATCAAAATAGCCAAAGACAGGAACTTCCTCCAAATTTTCAACAACCACCTTACCAACAGGAAGAGGAGACGATCCTCGAAGAGATGCTGACAAAATTTATGGCAAAAATGGAAAACAATTTCCAAGAAACTGAGAGAACACTTAAAGATCAACAAGCGTCGATAGAAAAACTTACTAAATCAGTTGGGGAAGTCACTAATGCAGTTAGTCAACTTGCAAAGTTAATGGCAGAACAACCGCAAGGGCGTCTACCAAGCAACACAGAGATTAACCCAAAGGAGCAATTCCAAGCCATAACAGCTCAGGAGAGTATAGGGTTAGATGAACCCAATTCAATACAAGAAAGCAAGGTAGACGACGGTAAAGTTGAGGTAACACAAGAAAAGCCAAAACCAGTAATCAAAGAGTACCAACCCCGCATACCTTATCCCGATGCAATAAAGAAAGACCACACAGAGGAAGAATTCGGTGAACTCACACTTCGTGTAGACAACGAAACAATCACCCTTCAAGCTCTTGAATCAGCTAGGACATTGAGTAATAAAGGTACGAACGTTAATTCTATTGATAATCATTTGGTTCAACCTTCTTTACAGGAAGCATCACGAAATCACTTAGCTGAGCTAGATCTTAGACCGCGTGCCAACAAGGAAGAAACACATAAGGACAAAGCCTTAGGATTGACAAACTAAAAGAGTAGGAAACACAAATCAGAAAGGAACAGGAGCCGCACGAAGTGAAACCGAAGGAGACCCCAGACAAGCTGATAGGAACAACAAATCACATCAAAATAGAGGATCATGTATTGTTGAATAAGGAAGACCCTCGAATCACCAATTCAGACCTCAAGGCAAACGATGAAATCACTTTTGAGGTACTTAATGTCTTCCTATATGGCACAGTTGAGGTAAGCAATCCCAAATTCAACACTTTAGAGGTAAACACTACTCGACTTAAACTTTATATCCATAACCGAGTTGATCACATAAGAAAGGATTTCCACCTCCTCAAACCACCATGATTGTGCCTACAACAGGTAAAGTCTAGCTTAAGACTATAAATGAGCGCTTCTCGGGAGGCAACCCGAGCACTAACCCCATTTTTACATTTTTTAATTTTTAATTTTTTAATTTTCTTTCTTTTTCCTTTTAGCACCTAACCATAACTAACAAAAGAGCAGATTTTTAGGCCACACGACCCTACACACGAGCGTGCCCGTGGCCGTGTGGAAGCTAGGGGATGAACCATGGGAGTGCCAATAGTCGTGCACGACATAGAAAAATTTCTTTTCCCAACACGGGTGGCGATAATAGTCCAGGCCCGTGCCGACGCCCCGTGCGAGGTTACTGACTTGTTAAGCATGGGCTAAACACGGCCGTGCCTTCCAACCGTGCCAACATTCTGACCTATAGAATACGGGAGGAGCACGTCTGTATTAAATGACCGTGTGAAGAAAGACACAGGTGTGCCACTACACCCACGGCCGTGCCCGAACACCCTGAACGTGCCCAAAATTCAAAATCCCAAAACATGGGCTACATCTCTATTTTAACCTCCTTCTTCCTTTTTCTTTTCTAGTTGTCTTTCTTCTTTCATTTTCCATCAATTATTTTTAATTTTTATTTATTTATTTATTCATTTTATTTATTTATTTATTTTATTTTCTTTATTATTTTCTTCCTATTCTTTATGATATTTAGATTTAGCTCAGGATTCAATAAAATCAGAACAGCTGCTTCGAGGATTCAATTTCAAATGGTTCGATACGCTTCCCCAAGTTCACCTCCAATCCTATCCGGTTTCTTTTCATTGACTTCATCCAAAATTCAGGAAGTTTCACTTCTCTCCCCATCTTATGATTTTATTATTTTTCTATTATCCATCTTTGTACATTGAGGACAATGTACATCTTAAGTGTCGAGGGGGTTAACTATAGTATTATTTGAAAATCCCTGAATTATGCCTTGCTCAAAAGTAAAGTCTCTCATATTATGATTAGAATGAAATTTCCTATGATTTATGATCTTTGTTGATATGTTTTGGAGTAAGTCATTGATAATTGTGCATCGATGATTAAAATTGAAGGATACTAGAGAATCAAGCATGATAAGTTTATTTTTCAGAATTAAAATTTTTTTTAGGTTGTCTACCTGAATTTGAATATTACCTTGAAGTTTGAAATTTACGAGGTTAACATCAAAAACACCCATAAATTTTGTGAGATTTTGAGCCTTATAGAGCATATATTGTAATATCCTAGATTTAGGGGTTATGCGTTCGGGCATAATTCATGAGATAGTGGGCTTAGTGTAGGTTTGGATGTGTTTTAGGGGTTTTGAGAACCTTAGGATGTAGAGGAATGCCTTAAAAAATTATGAGATTTTATGTTTAAAAGGGGGAGCTTGGCTAAGGAGGCCTTAAGGAAAAATTGTGAAGGAATTTGGACATAAGGTTGGGCTTGGTAAAGTGGCTTGGAGGCTCCACTTAGAGCCTTGGTAGGTGACGCCATAAGCTGTGAGGAAGGGCTCAGGTTCGAGCAACGTAGGAAGCAGTGGGAGCTTTTGTTTTTGCGTCAAGGGAGAGAAGAGTTGGACGGCTTTGGGGCTTTGAAAAGATGAGGATAGGCTTGGTTTTCTTTTTAAAATTCGGCTAAAGGAGTAGGATAAATGTTGATTTATTTTTTTTATTTTGAATGGGTGTTAAAGAGATAAAATAGGAGATTAATAAGGGATATGATATGGGAAGAGCTAGTGGCCGATTGTGGGACTCTAGGGGAGGTGTTAATTCGGTTTTGAAGTGTGATATGAGTGTGTGCCGAAATTCTTAGTGTGTAGGCTTTTCTTTTTGAGGTTTTCTTTCTCTTCAAAGTTTCGGTCATTTGGAATAAGGTGAGTTGCAGAAAATTCTTCTACTTTCTCCTATTCTTCTTCTTTTTCTTTCAACCCCAAATCCATCCTTATTTCCTTGAAGCCGAATACCCCCTTTGTCATTAGAAGTTATAGTCGAAACTTTTCTACCATTGTTCACCATTGCCGAATCCTCCTAAGTCTCTCCTATCTTCTTTTCTTCAACTCCATACTTGCTCTTTTGATAGCCGAATGCACTCTTCTCTTATGGCCTACTTTTCCATCACCATTTGAAGGGCTTAGCCGAACCTTGTAAGTGCTTATTCTCCCATTTGTATTTTACTTTTTTATTAAGAGCCATAGCCGAATCTCAAAGTGCCCTTATTCTCTTTTCTTTGTCGCAAGTCTCAAAAGCCGTTTAGCTAAGGGTATAGTGCGGTTGACTACTTTCTCCTAGGCCTTTCAAAACGTGTCATAGCGGTAAGTATTTTCTTCCTTAAGTAATCGGTTTTGGATTCTTTCTTTTAGGGTGCCGAAATCAAGTGTTTGGCCTTGATTTCTATGGATGGCCGAATGTCCATTAAGCCTTAGTAGGTGTTCTTTTGGTGTTTAGTCGAAGGAAGGAAGCACTAAGGAGCCTCTCGGGATTTGTAGTGATCAAGGTAAGCAGTTGTGATATTCGGCCAAGGGCCATCTTCATAGTTTCTTGTATTTGGCCGATTCTAACATTTGTTAAATAGGGATTTCGACAACGTCAAGAGCAAGAAGTGGTTTCCGGGATTTAGATAAACAAGGTAAGTGGTTGCTAATATTCGGCCATAGGCCATATTTTGGTTATTAAGTGTTGACCGATTTTGTCTATAATGGTTTAGGGGCAAATCGACAGTTGTAAACAAAGCCTTCAGAATTCTAGATCGTTTCGATAAGGGATGGTTAGATTATGGTAGTTTATTCGATTAATATCTCGTACATTATTGTTTAACCGAATGTTTTGATTAAGTGTTCTACGATGGACGTGGATACCAGTCGAGGTAAAGGGGTAGTCCCTATCCCTATGTTTAAGAGAAGATTAGTCTCTGCAGTGCGGGATTGGCCACCGGGGTGTGGGCCAGCGTCAGAGCAGGAAAGTAGGCAGATAGCCGTAGTGTCGCTTAGTGATAGTATCGGGATCAAGAGCGTAGTACTTCAAGTTATCAGGTGTGTGATTAACCCACCGTTTTCCGGGTATATGCTTATATTTGTATGTGTTATGTATGTGCTAATAAGTGCAGTGATCATTATGAAATGGATCCCCTTAAGGGGTATGCCGATAATAAGGTCAGTATCAAATCTGATGGAAATGTGGTTATTAATGTGTATATGTATGGTATGCTGAATAACATGTACATGCATTATATATCATGACACTATTGTACGTGGTTTAGTGATGGCTACGAGCCTCACGTGAATTGATGAGTGGCTTTGTGCCTCATCGTGGTTGATATAGGCTATGTGCCATATCGTGGTTGATGAGTAGCTATGTGCCTCATCGTGGTTTTGATGTTAGCTACAAGCTACATCGTGGATTGGCGCTGACTGAGGTCGCGTTGTGGATTATTTACGATTTAGTTCGTGTGGACGGCATTAATTGCCAAATTGGTTTGTAGAGGTTAGAGGGCGATTTAGTAATCCCCTGGTGTGTGGTGGCTGGGTACGGGGGTGTGTAGAGGATGGACCCTAGGCTGGGGGGTGCACTTCACATAAACTCATTATCTGACATATGGATTAATGTGGAAATGGGCCAAACCCAATATGTGGACTCATGTGGATAAATTGCCTTATTATATGATATGTGATGTGGATATGGGCCAAGCCCAATAAGTGAAATCATGTGAATTATTTGTCTTGAGTATCTGACATGAGGATTAATGTGATAATGGGCCAAGCGCAATATATGGCATTATATGGATAACTTGCATTATTATATGATATGGTTTGGTTGTGGGCTAAGCCCATGTGGGTGGAATTCAGTGGACTAATTACACACTGAGTCTGTTTGACTCACCCAAAATTTTTACCAAACATCGCAGGTGATTCATGATGCTTGGACCGGGTTGGAGTGGATACAAAGGTGGCCATGCAGAAGTTATTTTTATGCCATGCAGAAGTTGTTTAATTTGTTTACGTATTTTATATCTTCAGTATTTTTGATTAAGTATTTATTGTAATAAGGGCCACTTAAAGTATTTAAGTATTTATTTTTAGTATGTTTAAGTTGGATCGACAATTAAACTAATGTTTAGAAATGTCTTATCTTCGGCAACTTACATTTTTAAAATATATACTAAAGTTTTCAATTTAGATATTTTGTAACAATAAAGTTTTACTTAGAATTTTAAATACGAGATGTTTTACCCACGACAACAAATTTTTATGTTTTTCTTTTAAGTCAAAATCTTTTCAACGTTTTCCGCAGTGGCATTCTAAATTCGGTTGTGGTGTATGGGCCGGGTTTGGGGTGTTACATATATTCTTTTTCGTGCTCACATTATTGATTATGATGTGTCAACTATGAACTGTTATTCTAGAACTTGCCTCGTTTATACATGTTGAGACCACATTTATGATTTGATATACAGAGATGATAACGGCACCCAGGTTTTAACCCACTCACTCCACTAAAAAGCCTACCTTCACAAATTAACCCCTAGTGAACCCTGTTGATCCTAACAACCCTTTTTATTGACTCACCTACTAATAACCCAAAACCCTTTGTATTTATCATCACTCTTCTTTTTGACTATCATTTAATCGAGATTTGATTTGATTAGTCACCTAATTATATTATGAGTGGAATTCATCCATTATTATTGATAAGTTTATTCTTCAAAAAAAAATCAAAGTACATTCAGTATTAGTAAGTGAGCTTATACAGTTAAAAGTTTATTCTCCAAAAGAAAAGTTCGTGTTAGTAGGATCATTACTTCTCAGTTGATGTAATTATTATTTTGGTAATTTTTAGGAAGGTACTTGTCAATTCAATCTCGATACTAACCTTCTAATTTAGCCTTTATCCTCACCTTTAACCCTAGCCCCGTTACAACCCTAACAAAGACCTTTTGATCTATTTATCATCTCATTTTACAGTGGTGGAGATTTGATTTTCAGGCAAGCCTATGGGATTAACTTTTCAGGTTCGACTTTTGAGTGCTTTTTCTTGAACCTTAAACACTTCGAGTGATTTGAGTGAATCTTTAGTGAGGATGTCAATTCTTGTCGATTTCGAATCAGAGGTAATTATTCAGGTAAGGGGAAACACCTATGTTCTCACACTATAAAAACTATGACTTTGATTGTTTGAATCTTTAGGACTCTTTGAGTTGAATTATCCATGTATGAATTATCTCTGAATTATGATGAAACATTATTGATGAATATTATGAATCAAGGAAGTTTGTTTTAATTGTAAGTTGAGAATTTTGCTTGAGGACAAGCAAAAGCTTAAGTGTGGGGGTATTTGATAAACCGTAAAAGTAATATATTCTAAGCCCACATTTAGTATGCTTTCGGATGAATTAAGCCTCGATTTATGTAAAAAGGTGCTCTTAATCCATTGTTTTCATGTTTTATACCCAGGAAAGCACCCGAGAATGAAAAGAATGAGAAACGAGCTTAAAATGGACCAAATTGGGCCAAGAGAGAAATCGACACGGCCTGACCCAAAGACCACACGGCCGTGCCTCATTAAAAGTCTGAACACGGCCTGGCCACGATTCACACAGGCGTGTGCCATGGCCGTGTCCCTGTCGCTGGAAAGAGCAATTTCATTCGGGAAAGGATACTTGGAGGCAAAGAAACGCATTCCAAAGCCTATTCAAACACCCAAATAGGAATCCTATTCGGATTAGGATACTTGGAGGTCAAGTAAGCCATCCTAAAGCCTATATAAACACCCAAGGGGGCAACTTGAAGGGGGAGTTGTAACACCCCAAACCCGGTCAATACACTACGACCGAATCTGGTATGTTACGGGGAAAATCGTATTTGTGAGGTTAGGTTTTCGTTTAAAAGTTTGATAAATCACTTTGATAAGATTCGTACTTGTAGAAATCTTGGGCATGATTGTTTAAAAATCAATGGTGCATTTGAAAACCCGGTAATTTTGGAAAAACTTAATCAGGTATGTAAATAAACGAGTTTGTTCCATTAAGAAATCTAAGTAATTCCTCATTGTTGCTTAAAACACTTTTACTTAGTAAGATAATGGATTCAAGTTGGGAAAACATTTGAGTTTCATTTATCTTAAATTACAGTTGAGTTACCCGATGGTAATGTTTAAAACATATCGCTTTGTAGTTTGAAAACTTAACTTTCCAAGTTTTAGCAAATTTTAACCATTAATTTGTTAAGGCATATTTAAAATCCACTACAAGCATGTAAATAACAAAAACCTGAATTTAAAAGGCCTTTTACAAACCAAATAAAAACCCAATGGAAATAAATAAAGTAAAGTACCAAGTTTTAAAAGTCAGAGCAAATCCGTAATTATTCATGGCATGAGCAGCTCGAGTCCATCCCGGCTCCATGTCCGCAACTAAGTGTCACCTGAAAGGTCAAAGGAGAAGGTGAGTCGCAAGACTCAGTGCATAAATCCCCTTCCTGGTAATGCAACATGCTAACACACATCATATCATAGCAATACAATTAATGCACCCGATCCTATCCATCCATAACACCTTTCTACCCCGTGTGGTACCAAACCACTGGAGGTGCCAAACCTCTGGTGACCCAAAGTCACGATATCCATCAATGTGGTGCCAAACCAATGGTGACCCAAAGTCACGAATAAACCATCTGTGATACCAAATCACTGGCGACAATCCCGTATCTCATAAGTGGGGCCAACCCACGGTGGTGTCAAACCATAGGGACGAGTCGCTATGAGGTGCCAAACCTCTGCTGTCCCAAAGACACAAGTGTGATACCAAATCACTGGTGACCGTAGTCACGAATCGAATGATGGGGCCAACCCATCGTGTGATACCAAATCACTGGCATCAATCCCGTAATATCAACTGTGGGGCCAACCCACTGTGGTGCTAAGCCACTGGGACGAGACGCTGAGGTGCCAAACTTCTGGTGACCCAAAGTCACAATAAATCAATCTGTGGTACCAAACCACTGGAGGTGCCAAACCTCTGGTGTCCCAAAGACACGGATATCACATTTCCCCCTCCTCTCATATCACCCATACATGTCATACTGATGCAAATCATGTAAATCATGCAGTCATGCTAATATGTTTAATATCACATCTCATATCACATACATCAGCAATCATGATAGCATATACCATTAATAGAACTCGCAATGAAACGGACTTACCCGGATCCGTACACATACCCCATTGGGTACCAAATCAACCATCATACTGTTTTGGTCTTAATAAGCAATCAGGCTATTAAACATATCACTAAGTAGATAGTGTGTTGGTTTACACACCTGTTAAAATGCAAGCTTAACTCAACGAACCGGTCTAAATCCCTCGAATACCTTGCTCCTATAATCGGCCAAACAGGAGATTAGCCACCTATACCATTCGGCCAAAACCATTTAAACCAAAGGGTTATCATTTGAACCCTTACCTTGCAAACGGTTTGGTTTCCTACCAAAACCCGAACCAAACAATGATTCCCTTACCAATCGGCCACACCCTAAAAATGAAAACGGTTAATCCTTTGAAGACTTGGCTTAATGAAAACTAAATGAATAGGCTAAAAGAACCCGTTCTTACCACCACTTACCAATTGCTTAACAGAGAAAGAAGACTCCTCTCGATTGCTTCCCAAAATCCGGATGTCCTATAATGAAATCGATTTAAACACAAGGGGTTAACTCCTTACATCAAGAGCCAAAATCGGCTCTAAGCAACCAAAGTCGACAAAGAAAAAGGAAGAAAAGAAATACCCATTCGGCCATGCACTTACCTTCTCTAACGATTGGAACTAAGAGAACGAGAACAACACCTTTCTAATATTCGGCCAAAGTGCAACTTAAGAGAAGAGGGGAGATTCGGCTAACACTCTAAACAAGAAGAAAAAGAGGATTTCGCTTGACTCTTGAAAGCAAAAAGAAGAAGAAAGGTGGTTCAAAAGGAGAAGAAGAATCGGCAAAGGTTGAAGAAGGATTCGGCTCAGTGAAATGGAAGAAATAAATGGAGAATTCGGCTAAGAAAGAAATGTGTATTCGGCACAAGTGTATCAAGAGAAAAATAAATGAAAGTATGAGAAAAGAGATTACTAGTTTTGGCTTAAACAAATGAAAAAGAAAGAGGGAGAGATGAACATTCGGCTACCAAGGTTTTCAACCAAAGAAAAGAGTATGGAGAGGAGAGAGTACTAGTTTCGGCTTACTCAAATGGAAAAGAAAAAAAGAACAAGGAAAGGAGCATTCGACCACAAGCACAAAATCAAAAAACAAGGCAAATTTTGGCAAGTAAGAGTTTGGACTTTCGGTTCTAAGAAGAAAATGAAGAAATACACTTGAAATTTCGGCTAGCTTTTTGACAAAAGGAGAATTTGACTTACAAGTTGCTTTTGGCCGAAAATGCACAAAATTGCCTATTGAATTTCGGCAATCCCACTCCCCACTTACCAAAACCGTCCACTCCCCCAACCTCTATCCAAAAATTCGGCCACAACTCCCCCAAACACTCCAAGCCACAATTTCAAACTAGTTTGAACTAGTCCACCTCCACAAATCACTATCCACCCACCATTTGAGCATTTGACTTGGTCTTAGGCAAAGTTTGAACTGCCTACAACTTCTCCCCTCCATGCCATCAAAATGGAAGCAAAATGAGAGCACTCTGCAGCTTGAACACAGGACCTCCCCCACTGCAAGTGGCGTCACACGCACAAGCCTCAAGTGGCGCCTATACTGCCACTCCACCAGCTCATCTCTCATGCTAAAATTCACCAAATAATATTTAAAAACCCCCAGTTTCTTCAGCTCCTCCCACCAAAGCCCAAAAGCAAAGATTTTTCCTACCACTCAAGCTTACACCTAGCTTACAACTAAGCCCCTAAGACATCAAGAACAACAACATAGCACACCAGACACATGCAAACAAAGCCACAACAAAAGTAGCCCCTAACCCGGGATATTATAGTTCTACCCCCCTTAAAATAATTTTGACCTCGAAATTACCTGATCAGAAGAGTTGCGGGTATTGCTGTCTCATCACATCCTCGGGTTCCCACGTAGCTTCTTCCACGCCATGATTCTGCCATAGCACCTTTACCAAAGGCACAGACTTCCTATGCAGAACCTTCACCTCCCGATCTAGAATCTGCACTGGTTCCTCCTCCATGGTCAAATCTGGATTTACCTCGATCTCTTCCACTGCTACCATGTGCGATGGACCTAAACGATAACGTCGAAGCATCGAAACGTGAAATACGTCGTGAATCTGACTTAGCTCTGCTGGCAACTCAAGCTGGTACGCTACTGGTCCCACTCGTCTCAGTACCTTATACGGCCCAATAAATCTCGGACTTAGCTTGCCTTTCTTTCCGAACCTCAACACTTTCTTCCAAGGCAAGACCTTCAAAAAGACCCTATCCCCCACAGCAAACTCTATATCTCTCCGCTTAAGATCGGCATAAGACTTCTGCCGCTCTAAAGCTTCCTTCAATCGAACCTGAATCAACTTAACCTTGTCTTCGGTCTCAGCAACCAACTCGGGTCCCAACAACTGACGTTCACCTAACTCCGTCCAACACGTAGGTGAGCGACACTTCCTACCATACAACGCCTCATATGGTGCCATCTTGATGCTTGCTTGGTAACTATTGTTGTAGGCGAACTCAGCTAATGGTAGAAACTCCTCCCAACTACCCTCGAAATCCAGAACACAACCTCTCAGCATATCCTCTAATATCTGAATAACCCTTTCCGACTGCCCGTCAGACTGCGGGTGAAAAGCCGTGCTGAAGTCCAAACGCGTACCCAGAGCCTGATGCAACGCTTTCCAGAACCTTGACGTAAATCTGGGATCCCTATCCGAGATGATCGATACTGGCACACCGTGCAGCCTCACTATCTCTGACACATACAGTTTCGCCAACCTCTGAAGCGAGTAGTCAACCCTCACCGGAATAAAGTGAGCTGATTTAGTTAGACGATCCACAATTACCCACACTGAATCCTTCTTGCTTGGCGTAAGCGGTAATCCACTGACGAAATCCATGGTTATCCTTTCCCACTTCCACTGAGGAATCTTCACTAGTTGAAGCAACCCTGACGGCAACTGATGTTCAGCTTTGACTTGCTGACATGTCAGACACTTACCTACAAACTCTGTCACTTCTCGCTTCAAACCTGGCCACCAAAACTGCTCTCTTAGATCCCTATACATCTTGCTACCTCCAGGATGCATAGCATATTGACTGCTATGTGCGTCCTGAAGAATCTTCTGCCTCAGCTCAACCTCCTTGGGCATACAAGCTTTACCTTGAAAACACAGCACCCCATCACTAGACAAACTGTAACCTTCCAAACCATCATCCTGCACCTGCAACCTCTGCGCACTCAGCACCTCATCCTCTAACTGTTTCTCCCTGATCTGCTCAACCCAAGTAGGCTTAACCTGCAACTCTGCCAGAATACTCCCGTCGTCATACAAACTTAAATGGGCAAACATCGCTCTTAAGTCCGAAACAACCTTACGGCTCAACGCGTCTGCCACCACATTAGCCTTGCCCGGATGATATTCGATCGAACAGTCGTAATCCTTTAGCAACTCAACCCATCTGCGCTGCCTCAAATTCAAATCCTTCTGAGTCAAAAGGTGCTTCAGGCTCTTGTGATCTGTGTAGACTATCGATCTCTCTCCGTACAAGTAGTGCCTCCAAATCTTCAAAGCGAAGACTACATCTGCTAACTCCAGATCGTGCGTCAGATAGTTGACCTCATGTGGCCTCAGCTGCCGAGACGCGTAATTATACTCATGTGGCTTCAGCTGCCGAGCTGGAAAGGTCAGAGTTTAGGGAATTTCTCGAAGATAGCTAGTTGATCTATCCCAAGAAGCCGAAATTATACTCAAGAGGATGGATTTTTCCTTCAATTCCTTCAGGGGGTTTTAGGGATTTCTTATGCTTCGTTTTATTTTTTCTCTTGAGATGTTTTCTTTATTTGTCATGAACTAAACCCTTCAGATACCTGAAGTGGATGAAACCTAGATGAATCTTATTATTTGAATTCTAATTATATGATAATTACTTAGTTTGTTCTTAATTATGTTGCTTAATCCAAATCTGATGTGCTTAGGTGGAGGAGGAATAGACCCTGCCTAAGAGTAGATCTAGCATAATTAAGCGGAGTTGATTGAACGCCTAGAGATAGGGTTACGAGATTTTGCCGGATTAGGGTGAAACCTAATATGGGAATCCACAGATCGATTTACTGCTATTCTAGGGGGTTGTTATAAGCGAACGAGAATTCCACTAATTAACTTAGGGTTAGACGTTATTCGCCTCGAGAGAGGGTTTAATATAGGTTAGGGAGTCCTACGGATCAAGCTAAGTAAAGAAATCATATGGTTCAGTGTTAAATAACAAGTGAAGTCTAGGTGGATTCTTCCTGAGGGTATCGTCGCAATCAACTAAGTTTTCCTTTGGTTTATTTCCCAATTCGTCCTTTTTTCTCTTGTGCCTTTAGCTTAGTAGTCATTAATTTAGATTAAAGCAACTTCACTATATTTTTAAGGCTAAATAATAAAAAGAAAGTTAGTATTAGTACTTTTAGTTCCTTTGGGTTCGACAATCCGGTCTTGCCTAAGCTATACTATGGTTTGATAGGTACACTTGCCTTTAATCGTTGCCAGAGTTAGTTTCCAGGTTTGATCATTCGTTTTATAAATTTTAAAGCTCTGATTTCAGCGATCATTGATGCAAGGGGGAAAAGTGGTGGCTTATGCATCTCGTCAATTAAGGCCACATGAGGTGAACTATCCCACGCATGATTTGGAGTTAGCTGCAGTGGTGTTTGCTCTCAAGATTTGGAGACATTATCTGTACGGTGAGAAGTCAATTATCTATACGAATCATAAGAGTCTGAAGTACCTCCTTACCCAAAAGGAGTTGAACTTAAGACAGCGGAGGTGGATAGAATTTTTGAAGGATTACGACTTCTCAATCGAGTATCATCCCGGAAAGGCTAACGTAGTGACGGATGCGTTGAGTCGTAAGGTGATATCAGATTTGAGTACGATGTTTGCTCATCTCAGTCTTTATGAAGATGGTAGCCTGTTAGCCGAACTTCAGGTGAATCCTGTTTGGGTGAGCCAGATTAAGGAAAAGCAGTTTCTAGATGAAGCATTGTGTTCTCGACTTCAACAAGTGGAAGGTGGTGAGATAGGAAATTTTGGATTGAATAGAAATGGAATATTGTGTTTTCGCGGGAAAGTTTGTATGCCTAAGGATTCGGAATTGAGACAAATGATTCTACGCGGGAAAGTTTGTATGCCTAAGTTTGTATGCTATGCACCCTGAGGGAAACAAAATGAACCGAGACCTCCGTGAGCAGTATTGGTGGCCAGGGTTGAAACGGGAGGTTACTGATTTCGTGAGCAAGTGCTTAACATGCTAGCAGGTGAAGGCGGAACATCAATTGCTATCAGGGTTACTACAACCGGTGAAAATTCCATTATGGAAATGGGAAAGGATAACGTTGGACTTTGTTAGTGGGTTACCCTTAACGCCTACTAAGAAAGATTCAGATGGGTGATAGTGGATTGGTTAACGAAGACTCCTCATTTCCTACCTGTTCGTATGGATTATTCATTGCAGAAGTTAGCCAAGTTGTATGTAGCAGAGATCGTGAGGTTACATGGGGTACCAGTGTCTATCATATCAGACAGGGACCCTAGGTTTACATCACAATTTTGGAAGGCTTTACATGAAGCTTTAGGTACAAAGTTAAATTTCAGCACGGCGTTTCATCCGCAGACTGATGGTCAGTTGGAGAGAGTAATCCAGATTCTTGAAGAGATGTTGAGGGGCTGTGTGATCGATTTCAGGGGTAGTTGGGAAACTTTTCTACCTTTGGCGGAATTTGCATACAACAACAGTTATCAATCCAGCATCCAAATGGCACCCTACGAGGCGTTGTATGGTCGTAGGTGTCGTACTCTTACTTGTTGGACTGAGCTGGGTGAGCGTCAGCTGTTGGGTCCTGAGTTGATTTCGGAGACGGAGGAGAAAGTTAAGGTAATTTGGGCTCGGTTAAAAGAAGCTTCGGACAGACAAAAATTGTACGTGAATCTGAAGCATAAGGATATAGAATTTGCGGTGGGTGATCAGGTCTTTCTGAAGGTCTCACCTTGGAAAAAGATCTTTAGATTTGGACGGAACGGCAAGTTGAGCCCTTAATCCATCGGACCATACCGTGTACTAAAACGTGTTAGGCCAGTGGCTTATCAGCTTGAGTTACCGCCGGAGTTAAGTCAAATACATAGTGTATTCCACGTCTCTATGTTAAGGCGTTATCGTTCAGATCTGCCTCATGTTGTGCTAGTGGAGGAAGTTGAGTTAAGACCTGACTTGTCTTTTGAAGAGGAGCCAGTACAGATTTTAGATCGAGATGTTAAGGTGCTGAGAAAGAAGTCGGTACCATTAGTCAAAGTATTATGGAGTAATCACGGATCAGAGGAAGCTACATGGGAGCCTGAGGACGCGATTCGATAGCAATATCCTCATCTTTTCTAATCAAGTAAATTTCAAGGCTGAAATTTTCTTTTAGGGGGGTAGAATTGTAACACCCTGAAATTCAGAATTTATGTTTGTGCATTGTAGATTGTGATAGGTTAGTAAAGAATATTAATTGTGTGGTTTTAGGGTCCTAAGAAGGCTCGGGGTTTGGAGTTGGGCCTTAGTAAAACTTTTGTGTTTAAACACTTTAAGAAGGGAAGGTAAGTAGCATCAAGGCTTATGGAAATAAGTGAGTAATTTGCTAGCATAAATGAGCATATGGTAAAGAGGATGTGGCGTTACATGAAGGGCTTTAGGGGGAGAGGTTCGAATCCCACTTTGTGCAAATTTTGATTATTTTTTTTGTGATATTCATCCATAGTGTCGGTCATGGATGTATTTAAGGCAAGAAAGACTTTTTAATTTTGGAAAGGTGGCTAAGGAAATAAGGTAAGGATGAGGGTAAGGAAAGAAATGAAAGAAAAGGAGCAAGAAGGGGGATATGTTGGCCGGTTTTAGGGAGAATGTTTTGGAAAGTGTTTATGGTCAATTTTTTTGATCCTTTTGGTATGGTATACACGGTTTTGGGGAAAGAAAAGCTTGGTAGCCGAATTTCTTTTTTCTTTTTAGATCATTTTGCTAGTTTTGGGGCATGAGAGGTATACTTTTCTCTTTGACCATTTTGTGTCTCTTTTCCAAATTCATCTCCCTCTTTGCTTTGGCCGAAACCTCCTAGTCTATTTGTGCATGTTTCTCCTTTGTTTTGACCGAAACCTCAATGCATTTTGGTTATTCTCTCTTTGATAGCCGAAACACCTAGCCTAATTGTTCATCTTACTTCTTTGTTTTGCCGCAACACTCAACCCACTATTGTTCATTTTTCTTTTGTTAGCCGAAACTAACTAAGCACTCCTCCTTCATCTTTTCTTTTCTTTCGATCGTTTCATCAACCCTTTTTCCTATTCAAAAGCCGAATATTGATAATCTTCTCCATCTTGCAAGTTGAACATCTCTTTCTTGTTTAAATCGGGTAAGTGACGTTATGTTAATCTTTTTATTCTTTTTCCCTCTAGCCGAATGAGTGTTCCTCATCATTCAATTGTTCCATCTTATTTCTAAAATCGAAAAGGTGTTCTCCCATACTCCCTCAAATTTTGATAATCTTCTATTTGTAGTATTCTAGTGGATTGGCCGAATACCACATCTTTGCCTATTCATCTCAAGTCATAAGCCAATCGATGAGAATCGGGATTATCATTGATTAAGGTAAGGGGTCTTTTCATAATCCATTCGTTATCGCTACTCGGTTATTGTGATAATCGGATTGAAAGTTTGGCTAATCGATTATGTTGTTAAGGACGAAATCACTTGATATTCTCTTCTTATTAAGTGGTAAGCCGAACCCTTTTTCCTTAGACAATCGATATATATATATATCATCGTAATATCATTTTGACTAAGATTTTATTCGATGGAGGCTAGTGGTACCAATTTGAAAGGGAAAGCGATTGGAGAACACAAAATGAGCGAATTTGCGATTCCTACTCCTAAGTTCAAGCAAAGGGCAGTATCGGCGGTTCAGGATTTTCCACCGGGTGGTGGACCATCATTCGGTGAGAATCGACAAATCGTGGTCGTTCACGATTTTGAGAGTAAGTATTATAGATCGCATGGTTTAGTTTTAGATTAATAAAAATCTCGTCTGTTAGATTAATCGAGTGTTATGTTGTCCTAGATGCCGACGATCAAGGGAGATTAATACTTACCAAATCAGGTGTGTAATCTCACACCGTAATCCCGTAGAATTATGATTCAGTAACATGTCGAATAGTAGATTGTTATTATTATACGGCTAAAAATCATAAAATTGGCATAAAATGAGGAATTTGCTTAAAGTATACTATTTTGAAAGATTTGACAAAATTAGCATTAAAATTGTTAAAATTACGAAAATGCCCCTACGGGCCGAATTACAAAAATGCCCTTATGGGTCGAATTACGAAAATGCCCCTAAAAGGCCAATTTGCTAGAATGCCTTAATGGGTCGAATTATTACTGCTTTTAAATGGGCCGAGTCATTGTAACAAATTACTTGATTAAGGGTTGTTATTTATATGTGAACATCTTATTATGTATGCTGCATTTTCATATATTGCATGGGTTGGGAAAAATGTTGAAGAAAAGTGTAGCCTGGCGGCATTGCCACAATAAAATGTTTATTATAATGTTTACATATGATATCGGTGGCTTGGCCATAATAAAATATTATAAATGGCAATTTGCCTACGATTTGGTGTGATTGGCGGGGTGGGTTGACTTGATCCCCACAGGTGTGATGGGTTGGTACGAGGGTGTGTTGGATGGATGGGTTGGGTTGGATACATTGCTTATATATACATTCTGTTATGTAAATGGGCTTAGGCCCAAGATATTGCAATATGGGTTCAGGCCTAGTGGACAACATAAAGGGATTATACACTGAGTTCTAGTAACTCACCCTTTTTCCTTAAACCCTTGCAGGTAATGGTCAATGACGTGGACTTGGGCCATGGATGACTCGGTGGAGGCCATACTTCAGAAATGGTGTTTTATTTTGAACTTTAGAATTCTATTTCCGTTCACTTTACTATTTTGAGTTTTTATGTTGTAATAAGGCCTATGTAGCATTTTATTTTTGCTTTATGTTTGACGTACTTTTATTTTGCTTGAATTGTTTTAAATGGGAATTTTTCTAAAAACTTAAATAAAGATTTTCCAAAATAAATTAACAAAGGGATTTCATAACAAACTTTTACAAATATTATAACTCAGAAATTTTCTCTCGAATTATCAACAATATTTTTCAAAAGTCATTGTTTATAAGATCTCTAGTTCAAATTATCGATTTATCAATCAACCTTCGAGGTTTGTAATACTTTATCAAATATTTCAAATCAAAGTTGTTTTCTTGATTATAACAAATAACACCTATTTTAGTACGAATAAAAATGACTTAACATGTTTTTCTCATGTGACATATCAGATCTGGTCATAACGCATGGGCCGGGTTTGGGGTGTTACAGGTGGTCAAAGCAAAAACAGTTAGGAAAAGGAGATAGCTTAGCTGAAGGGTACAAATCAGAGATATGGGATTACACTCGCATCAATGTGACTCAGAACCATCTTCAGGAATTAAGAGAGATATGGGGTCAGTGGAGTGATGAGACCAAGCATTTGTTTTACTGCAGCTATGGGAACTTGCCTCTGTTGGATATGAAGGTAGATGAACATCTATTTCGAGCTATCTCCCAATATTGGAACTTTGCGTATAGTTGCTTTACTTTTGGAAGAGTTGATTTGGTACCTATGGTGGAGGAGTATACAGCTCTATTGCGATGTTTCAAGATTCAAGTTGATAAAGCTTACTCGAGGGCTCCTAACATTCCAACCTTTGTGAGGGGACTGATAAATATTACGGGGATGAGCGAACAGTGGGTCATAGCCAGAATTAAGCAAAAAGGTGAGTATAAGTGCATCTCATGGAAAGCTTTGAAAGATTTGATTTTAAAGCATCCTGATAAGAAAAAGAAAGTCGATGTATTTGCTTTGAGTATATATAGATTAGTGATCTTCCCATGGAATACGTAGATGAAGCTGTCTCAGATCTTTTTAATCGACTAGACAAACAAGTCACACCTGTTCCTGTGATCTTGGCAAAAACATTTCGATCATTAAGTGCATGTAAAAGAGCTAGGGAAGGCAGATTTATAGGATGCGCACAATTGTTGTTGGCTTGGTTTCATAGCCACTTCTGTAGAGCGGACAAGATTTCTTATTGAGTCTTCTCAGAAAATTACTCTCTATTAAAAGAGATAGTGGCTACTCCCAAGAGAGATGACATATCTGAGGAAAATTGGATAGCGCTTCTACGAAATCTCCGAGAAGAAGATGTTGAATGGAGAGCTCCCTGGATGTTTCCTAATGAAGTTCTGTATCAGTATGGGAGTTTTGATTGGGATCCTCAACTTGGAATTTGGGGAGCCATTAGATATGCGCCTTTACTTATATTAAGGCAATTCAGATCGAGGCAATTTGTACCGGCTACACACAGATTAGCTCAAAGTGATTTTTTGTATAAAGGGGATAGCTACAAGAAGAAGGTTAAAGAGATTTCTAATGGTTGGAATTAGTCCCATCATATGAAGAGAGTGGATGTAAGCCCAATGACGACCCCAGAGTATAGTGGATGGTGGAGTAGAAGAGTCAATGACAATATCCCTGTGCCAAGTCTAGAAGGCGCTCGATCGATCGAAGAGTACTTACGTGTGGTCCCATCGAAATTGGAGATGATAAAACAAGATTTCGAAAGGAGGAATTCAGAACTTGGAAAAAAGATAGAGAAGTTAGAAGAGGAAAAAGTGTACCTAAGCTTAGACGTGGATGTTCAGAAACTAGAGACTGAAAAGATAAGAAAGGAGAAAAGGAAGATTGAGGAAGATCGAGATAGCTTGAAGACTGAATATAAGAAGATGTGTCTATCGATGAAGAATGCCTGGATTGGGGAAGACTTCAGAACAGTGGCAACAAGAGGTCCAGGAGGAAAACACCAAAGCTGACTATTGGAAGAGGAAATTTCAAGAAATGCAAGCGTAAAATGACGCCTTAGAGAAAAGTTTGTCAGGAAGTCGAAGTGAAAAGGAAGAATTGAAAGCTAGAGTGGCTGAACTTGGACGATCTCTTCATCACCATCGAAGCCATAATTCTGCGATCGAGCTAAAGTCAAGTTTGAACAAGATTGTGGAAATGAAGGGTAAGATCGAAGAGTTAGAATCGACATTGCATAGTTGTGAACTTCGGATCAAGCTTCTTGAAACAAGAGAAGGGCATTGGAAGGAAGAACTTCGTCATTCTCACGATCAAGTTAGAAGTCGGGATTTTCTCATGGGTAAAGCATAGTCCAGATTCGAGAGGTAGCTGATCACCTACAGGCTTTTGCAGTACAGGCTGATACATTAAGCACGAAGTATGAGCTACAGCCAGATCGTGGCCAAGAGTTATCTTCGTTGTTTAGGAAAATCAGAACTTTGGGCCTTAGGGCGAAAGCATATTTGTAATCTGTTTTGTGTAAAGGATTTTGTTTTCTAATAACGATTTCTAAAATGAAGTTGAATCAGAATCGATGCCTCTTTGCATTCATGCATTTGCATTACATCATATCATATGCATTCAAGTCTATAGAGAGAGTCTAATTAGTTGAAATTAATGGAGAGAGAGAGAAAGAGAAGGAAAATCTGGAAGCTGAACACCCTTACGGTACACATGCCAAGTCAAAGAAAATGGATCAAAGGCTGGAACAATTCCAAAGAGATATGCAAGACTAGATGCAATAGCAAATGGAAAAACTCCAACAAGAGATGAGGGACCAAATGTTGGTGGTTCAAAGGAATATGATGACTTAAATGGCCCAAATGCTGAGTGGTGCAATGGACAAAGGAAAGGGCCCCATAGTTAATGCTGAAGATAATGAGGATTTTCCTAGGGGATTCACTCTACCACACGTGCAAACACAACCTGAGGAATATCCCAGAAGGCCACTTCTCACGATTAGGCCTCAGTAAGGGAAAGCTAACACTGGAGTGCCCATGAATTTTCAAGTCGACATAGGATCCAACCCAGGGGATAACCCTGCTAATCCTGTTATCCCTGACCTAGACATAGCAGAGTGAGGGGATCAGAACTGAATCTTCAAGACAGTTGGAAGATCGCTGTAGATGGTTGGATGAAAAATTCAAGGATTTGGAAAATGCCGACCATCACCATGGTATTGACACAAAGGACTTGATTTTGGTCCTAGATCTGGTACTTCCTCATAAATTCAAGATGGCCGAATTTGAGAAGTACAACGGGACTAGTTGCCCTGAAGCCCACATCACTATGTTCTGTAGACGCATGACTGGCTATGTGAACAATGATCAACTTTTGATTCATTGTCTCCAAGACAGTTTAGTGGGGGCAGTGTCCAGGTGGTACAATCAACTCAGTCTCGCTAACATTAGCTCCTGGAGAGACTTAGCTCAAGCCTTCATGAAGCAGTATAATCATGTTACAGACATGACGCCTGATAGAATCATGTTGCAAAACATGGAAAAGAAATCGAATGAAAGCTTCAGGCAATACGCGCAAAGATGGAGGGAAGTTGCAATGCAAGTTCAACCACCTCTCTTAGAGAAGGAAACCACCATGCTGTTTATCAACACTTTAAAGGCGCCTTTTATCACCCATATGATAGGAAGCACCACTAAAAGCTTCGCAGATATAGTGATGGTAGGGGAAATGAGAGAAAATGCCATAAGGGATGGTAAGATTGAAGCGGGAAAAACCACTAGAAGGTCTGCTCCTAGGAAAAAGGATAGTAAAGTAAATAATACGAGTACATACAACAAAGGGTACTCAAAGGCAGTTACTATTAGCCAGCCGAAAGTAGTTACTGTCGGACAACAAGAATCGACAAGACAAGAACCAGACCCCAAACAAAATTCTAAAAAGCTCCAATTTACGCCAATTCCAATGACGTATAAGGAGCTATGTCAAAGTTTATTCGATGCACGCGTAGTGTCCCCATATTATCTACAGCCGTTACAATCCCCATATCCTAAATGGTATGACTCAAATGCCCAATGTGATTACTATGCAGGAATAACGGGGCATTCGATAGAAAATTGCACTGCCTTCAAAAAGGTAGTTGAGAGGCTCATCAAGATAGGGATTGTCAAGTTTGATGATACACCTAGTGCGGAAAACCCATTACCCAATCATAGAGATAAGGAGATAAATGCGATTGGGGAAAATCTCGTAAGAAGGACCAAAGGGGGATATCTCAGAGGTGAAAACTCCGTTGAGAATGGTGTGGAAAGAAATGGTAAGAAGAGGAATGATATTATCCGATTCCTTGAAAGGATGTGAAGAATTAAGGAACCACTGTGTGTTCCACAAAGCTGAAGGACATGAGATCCAAGAATGTACTGAGTTTAAGATCCAAGAATTGACAAAGCAAAAGGTCAATTACTCGATGATCATAATTTCTCGACCGAGAAATACAGAAGGCGGAGCACAATTTGCTCCTAAAGTTGTAATCTAGAAACCTGTTTCCTTTCTTTACAAGGATAACAAGATGGTACCCTGGAATTACGACTGTAATGTGACGACACCGGGAGTGGAAAACTCAGCTAGCACTTCCAAGAAGATCCAAAGTGAGGGATTCCACACACGAAGTGGAAGGCGTTACGACTTGGTAAACGTCAGAACAGAACTAGCAAGGTCAAAGACTGTGGTAGTTGAACTAGAGAAAGGACCTGGTGCCCTTATCAACGAACCTGTGAAGGAGGAAGAGGCTAAAGAATTTTTAAAACTCTTGAAGCACAGTGAATACAGCGTGGTAGAGCAGCTGCGTAAGCAACCGGCTCGTATGTCGGTGTTAGCCTTACTTTTAAGTTCGGAAGTACATCGTGAGGCTTTGATGAAAGTACTGAATGAGACTTACGTTACTAAAGATATATCTATCAATAAACATGACCGATTAGTTAGAACATAAGTGCTGATAACTTTATTTCCTTCAGTGACGATGAAATTCCACCTGGGGCATGGGATCAACCAATGCCCTACACATAACTACTTGTTGTAAGGGATATACTCTGCCGAGCGTGCTAATCGACAATGGATCAACCTTGAATGTCTTACCGTTGTCGACACTAAAGAGGTTACCGATAGACAGTTCTTACATGAAGACACGCCAAAACATAGTGAGAGCATTTGATGGCACCGAGAGAAGAGTGATGGGAAAAATTGATACACCATTACAGATTGGGCCAAACAAGTATGAAGTGGATTTTTTGGTGATGGATATCAAACCCTCGTACAATTGCTTGTTGGGAAGGCCCTGGATTCAATCGGCTGGAGAGGTGCCCTCATCGCTACACCAAAAATTGAAGTTAGTGACAGAAGGTCGGCTAGTTACCATAAACGTGGAGGAGGACATCATAGCTACTGTTACCAACGATGCGCCATATCTAGAGTCGAATAAAGAAGCAACTGAATGCTCTTTCCGATCTTTAGAGTTAGTGAATGCAACATTTATCTTGGAGGGGAATGAGGTTCCAGTGCCTAAGATATCCAGGACCACGAAGATGGTCCTACAAATGATGATGGGGAAGGGAGCCTTACCAGGAAAAGGATGGGGCAGACATCTCCAAGGGGAAGTTCAAGTGCCGATGCTGAAAGAGAAGAGGGACCATTTTGGCTTGGGTTTCAGGCCAGATGCTAAACAAAGGAAGAAGGAAATCGAGAAAAAGCAAGAAAGAAGGAGAGCACGGTTGAATGGGGAAGAAGTCCAGTGGGAATCGATGACATTCCCCCATATATCCCAGACCTTTGTATCCAGAGGAGTAATTCACCCCGAGAGAGGGTTATTGGAAAGTCCTCACATCAATGCCATACACGGGGAAGAAGTTGAACAAAGAAACCTGTTGGGCATTTGCCCTTATGAACCTGGAAGTGTTTTGAACAATTGGACTGCAGAGGAACTTCCTGTAGTTTTTAGAGATTATACAGAGTAATATTCAGAACGCTCTTGTTGTTTTTTAGCCTAGGAACAATAAGATTTGTTTTGTGAAATAGGCTCATGTTCAGAAATTGTTGTTTCAATAAAATACATTTTTGATAATTAACTTGAGCAAATATTCTTTCATTCTATTCTTTTGACTTTCTAATTTCATTCCAAATTTTTTATTTCTCATTCATATCACGTGAATAGTTGTCCTCGAATTCATTTGTTCTTTGTACACTCTTTGGTGCCCACCACAAGTTTCTAGATATCAATGACATGAGCAACGATACTACAGATTCATAAGTCCATTTTGAGCAAGACATGTGTTTAGAGGAATCTCAGGATTTTGAAGATGACAGAGATTGTGACTTATCTCCAGATTTGTTAAAAATGGTAAAGCAAGAGGAGAAAAAAATTTTACCCCACGAAGAGTAGGTAGAAAACATAGCCTTAGAGGAAGGAAAGGTTGTGAAAATTAGAACGCGCATATCCAATGAGACGAAACAAGATCTTGTTGAGTTGCTACGGGAATTTAAGGACGTCTTTGCATGGTCATACCAAGATATGCCCGGATTAAGCACTGATATTGTGGTACATCGCCTTCCCATAAGAGAAGAGTACAAGCCAGTTCAGCAAAAGCTACGAAGGATGAGGCCTGATGTAGTGTTGAAAACAAAAGAAGAGGTCCAGAAACAGTTTGATGCTGGTTTTCTACAAGTGGTCAAGTACTCTGAGTGGGTTGCCAACATTGTTCCCGTCCCTAAGAAGGATGGAAAGGTCCGAATGTGTGTAGATTATAGGGATTTAAATAAAGCTAGCCCAAAAGACAATTTCCCTTTGCCGCATATTGACACGTTGGTGGATAATAGGGCAGGATTTTCATTGTTTTCCTTCATAGATGGCTTTTCAGGATACAATCAGATCAAGATGCACCCTAAGGATATGGGGAAAACTACCTTCATAACACTGTGGGGGTATCTTTTGTTATAAAGTAATGCCATTCAGACTAAAGAATGCTGGGGCAACATATCAAAGGGCCATGGTAACATTGTTCCACGACATGATGCACAAAGGGATTGAAGTATATGTTGATGATATGATTTCCAAATCTAGAACAGAAAAGGAACACATTGAGGTTTTGAAGAAATTATTTTTAAGGTTGAGAAAATTTCAATTGAAGCTCAACCCAGCAAAGTGTACTGTTGGAGCTCAGTCAGGGAAATTAATGGGTTTTGTGGTTAGCGAGAGAGGAATCGAAGTTGACTCAAACAAGGTCAAAGCAATACAAGAAATGCCTCCACCATGCACTCAAAAGGAAGTTCGAGGCTTTCTCGGAAGATTAAACTACATTACTCAGTTTATTTCACATTTAACTGAGAAATGTGATCCCATATTTCGTCTTCTCAAGAAACACAACCAGGGTGTATGGGACGATGAGTGCCAGAAAGCTTTTGACAAGGTCAAACAATATCTGTCGAATGCCCTAGTACTGTCTCCACCTAATCCAATTAGACCATTGATACTGTATCTGTCAGTATTCAATAACTCCATGGGATGTGTGTTTGGCCAACATGATGAGTCAGGAAGGAAAGAAAAGGCGATATACTATCTCAGCAAAAAGTTCACTGAATGTGAAATGAGATATTAGTTGATCGAAAAATTATGTTGCGCCCTGATTTGGGCAACTCGGAGATTGAGGCAGTACATGTTATATCATACTACCTGGTTAATTTCGAAGCTTGATCTGTTAAAGTATATGATGGAGTCCACTACTTTGAATGGAAGGATGGCTAGGTGGCAATTTTGTTGTCTGAATTCGATATAGTTTATGTAAACCAAAAGGCTATAAAAGGGAGCGCAGTAGCAGAATTTTTGGCTAGCAGAGCTTTGGAAGATTATGAACCTTTGAGCTTTGATTTCCCAAATGAAGAGCTGATGTGTGTGGCAAATAATGAAGATCGTGTATGGAAGCTAAACTCTGATGGAGCATCAAATGCTGTGGGAAATGGAATTGGGGCAATCTTGGTATCTCCTAATGGTGATTATTATCCATTTACATGAAAATTAGATTTTGATTGCACGAACAACATGGTGGAATATGAAGCATGTATCATGGGAATTCTAGTAGCTGTAGAGCGTAAGATTAGAGTTCTAGAGGTATATGGAGATTCTGCCTTAGTAATCTACCAACTTAATGGAGAGTGGGAGATAAGAGATCCCAAGCTAAGTGATTATCGAAAAATAGTTCTGGGATTGATTGAGGAGTTCGATGACATCACTTTTAATTATCTCTCACGTGATGAAAACCAAATGGTGGATGCTTTGGCAACCTTGGCCTCTATGATCAAAGTAAACAGATCAGAGGATATGAGACCCATTTAGATGAGTATTTTCGAAGTTCCAGGTCATTGTTATAATCTGGCAGAGGAGGAAAAAGATAATCATCCTTGGTATCATGATGTATTGCGATATGTAAAAAATCATGAATACCCAGAGCATGCAATTGAGAATGAGAAAAGGACATTAAGAAGATTGGCCGGGGATATCTTGTACAAAAAGAGAAAAGATCAAGTACTATTGAGGTACGTTGCTGCAGTTGAAGCTAGGAAAATCCTGGAAGAGGTTCACGAGGGCGTTTGTGGAACACACGCTAATGGATTCACAATGGCCTGATATATAATAAGATTTGGATATTATTGGTCTACCATGGAAGGTGATTGTATCAACTATGCTAAGAGATGTCATAAATTCCAGATTTACGGAGATAAAATTCATGTGCCTCCATCACCTTTGCACGTTATGACTACCCCATGACCATTTTTCATGTGGGGCATGGATGTTATTGGACCGATCTCACTGAAAGCATCGAATGGACATCAATTCATCTTCGTGGTAATTGACTACTTCACGAAATGGGTAGAGGCTGCTTCATATGCTAGCGTCACTAAGTCAGCAGTTAGTCGGTTCCTGAAGAAGGTGATCATTTGTCGATATAGAATGCCCGAGAGGATCATATCAGACAACGCACTGAATTTGAACAACAGCACGATAGCAGAAATTTGTAGACAATTTGGGATTAAACACCACAACTCGTCTCCATATCGTCCAAAAATGAATGGGGCAGTGGAAGCGGCCAACAAAAATATCAAGAAGATAGTAGGGAAGATGACTGAGACTTATAAAGATTGGCATGAGAAACTACCATTTGCACTCTATGCTTATCGAACTTCCGTCAGAACCTATATTGGGGCAACGCCTTTCTCATTGGCCTATGGAATGGAGGCAGTTCTACCAATTGAAGAGGAAATACCTTCTCTTTGGGTTTTGTCAGAAATAAAACTGGATGAAGCTGAATGGATCCAGGCTCGATATGATCAGTTGAACTTAATTAAATAAAAGAGGCTAAGGGCTATTCATCACAGTCAGATGCACCAAAAACGAATGATGCGAGCCTACGATAAGAAAGTTTGCCCAAGAGAGTTTCATGAGGGGGACCTTGTATTGAAAAAGATCATTCCCATACAAAAGGATTTCAGAGGAAAATGGATGCCGAATTGGGAAGGACCAAATGTGGTGAAAAAGGCTTTCTTTGAAGGAGCACTGATCTTGACCGAAAAGGATGGGAAAAGCTTACCCAATCCTATGAAATCAGACTCAATCAAAAAATATTTTGCTTGAAAAGGAGAAGAGGCCAAAGTGAAAACCTGCAAAGGGCACTTTGAGTTTCTAAAAAAAAATGGAGAGGCAAAGGCGAAAACCCGCAAAGGGCGCCTTGAGACCGAAGCGGTTTTGAGTTGAAAACCCGAAAAGGGCGGCTCAAATTTTGAAATGGGGTTTGAGTAATCTTGCTCTACTTGAATCAACCAAGAATGAAGTCTGTTGCGTAATTGGGGCATCAACAAAGTACTTTGGGTCTTCTAAACACATTTTGAGCACAAGGCAGTCTTCATGAAGTTTGTATATAGAAGCTTAATATGCGATATCTAGGGCATCTGATCTTTGTCCTATTCATTTTACTATCTTTGGATTCTTTTTCTTCTCAAATATATGTTCTCAATTAATTTTTTTGTATTTTATATAATTCATTTAACTCTTTTTGAGATCAATTTATTTGTTACCCATTATTCATAAATGTGTCGCGTTGAAATAATGCTTGACGAACTAATAATTTCACAAAAAGAAATTCTACATATTACTTTGGAAATTTCTAGATAAGACAAAGAACCGAAACAGGACAATTGTTTAGAATTTCCATGTGCATAGAAATATTTGAGAAAGAAGAGTCTGGATAGAGACTATTTCTCTAAATTCTTTGTCCAAATGATAATTGGACAAAATAATGAGTTGATGTGATGGAAGTAAGTGATGTCATCAGGTCATAACATTTGAGGAATGGTGTGGCGAACTTCAGAACCCTTGAATTGTGGTTAAATGGGTTGAATTTGAAATAAGTCCTATACCCTAAAATTGCAGATGGGACAGATTGAAAAAGTTCAATTCCTATCATAGTAGGATTGTACAAGCCTTGGGTCTTCAAGTTTCAAGTGGAGTTGACTCTGAAATTACAGCGGGGCAAGCTTAACTAAAAATGATGATTGGCATAATAGTATAATAATATGGTCATATGCGAATGACCTTGTAAGTGGAGAATAGGTATGTTTAGTCTTTATTAAATATGTTATGTATGTTTGTTCATATTAACAATATTTAACGCTGCATATGGTATTGTCTATTAAACTCATGTTTCACATATATTCGGCATGGCTTTGAAATATGTACATTAACTTATAAATATGGTATATGTTTGAAATGAATTCGATTGAACTCTGAGATAGGATTTCTATATTTAGATAACAAAATGCTATTTGTATAGATATTTGCAAATAAGATCTATGTGATTATGTGAATGTATGAAAGCTGCGTTTCCTTTGGTAATACCTCGTAACCCTAATCCGGTGACAGATTAGGGTTAGGGGTGTTACATTTGATTGGTATCAGAGCTATGGTTTAGTCGGTTCTCGGACTAACGTAGCGTGTGTGAGTTTAGCTATATATGCCATAAATTTTTTATTGTGATAGTGTGATGACTTCTGACAATGAAATGTGTTTTCTTCTTTCGTATAGTAAATGGATCCTGATCCCGAGCGAGCTGTAGCTGATGATGTCGAGAGTGTGGCGCTTGCTCCCGCGCAAGGGACCACGCCGGTTGAATCTGGACCAGCTTCAAGTAAGCAAGATGAGGGGGCTAAACAAGCCTTCTTTAGTATAATGAACGATTGGTTTAATCAATATATACGGATCAATCTGGCTGTTCAACAACCCCCGAATCCGAATACTCCACCTGTAGTACCAGTGGTACCCCCGATCGTTAATCCTGAGAGAATAAATAAGCCTCCGATTGACAGAATTAGAAAACATGGGGCTCAAGAGTTTAGAGCTGAGATGATGATGATGCTGAACGAGCTGACTTTTGGCTTGATGATACAAATTGTGTTTTTGATGAACTCTCCTGTACACCTAATGAGTGCCTGAAATGTGCTATATCTTTATTACGGGATTATGCCTACTATTGGTGGAACACTCTCGTATCTGTAGTTCTAAAGGAACGAGTTACTTGGGTCTTCTTCCAGAAAGAGTTTCGTAAGAAATACATTAGTCAGTGATTCATAGATTTGAAACGCAAGGAATTTCTATAGCTTAAACAAGGTCGTATGACTGTATCTGAGTATGAGCGCAAATTTGTGAGACTTAGCCGGTACGCCCGCGAGTGTGTTTCATCTGAGGCTGCTATGTGCAGAAGATTTGAAGAAGGGTTAAACGAAGATATAAAATTACTGGTTGGCATACTTGAAATAAATGAGTTCGTGGTACTTGTTGAGCGAGCTTGTAAAGCAGAAGAGCTAGGGAAAGAAAAACGAAAAGCTGAGTTTGAAGCTAGAGATTTCCGTAAGAGATCAGAGGGTAAATTTCCTCAAACATCATCAAAGAAGTTCAAAAATGACAGTAGCCGATTTAGAGCTAATACAGGGATCTCTATACAGGAAAGACCACCAATGAGTTCACGAGCTACCTCGATTGCTAATGTCGACAACACTCGACCGAATAAGCCCGAGTGTCAGCATTGTGGCAAGCGACATTTTGGTGAATGTTGGGGCAAATCCAACAATCGAGCTTGCTACAAGTGTGATTCGCTAGATCATTTTATTCGGGATTGCCCGGAGATAGCTGAAAAAGACAATGCTCAGAGTGCAAGACCGAGCGGTACTGTAGCTAGAGGTAGACCATCTCGGAATGTGGGAGGTAGGAGCGGCACTCAGAGAGGGACTTTAGATACAGCTATTCGATCAAAGGCTCGTGTACCTGCTAGAGCCTATGCCATTCGCGTTCGAGAGGAGGCTTCATCTCCAGATGTCATCGCCGGTATATTTACTCTCTTTAATACTAGTGTAATTGCTCTAATTGATCCTGGTTCAACCCATTCCTATGTGTGTGAAACGTTAGTATCCAGCAAGACTCTACCTGTTGAGTCTACTGAGTTTGTGATCCGGGTTTCGAGCCCCTTGGGCTGATGTGTGCTAGTTGATAGAGTGTGCAAGAATTGCCCTTTAATGATTCGAGATTCATGTTTTCCGGCTGATTTGATGTTACTACCATTTGATGAGTTCGACATTATCCTCGGTATGGATTGGTTAACCGTGCACGATGCAGTAGTGAATTCAGATGAAAGACTATTGATCTGCGGTGTCAGAATAATGAGATAATTTGAATTGAATCTGTGGATTTGAATGGGCTACCAGCAGTGATATCTTCGATGTTGGCTCGACAGTATTTGAGAAAGGGTTGCGAAGCTTACTTTGCTTATATGATCGATAGTAAAGTGACCAAAAAGAAGATTGAATCTGTACCAATTGTATGTGAGTATCCGGATGTGTTCCAGGAGGAATTGCCGGGATTGCCACCTATTCGGGAGGTAGAGTTTGGTATTGAGTTAGTGCTAGGGACGACTCCGATCTCGATAGCTCCATATAGAATGGCACCGACTGAATTAAAAGAGTTGAAAGCTTAGTTGCAAGAATTGATAGATCAAGGTTTTGCTCGACCGAGTTTCTCTCCCTGGGGTGCGCTAGTCCTATTTGTGAAAAAGAAGGATGGAACTTTGAGAATGTGCATCGACTACCGACAACTCAATAAAGTAACCATAAAGAATAAATATCCGTTGCCTCGTATTGATGATTTATTTGATCAGCTAAAGGGAGCCTCAGTATTTTTGAAGATCGATATGAGATCAAGTTATTATCAGCTGTGAGTTAGAGACTCAGATGTACCTAAGACCGCCTTTCGGACGAGATACGGCCATTACGAGTTTTTAGTGATGCCGTTCGGACTCACTAATGCCCTTGTTGTTTTCATGGATTTGATGAATCGAGTATTCAGATAGTATCTGGATCGGTTTGTGGTTGTATTCATAGATGATATTTTGATCTATTCGCATGATGAAATCAAGCATGCCGAACACTTAAGACTTGTGTTATAGATTTTGCGTGATAAGCATTTATACGCGAAATTTAGCAAATGTGATTTTTGGTTAAATGAAGTCCGTTTTCTGGGGCATGTTGTTTCAGCATCAGGTATTCGGTTTGATCCAAGTAAAATCTCGGCTATACTTGATTGGAAACCCCCGAGAAATGTTTCTAAAGTTTGGAGTTTTCTGGGACTTGCCAGTTACTATAGACGCTTTTTGAAAGGATTTTGGGTCGCTGGAATCAGAGTCTTAAAATTTATAAAGAGAATGATCAAACCTAGAAACTAACTCTGACAACGATTGAAGCACTACACCAAAACAGACTTTTAGCGGCGTTTTTTAGGCTTTTAGCGGCGTTTATAAGCGCCACTAATAGTATTTGCGATGCTCTCGAAAGCGCTGCAAAAAACGCCGCTAAAACAAACGCCGCAAACTTTAGTGGCGTTTATGAGAAAAAAATGCCGTTAAAGATAATGACTTTTAGCGGCCTTTTCCCACAAACGCCGCTAAAAGTCAGGGCTTTTAGGGACGCTTTCTTTACAAACACCGCTAAAAGCATGACATTTAGAGATGCTTTCTCTAAAAATGTCGCAAAAAACTTGACCTTTAGCGACGCTTTTTCTGAAAATGCCACTAGAAGCATGACCTTTAGCGGCGCTTTTTCTAAAAACGGCGCTAAAAGTCATGAAAAATAAAAAAATAAAATATTATAAAAAATAATAAGATTAAAATATTATAAAAAATTTAAGGGAAAAATAGTAAAATTAAACATTTTTCAGCCCATAACATTTAAACCAAAAAAAAAATTAAGGCAATCAATTCTAGGATTTTAATTAAAAAATTAAGCCACACCGTAAAACCAGCCAATAAAAGAAGTGGGGGAAAGAATAAAGAAATAAACAATAAGGATGTATAAAATTTTATCAGCAAAACAAAATCATGGCGAGATTGTGTTATTTATCTGCTGCACTAACTCCTCATTGTTCATCACTTTAGGTTGTTGCTTCACAATTAGGGCAATCAACTTCCACACTGCATATTAAAAGAAAAGAAGATATTAAAGCAAATTCCAAAAGAATTGCATAACAGGGATTTCAGATTCTTATTGGCTGGAGCCAAAACGTGAACAAAATCTATTTAGTTAATAGACATAAGAGTTTTATAGTACCAGTAAGTACTCAACCACAAATAGAGGATCAACATAATGGTTAAAGAAATATACCTGATATTATCAATCAAAATAGCTATTTCAAATATAAGCAGCGGCATAAAGACGATCTTCGGATTAACAACTGCAGAACATTGATTTTCACAGAATTAATTTAATATGATAATCCAATGGAGAAATTAAATGCTAAAAGAATATATATGTACTAAACTTCTGAAGAATCAGATGTATATCCTTCGGAACAAGGGATAAGTTCAGATAAATACTTCACTACGTTGAAGATAGAAACTAATATTTGCAGACTAAAAACATATATCAGATAAAAACATTTTTGCTCCTACAATAGAATAATCAAATTTGACAAATAAAACCAAGAACATGAAATTAAACCAGGTTCTTTCGTAATCAAAGCCCCACAGGATATATAAGGTTAAACATATTGATTTAAAATGTATACCCAATAAAATAGATTCATATCATACATGGCTGTCAGCTCATCAACTACTTGAAAAATTAGATTTCTATCATGTATATGGATGGATTAGCCTACTGCTTAACTCACTCAACAATGAAAGAAACTAGTTACAGACACTTTCTAGATTACTCTCATATTTGTTAACTCCTGAAACTGCAAGTACCAAAGAACATTTCACTAATTCTGAATATATACATAGTTTAAAATATAAAATCCAATATGAATAACACACGGTGAGTGTGTTTGTAATGAGACATTAAAGGTTATCAAAATTTAATGCGTAAAATGACATGACCTCATCCTAAAACCAATAGTAACAAATCAATATGTAAAATATATTTACTTTCAAATAGTGAAGAGTTAAAATAAGGCATCAAACAGTTATTAATTCATGTATCTAAAAGCTTTGCTACGCAATACTCTATCCCCCAACAGATGCCCTTCTATGTTACTTGGATTTGGGAGCAAATGTCATCTACCACTTTAATTCGATATGTATAAGCATCAACCATTCCAAGCCCTAAACCTGCCACTACCATGAACTAATACCACAACTGTCTCACTATGAGGGTACTGAAAAGAAGATGACAAACAATTACACTACTACCTTACATACAAGCTCTTTTAAATACAAATCCACACACCTTCGGAGGTAAAAAGTGGCTACTATTCCTCCCAAGATGTTTCCCTAATGTAAAAAGAGCAAACTGAAAAGTGGAAAATTTCACCCCCTTGCAGTCTATTGTTTTCTATAATTTAATATTGTTTCTTCATTTTATCATTTCAAAAACTAATTAGAGAAAATAATACAGGTGGGAAACAAGAACAGAGATAATATTACATCTTCTCTATCAGTTGCATCTCTTGGTGGAATGTCTTGTACCCACTCAACCTCTGCCATGCGATATCTGCATTTAAACATTGCAAACATATGAAGTCTGACAACAAATTCAAGTAGGTATGAAAATTGGAAATTTTGATTAAAGGCATGCAATATACATGACCTAATGATGAGAAAACTAACCCATCTTGATCCCAGGATCTGAGGATGCGAAATCTCTGTCGACTTTCAATCTACATACCATTTGGTTTATATAAATATGAATATGCTTCTATCATTTCTTTTTGTTAGAATATAATATGAATATTTACTAAGATGGTCATGTACAGAAAAGTAGTGACTTAAGCACTACCTAAATTAACACTGAAAGTGGCACCAACTTTGATACGGATATAGCTGCTCCTACTACCGCCCAGATATTTGTTGTTTCCTTATGTAGCCTGTCCAATTGGCTTTTCATATCTAATGTTTTTATACCAGACTCTAGTTCTTTTCTTGCTAGGTTTTTTCAAATCAGTGATATTTCTTTAAGATTTGAACCACTAAATCTCATTTAACCCTCTTCAAGAAAATCAAGTCTTTGTTGATTTGCGATAGAGGACCCATCTTAAGTGAACTCAGTTAAAATAAAACCCATTGTTACTATTATAGAATTTGCATAAGTGCTTCTAGAAACCCATTTCCTTCCCAAAAACTGGTATTTGTATCTTTCACTACACATCATTAAACCAGAAATCTTAGTGAAACTTCTAGACAACTAAAGCTTAAGGAAATGAAACAGCCTGCAAGATCCAAAAGGTCTTATTCTTCCAAAATACTTTACTCGATTCATGTACATATCTAAGTGATGAAAGAAAGCTACATCAGGTGCATGATAAACCGATATCAATGAAATAGTTACTGTAGTAGTATAAAAGGGAATACCTGTGTTTCATTGCATAAAGACTCAAATTCATCCTGAGACATTGAAGAGGAAAAACAAGAAATAAGACATACTATATAATGGTTAAGAGAAGTAAGTGAGGCACCAAATAAAATTGACAAAATCCTCAATTGGACACCTAAGATGGTCATGTACAGAAAAGTAGTGACTTAAGCACTACCTAAATTAACACTGAAAGTGGCACCAACTTTGAAACGGAGATAGCTGCTCCTACTACCGCTCCATTACATTATATTATCATTGTATTCACTAATCAACTTAGTTCTATATGGCCAAAACCTTCCATTAGAATTAACATTATCCAAACAAAGCAGCAGAGTTGAAAGCAGTGCTTTATGTGTAAAACATCACTAGCCAGGAGTGAATGTGGTGACTAAATTATAGAAATTAAAGGGACAGTTACATTACAACACTGCAAAATAATAACTGAAAAAAAGAAGGCATGATAACTGAAAGACAATGCATACCTCTATATTCCCATGTAAAGAGGTAATGACCTGAAAATTTGGCATAAATTAGCACCAAGATCAGTATCAGTTAAAAGTAGTCCTTAAAAGCTCTACACCCAAAATCAACAGAAAGTTAAGCCCAGATAATACTGAAACACAAAAGGGTAGACTTGAATAAAAAGCTAGTGGAGATGTTCTTGCTCGACACTCAAAAATTATGGAAACGCTTTGCTGAATTCCTTCATGAGAACAAAAAGAGAATCATTTGAAAGCACCAATCCACACTATCAGTAGAAAGAGAATTAAAAGAGGTAACCAAATTAAAACCTGTGTAGGACAAGTAGTGAGAAGAGAGCGAACGGTGAGCTTGAAAGACTTCTTCAAATCGGAATGCCTTTTGCATATTGTTGTGATGGGACCACCGCCATTTCTGCTATCCATCTTCTTTGATACAAATTAGAATATCAGCCTCACGAAAAACCACAATTAAAGAGTACTGGCTATGCTTTCTTAGTTTCCTACCAACCAATGTTCAAATTTTGCTTTCTTGACATGAACGTTTTCTTTATTACACTCATTTGTTTCTGTCTTTAGTTTATTCATATAATTGATTTCTCCAACTACTAAGCCTCAAGGTAGCCTGATTCGAACAAGGCAACATATAGGCACATGGTGTAAATATATGTAAAGGTCCAAATACTAGAAAGATTGGCCTTTATTCAGGAGGAAAATGAATTACATCAACCAAGAGTGCACAAACTTAATAGACCAAACCCAATGAGATTCGTAACCGTAGATAAATTGTCTGATTAAAAGTTTACCAATTTATCACTCCACCCAAGAATTAGAGTGTGGTTTTGCTTAACAACCTCACTTCTTCCTTTTCTCAACGAATCAAGCTTTTCAGAAATTGCATCAGAAACAAGCCCAAGCATCATTGCAAATATAAGCATCCCACCAAAGCTTATTGAAACAAAAACTAATCTTAGACCCATTCTTTCGGAGTTGGCATGGTTACCTGAATCAGCAACATAAGTCCAAGATAACCAAAGGCAATCGGCTAGGCTATCATCAGTGATGCCAAAGAGTGCCAATCCTCCAAGGCAAATAAGCATTAGAGTTGCAACCAATAAAGCAAGTGCCTTAGCATAAGGATGAACTGATAAAAGGACATCTACCTGATATTCAAGTTGCTTATTAAGAGAAACCTTTTCAGAACAATTGTATGAGGATCTAAACTTAGAGATATAGTCAATATACTTGAAAACAAAGAGAGGCAGGGATATCAGTGCAATTGAGACAGTCAGAGCCAGAATTTTTAATCCTTTACTGGAAAGATGATCACTCTCTTGCAATATGGAAATGGTATCAAAAGTGTCTGACATATTGCAAGCTTTTAATCTAATATTCATAATTGAAATTTGGTCCTGCAATCAAGAAACAATTTTTGTTTAGCAAGTTTTCTCATATTAACTAGTTAACAATAAGTTGTAGGTGGATCCTATAGTATGAGCAAATGGACATTCACTTAATTATTATTAAGTACACTAAACCTAGATTTTATATGTTCGAAAAGGTATTTGCAAGCAGAGGCTTCATTTTGTCATTATTGTTTTCCTTTAGTTCAAAGAAATGAAGCTAAAATTGCATTTCCATACAAAAGCACATATTAATATTTTTGCATGATAAGAAACCAAATTTGTGACTACAAACTATGGAGCATTTTTATGTTATACGAGACAAATATGTTCCTTTTTTATACAATACAAGTTCAAAAACACATACGCTCACCTTAATCTCAAGTATGGATCAAATCACTTCAGCTAGTGGGCCTACCAGACAAATATGTTTGAATGTGCATTATTTTATATCTATTTTACATAGTTAGTTTCATGACAACTTTTTCAGAAGCAAAAAGTAATAATCAAAACATAGTCTCAATAATAAATCATTGAGGCATTAACTTCTGATGCAAGTTAACAGCAGTAAGAATCAGTTACTGAAAACTCTTTAAAATACAAAAAAAATGATAAACATATAAATATAAACTGAATCTTAAGACCAAAAACAAAAAAAGACCAACTTGTTGGCCATTGAAGCAAGTACATGCACTAAAATAGAATAGTTCCAGTTAATTAAACAACATAATTATAAAATAGGATCAGCTCTATAGGTAAATGTACCTGTAAGTCAATGACTTGATTATGTAAAGAGAAATTCTTGTGCACTAAAGAACCAAAAGCTGTAATTAAAATCTGTAAAAACAAAGTTTACAAACCTAAAAGCGAGAGATTCAGAACATAAAATCAAGATCTATATTGACACTAAAACCCTAGATTATAGTTAATGAAACACCCCACACCCGGCCCACGAGCCTTGACCGGATCTGCTATGTTCCCCGGTGTAAACCGTTTCAAATTCTTTTGTGACTTAGGAAAAACTTGTGTGTTTTGAAAGAAAATTTGTTTTAGGTTGGGCTTGAGTTGAAAACGAGTTTATTTGATTAAAAATCCTTTAGCTTTAGGTGACAAAAAGTTTAGGGTTGATTTTGATAATAAATTTACTTAATCTTTCAATTAATAAATATTTGTAACATAATAAATCAAAGTGAAGTAAAGAAATTCAACTATGGCCTTATTACATCAAATAATCCCAAAATTAAAATTTAAAATACTTGAAATAAAATAAGAGTCCAAATTGTAAATTTCTTGCTGTGCATGGCCTTCCCTAAGCTTCTGCCGAACCCGGTCCATTACTGATCGTCACCTGAAAATAGTCCCACAACGGGGTGAGTCAAACAGACTCAATGTGCAACCAACACTAAAATTTAATAGATTTAGGCATACCATACAAAACATGTTCACATAATATTTCAAGATAATGATGCAATCCCGAACCCATACCTAGATGCCATCCGCTACACATCCCGTACCAACCTGCACACCGTGGGGACTACTAAGTCAACCCTCCATCCGCTACACTCCATCGAAGGCAGTCGCTGCAGTCGACATGCTCATCGCCCATATAAAATTCTTGGCATAGCCACCAGATTAAATAATTGTGTCATGAGACACCACATTCAGATAATTTAACCGAAGTTACCACATTCAGATAATGTGACCGAAGCCACCACATTCAGATAGTGAGACCGAAGTCGTCACATTCACTTCCCCTTTCTCATATAACCCGAATGCCCCATATTACTCATATCATGCATATCATACTTAAATTCACATCCATGTCACTTTTCACATGTTAAATATAACATATTTCGTAATCCTAGTAGGAGAAGGAAACGTACCTGAGTACTTTGTACCATAACACGGTACCTTAGCCATATTTACATTCTTATAAACATGAACATATTAAATATTGCCATAAAACATATTAAGAATTAGTGTGGATTACACACCTGATTTGCTTAACGAATTCCTTGAAATCCCGAAAAACCGATCTATTGATTTAGATCTCAATTCCTACATTTGGTAACCTTAATATGTTAGCATAAAGCCTATTCGGCTATAAAACCCAATCCTAGTAGGATTTGTATACTTAAAACCTACCTTGCTGCCGATTTCCCTATTATTCAAATCCCGAAAACCTTGTTGTACTCCTTCTTGTATTTGGCCAAACATTAAATCACATCGTAGGTTAGTTTCAGCTTTTAAACAAAGTAAGAAATAGATCTAGATATCCAAAATAGGCCTTGGCCGAATATACCTAGATGCTTACCTTCCAAATCTTAAATCCCGAATTGAATCCTTGCTTCCTTAATGCTGTCGAAATTCCTATAACCATATGTTAGATTTAATCTAACATTAAAACATAAAACATGGCCTTTGGCCGAATATACATATATCTTACCTTAAATATTTAAATCCTGAAACTCTCTTCCTGATTAATGGAGATGCCGAAATACTTTAGATTTGAAATCCCGGAATTCACCTTCCATATTTCGATCAACAAGATATAGGAGGGATTAGACTAACTTTCGACTTAAAAGAAAGGAATACCAGTATGACTATAGATCCTTACCCCTTTATATTGAAATCGACAGATCCTTCCTGACACCACTTCAGAGATTCGGCTTAGAGACTTGATGAACAATCGGCTATGAGCCCTCTATGCATTCGGTTTCAAAGATGAAAGAAGAGAGGAATATTTGGCTTAGAAAGAATCGGCTAGGAGGCTAAAAGAAAAAGAAGAAAAAGATGGATGCTCCACAACAAGAAGAAATTCGGCAGAGAGAAGAGGAGGAAGAAAAAATTAATGAGTAGCCCTATTTTTTCCCTCTTATAGCCGAAATTACTACTCAGAATCCCTTACTTGGCCACCACTCTTCTATTTGATAGCTTTATCCTTTTAATTATCACAAAATAAAAAGAATTTAATCCAACCATTATCTCTTGAAAATAATGATAAATAAATCCCTTATTTATCCCCTATTTAGCCGAAATTTAAAGAGAATAAAACTCCTCTTTTAAGAGCCTTAATGCCGTCCACCTCTCTACTTCTGGAAGCAAAAATAAAACTTCTTTTATTTGCTTCCCAAGTGACTCGAACTCAGGCCCACTTGCACAGCTTGTGGCGTCACCTACCTAGGCCTTAAGTGATATCTTCAGGCCACTTTTCCAAGCCTGATTGTGTGTCAAATTCCTCCTACTAATTTTCTTAAGGCCACCTTGCCTTAATTTCCTTTTTTTAAACCTTAAAACTTGACATTTCTTTACATTTCCAAGTTTCCAAAAATTTTCGTTTGCCTCCTTTAAACTTAACATTTCCTTACATTTCCAAGTTTCCAGAAATGTTCACTTTCCTCTTTTGAATCATTTCCAAATCATTTCCTTACCTTTCTTAGTTTCCAAAAATGTTCACTTTCCTCTTTTAAACTTAACATTTCCATGCATTTCCAGGTTTCCAAAAATGTTCAAAATATATTCATAACACATAAGACATGTATAGGCCCTTTTCAGGATGTTACAGTTAAGATATAGAAATCAACCAAAAAAATAAAAAAAGAAGAGAAAGAGCGAGGGGCTCACTATTGATTCGGAGGCGGAGAGATAAGAGAAATGAATCTACATATCTTGCGTTTGTTTGGTGAAAGTAGAGTGAATCGGAGTAGACTGATTTTTGGAAACCGATAAAGGAAAATTTTCTCTGCTAAAAAACTAAGTAACAGGAATCCGCTGTTTATGAAGAGTTAATAGCACTTTCCCGGAATAGAACTCTCAGGATGAAGGCAGGGGGCTGTGGGCTGGTCTGATTCGGAGGCTGAATGTGTACTTCACTCTCTCGGGATGTCTGCCCACTGTAACCTAAGCAAGTCCTAATCCACTCCTTTTTTTCTAAGCGTAAGCCCTTGGATTAGTTTCCTTGCTTGGGATCCTTCTCCGGGGATTATGTTACATCTATCTCGTAAGCCGGCTAGATTCAATACAGCGGATGAGGAAAATCCTGCAAGCTTAGACAAGATAGAAAGTAAAGAAGACAGAAAGTGGGTAGCGAAGAACAAATCCAATAGCTAGGTCACGATTCAACTTCCTATTCAAGTGAATCTACCTGGAGTGAGCCTTAGATCTTTATTAAACCGATATACTGATTCGGTGTCGCTTATTTAAACTTATGAAATTTTGTGTAAAAACGCCACTATTACATAATTTGTTTTTCATTTTTAACCTATATTTTTCTATGTTTTCTTCTTTCAAAATTTTTGTCTTGAGATTATCACTTTTTTAATTTTTATTTTTATTATATTTTGAGTATTGAACTTTTTAACTAAAATATTATATATTAAAATTTTAAATTTTTTATTATTAAATTTTAAATATTTAATTACCATTATCAACTCTTTTAGGAATTTCTTTTTTCTTTCTTTTTACATCAACATTATTCTTTTAAGTATGGTCTGCATTAGTTGTTTAGATTTTTATATAAATGGCATTTAATTATATGTATACACCTAAATTTTGATATAGATACATCTCAGAATTATATATGAATTTTGGTTTAATGTGTAATTCTGGATGTGAAATTCTAATTGTGGTTTAAATGTATAGTTGAAACTTTAATTTTGATTTAATCATATACATTATTTAAAAATATAAATACATTAATATATTTTTATATTGAATAAATATAAATTTTTTATGTATGAAATATATAAATAAAAAATGATGTTAATTATATCAATAATTGAGTTAATATTTTACAAGATTTGATCAAATTAAAGTTCATGTATACAATTGCACACTAAACCATTGTTCATGTATGCTTTTGGGATTTAACCCATTTTGATATATATATATATATATATATATAAAATAATAATTTACATTTATCTTATTTTGATTTATATTCTAAAAAATCCAAGATTAATCCCTAAATCATAAACCCTAGACCCTAAATATTATACCCTAAACCACAAACACCAAAAACATAAACCTCAAACTCAAAACCCCAAACCATAAATTTTAGACCATAAAACTCAAACCCTAAACTCTAAACTGCAAACCTTAAACCATAATCCGAGACCAACTTTTTGGGAATTCATGTGGTCAATGTTAGTGTAGTACAAAACATATATTTTAATAGCTAACACATTAACCATAAATCCCTCATGAGGGATTTCGGTTTCGGGATTTTGGGTCATATAGTTAACACCCTAAACCTTAAACCCTAAAATCCTAAACTTAAACCATAAACCCTAAACTCAAAAACCTAACACATTAACCATTTCCCCTAAACCCGTAACCTTAAACCCACGAACCATAAACCCTAAACCCAAAACCCTAACCCATTAACCATTTCCCCCTAAACCCCTAACCCTAAACATTAACCCCTAACCACTAACACTTAAACCTTAATACCGGTAAACACTAAGATATTAAACACTATACAATAAACCCAAACAACAAACTTTAAAACACTAAACCCATACACCAAAATAACAAACCCTAAACCATGAAATTAACATACTAAACATTAAACCCTAAATCAATTTTAATAGCTTAATTTGTAACTTAAATAAAAACTTCTAAGTTATTTAGTTAGCAATTTGTAACTTTTCATAATTAAGTAACTAAAATAAAACTTTCTCATTGCTTATAAGTGAATGTATCAAAATAAAATATAGTTCAAAGCAAGAACAAGAAAAAAAATATGAAAAAATTTTAGCGGTGTTTGTGAAAAAGCGCCGCTAATGCTCAGAGCTTTAGCGGCGTTTTTTTAAAAGCGCTGCTAATGCTCAGAACTTTAGATGGGTTTGGGAAAAAACGCCGCTATTTCTCCTTTTTAACGGCGTTTTGGAAATGAATGCCACTATTGCTCAACTTTTTGCGGCGTTTTCTTTCAAACACCGCTAATGTATAATATTTGTGGCATTTTTCATTAAAACATCACTAAAAACGCCGCTAAAAGTCTGTTTTGGTGTAGTGAAGGCAAGTGTACCTATCGAACAGTAGTATAGCTTAGGCAAGACGTTTTGGCGTAGTGAAGGCAAGTGTACCTATCGAACAGTAGTATAGCTTAGGCAAGACCGGATTATCGAACCCAAAGGAACTAAAAGTACTAATACTAACTTTCTTTCTATTATTTAGCCTTAAATAAGTGAAGTTGTTTTAATTAATTACTACTAAGCTAAAGATGCAAAGACAAAAAGAATGAATTGGGAAATAACTTGAAGTAAAACTCAGTTGATCAAGACGATACCCTCAGAAAGAATCCACCTAGACTTCACTTGTTATCTAACACTGAACCATATGATTTAATCACTTGACTTGATCCGTAGGACTCCCTAACGTATATTAAACCCTCTCTCGAAGCGAATAATAACTAACCCTAGGTTAATTAACGAAAATCTCTTTCTCATTTAATAACCCCCTAAAATAGTAGTAAATCAAACTATGGATTCCCATATTAGGTTTCACCCTAATCTGGCAAAATCTCGTCACCCTATCCCTAGGCGCGCGAACGACTCCGCTGTAATTATGCTAGATCTATGAATAGGCAGGGACTTTTGCTCCACCACCTAAACACATCATACATGAATTAATATCCCGGAAACATTAATACAAGAATTAAGCACACATAATTAAGAACAAATCAAGTATTTATCTTATAGTTCAGAAAACAATAACAAGATTCATCTAGGTTTTATCCCCTTTAGGTATCTGAAGGGTTTAGTTCATATCAAATAAAGAAAACATCTCAAGAGAAAAGATAAAACAAAACATAAGAAATCCTTAAAACTCCTGAAGGAATTGAAGGAAAAATCTGCCGTCTTGAGTAGAATTTCGGCTTCTTGGGATGGATCAACTGGCTATCTTCGAGTGATTGCCACAACTTTGACCTTTTTGGCTCGGCTCCTTGGCCTAGCTAACCGCCCTCCTCAAGGATGTACTTAGGGGGTATATATAGACTTTTGAAATAGGTTTCTTTGCCCCTAAGTATCCAAATCCGATTGAATTTGCTCTTTGCCACGACAGGGACACGGCCATGTCACACACCAATGTGACTAGTCTTTGGGCCATGTTCGGATTTCTTTAATGAGGCACGGCCGTGTGAATCGGGAGTTAGGCTATGTTCTTGATGATCAACAAGGCACGGCCATGTGGGCTTAAGTCTAGACCGTGTCGATTTCGTTATATGGCCCATTTACTCCGTTTTGGGCCCGTTTTATATTCTTTTTATCCTCGGGTGCTTTCCTGAGTACAAGACATGAAAAGAAAGGATTAAGAGCACCTTCTTATATAATCGAGGCTTAAATTATCCAAAAGCATACTAAATGTGGGATTAAAATATGTTACTATTACGGTTTATCAAATACCCCCACACTTAAGCTTTTGCTTGTCCTCAAGTAAAATTCTCAACTTACAATTAAAACGAACTTTCCATGATTCAAAATTCCTATCAACAATGTCTCATCATAATTCATAGATAATTTATACATGGATAATCTAACTCGAAGAGTCCTAAAGATTCAAACAATATAAGTCATGCATTTGTATTACGAAAACTTAGGTGTTTCCCCTTGCCTGAATAATTACCTTTAATTCGAAACCTACAAGAACTAACATCCTCAGAAAAGATTCACTCAAATCACTTGAAGTGTTTAAGGTTCAGGAAAAGAGCACTCAAAAGTTGAACCTGAAAAGTTAATCCCATAGGCTTGCCTGAAAATCAAATCTCCACCACTATAAAATGATATGATAAACAGATCAAAAGGTATTTAAAAGGGTTGTAACGGGGCTTAGGTTAATGGTATGGATACAGGCTGAATTAGAGAGTTAAAATCGAGATTGACTTGATAAATTACCTAACTAGAAAAATTAACTAATCTTAAATAATTACATCAATTGAAAATTAATAAAACGAGCTTTTTCTTCTGATAAATCAGTTTTAACTGTATAAGCTCACTTTTCAAGATACTGGATAAACTTTGAAATTTTTTTGAAGAACAAATCAAATAGTAATAACAAATTTTAACAGCTGAAATATAGAACATAGTTAGGTAACTGCTCAAAATCAAATCTCGACAAAAAAGGTAGTCAAGGAATGGTGATAACAAATACAAAGGGGTTTTGGGTTAATATTAGTGGGTGAGTCAATAAAAAGGGTTGTTAGGATCAATGGGGTTCACTAGGGGTTAATTGTGGAGGTAGGCTTTTTAGTGGAGTGAGTGGGTTAAAACCTAGGTGCCTTTATCATCTCGATATATCAAATCATAGATGTGGTCTTAACATGTATAATTGAGGCAAGTTCAAGAATAACAGTTCAAAGTTGACACACTCATAATCAAAAAGTGAGCATGAAAAGGAATATATGCTTTATAAGGCTCAAAATCTCACAAAAATTATGGGTGTTTGATATCAACCTCATAAATTTCAAACTTCAAGGTAACATTCAGATTCAGTTCAACAACCTAGAAAAAATTTTAATTCTGAAAAATAGACTTATCATGCTTAATTCTCTAGTATTCTTCTAATTTAATCATCAATGCACAATTAACTATGACTTACTCAAAAACATATGAATAAAAATTATAATTCATTAGAAATTTCATCCTAATTCGTAATATGAGAAAATTGATTAAAAATAAGACTAAATTCAGGGATTTGATAATAATGAAGAAAGTTAGGCCGAATATGAGAATGATGCAAAAAGTTAGACACTTTCTTCAAATAAATATTCACCCCCCACACTTAAGATGTACATTGCCCTCAATGTACAAAGATAGATAATGACAGTTATTAAATCATCAAAAGAGAGGGAAAAAGTGACACTTCCTGAATTGTGGATGATTGCTTTGGAAGATGTGGAAAATACGTGAGAAGTGACGTCTTTTGTTGTGGTGGTTACTAACGAGCTCTGCGCTAGATGAAGAAATTGGGGAGCTCGTGAAGAATTAGCCAGGGGTTATTAAGACATATTTAAAATAAACTAAATATATAGATGTAAGGACAAGAAAAATAAAGAGAAGGAGACTAAGAAAGAAAATAAAAGTAAAAGAAAAGAAAAATGGACCGAAGAGTCCTTATTGTTGGATGGATCGCGAGGTGGGTGTGACCTCTAAGGCTGTGGAGGTGCCGGCGGTGGCGGAAGTGGCATGATTCCGTAGCAACCTTTTGAACCTGACACTAAAAACCTAAAATATATTAAACTAAATTAAGCATAAGTTTGTCAAAGGAAAAAGGAAATTAAAGCAAGAGAGAAAAGAAAAACTGAAACTAAATGGTCTCAAAGACCCTTGGCTTGTTGTTTGAATGAAGCGGCCGTCATGAACTTATGTATTGGGATCTCCCTCGAGGAGACATTGCTTGCCTTCTTCCGCTTTTTCAGCATGGTTGTGGTGTAGCTCAAGAGTATAGAGACTTTATTGTGTAGAGGGAAATTAGAGAAAACTAAATAAGAAAAGAGGTGGAAAGTAGAAGAATGGGAAGGGGGAGTTGATGTTTAAATAGAGGCTCAATTCTGGTACTTTCCCACTCCCGTGGATCGTGGGCGTGTCGTTTCACACAACCTTCTCGCACGGTCGTGTTGTGGAGTGTGTTGTTCTTCCCATGCCCGTTCCTCAGATTGTCACACCCGTTGGTGGCAAGTCAATATGTTGGCACGGCGGGAAGGCACGGGTGTGTTCTACCCATGGTTGGCAAGTCAGTATCTTCACACGGTCGTGGGGCACGGGCGTGCCACTTTGTCGGTGGCTGTGGGGGAGTGGTTGAGCCCGTGACTTCAAAAATTAGTTGAATCTGATTTGTACCGCCTCTGCTGTGTCAGTACAAAGATTCTGTACTTCCACACGGCGACGGCCACGACCGTGTGCAAGACCGTGTGGTCTGGAAATATGCACTTTTGGTTAGTTTATAGCTAGGTAAGAAGGAAAAAAATAAATGAAAGCTAAATAAATTGGGTTAGTGCTCGGGTTGCCTCCCGAGAAGCGCTCGTTTATAGTCTTAAGCTAGACTTTCCTCGTATTTGAATCAAGGAGGTTTAAAGGTTTGAATATCTTCCCTCATGCTTACAGTTCTATTTTCTTGATAAAGTTTAAGTCGAGAAGTGTTTACCTTAAAAGTGCCGAATGTTGGATTGCTTACCTCAACTGTTCTGTGTGGGAAGATATTGTGTACCTTAAGAGGGATTTCTTCGTTTACTTTCAGGCCTAATGTGGTGATGCGAGGATCGGCTCTGTCTAACAATACTTGGTCTCCTATTTTGAAGTGGTTTGATGTTCCTACGAGCTCTTCTGGGGGCTCTTTCGGTATTACTTCATGCGATTCTGGTTCTTCTTTGACTTGTGCTTCCTGCGATGAAGATTGCACAAATTGATTATCAACTGGATTGTCTTTCTTACCTTCATCGATTGTTATCCTGGTTGAGTCAAGAGCTTGAAGACTTGTAATATCCTAAAATTGGGCTTGTGCATTTTTCTTAATTTTATGAAATAGTATGCCTTATGTGTTATGAATGTGTTGTGTGCACTTTTAGAATTAAGGAAATGTGAGGAAATGTAAGGAAAATGTAAGGAAATGTAAGGAAATGTCTTGTCTTGGATGTAATCACTAATTTTGCCCGGGCCCGATACCGACTATAGGCCCAAACAAAGTCAAACAAAATTAGCCAAAAAATAACAGGATAAAAAAAATAAATGGTCCTTTTAAAAAATGTCCATGTACAGCCAAAACTAAAAGCCAAACCCGAGCCTTTCAAAAATAATGACCATTAAACCCAATAAATAAAACCAATAGTCCAGAAACAAAACAGTCCATTTACAAAATTACAAATCAAACCAATTTACAAAGACCCAAGCCCGAAATTAAGCCCAATAACCCAACCTCTATAGCCCAAACCAGCATGGCCCAATATGACCCCAAAACCAAACTAAACAGAAACCCTAATCTCAAGCTATGCGCCGCCAGGACTTTTCGGCTGCCACCCGCGCGTCTGCCACGCGCCCCGCGTCCCCTCGGTTGACCCACACGCGCCACGCGCGCCGCTCCAGTTCCCCACACACGCGCGCCTCGCCTCATTTTGACCACCACGCGTCTCGACTCTGGTGCCCACGCCCCTGACGGTTGAAGCCAGCAACCCCAAGTGCGCACTGACCCCGTCGCACGCCTTGGACGCCCCGTTCCAGGCCTCGACCGACACCCCGCATGTCGTCGCCCATCTCTGTCGGTCACCTGCAACAACACAAACAACAAAGGGAAAAACGACAAAAGAAATAGAATAAAAATAGAGACCCATGCCTCTGGGAATCGAAAAAAAAAGGATGGGAAAATCAAAGAAGTGGGAGGGTTTTTAAAGATCGAAAGGAACTCATTTTAGGAAGGGGGGTTCGATTTTTCTTTCGGGACGGATACTAAAAGTAAATCAAACCAGGGGGCTTTCGGTGGAGACATCAGAGATCGAAAATCACGAAAAGAAGAATCAAAAAGGAAACCATTGTAAACGAAGGGGGTTCTCCTTCCTTCTTCACGAAATTTTTACAAGTCATCAGCAATAAAAAAAACCAAGAAGATTCAAGGTTGATTTACTGCGTTTTCACCTACTGTTGATTTATTTTCATTCATTTTTATTCTCAAAGATAAACGAACGAATAATAAAAGGGAAAAGAAAAAAGGACTCACCGGGTTTTGAAGTCACACGGTCGTCGGGGTTTTGGCCCTAAACAGGGGGCAAGAAAATGTCGCTAAGCGCCTCCGTACGCCTACTTCGATGGCGGATCAGAGGTCGAATGACGCGATCCTCGGAGTAGGCAGAAAACGCGAATGAGGGGGCTCCAGTTTTGTTTCTAAGGCGGCGGGGATTAGGTTTCAAAAAAGAAAAGAGGGGGTTAGGTTTCGGCTGAGGGAAGAAGAAGAAAGGGGCTAGGTTTTTTGGTAAAATGAGGGTGGGGTTAGTTCATTTTAGGGGTGTTAATGGTGATTGAAGAAACGGTGCCGTTTGGTTATAGGAGAAGCCTTGCATATCCCTTTAAAGGGATATTTGTGCGAGAAGTCCCTCCCTCTTTCGACGCCCTTCAATCGGATCTCATTTTACACTTTTATCCTTTTAAATCTTGCCCTATTATTCTAGTTCACTTTCAATTTAACCAGCGCCTGGGCCATTTGAAACGTCACATATTCAAGGGCCGGGTTATTCACCCATTTAGACCCCCTAAGTCTACGTGCATGGTGATGTGGTCCTTGTTCGTATTTCATCTATTTGCAAATTTAGCCCTTGTTCATTCATTCTGACTTTAGTCCAGTCCTCAATCTGTTTTATGTATATATACATGTATGCACACATGATTTATTCCAAAATCTTTCGTATATTATTTATTTTTGATTAATTTATTGTTTATATTAAGTTTTCTTCATGTTATAATTTTATACTTTTATATATAGATATATATATATATGTAAGTACTATTTTATTTAAAGTTTTCATACACCCTTTCTTGAAAATCGTTTTTTATATATTACCTTCGATTTTAAATTTTGTTTTTTTACGTCGTCCATTTCGAATTAATTCATTGGTGTTTCAAACTTTATGCTTGCACATCTTAATTATCTTAAATTGTTTCTAAAAAGTTGCATATAACGCTCGCATTATTTGACCTCGATTATCGATGTTGCTATTTAAATGGCATAAGATGTGTGATTATCGTTCTTGCATGTATTATAATTTGTTTACGTGTATTCTCATGTCATTGATATTATCGTCATTATTATTATTCCATCATCGTTATCATTATCCATGCCTATTAATGTTTTAGATTAATGATGCCAATGTTATGCATTACGGGTACCGTGTTATCATTGCACCAAATTTGTGTTACATTACCATTATACGCCGAACATAAGCCCATTCATGTTTTAAATAACGCTTCTTTAAAATATAACCTAAATTTTCATCAATTTCATCCAGGAGAAAGTTTTTAAAATAAGGCAACATTCGATTTTTGGTATTTCGAGAGATCGTGCCCTATGTGTTGGGTTTCGTTTCTCTCGCTTCGCCAAAGATCGAATATCCTTTTGGTAGTTTTATGCATGAGGCTCGGGGATTAAGTGATGATCTTAAATTCGAGGATTAAAATCATCGTGTCCTATGTACTGGATGTGATATTTTATTCCTTCGGAACAAGAAAATCTCGATATTGAATTCAAGAAAAACTAAAATATTTCAGAAAGAGGTTGATTTTTAAATTCTTTTCAAAATTCTCAAACTTTCGACATTGGGACATTAATTAATCAGTTTGGTACCAATTTTGGGCATGACGAGGGTGCTAACCCTTCCTCGCATGTAACCGACTCCCGAACCTATTTTCTCAAATTTTCGTGGACCAAAGACATCGTTTTAGTAAATCAAAATGTTTTATTAAAACAAGGTGATCCGATCGCACCTTAATAAAGATCGGTGGCGACTCCCATTTTTTATTTTCAAAACCAAGTCGATTCCCGTTTTTTCAAAAATGGTTACGACAGCTTGGCGACTCCACTGGGGACCCGAGAGTCAGGCCGTAAATTGATTGATTTTTGTCCCTTCGATTGAAAAGTTGGAAAAACGTTTTAAAAAATCATGTTTCTCTTTGATGCATTCGTTTGCGTTATATTGTCGAGTTTTGTGAAATATTTTGGCATTGCATTGCATGACTGCGGTCACACCCTTAAGTGGGAGTGAGAAGCTACTCTTTCGTGAGGTTTTTACCTTCGTGCAAGATAGTGGATCACTTTCGGGATACATCCATACCTATGTCTTCGTGAGATCTTTATCTCCGTGCAGCCATAGGGAAATGTATTCCCCTGAACTGAACTCGGTCTATATGAGCCTATAATGGGTGAAGATCGAGGAATCCGCTGGTTCAGGTACCCTCGCTTTAGAACCAAACCACATATAGAAAGACCTAGGAGCCCATCGTAGGTAGAACCGTGTGAACTTTAGTCGTCACCCTAAATAGGAGTTTAATTATTTTCTGTTTTCGTACTTGATACTAACTTGTCGTGTTTTGCTCTTGTTGCATGGCATTTCATCATAAAAAGGTGTTGATCCACATTCGGTTTCTAAATAGAAAAGCTTAACATGGAAAAGGGATTTCTCAATAGAGTGGAGGATAATGAGACAGTGCAGGTGTGGTCCGAAAGAATACAGCAAGAAAAGGGGGATAGTCTGACAGTAGGGCATGAATCAGAGCTATGGGATTTTACCCGTATCAGCGCGGCTCAAAATGATCTACGAGAATTAAAGGAAATATGGAACTCATGGGGAAACGAGGACAAACAATTGCTCTACCATAACTATGGCGATCTGCCCTATCTGCTTGATATCAAGGTAGACGAGTACCTACTCCGAGCTATTACCCAGTTCTGGAATCCCGCCTACAGTTGCTTCACTTTTGGAGAGGTGGATTTGGTGCCTACTGTGGAGGAGTATACAACTTTGTTTCGGTGCCCGAGATTTCAAACTGATAAGGCGTATTCAAGGTTTGCAAATGTGCCGACATTCTCAAAAAGGTTAATGAACATCACTGGGATAAGCGAGCAATGGGTCACGACTCGGATTAAGCAAAAGGGAGATTGTAAGTGCATCCCTTGGAAACACTTAAGGGACTTGATCTTGGCACATCCTGATAAGAAGAAGAGGGTCGACGTCTTCGCTCTAAGTATCTATGGTTTGGTCGTCTTTCCCAAGGCGTTAGGACATATAGAGGATGCGGTTTCAGACCTATTCGATAAACTTGATAAGGGAGTTACACCCGTCCCCGCAGTCCTAGCTGAGACCTTCAGATCACTGAACGCTTGCCGAAGAGCGGGCGAAGGGAGGTTCGTGGGTTGTGCGCAGTTGTTGTTGTCTTGGTTTCATTGCCATTTTTGGAAGAGAGAGAAAACCTCATGCAAGATCTTTTTTGAGAACTACTCTCCTCTAGAGGAATTAGCAAGTACGCCAAGACGAGATGACCTATCTGGAGAGAAGTGGATGGCGATTCTCCAAAACCTGCAAGGCAAAGATGTAGTATGGAAAGCTCCATGGATGATCACCGACGAGATCTTATATCGATGCGGAGGGTTCGACTGGGTCCCTCTACTCGGAATATGAGGAGCTGTTGGGTATGCCCCGCTACTAGTAATGAGGCAGTATCAATCGAGGCAGTTCATACCCGCGACACACGGACTAGCCCAATGTGAATTTTCGTACAAAGATGACAACTATAAGAAGAGAGTTCGCGAAATATCAGATGCATGGACCCAAACTCGAAAAATGAAGAGACTCGCCATGGGGTCCACGGTGACCCCCGAGTACAATCAATGGTGGGCCAAAAGAATCAATGATAACATCCCAGGGCCAATCCAAGGAAATACTCGACCAATAGAGGAACAGCTGCATGTAATCCCAACTGAGTTAGAAATTATCAAGCAAGATTTCGAGAGAAAGAGCCGGGAATTGGGTAAAAGGATAGAGCAACTAGAAGAAGAAAAGATGCAGTTAGGACTAGATGTTGACATCCATAAGTTCGAGGCTGAAAAATTTAAAAAAGGGAAGAACAAAGCCGAAGAAGATTTGGATAGTTTAAAGGCGGACTACAAGAAGTTGCGCATGTCTATCAGAACCGCGGGTCTAGGTAAGACATCGGAGCAATGGCAGCAAGAAATTGAAGAAGAAAAATCCAAGACCGATCAGTGGAAGAGGAAATTTCAAGAGGCTCGGGTACGAGAGGACGCTTTGAGAAAGAACCTGTCAGAAAGCCAAAACGAAAAGGAGAGGTCACGCTCCCAAGTAGCAGAATTAGAAAAGTCACTGCACCTCCACCGTAGTCGTAACTCAGTAGTCGAATTAAGAGCCAGTCAGAACAAAATCGAGGAGATGAGAGGGAAGATAGGGGAGCTCGAGACCGCACTGCAAAATAGCAAAAACCGAGTGGAGCTCCTTGAAGCCAATAATGAACATTGGAGGGAGCAGCTCCACCATTCCCAAGAGCAGATCAGAAACAGAGACTATGTAATGGGCGAGGCTGTGGTTCAAATCCGAGAGGTGGCCGACCACTTACAAGCCTTAGCAGCTCGGGCTGATGCGTTAAGCCTGATGTACGAGTCGGGGTCAGAGCGAGGCCAGAGTTTAGCTTGGCTTCTTAGGAAAGTTAAGGACTTAGGCACTAGGGCCAAGTCGTATATGTAATTATCCGTTCTATGAAAAGAAATTTGTTTTCTAGTAAAGTTTATCTAATGAAATCGAATTAAGTCAACACCTTTGTGCATTCATACCATGCATTCGCATTACATGCATTAGCATCATATCGCCTTAACCATTCACTAAATTTAAGATCACATAATCCGCAGCTACGACATTACGAACCTGGAATCACATCATCCCTATAGGACACACTTAAGAACTAGAGCTATGGACGCCGAACTTAATGAGAGGATTGAAAGGATGGAAAGAACCCAGAAAGAGCTGCAAGAACAGTTAGCCAAGGCACAGCAAGAAGCGAGGGACCAGATGATGAGGTCTCGCGAGGAATCGTGAGAACATAAGGATCAAATGGATAGAATGTTGAAGATGTTGACGGCCATGTCCAATGGACAAGGACTTGCGCAAAGTCCTGACATTACGGAGCCCCATTCGAGGGATAATCAAGATCCGCTCTATCCCCCAGGATCCACGCCACCTCACGCTCATGTAACGCAAAGAGGATATCCTCAAGGGAACCCAGTAGGCCTGGAGCAACGACCCGTCCCACCTACCCATCTGGGCGAAGGTATATACGTATTAAACGCTGGGGATAATTCTGCTAACCCGATGGTTCCGGATTTGGATGATCCGATGGAAATAGCTAGGTTAAAGAGGGATGGCCATGATGCCGAAGAAAAATATAAGAGTCTAGAAGAAAGACTCAAGGCCGTGGAAGGTACCGGAACCTTCTCTGCACTAAGTGCCAAAGAGCTTAGTTTGGTGCCTGATCTGGTTCTACCCCCAAAATTTAAGGTACCGGATTTTGAAAAGTATGAGGGAACGAGATGTCCAAAGGCACATCTTATCATGTTTTGCCGAAAGATGGCCGGACACTTGAATGAGGACAAGCTATTAATACACTGTTTCCAGGATAGCTTGATCGGAACAGCCCTCCGATGGTACGATCAGCTTAGCACAGAGAAGATACGGTCATGGAAGGACCTGGCAACTGCATTCTGCGAACAATATAAGCATGTTACTGATGTGGCTCCCGACCGGATGACACTGCAAATGTTGGAAAAAAAGCCAACGGAGACCTTCAGACAATACGCTCAGAGATGGAGGGATCTCTCAGTCCAGGTCGAGCCCCCTTTAACTAAAAGTGAGGTAACAGTCCTTTTCATCAATACTTTGAGGGCCCCGTTCTACGACAAACTGGTGGGAAGTGCCACGAAAGACTTCGCCGACCTCGTAACATCTGGCGAACTCATCGAAAACGGCATTAAATGTGGAAGAATGGAAGGCCCTGAGAGCTCTAAAAGACCAACACCTGCAAAGAAGAAAGACCCCGAAGCCCATATGGTGGGGACCGGGAGCCACTATGCTCCTAATCCATATCCGACTCGACCACGACCTCAGTTTCGCCCACCGCCAAGTTCATACTTTCCTCCACAAAGCCCTTACTATCAAGCCCCTCCTCCCTATCCCGTTTATGCCACCGACACTCAAAGACCATTCACTATAATCCCACCAAATACCATGTCTGCCCAAAATCAGCCAAAAAACGAACAAAGACCAGTTAGACCCAACCCCGATAGACCCCAGTTCACCCCCATTCCCGTGCCATACGGAGAATTGTGCCCGAAGCTACTGGAAAAGCAGTTAATCTCACCACATTACATGGCACCATTGAAGCCCCCATTCCCAAAGTGGTACGACCCCAACGCCAATTGCATGTATCATGGCGGGAATCAGGGGCATTCTACAGATAACTGTTTAGCCTTTAAGAGAAGAGTTCAAGGCCTCATCGACGCCGGGATCTTGCGATTTGACGGTACCAACAATATGGCGAGAAACCCGCTACCTAATCACGCTACAGGGAACGTAAATATGGTGACGCCAGAAGATAGGTGGCGGGTCAGAAGTTGTGTTTCTAGGATAAGGACACCTTTGGAAAACGTCTGGGAAGTAATGGTTGAGAGAGGCATGCTCGACAGGAATTTCAAGGAGGAAAGCGTGAAGAGTCCAAGTTTCTATGTCTTTCACGGTATATTAGGACACCATATCCAGTCTTGCGAGGAGTTCAGAGAGCTGCTTCAAAGCATGATGGACAATAAAAAGGTGGAAATTTGCAATAAGATGGAAGAGACCAGTGGAAGGGATATATGTGTATCTGAGGGCCAATCATCAGGCCCTCTCTACAGTGCCGATCGGCCTCTGGTAATATACTACGAGGCAAAGAAGGAAGAGAGGAAACCAAAAATGATAATCCGAGTACCTTCCCCTTTCCCTTACACGGATAGTAAAGCGGTGCCGTGGAAGTATGATGTCAACGTCACCACACCCGAGGCTACAACTGGAGGCATCAGCGAGGTGGGGCATTTTACCCGTAGTGGGAGATGCTATTCCCCTGAGGTGGTTGAAATGAAGAAGAAAACCATTGGAGCGAGTCAGAAAGGGAAGGCACCGATACCCGAGGCTGAGGGAGAGGGTGAAATACAATCTGAACGAGGAGTAAAGGAACCAGTGACCGAGGATGAAGCACGAGAGTTTTTAAAGTCCATTAAGCACAGCGAATACAGTGTTGTGGAACAACTGAATAAACAACCGGCAAAAATCTCAGTATTATCCTTGTTGTTGAACTCAGAGCCACATCGAAATGCATTACTGACGATGTTGAACCAAGCATATGTGCCAAGTAATGTACCCATTGAAAAACTCGATAGGTGGTTGAACAATTTAAACGCAGATAATTTCATTTCCTTCAGCGATGATGAAATACCACCTAATGGTACGGGCTCTGTTAAAGCTTTGCACATCACAACTGAGTGCAAAGGATATATAATACCGCATGTGCTTATTGACAACGGGTCCGTGCTCAATGTCATGCCATTGGCTACATTATCAAGGACGCCCGTTGACATGTCTTATCTGAGGCCGTGCCATTCTGTGGTGAGGGCATTCGACGGAACACGGCGAGAAGTTATGGGAAAAATTGAGATCCCTCTGGAGGTAGGCCCGTGCACGTACAATGTGGAATTCCAAGTCATGGACATTGCTCCTTCATATAATTGCCTCTTAGGAAGGCCCTGGATCCACTCTGCAGGAGCGATCCCTTCATCTCTTCATCAGAAAATAAAGTTTATTATGGATAACCGCCTGATCACGATCGCCGGTGAAGAAGACATCGTCGCATCGCTATCTGCTGACGCACCCTACATCGAGGCAAACAAAGATGTGCCAGAGTGCTCCTTCCGTTCCTTCGAATTCATCAACGCTACATTTGTCGCCGAAGGAGATAGGACTCCCACACCCAAGCTGTCGAGAAACACCAAAATGGGGGTCAAGCTGACGGTAGGAAAAGGTGCCCGAGCAGGAAAGGGTTTAGGTAGATATCAACAAGGGATAGCTAGAGCGCTAAACCCTGTACACCACAAGGCTCCGTACGGCTTAGGATTCAAACCTGATGGATGGCAAAGAAGGAGACAACTGCAGAAAGATCAAGGAAAAAGGATCGCAAGAGCCTCGGGTCGGGAGGTAGAATGGGAGCCCATGACATACCCACCCTTAGCGAAAACTTTTACGTCCGCAGGGATGATGTACCCAGAGGGAGGTAGTTCACGAAACACGCTGCTATTAGTTGAGAGGGATCTCCAGAACTTCCACATAAATGTCATCGACAAAGTGGACGATGCGATGAAGGGCCTTTCAAAGATACGCCTCGGCCCTCCTGGATATGTGTTGAACAATTGGACCGCTGAAGATCTTCTTGTAGTTTCTAGGATCCCTCCAAAGTAATTCTCAATGACGACCTTCGTTATTCCTCTAAGTCGAAGGGGAATTTGTTATAAAAGTTTGTATCAGCTGTCTAACTTTTAAATGAACAATCAATGAAGATGCATTTCGTCACTGTCTCTCATTCCCATTAGCCTCATGTCTATTCCCTCTTCTCATGACCTGTCTTCATATATATATATATACATTCATGTCGTAGAAGCACATTTTTGTTTCCAATACCTCGATATTTCTTTATAGTTTCTTTTTACTTGTCAGGTGCTCAGATAATGACAGCGTGAACAATCCTGCTACTGATCCTAAAATCGACTTTGAGCAAGTGATTTGTTTAGGAGAATTCGAAGCCGACGAGGATGCCGAAGATTTTGTCTCGACCCCTGACTTACTAAAGATGATAGAACAGGAGGATAAACAGATACTCCCCCACCAAGAATCTATCGAGACGGTGAACTTGGGAAACGAAGAAAAGAGGCAAGTGAAAATTGGGACCTCCATCTCAGAGTCCACCAAACACGACTTGGTCACCCTGCTTCATGAATACAAAGACGTGTTTGCATGGTCATATCAGGACATGCCGGGTTTAAGCGAAGATGTAGTGGTCCACAGGCTCCCTGTGAAGCCAGAATCCAGGCCGATTCAGCAGAAGCTAAGACGGATGAGACCCGAAATGCTCTTAAAGGTAAAAGAGGAAGTCAAAAAACAGTTCGACGCCGGCTTCTTACAAGTCTCCAAATATCCGGAATGGGTGGCTAATATAGTCCCAGTACCAAAGAAGGACGGCAAGGTGAGAATGTGTGTGGACTATCGCGATCTGAATCGAGCAAGCCCCAAGGATAATTTTCCCTTGCCACACATCGATACGTTGGTAGATAACACGGCAAAGCATTCGTTATTTTCCTTTATGGATGGATTTTCGGGTTATAACCAAATAAAGATGGCCCCTGAGGACATGGAAAAAACTACATTCGTGACGATGTGGGGAACCTTCTGCTACAAGGTGATGCCATTCGGTTTGAAAAACGCTGGGGCAACATATCAAAGGGCAATGGTGATGCTGTTTCACGACATGATGCATAAAGAGATAGAAGTTTATGTCGACGATATGATAGCCAAATCTCGGGGAGAAGGAGAGCATGTTGGAAACCTCCGGAAATTGTTTGAAAGACTGAGAAAGTTTCAACTGAAGCTTAATCCGGCTAAGTGTACATTTGGAGTAACCTCGGGGAAACTACTGGGCTTTATCGTTAGCGAGAGAGGTATCGAGGTCAACCCCGACAAAATAAAGGCCATACAAGACTTACCATCTCCGCGAACACAAAAAGAAGTCAGAGGGTTTCTAGGGAGACTAAACTACATCGCTCGGTTCATCGCCCAGCTTACCAACCAATGCGACCCAATTTTCCGACTATTGAGAAAACACAACCCTGGGGAATGGAATAAGGAATGCCAAGCTGCCTTCGACAAAATAAAACGATATTTGTCTAACCCACCTGTGCTAGTACCACCGACTCCAGGGAGACCGTTAATACTGTACCTAACGGTGTTCGAAAACTCAATGGGTTGTGTACTGGGGCAACATGACGAGGCGGGGAGAAAAGAAAGGGCGATCTATTACCTCAGTAAGAAGTTCACAGAGTATGAGGCAAAATACCCATCAATCGAAAAATTCTGTTGTGCTCTGGTTTGGGCAGCTCGAAGGCTTAGACAATATATGTTGTATCATACGACATGGTTAATCTCTAAATTGGACCCAATAAAGTACATGATGGAATCACCTGCACTCTCAGGAAGAATGGCGCGATGGCAGATTCTGCTATCGGAATACGACATCATTTGTGTAAGCCAAAAGTCGATAAAAGGGAGCGCAATAGCCGACTTCCTAGCAGCCCGAACCACAGAAGAATACGAGCCATTAAGATTTGACTTCCCGGATGAAGATTTGATGTGCATCACAGAAAAAGAATGCGAATCGTCAAAAGAAGAGTCATGGAAAATGAGTTTCGACGGGGCATCAAATGCATTAGGACATGGGATCGGAGCAGTCTTGGTGTCACCAGAAGGGAGTCATTATCCATTCACTGCCCGATTAAACTTCTTCTGTACCAATAACATAGCGGAATACGAGGCTTGTATCATGGGGCTCCGCGCAGCTATTGAATGAGGCATCAAAATCCTAAAGGTATCAGGGGATTCAGCATTGGTGATTTACCAAATCCGTGGAGATTGGGAAGTGAGAGACTCAAAGCTGGTCAAATATCACGATCTTGTTATGGATCTGGTCAAAGAATTCGAAGAGGTGACCTTTAATTACTTCCCACGAGAGGAAAACCAATTGGCTGATGCCTTGGCCACCTTAGCTTCTATGTTCAAGACGAATCGAGAAGCGGAAGTAATGCCTCTCCAGATGAGCATATATGAGGCCCCGGCGCATTGTTTTAGCGTTGAAAGAGAGGCGGATGGACGACCATGGTTCCATGATATCTTAGGATATGTCAAACATCAAAGGTACCCAGAGCAAGCAAACGAGAACGACAAAAGAACAATCAGAAAAATAGCAGCAGGATTTGTTCTTGATGGGGACATCCTATACAAGAGAGGAAAAGATCAAGTGCTTCTAAGATGCGTGGATAATGGCGAAGCCAGAAAAATACTTGAAGAGGTGCATGAAGGAACTTGTGGAACACATGCCAACGGTTTCACCAAGGCCAGGAAAATTATGAGACTCGGCTATTACTGGTTGACAATGGAAAGTGACTGTATCAGCTATGCACGAAGGTGTCACAAATGTCAAATTTATGGCGACAAAATTCATGCAGTACCTTCGCCCCTCCACGTGATTATCTCCCCGTGGCCCTTTTCCATGTGGGGCATGGATGTTATAGGTCCAATTTCCCCGAAGGCCTCCAACGGCCATCGATTCATCTTTGTGGTCATAGATTACTTCACAAAATGGGTTGAGGCCACTTCGTTTGCAAATGTGACAAAAACCGCGGTTTGCAAATTCTTGAAAAAGGAGAGTATATGTCGATACGGGCTGCCTGAGAAAATCATCTCGGATAACGCTTTGAATCTGAACAATAAGATGATGAAGGAAGTATGCGAACAATTTCAAATAAAGCATCGCAATTCCTCACCCTATCGCCCTAAGATGAACGGAGCGGTAGAAGCAGCCAATAAAAATATTAAGAGGATCATTGGAAAGATGACCGAGACATACAAAGACTGGCATGAGAAGCTCCCGTTTGCTCTATATGCATACCGTGCATGTGTACGGACCTCCACAGGGGCAACTCCTTTTTCGCTAGTATATGGAATGGAAGCTGTACTACCCATCGAGGTGGAAATCCCTTCTTTACGAAGTCAAAACTCGAAGAATCAGAATGGGTACAAGCTCGATATGACCAACTGAATCTGATTGAGGAGAAGCGCTTAAAAGCAATTTGTCACGGACAAATGTACCAGAAGAGAATGATCACGGCCCATGACAAGAGGGTACGACCAAGAGAATTTCGCGAAGGAGAGCTCGTGTTGAGGAAGATTCTCCCAATACAAAAGGATTCTCGAGGAAAATGGGCACCGAATTGGGAAGGACCCTATGTCGTAAGGAAGGCCTTCTCAGGTGGGGCTTTGATTCTCACTGAGATGGATGGGAAAGAGGTATCGAATCCAGTTAACTCGGATGCCGTGAAGAAGTACTACGCTTAAAAAAAAAACAGGATGAAAACCCGAAAAGGGCGTTTTGATAAACAAATTGGGATGAAAACCTGAAAAGGCGTCCTAACGAAGGGGATTCACACATAAAGAGCAAGAACACTTGAACGGGGAGTCAAGGGGTGAGTTTATAATATTTGAAGCGGACTCAGAAGCTCAGGGTCTTCTACGCAAGGAGCTTCACTCAAAGGGGGCTCAGGGTGAAGGAGCACGGAGAAGTTCATGTATTAGATATCTAGAGCATTAGTGACAATTGAATCTACTTTCTTTTTATGTTTTCCTTATTGAATCATTCCTTGTCAATTCTCTTTCCTTATTGCTTCGAAATAAATACAAACATAAGGTATCTTTTCCACACCCACCTGCCCATTATCATGCATTTCGTGTTTGGTTCGTTTAAATGGTAAACAGTGAAATTACATACTTTGAACAAGAGAAACGTTGAGCATTACCTGGACGAGAACCTGGTAAGTACAAGAAACCTCAAAGCAAAGACAAAAGTTCAACCAGGAGACAAAATGGGTGATATATGAGAGGTACAGACTACTAGTAAAACTGGAGCACTAGTACAAAAACTGAAAGAAAGTCAAGAATCGAAGCAATGGGTACAAGTCATCATAACAAGAGATACACGACAAACAAACCGAGAACACATGGCATAATCATATAGGCACAAGAGCATTTAAGACCAAACACGTGCATATCATGACAACATCACGCATACAGGTACACCAGTGAAGTAAGAAGCTATGACGATAATTGTACGAACCATGGAAAAGGAAAACATCCGAGACGACACATTTTCAACTTCTGTTCGAAAATCAACTCATAATGCGAGAGGTGAGTTGGGCCTCGGGACACGCCGAGGTATTTAATTTCTGCCTTTAAATTCTGTTCAAAAATCAACTCATAATGCGAGAGATGAGTTGGGCCTCGAGACACGCCGATGTATTTAATTTCTGTCTTTAAATTCTGTTCAAAAATCAACTCATAATGCGAGAAATGAGTTGGGCCTCGGGACACGCCGAGGTATTTAATTTCTGTCTTTAAATTCTGTTCAAAAATCAACTCATAATGCGAGAGATGAGTTGGGCCTCGGGACACACCGAGGTATTTAATTTCTGTCTTTAAATTCTGTTCAAAAATCAACTCATAATGCGAGAAATGAGTTGGGCCTCGGGACACGCCGAGGTATTTAATTTCTGTCTTTAAATTCTGTTCAAAAATCAACTCATAATGCGAGAGATGAGTTGGGCCTCGGGACACGCCGAGGTATTTAATTTCTGTCTTTAAATTCTGTTCAAAAATCAACTCATAATGCGAGAAATGAGTTGGGCCTCGGGTCACGCCGAGGTATTTAATTTCTATCTTTAAATTCTGTTCAAAAATCAACTCATAATGCGAGAAATGAGTTGGGCCTCGGGACACACCGAGGTATTTAATTTCTGTCTTTAAATTCTGTTCAAAAATCAACTCATAATGCGAGAGGTGAGTTGGGCCTCGGGACACGCCGAGGTATTTAATTTCTGCCTTTAAATTCTGTTCAAAAATCAACTCATAATGCGAGAGATGAGTTGGGCCTCGGGACACACCGAGGTATTTAATTTCTGTCTTTAAATTCTGTTCAAAAATCAACTCATAATGCGAGAAATGAGTTGGGCCTCGGGACACGCCGAGGTATTTAATTTCTGTCTTTAAATTCTGTTCAAAAATCAACTCATAATGCGAGAAATGAGTTGGGCCTCGGGACACGCCGAGGTATTTAATTTCTGTCTTTAAATTCTGTTCAAAAATCAACTCATGATGCGAGAAATGAGTTGGGCCTCAGGACACGCCAAGGTATTTAATTTCTGTCTTTAAATTCCTGTTAAATCAAGTCATCATGCGAGAGGTGTGTTGAGCCTCGTCACTTGCCGAGATATTCTCAAATTCTGTCATTAATTTCTGTGCCAAAAAAAAAAAAAGGAGAGAGTCGGTTCATGTTGCGAGAACAAGGAAGCAATTCGAAAAGTTCAGATCTATTTCCTCAAAGTCCCAGCGGAGCGGTTGATAGATCGAAGCTACAAATCTCTTTGTGTCGTGAAGTCATGTTGGAGCAAGTTCAAAAGAGAGCAAGATTGAGGAAAAGCGAATTGAAGCTACGAGCCGTGTCACGCGAAAGCAGCGACAGAATGGATCGAAGCGACAGGGTTTGAAGACGTTTGAGGAAGAGGCTTGGACGAGCCGTGTCACGCGGAAGCAGCGGCAGAATGGATCCATCTCGTTTTACGACAATGAGCAAAGAGGGGCAGCTGTAATCACTAATTTTGCCCGGGCCCGATACCGACTATAGGCCCAAACAAAGTCAAACAAAATTAGCCAAAAAATAACAGGATAAAAAAAATAAATGGTCCTTTTAAAAAATGTCCATGTACAGCCAAAACTAAAAGCCAAACCCGAGCCTTTCAAAAATAATGACCATTAAACCCAATAAATAAAACCAATAGTCCGGAAACAAAACAGTCCATTTACAAAATTACAAATCAAACCAATTTACAAAGACCCAAGCCCGAAATTAAGCCCAATAACCCAACCTCTATAGCCCAAACCAGCATGGCCCAATATGACCCCAAAACCAAACTAAACAGAAACCCTAATCTCAAGCTATGCGCCGCCAGGACTTTTCGGCTGCCACCCGCGCGTCTGCCACACGCGCCCCGCGTCCCCTCGGTTGACCCACACGCGCCACGCGCGCCGCTCCAGTTCCCCACACACGCGCGCCTCGCCTCATTTTGACCACCACGCGTCTCGACTCTGGTGCCTACGCCCCTGACGGTTGAAGCCAGCAACCCCAAATGCGCACTGACCCCATCGCACGCCTTGGACGCCCTGTTCCAGGCCTCGACCGACACCCCGCATGTCGTCGCCCATCTCTGTCGGTCACCTGCAACAACACAAACAACAAAGGGAAAAACGACAAAAGAAATAGAATAAAAATAGAGACCCATGCCTCTGGGAATCGAAAAAAAAGGATGGGAAAATCGAAGAAGTGGGAGGGTTTTTAAAGATCGAAAGGAACTCATTTTAGGAAGGGGGTTCGATTTTTCTTTCGGGACGGATACTAAAAGTAAATCAAACCAGGGGGCTTTCGGTGGAGACATCAGAGATCGAAAATCACGAAAAGAAGAATCAAAAAGGAAACCATTGTAAACGAAGGGGGTTCTCCTTCCTTCTTCACGAAATTTTTACAAGTCATCAGCAATAAAAAAAACCAAGAAGATTCAAGGTTGATTTACTGCGTTTTCACCTACTGTTGATTTATTTTCATTCATTTTTATTCTCAAAGATAAACGAACGAATAATAAAAGGGAAAAGAAAAAAGGACTCACCGGGTTTTGAAGTCACACGGTCGTCGGGGTTTTGGCCCTAAACAGGGGGCAAGAAAATGTCGCTAAGCGCCTTCGTACGCCTACTTCGATGGCGGATCAGAGGTTGAATGACGCGATCCTCGGAGTAGGCAGAAAATGCGAATGAGGGGGCTCCGGTTTTGTTTCTAAGGCGGCGGGGATTAGGTTTCAAAAAAGAAAAGAGGGGGTTAGGTTTCGGCTGAGGGAAGAAGAAGAAAGGGGCTAGGTTTTTTGGTAAAATGAGGGTGGGGTTAGTTCATTTTAGGGGTGTTAATGGTGATTGAAGAAACGGTGCCGTTTGGTTATAGGAGAAGCCTTGCATATCCCTTTAAAGGGATATTTGTGCGAGAAGTCCCTCCCTCTTTCGACGCCCTTCAATCGGATCTCATTTTACACTTTTATCCTTTTAAATCTTGCCCTATTATTCTAGTTCACTTTCAATTTAACCAGCGCCTGGGCCATTTGAAACGTCACATATTCAAGGGCCGGGTTATTCACCCATTTAGACCCCCTAAGTCTACGTGCATGGTGATGTGGTCCTTGTTCGTATTTCATCTATTTGCAAATTTAGCCCTTGTTCATTCATTCTGACTTTAGTCCAGTCCTCAATCTGTTTTATGTATATATACATGTATGCACACATGATTTATTCCAAAATCTTTCGTATATTATTTATTTTTGATTAATTTGTTGTTTATATTAAGTTTTCTTCATGTTATAATTTTATACTTTTATATATAGATATATATATAAGTACTATTTTATTTAAAGTTTTCATACACCCTTTCTTGAAAATCGTTTTTTATATATTACCTTCGATTTTAAATTTTGTTTTTTTACGTCGTCCATTTCGAATTAATTCATTGGTGTTTCAAACTTTATGCTTGCACATCTTAATTATCTTAAATTGTTTCTAAAAAGTTGCATATAACGCTCGCATTATTTGACCTCGATTATCGATGTTGCTATTTAAATGGCATAAGATGTGTGATTATCGTTCTTGCATGTATTATAATTTGTTTACGTGTATTCTCATGTCATTGGTATTATCATCATTATTATTATTCCATCATCGTTATCATTATCCATGCCTATTAATGTTTTAGATTAATGATGCCAATGTTATGCATTACGGGTACCGTGTTATCATTGCACCAAATTTGTGTTACATTACCAATATACGCCGAACATAAGCCCATTCATGTTTTAAATAACGCTTCTTTAAAATATAACCTAAATTTTCATCAATTTCATCCAGGAGAAAGTTTTTAAAATAAGGCAACATTCGATTTTTGGTATTTCGAGAGATCGTGCCCTATGTGTTGGGTTTCGTTTCTCTCGCTTCGCCAAAGATCGAATATCCTTTTGGTAGTTTTATGCATGAGGCTTGGGGATTAAGTGATGATCTTAAATTCGAGGATTAAAATCATCGTGTCCTATGTACTGGATGTGATATTTTTTTCCTTCGGAACAAGAAAATCTCGATATTGAATTCAAGAAAAACTAAAATATTTCAGAAAGAGGTTGATTTTTAAATTCTTTTCAAAATTCTCAAACTTTCGACATTGGGACATTAATTAATCAGTTTGGTACCAATTTTGGGCATGACGAGGGTGCTAACCCTTCCTCGCATATAACCGACTCCCGAACCTATTTTCTCAAATTTTCGTGGACCAAAGACATCGTTTTAGTAAATCAAAATGTTTTATTAAAACAAGGTGATCTGATCGCACCTTAATAAAGATCGGTGGCGACTCCCATTTTTTATTTTCAAAACCCAGTCGATTCCCATTTTTTCAAAAATGGTTACGACATTGGAAATATAAGGAAATGATCTAGAAATGTTAAGTTTAAAGGAGGCAAACGAACATTTTTGGAAACTTGGAAATGTAAGGAAATGACATAGAAATGTAAGGAAATGCTTAAGAAATGTTAAGTTTAAAGTTTAAGAGAGGGACATGAAGCAAGGTGGTCTTAAGAAAATTAATAGAAGAAATTTGACACAAGAACGGGCTTGGAAAAGTGGCAAGGAGGCACCACTTAAAGCCCAGCAAGTGCCACCACAACATGTGTTATTGGGCCAAGGTTCGAGCTGCAGGGGAAGTAAAATAAAAGTTTTATTTTGCAGCAGAGATTAGCAGCAAGGGACGGCACAAGGCTATAAATTAGGAGCTTTTATTCTTTTATTTTTAAGAGATAAAGGGTGGATAAATAAGGGATAAATAATGGATTTATTTTAAGAGATAAATGAGGATTATTTCTTTTAATTTGAATAAAGTGATAAATAAAGAGATAAAGTTATCAAAATAGAAGAGTGGTGGCCAAGTAAGGGAATATAAGCTTAGTAATTTCGGCTGAAAAAGGAAAATAAGGCCATTCATTATTCTTCCTTTCTTCTCTCATCTTTACCGAATTCTCTAGTGCATCTCCTCTTCTTCTTTTATTTTTCCAAAGCCGAAATATCTTTGTGTTCTAGCCGAATCTCCATCATCAATCTTTTTCATCCCTTGCAAATTCTCTCAAAGCCGAATACTTAAAGAGAACCCCTAGCCGATTTCTTCATAGTTACAAAAGCCAAAATTGTGATACATATCAGGGCCATAGCCGAATACTGCTAAGGGTTCAAGCAAGAGTTCCATTGAATTCTTCAGTAAGGGTAAGATTAGGTTCGATTCTCATTCTATTTCTTTTTAGTCTGTCGAAATTAAGATTCTAATACCCTTAATATCTTGTTGCCAAAACTTTGAAGAGACCTTTCGGGATTTACTAAGTGTCGAATACAAGGAGGGAGAAGTTCTTTTCCTGAAGGTCCACCATAGGCTGCGTGTTCCCTAGTTATTCGGTGAGTCTCAGGATTTAAAATCCACAAGGTAAGTGTCTATAGCATTCGGCCAAGGCCATGTTTGGTAAATAGATGTGTTTTATTAATTATTCAAAAGCCGAAACTAATCTATTCAAGTAATCTAGTGACTGTCGATTTCAAGAAAGAAGGATACAAAGTTTCGGGACTTGATTCTTAAGTCAATCGGCAACAAGGTAAGTTTTAGTGTACTAATCCTACTAGGATTTGGATTTATGGCTGAATGGCTCTTTGCTAAGTATTAAATGATTGATTAAATGTAGAGATCTAAGATCTAAGGCATTAGATCAAGCTTTACGGGATTTGGATTGGAAACCTTAAGCGAATCAGGTGTGTACCCTACCCTAAGTTTTAATATGTTCATGGCTATGTTTTAAATTGAATGTGTTAATATGAATGTGAAAATACGGCTAAGTACCATGCTATGGTACAAAAGTACTCAGGTACGTTTCCTACTCCTACTAGGATTATGAGTATATGTTATATATAACATGTGAAAAGTGATAAGAACGTGAATTAAGGCATGATGTGCATGATATGTATGATATGGGGCATTTGGGTTATATGAAAAGGGAAGTGAATGTGGTGACCTAAGACCACGATATCTGAATGTGGTGACCTAAGACCACGATATCTGAATATGGTGTCTCATGACACAAAATATGTACATGGTGGCTATGCCACGAATTTTATAAGGGCGATGAGCACGTCGACTGCAGCGACTGCCTTCGATGGTGTGTAGCGGATGGAGGGTTGACTTAGAAGTCCCCACGGTGTGCAGGTTGGTACGGGTGATGTGTAGCGGATGGCTATCTAGGTTTGGGTTTGGGTTTGCATCCTATTATTTAAATGCTATATGTACATGTATGATTTGAAATGCCTAAATTTGTTAAGACGTAGTGTTTGTGTACACATTGAGTTTGTTTGACTCACCCCGTTGTGGGAACCTTTTTCAGGTGACGATCAGTAATGGACCGGGTCGGCAGGAGCTTAAAGGTGGCCATGCACAGCAAGGAGAATTTTTTTATTTGGACTTTTATTCTACTTAAGCACTTTAATTTATTTTTGGGAATTATTTGATGTAATAAGGCCATAGTTGAACTACTTTATTTTTCTTTTATTTATTATGCTACGAATTTTATCAGTTAAAGATTAAGTTTATTTTTTTTTTAAATAAACTCTAAGTATTTTGTCACCTTAATTAAAGGGGTTTTTAATATAAGATAAACTTGATTTCTACTCGAGCCCAACCTAAAAGCAATCTTTCTTTCAAAACACACAATTTTCCAAAGTAACAAAATAATATGAACCCGTTTTTCCTAAGGAACATACCAAATCTGGTCGAGGCTCGTGGGCCGGGTTTGGGGTGTTTCAATTTGGTATCAGAGCCAGGTTTTAAACTCTCGGCCTTGGGTTTAAGGCCCAAAACGTTTTCAAAAGTAAGCCCAAAAGAAATTTTTATGAAAAATTTTGTGAAAATCAGGTTTTCTGGCATGGCACCTAAGTCTCCGACCCGAAGTCCACCAGGTAAGTACCCCTATCCTTTTTGTGAATTATAGTATGAATTGTAGAAGGGTAGAAATGGAATGGAACGTAGAATAGCATGATAAGTACTTGAATTCTAGGACTAGTGTACCCTAACAAATACATAAGACTTAATTGCTTAATTAAACAAACCTGTGTCTAAGTCGCCGAGTTAGGGTGTGGCAACCATTGTGCGCATGTCTAGGATTGGTATTCGGTGGGAGCTTGGTATTTAAGCATTCCGCGTGACTCACCTCCTCTCCACTCGAATCCTACCTGGTGCGTAGCTTCCGTTCACCCTAACCAAGAGGACTTACTCATAGGCTAAACCCCTAACTAAAACCCGAAAGGGACTAGCCGTATTTTTATGGAAACCTTAGTTTTAAAAATTACTAAATTACCCTTTTGGCTTATAAAAGCTATTCCATAAAATTTTTTTTTGAAAAAAAAAATTCCTAAATTATGAAAATTACTAAAATACCTCTATTTGAAAAATTACAAAAATGCCCTTGGTTTAGAAAATGCCCAAACTACCCACGGTTTAATTAAAATTTCCTTATTTTATAAAATATTCAAAAACTCTACTTCTACGAAATATTAAAATACTCCAACTTGGAAAATTTACGAAATTTCCCCTAACTTACAAAATTACCAAAATGACTCTGAATTTCAAAATTTTTGCAACATCACCGATTTGGAAAACAGATTCTCAAAAAGAACCCTCAAGTTTTGCAAATTTTGGAAATACCCTTGATTTATTAAGCTTTACAAATTTGCTCTGGTTTATTACTAAAATACCCCCGAGTTCCAAAATTACCGAAATACTGTAATATCCCAGGTTAGGGGCTGTTTTGTTGTTGCATGTTGTTGCATGAATTTAGTGTGCTGTGTTGCTATTTCGGTGTTTTAGGGGTTTGACTGAAGTCTAGGAGTATGCCTGAGTGAATGGGAGAATTTTGGTTTTTGGGTGTTAAGTGAAGGGAGCTGAGGAAGATGGGGTTTAAGAATTTTATTTGTGGTTTTGTTGCACAAAGAGTGAGCTAGCTTAGTGGCAAAGCATGCGCTGCATGGGGAGCTAGGTGTGGCGTCATCTACATGGAGTGGAGGTCCAGAGTTCAAGTCGTAGAGCTCCCATTTTGGTTCCCATTTTGGACGGCATGGAGGAAGAGGTAGAAGGCTAGTGGAATTCTACCATGGACTTGGTCATACCTTTCAAATGAAAGGTGGAGAGCAATTGTAGGAGGGAGACTTGGTCTTGTCGTTTGAATGAGGGGAGTGGAGTCTTTGGGGGGATTTGGCCGAATGTTGGGGGGAGTGGTGGAGTGTATGGTCGGTTTTGGGAAGTGGGGAGGGAGAGTGCCAATTTTTTTTTCTCTTGGAATGTTGTGCATATTCGGCTTTTTGGGTGTCAAAGTAAAGGGTTTCTTTTTGTCTTTTGTGTACCGATTTACAAGTGAGTTTCCTTCCATTTTCTTCATTTTTTTTAAACCGAAAGTCCAACTTAGGTGTTGCCGAAATTGCCTTGATCTTTGGTGTTCTTTTGATAGCCGAAAATCCCTTCCCAATTCTTTCTCTTTTCTTTCAGTAGGTAAATCGAAACTTCTATCCTCTCTGGTCATATTCATTTTCTCCTTTTTTGCTTAAAAAACACTATAGCCGAAACTTTATGTTTCAAAACACTTTCTCCATTCCTTTCTTCTTAAACCAAAAGCATCTACCCTGTGCACTTTTCTCTTGCTTCATTTTAAGATTTTAGCCGAACCCTCCCTTGGTGATTGCCGAAATTTCTTTCTAGCTTGTGTTTTCATTTTGGCCGAATATCAATCCTTCTCCTCATCTTTTTCTTGCGTTTCTTTCTTGGTCAAGGCCGAATCTCTCCTCTCCCTTGTAGCTCTCTTGGCCGAATATCAGTGAAGGGTGGATTTGGTTGGTTGTTCAATCTTTGAACAAGGTAAGTGGGGTGGCCGAATGGCCATATTTCCCTCTTTTGTTCTTTATTGGTTATGGTTTGGGTAAGGGCCGATTATGGTCATTTTGGAAGGGTTTTAATCTCTTCGTTATAGGGTCACTGGAGTGTGGAAGCAAGCAAGAGGAGCCGTTTCCTTCTGTCAATTGTCTAGTAAGGGGTAAGTAATTGGTATATTATTGTGAGTTCAATCCTTAGATTTCGGTTAAGTTAAAGGTGATTGGTGATTAACTATTTGTTTATTAGGGTGCCGATGGTTGGAAGGGGAAACACTGCTTAATTCGGATTTGGTAGGAAACCAAATCATCTTCAAGGTAGGGGATTGGAATTAACCCCTTTGGGTTTATAAGCCTTTGGCCGAATGGTTTATGTGTACTAACCCCTATGTGTTGGCCGATTGTAGGAGCTAGTAATCGAGGGACTTAGCATTCGTTTTCGTTGGGATTTTTAGACTCGTGTATACCAAGTGTGTGTAACTAACACACCCATACTTAGTGATATTATTATTAAACCTGGTTGCCTATTAAAATCATGGCAGTTTGATGGATTGATATGATACCCTTTTGGGTATGATCTTGGACTCGGGTAAGTCAGTATTGTTACAAGTTTACTGATGATCTATATGGTATCATGACTATGTATGTATGTGATATGGGGTATGAGTCAAACATATTAGTATGATAGGCATGACTTGTATGATATGCATGATCACATGAGTATGGTATGTTGATGGGTGATATGAGTGGAGGGAGCAGTGATATTTTGTGCTGACGAGCACCAGTGTTTTGGTAACACAACTTTGTGGCTTTGGGTCACCAGAGGTTTGGCACCTCCAGAGGTTTGGCACCTCATTGCGACTTGTCCCTGTGGTTTGACACCACCGTGGGTTGGCCCCACTTGAGATATGGGATCGTCTGCTAGTGATTGGGTATCACACGATGGGTTGGCCCCATCACTCGATTATTGTGACTACGGTCACCAGTGCTTTGGTAGCACATTTGTGTCTTTGGGACACCAGAGGTTGGGCACCTCATTGCGACTCGTCCCTGTGGTTTGATACCACCGTGGGTTGGCCCCACATGAGATATGGGATCGTCTGCTAGTGATTGGGTATCACACGATGGGTTGGCCCCATTATTGGATTTGTGACTTCGGTCACCAGTGCTTTGGTAGCACAAACGTGTCTTTGGGACACCAGTGGTTTGGCACCACATTGACGGATATTGTGTCTTTGGGACACCAGTGTTTTGGTAACACATTGTGACTATATGTCACCAGTGGTTTGGCACCACCAGTGGTTTGGTACCACACGGGGTAGAAAAGGAGATACGGATGGTTAGGATCGGGTTGCATTAATTATGTTGCTATGTATGATGTGTGTTAGCATGTTGTTTCATCGGGAGCGGGATTTATACACTGAGTCATTCGACTCACCCTCTCCTTTGACATTTCAGGTGACTCGTAGACGCGGACATGGAGCCGGGGTGGACTCGGGGTGCTCATGCCATGCTAAATAAAAGTTTTGCTCAGACTATTCAATTTGGGTACCTTAGCTTAATTATTTTTATTTGGGTTTTAATTTGGATTTGTAAAAGGCCTTTAATTTATGTTTTATGATGGTTATGTTTTAATTAGATTCTTAACATGCTTAACAAAATAACTTGGTATGAAACTTTACTAAAAATTTGGAAAGGCAATGATTTCAAAACTATAACGCAACGTGTTTTAAATTATACCATCGGGTATCACACTATGGTTTTTTTATATTAAGCAAATTCAAATGATTTTCAAATCAAACTCAATTTTCTACTAAGTCAAAAAAAAAAAAATGTTTTAAGTAACACTAAGAAACTATTGAAGTTTAAATGGAATAAACTCGTTTTAACTACACATTTTGGTTAAGTTTTCAAAAATGTCCGGGTTTCAAATACACCATTTGATTTCAAACAAGTCTACTCTAATTTTCTTCAAGTTCACTATGTTTTCACCCCGCTTTTAAATGAAAAATCTAAACCTCTCAAGTACGTTTTTCCCCGTAACATACCAGATTCGGACGTGGTGTCTTGTCCGGGTTTGGGGTGTTACAAATACCCTGTAATTTCAAAATTTCTGAAATACCCCTGGGATTTCAAAAAAAAATTACCAAAATACCCTTATCGAGAAAATCCACAAGGAACCCTATTTTGAAAAAAAAATTACGAAAATACCCCTGTAGGGCAAATTACAAAAATACCCCTGGGTAGTGGAAAAACAACAACAATGAAAACTACAACATTTCTCTGAATGAACGAAAGTTCATAATTGATTGATGAATGTATGAAAGACTGTGTGCATGTATGAATACGAATGAACCACTCCTAAAATTCTTTTCATAAAACTTCTTCGTGGGTAATCAGTGGAATAAAGGCTAATTCATAAAATTTCTTAATCAGATTAAAGCGCAGTCGTTAGAAATGGGTTCTAGAGGACGTGGTCGTCGTGGACGTGGTCGAGGAAGAATGACCGTGTCCGAACCCGTTAGATTGGGTCAAGGATCTGATAATGAGATACCACCGCCACCACCACCCCCAGCTGTTGGTGTTGAGCAGCAAGCTCAGACGGGGGACAATGCTGTGTCGCAGGCTGTGCTGCGAGTTTTGGAAATGGTGGCTGGAGCAGGTGGAAATATGGGAGCTCAGAAATCTGTACCCGAGCGACTCCGAGCCAATGGGGCTGAGATGTTTCGAGGAGTATCTGGTGTGGCACCCAGTACAGCTGAATATTGGTTGGAAGCAACCGAGCGGATTATGGATGAGCTTGATCTGACCCCTGAGGAGAAGTTGAAAGGAATGGTGGCACTACTACGCGATGAAGCGTATCAATGGTGGCTCACAGTTCGGGATAGAGCCACAGCTGAGGATCTGACCTGGGAATATGTTAAGGCAGCATATCAGAAGAAATATGTTGGCACACGGTACACTGATGAGCAAAGGAAGGCTTTTTTAGGGCTGGTTCAAAGGAACAAGTCCGTGGCAGAATATGAAGCTGAATTTCTGAGGTTGAGCCGATATGCTCGAGGCGTAGTGGCTGCAGAACATGAGCGATGTGTCCGGTTTGAGGACGGATTAAGGGATGACCTGAGGTTGTTAGTTGCTCCACATCAGGAACGGGAATTTTCTACATTAGTAGAGAAAGTTAAAATAGCGGAAGGGATTAAGGACATGGTGAAGCAGAACACTGATCGAAATAAGCAGAGAAGAGGATTTGGATCTTCCGGGAATGCTCAGAAAAGGCCTAGAGTTGATGGGTCGCGAGGTCAGCAAGCTGGTACTAGAGGGCAATATCGTACTTGTGATCAGTGTGGGAAGAAACACTTAGGAGAGTGTTGGAAAAAGACTGGAAGATGCTTTAGATGTGGGTCCAAGGACCATATGATTAAGGACTGTCCAATGAGGCCAGAGGGGAATAAACCGGTGGCTCAGAATGTTAATCAGGCTGGTAGAGGTGGATAGCAGCCTCAGCGAGGTCGTGGTCCGAATGGCCGAGGTAATGGCACTGGAAGAGGACGTGGAACACCTGGCAGAGGTGCTAATAATAATACTAAGGCAAGGTAACCGGGTTTGGTTTATGTAGTTCGCCGTAGGGAGGATGGAGACGCGCCGGACGTCATAACCGGTACGTTCCTTATTTATGGCAAGCCTTATTATGCCTTAATTGATGTGAGCTCGACCCATTCTTATGTTGCATGTAGTGTAGTTGAGACACTAGGCTTAGACTCTGAACTCTCTGATAGGCAAATGACTGTAGTAAGCCCATTAGGCCAAACTGTAGTGGTGGATAAGATCTTTCGGAGTGTACCTCTAGAGATTCAGGGAGTGAACTTTCGGGCTGACTTGATGGAACTTCCCTTTGGAGAATTTGATCTCATCCTTGGTATGGACTGGCTAGTGGAACATCGAGCTATGTTGGACTGTGCAGCTAAGCGAATGGAATTAAGGACCCCGGAGGATGAGGTGGTCATTATGATAGGAGAAAGAAGGAACTACTTGTCTAATGTAGTTTCTGCACTAAGGGCTGATAAGATGGTTCGGAAAGGATGCAAGGCGTTCTTAGCCTTCGTAAGTGCGTTAGATGGAAAGGAAGAAGGTGTTAGTGGAGTTAGAACTGTAAGAGATTTTGAGGACGTGTTTTCGGAGGAATTACCTGGAATACCCCCAGATAGGGAGGTGGAGTTTGGAATTGATCTGCTGCCGGGAACAGCTCCTGTGTCAATTGCTCCGTACCGAATGGCACCAAAGGAGTTGGTTGAGCTCAAGGCTCAAATCCAAGAATTGTTGGATCGTGGGTTCATTCGACCCAGTGTGTCTCCATGGGAAGCACCGGTCTTGTTCGTGAAGAAGAAGGATAGAACTATGCGTATGTGCATAGACTATCGTCAGTTGAATAAGCTGACCATCAAGAACAAGTATCCTTTGCCGAGGATTGATGACTTGTTCATCAGCTTAAGGGGGCGGCAGTGTTCTCAAAGATCGACTTAAGGTCAGGATATCATCAGTTGAAAGTAAAGGAGGCAGATATCCATAAGACAGCTTTTAGGACAAGATACGGTCATTTTGAGTTCGTAGTAATGCCGTTTGGATTGACGAACGCCCCAGCTGCGTTCATGGATATGATGAACCGGGTTTTTCAACCTTACTTGGATAGGTTCGTCGTTGTGTTCATCGACGACATTTTGGTGTACTCTAAGTCAGAGGAAGAGCATAATGAGCAACTACGGATTGTGTTGCAAGTGTTAAGGGAAAAGAAGCTCTACGTCAAATTCAGCATGTGTGAATTTTGGCTTAAGGAGGTTGCGTTCTTAGGACATGTAGTGTCTGCTGAAGGAATAAGGGTGGATCCTAGAAAGATTGAAGCGGTGTTGGATTGGAAACCACCTAGGTCAGTGGCTGAGATTCGCAGTTTCTTAGGATTGGCAGGCTACTACAGAAGGTTTGTGGAAGGGTTTTCGTCGATAGCCGCGCCTTTGACGAAGTTATTGAGGAAGGAAGTACCCTTTGTATGGACGGATAAGCAGCAGGAGAGCTTTGAGAAGCTTAAGAAAGTGTTAACCGAAGCTCCGGTCTTGATTCAGCCGGAGGCAGGAAAGGATTTCGTGGTGTATTGTGACGCTTCTCATACGGGATTAGGGTGTGTTCTAATGCAAGGTGGAAAAGTAGTCACTTATGCGTCTCGACAGTTAAGGCCATATGAGGTTAACTACCCAACTCATGACTTGGAATTGGCAGCGGTGGTTTTTGCTCTTAAGGTTTGGAGGCACTACCTTTATGGAGAAAAGTCGATAATCTACACAGACCACAAGAGCCTTAAGTATCTGTTGACTCAGAAGGAGTTAAACTTGAGGCAGCGAAGGTGGGTGGAGTTATTGAAAGATTATGATTGTTCAATAGAATACCACCTGGGCAAGGCAAATGTGGTAGCAGATGCATTAAGTCGGAAGGTTGTGTCGGATCTAAGGGCGATGTTTGCACACTTGAGTTTGTATGATGATGGAAGCCTGTTGGCAGTATTGCAAGTCAAACCGACATGGTTGAATGAGGTTAAGAGAAGTCAGTTGGTGGATGAGGATCTAAGTGCTAAGTTACAACAAGTACAGAACGGAGAGTTAGAGGATTATGGTGTTAATGATGAGGGAGTATTGTGCTTCAAGGGAAAGGTCTGTATGCCGAAGGACGAAGAGTTAAGATAGAGGATTCTTCGGGAAGCGCATAGTAGCCCTTATGCTATGCATCCCAGAGGCACTAAGCTGTACAGAGATCTATGGGAACAGTTTTGGTGGCCTGATCTTAAACGGGAAGTTACTGAATTCGTGGGAAAATGTCTGACGTGTCAGCAAGTCAAGGCTGAACACCAAGTTCCGTCAGGATTGCTTCAACCGATTAAGATTCCACAATGGAAGTGGGAGAGAATTACCATGGACTTCGTTAGTGGGCTTCCCCTTACGCCTACTAAGAAGGACTCGGTATGGGTGGTAGTGGACCGATTGACTAAGTCCGCGCATTTCATTCCCGTTAGAGTTGATTATTCTCTATAGAAGTTGGCGAAGTTGTATGTGGCTGAGATTGTAAGGTTGCATGGAGTTCCAGTATCGATAATCTCAGATAGGGACCCAAGGTTTACTTCTTGGTTTTGGAAGGCACTTCATCAAGCTTTAGGCACTAATTTGGACTTCACTACGGCTTTTCATCCACAATCAGACGGGCAGTCTGAGCGGGTAGTAGAAGTGTTGGAGGATATGTTGAGAGGCTGTGTGATAGATTTCCAAGGAAGTTGGGAGGACCATTTGCCTTTAGCAGAGTTTGCCTACAACAACAGCTATCAGGCCAGTATACGGATGGCACCGTATGAAGCGTTGTATGGTCGGAAGTGTCGAACTCCTACGTGTTGGACGGAATTAGGGGAACGTTGAGTTTTGGGTCCAGAATTAGTGGCAGAATCTGAAGAGAAGGTTGAGATAATTCGGGCACGGTTGAAGGAAGCTTCCGATAGACAAAAGTCGTATGCGGATCTCAAATGGAAGGAAATAGAATTTGATGTGGGAGACCAAGTATTCCTTAAGGTTTCGCCTTGGAAGAAGGTGATGAGATTTGGTCGGAAAGGGAAGTTAAGCCCAAGGTTCATAGGGCCCTATCGAGTGTTGAAGCGAATTGGACCAGTGGCGTATCAGTTGGAGTTGCCACCGGAGTTGCAGCAGATGCACGATGTATTCCATGTATCCATGCTACGTAGTTATCATTCGGATCCATCTCATGTGGTTCCAGTTGAAGAGGTGGAGCTAAGGCCAGATTTATCCAACGAGGAAGAGCCGATACAGATTCTAGAACGAGATGTGAAAGTGTTACGACGGAAATCAGTGCCTTTAGTCAAAGTACTATAGAGAAATCATGGATCGGAAGAAGCTTTGTGGGAGCCAGAAGAGGCAATGCGACAGCAATACCCTCACCTATTTCAGTCAGGTAATTTCGAGGACGAAATTATTTTTAAGGGGGTAGAACTGTAATATCCTGAAATTGGGCTTGTGCATTTTGCTTAATTCTATGAAATAGTACGCCTTATGTGTTATGTATGTGTTGTGTGCACTTTTAGAATTAAGGAAATGTGAGGAAATGTAAGGAAAATGTAAGGAAATGTAAGGAAATGTCTTGTCTTGGAAATATAAGGAAATGATCTAGAAATGTTAAGTTTAAAGGAGGCAAACGAACATTTTTGGAAACCTGGAAATGTAAGGAAATGTCTTAGAAATGTAAGGAAATGCTTAAGAAATGTTAAGTTTAAAGTTTAAGAGAGGGACATGAAGCAAGGTGGTCTTAGGAAAATTAATAGAAGAAATTTGACACAAGAACGGGCTTGGAAAAGTGGCAAGGAGGCACCACTTAAAGCCCAGCAAGTGCCGCCACAACATGTGTTATTGGGCCAAGGTTCGAGCTGCAGGGGAAGCAAAATAAAAGTTTTATTTTGCAGCAGAGATTAGCAGCAAGGGACGGCACAAGGCTATAAATTAGGAGCTTTTATTCTTTTATTTTTAAGAGATAAAGGGTGGATAAATAAGGGATAAATAATGGATTTATTTTAAGAGATAAATGAGGATTATTTCTTTTAATTTGAATAAAGTGATAAACAAAGAGATAAAGTTATCAAAATAGAAAAGTGGTGGCCAAGTAAGGGACCCTAAGCTTAGTAATTTCGGCTGAAAAAGGAAAATAAGGCCATTCATTATTCTTCCTTTCTTCTCTCATCTTTGCCGAATTCTCTAGTGCATCTCCTCTTCTTCTTTTATTTTTCCAAAGCCGAAATATCTTTGTGTTCTAGCCGAATCTCCATCATCAATCTTTTTCATCCCTTGCAAATTCTCTCAAAGCCGAATACTTAAAGAGAACCCCTAGTCGATTTCTTCATAGTTACAAAAGCCGAAATTGTGATACATATCAGGGCCATAGCCGAATATTGCTAAGGGTTCAAGCAAGAGTTCCATCGAATTCTTCAGTAAGGGTAAGATTAGGTTCGATTCTCATTCTATTTCTTTTTAGTCTATCAAAATTAAGATTCTAATACCCTTAATATCTTGTTGCCGAAACTTTGAAGAGACCTTTCGGGATTTACTAAGTGTCGAATACAAGGAGGGAGAAGTTCTTTTCCTGAAGGTCCACCATAGGCCGCGTGTTCCCTAGTTATTCGGTGAGTCTCGGGATTTAAAATCCACAAGGTAAGTGTCTATAGCATTTGGCCAAGGCCATGTTTGGTAAATAGATGTGTTTTATTAATTATTCAAAAGCCGAAACTAATCTATTCAAGTAATCTAGTGATTGCCGATTTCAAGAAAGAAGGATACAAAGTTTCGGGACTTGATTCTTAAGTCAATCGGCAACAAGGTAAGTTTTAGTTACTAATCCTACTAGGATTTGGATTTATGGCCGAATGGCTCTTTGCTAAGTATTAAAAGATTGATTAAATGTAGAGATCTAAGATCTAAGGCATTAGATCAAGCTTTTCGGGATTTGGATTGGAAACCTTAAGCGAATCAGGTGTGTACCCTACCCTAAGTTTTAATATGTTCATGGCTATGTTTTAAATTGAATGTGTTAATATGAATGTGAAAATATGGCTAAGTACCATGCTATGGTACAAAAGTACTCAGGTACGTTTCCTACTCCTACTAGGATTATGAGTATATGTTATATATAACATGTGAAAAGTGATAAGAACGTGAATTAAGGCATGATGTGCATGATATGTATGATATGGGGCATTCAGGTTATATGAAAGGGGAAGTGAATGTGGTGACCTAAGACCACGATATCTGAATGTGGTGACCTAAGACCACGATATCTGAATATGGTGTCTCATGACACAAAATATGTACATGGTGGCTATGCCACGAATTTTATAAGGGCGATGAGCACGTCGACTGCAGCGACTGCCTTCGATGGTGTGTAGCGGATGGAGGGTTGACTTAGAAGTCCCCACGGTGTGCAGGTTGGTACGGGTGATGTGTAGCGGATGGCTATCTAGGTTTGGGTTTGGGTTTGCATCCTATTTTTTAAATGCTATATGTACATGTATGACTTGAAATGCCTGAATTTGTTAAGACGTAGTGTTTGTGTACACATTGAGTCTGTTTGACTCACCCCGTTGTGGAAACCTTTTTCAGGTGACGATCAGTAATGGACTGGGTCGGCAGGAGCTTAAAGGTGGCCATGCACAGCAAGGAGAATTTTTTTATTTGGACTTTTATTCTACTTAAGCACTTTAATTTATTTTTGGGAATTATTTGATGTAATAAGGCCATAGTTGAACTACTTTATTTTTCTTTTATTTATTATGCTACGAATTTTATCAGTTAAAGATTAAGTTTATTTGTTTTTTTTTTAAATAAACTCTAAGTATTTTGTCACCTTAATTAAAGGGGTTTTTAATATAAGATAAACTTGATTTCTACTCGAGCCCAACCTAAAAGCAATCTTTCTTTCAAAACACACAATTTTCCAAAGTAACAAAATAATTTGAACCCGTTTTTCCTAAGGAACATACCAAATCTGGTCGAGGCTCGTGGGCCGGGTTTGGGGTGTTTCAAGACTGATTGATTCATCACCTACATAAAGTATGAGTTCTCCTGTGGCAACATCAATTTTAGTCTTGGCAGTTGCTAGGAAGGGTCTTCCTAAAATTAAGGGGATTGAATTATCCTCATCCACGTCTAAGACAATAAAATCTACTGGGAAAACAAATTTATCAATTTTTACAAGAACATCTTCGATAATGCCCCTAGGAATTCTAACAGTTTTATCAGCTAATTGAATACCCATCCTAGTTTGTTCGGGCTTCCCTAGACCTAGTCGTTTAAACAATGTATAAGGCATGGCATTTATACTTGCCCCTAAATCAGCTAACACGTTATCAACAGTTAGTCTACCAATTAAACATGGAATTGTAAAACTCCCTAGATCTTTTTGCTTCCGCGGTAGTCTATTTTGTAACATTGCTGAGCATACTGCGTTTAATTCCACACGTGGTTCCTCGTCTAATTTGCGCTTGTTCGTCAATAGCTATTTTACGAATTTTCTCGAGTCTGGCATCTGGAAAAGAGCTTCAAGAAGAGGTAAGTTGATATGTAATTTCTTTAAAAGTGTAAGAAACTTACCGAACTGTTCTTCTGTCATCTCATTTCATTGCTTCGGGATAAGGTATGCGAGGTTGGTACTCTTTGATTACTGGTTTTGGCCTTTCCCGTGTTACCTCTACTTTACGTTCTTCTACCTCATTTTCTTGTATTGGGTTGGGTGCATCTAACCCTTTACTATCATGAGCTGTGATGGCTTGGATTTGCTCCTTTGGGTTAATTTCAGTGTTACTTGGTAGACGCCCTTGTGGTCGTTCGGACATTAACTTTGCAAGTTGTCTGACTGCCTTAGTGACTTCCCCTATTGACTTAGTAAGTTCCCCGACTCGGTTCTTGGTCTCTTCAACCGATGCTTGTTGACTTTTAAGTGTTTTCTCAGTATCCTGGAGACGATTTTCTGTGGCTGCCATGAATTTTGTCAGCATCTTTTCAAGGTTTGGCTTCTTCTCTTGTGGATATGGCTGATTTTGGAAATTTTGAGGGAGTTGTTGTCATTGATTTCCTTGATTTCCTTGACCTCCCCATGAAAAATTTGGGTGGTTCCTCCAACCTAGATTGTAAGTATTACCATAAGGATTATTATTGGATCTGAAATTATTACCTATATAGTTCATCTGTTCGCTCTCTGCGCCCAGTTGGTAGGGTGGGTACTCAGGATTCGCCATGGTTCCACTTGCGTCGCACTGCATGACTGGGTGTGCCTGCAAAGAACACAAACTATCAAGATTTTTATTCATCAATTCCATCTGTGTTGATAGCATGGTTACTGTATCGAGGTTGAAAACTCCGGCTGATTTTGTCGATTTCGTCCTTATAACTTACCACTGATAGTTATTCAGTGACATCTCTTCAATAAACTTGTAGGCTGCTTCAGGGGTTCTGTTGTTCAGGGTTCCACCGGCGGCTGAATCAATTAGTTGCCTCGTTGAGGGGTTTACACCGTTGTAGAAAGTTTGGACTTGTAGCCACAGGGGTAGACCATGGTGTGGACACCTTCTCAAGAGATCCTTGTATCTTTCCCATGCATCGTATAATGTCTCTAAATCCATCTGCACAAAAGAAGAAATATCATTCCGTAATTTGGCCGTTTTGGCCGGTGGGAAATTTTTTTATAGAAATTTTTCGGTCATCTGCTCGTATGTATTGATTGACCCTCGTGGTAACGAGTTTAACCACTGTTTGGCTTTATTCCTTAGTGAAAAGGGAAATAACCAAAGACGTATGGCATCATCAGAAACGCCATTTATTTTGAAAGCATCACAGAACTCTAAAAAATTAGCTATATGAGTGTTTGCGTCTTCGTCCTGCAAACCATCAAATTGAACAAATTGTTGAATCATTTGTATTGTGTTAGGCTTCAATTCGAAATTATTAGCAGCAATAGCAGGCCTAACAATACTCGATTCTGCTCCTGTTAAATGTGGTTTAGCATAATCAAACATAGTACGTGGAGCATTGTTTTCTCCCACATCATGTGGTTGTGGGTTATTCTCGTCCATCCCCTCAGTAGGATTGGATCTATCTTCTCGATTTTCCTCTGTGTAAGTTATGGCTCGCCTGATTTCTCTGCGATTCCTTCGAGTGGTAGCTTCAATATCACTGTCATATACTAAAGGTCCTCTCGGGTTCCTTCTAGTCATAAACTAGAGGTACCTGCAGAGAAAGAAAGAAAGAAAATTTGGAAAAACCTAAATTTATCCTAAAAAAATAAAAATAAAAGTAAATAGCGAAAAATAAAAATAGAGTTTTCTTAATATTTTAGTTCTCTGGCAACGGTGCCAAAAACTTGATCGCTAGAATCAGAGTCTTAAAATTTATAAAGAGAATGATAAAACATGGGAATTAACTCTGACAACGATTGAAGGCAAGTGTACCTATCGAACAGTAGTATAGCTTAGGCAAGACCGGATTATCGAACCCAAAGGAACTAAAAGTACTAATACTAACTTTCTTTCTATTATTTAGCCTTAAATAAGTGAAGTTGTTTTAATTAATTACTACTAAGCTAAAGATGCAAAGACAAAAAGAATGAATTAGGAAATAACTTGAAGTAAAACTCAGTTCATCAAGACGATACCCTCAGAAAGAATCCACCTAGACTTTACTTGTTATCTAACACTGAACCATATGATTTATTCACTTGACTTGATCCGTAGGACTCCCTAACGTATATTAAACCCTCTCTCGAAGCGAATAATAACTAACCCTAGGTTAATTAACGGAAATCTCTTTCTCATTTAATAACCCCCTAGAATAGCAGTAAATCGAACTATGGATTCCCATATTAGGTTTCACCTAAATCCGCGTCACCCTATCCCTAGGCGCGCGAACGACTCCGCTATAATTATGCTAGATCTATGGATAGACAGGGATTTTTGCTCCACCACCTAAACACATCATACTTGATTAATATCCCGGAAACATTAACACAAGAATTAAGCACACATAATTAAGAACAAATCAAATATTTATCTTATAGTTCAGAAAACAATAACAAGATTCATCTAGGTTTCATCCCTTTCAAGTATTTGAAGGGTTTAGTTTATATCAAATAAAGAAAACATCTCAAGAGAGAAGATAAAACAAAACATATGAAATCCCTAAAACTCCCTGAAGGAATTGAAGGAAAGATCAACCGTCTTGAGTAGAATTCCGGCTTCTTGGGATGGATCAACTTGTTATCTTCGAGTGATTCCCACAACTTTGACCTTTTCGGCTCGGCTCCTTGGCCTAGCTAACCGCCCTCCTCAAGGATGTACTTAGGGGGGTATATATAGACTTTTGAAATAGGCTTCTTTACCCCTAAGTATCCAAATCCGAATGAATTTTCTCTTTGCCACGACAGGGACATGGCCATGTCACACGCCTGTGTGACTAGTCTTTGGGTCGTGTTTGGATTTCTTTAATGAGGCACGACATTGTGAATCGGGAGTTAGGCCGTGTTCTAGATGATCAACAAGGCAGGACCATGTGGGCTTAAGTCTAGACCGTGTCGATTTCGTGATATGGCCCATTCACTTTGTTTTGGGCCCGTTTTATGTTCTTTTTATCCTCGGGTGCTTTCCTGAGTGCAAGACATGAAAAGAAAGGATTAAGAGCACCTTTTTATATAAATCGAAGCTTAAATCATCCAAAAGCATACTAAATGTGGGATTAAAATATGTTACTATTACGGTTTATCAATTTTCAATGATTGCAGCTCCGATGACAAAGTTGTTATAGAAAGATGTTAAATTCGAGTGGTCATAGAGGTGCCAGAAGAGTTTTAATCAGTTGAAAACCTTATTAAAGGAAGCTCAAGTGCTTGTTCAGCCAGAGTCGGGTAAAGAGTTCGTCATCTTCAGCGATGCATCCGTAAATGGTTTGGGCTGTGTTTTGATGCAGGAGGGTAAAGTTGTAGCCTACGCTTCGAGACAGTTGAAGCCGCACGAAAAGAACTATCCAATGCATTATCTCGAGTTAGCTGCCATAGTTTTCGCTTTGAAAATATGGTGTCACTATCTATTTGGTGAAAAATGTCATGTCTATTCTAATCACAAGAGTCTAAAATACTTAATGACTCAGAAGGATCTCAATTTGAGACAGCGACGATGGTTGGAACTGTTAATGTAACACCTCAAACCCGGCCCATGCGATATGACCGGATCTGACATGTCACATGAAGAAAACGTAATAAGAACTTGTGATTCTTTCTAAAGTTGACATTTAATTAATTTTAGATAAGAAAACAAGTTTGGATATAAATATTTGATAAAAATACTACAAATTTCGAGAGGTTGATTAATGAATCGAAAATCGAACTAGTGAACTTTAAAACCGTGACTTTTGAAAATGACGTTGATAATTTAAAAGAGAATCCGACTTAAATTATTTGTGCATATTTATTATGAAAACTATTTATTAATCAAATTTGGAAAACCGTTATTTATGAATTTAGAAAATCCCCATTTAAAATAATTCAAGAAAGATAATAAGTACGACTATAAAGCAAAATTTAAAAATATCCTAGAGGCCTTATTACAACTTTAAAACCCAAAATAGTAAAAGTAACGAAATAATACGGAAAAGAAGTTTACTAAAGTTCACAAATATCATTTCAAAAGTATGGCCTCCACTGAGTCATCCATGGCCCCAAATCCTCGTCACTGAACATTACCTGTAAGGATTAAGAAAAAGGGGTGAGTTACTAGAACTCAGTGTATAATCCCCTTACCGTCATCCACTAGGCCTGAACCCGCATAGCAACATCTTGGGCCTAAGCCCATTTACATAACAGTGTTTAAATGAAATGTATGCAACCCAACCCATCCATCCATCACACCCCCGACCAGCCAATCACACCTGTGGGGATCAAGTCAACCCACCCCACCGCTCACACCAATTTTGCAGTCGAGCTACTATTTGTATAATATTTTTGTGGTCAAGCCACCGAAATCATAATTAAGCACATTAGTAAATAAATTGTGGCAATACCACCAGGCTACACTGCTCTCCATACAATTTTTTCCCATCCCATGCAATATGTAAAAATGCTACATACATAATAAAATATCCACATGTAAATAACAACCATTTATCTAGTAAATTATTTCGGTGAATTGGCCCATTAAAATTCTTTGATAGTTCGGCCCACTAAGGCATTCTAGCAAATCGGCCCTTAGGGGCATTTTGGTAAATCGGCCCATAAGGGCATTTTTGTAATTCGGCCCATAGGGGCATTTTCATAATTTTTAGCAGATTAATACCGATTTTGACAGATCTTTAGAAATAGTGTTGTTTAAGCAAGTTACTCCATTCATTCCATTTTACAGTTATTAGGTTTATAAGCAACAACGATCTAATTTTTCGACATGATAGTGAATCGCGAATTTATGGGATTTCGGTGTGAGATTACACACCTGATTACGGTAAGAACTAAACCTTCTTGATCGTCGGCACCCTTAGTATCGTGAACGACCATGATTTGCCTACTCTCACTAGAAGATGGTCCACAACCCGGTGGAAAATCCCGAACTGCCGATACCGCCCTTCATTTGAACTTGGGAGTAGAGATTGCAAGTCCACTCCCTTTTTGTCCTCCTATCTATTTTCCTTTCAAATCGCTACCACTTGCCTCCATTGAAAAATTCTTGGGCAGCAAAATACTACTATGAGAGGGAGTAGTTGTTTAGGAATAGGATTCGGCTTACCACTACTTCCGAAGAACCGACGAGTAGAGAAAACGAGTAGTTTAGTCCGTAAAATAATCGATTAGTCAAATCTATTGATCCGTTTTAGGAAACTAACCGAGCAATGAAAGAGATCAAAATGAACCATGAAGAAACTCCTTACCTTAACAATGATAGATCCGACTTCCACCAATTGGGCTTATGACTACCGATGAATCGACAAGGATGTGGTATTTGGCCACCCACTAGAACACTACGAAAAAGAGTTGATCACAATATGAGGGAATAAGAGAGAGCGATGTTTTCGGTTTAGAGCACCATCCAATGCTATGGGCACATATTCGGCCATGAAGAAAAGAAAATGAAAAGAAGAGGATGAAATCACTTACCCAAATCGGTCAAGGAAGAAATGCCCAATATGTAAGCAAGAAGAAGAAGAAATAGTGTGATTAAAGTTTCGGCTATTTAGAGAGAAAAGATCAAGCAAGATTCATCCATCAAAAATATTGATTAAAGAAGAAAAGAGAAGGGTTGAAGAAATGGTGAAAAAGAAAAGAAGAAAAGAAAAATATGAAAATGATGGGAAAAAGAGAGAAAGTATCCCTTAAGGTTTTGGTTTTAGACAAGAAAAAAATACCAAATGGTCAAAAGAAGAGAGCTTTCAAATAGAACAAAAACTTCTCAAGAGCCTAAGGAAAAATTCAGCAAGCAAAAGAGAAAAGATTGGAAAATGCACCAAAATGCTAGAAAGAAAACAAGCCTTTCATGTACAAAACTTGTAAAATGGCCAAAAGAAATTCGGCTCTCACACTCCCTCTGCCAAAACTATATGCCTCCTACACCAAAAAGGTCATGGTTGACCAAAACAGCTTTCCCCAAGCAACACCTAAAATTCAGCCAACATGTTCCCCCACCTTATCCCTTTCCTTTATTTCTTTTATTATTCTCCTCCTTACCTTATTTTCTTAGTCTTCTTTCCATCATTAAAAAGTCTTCCTTTCTTTTTTTGATGCCATGGACGACACTTACCATTTAGCACAAAAAATATTAATCCAAAATTTGCAGTAGGTGGGATTCGAACTCCACCCCTTAAGCCCCTTCATGTGACGCCTCACCACCTTGCTACTAGCTCCTCTTGTGCTAGCAAAATACACACTTATTCTTTTAAGTCTTGATGCCACTTAACTTCTCTCCTTAAAGTGCTTAAACACAAAAAATTTGCTAAGGCCCAACTCAACCCCAAGCCTTCTTAGGACCCCTAAACATACAAAATTAACACTCTTAACTAGCCTATTGCATGGTATAACGCAAAACATAAAATCCCATATTTCAGGATGTTACAATTCTACCCCTTAAGGAAATTTCGGCCTCGAAATTTACCTGATTAAAAGAGATGAGGGTATTGTTGTCGGATCGTGTCCTCTGGCTCCCATGTAGCATCCTCTGTCCCGTGATTATGCCATAATATTTTGACTAATGGAACCGACTTCCTTCTCAGCACCTTAACATCCCGGTCTAAAATCTGAACTGGCTCTTCTTCAAAAGACAAGTCAGGTCTTATCTCAACTTCCTCCACTGACACAACATGAGACGGATCCGAATGATAACGCCTTAACATTGAAACATGAAATAAACTTTGTGTCTGACTTAACTCCGAAGGTAACTCATGCTGATAAGCCACTGGCCCAACACGCTTCAATACACAGTATGGTCCGATGAACCTAGGGCTCAACTTGCCTTTCTGCCCAAATCTTAAGATCTTTTTCAAAGGTGAAACCTTAAAAAAGACCTGATCTCCCACCGTAAATTCTATATCCTTACGTTTCAGATCCGCGTACGATTTCTGTCTGTCCGAAGCTTCTTTTAATCGAGCTCGAATTACCTTAACTTTTTCCTCCGTCTCCGAGATCAACTCAGGACCCAATAACTGTCGCTCCCCCAGCTCAGTCCAACGAGTAGGAGTACGACACCTACGACCATACAACGCCTCGTAGGGTGCCATCTGGATTCTGGATTGATAGCTGTTGTTGTATGCGAACTCTGCCAATGGTAGAAAATCTTCCCAACTACCCCTGAAGTCGATCACACAGCTCCTTAACATGTCTTCTAGTATCTGGATTACTCTCTCCGATTGACCATCTGTCTGCGGATGAAACGCCGTACTGAAATTTAGTCTTGTTCCCAAAGCTTCATGTAAAGCCTTCCAAAACCGTGATGTAAACCTAGGATCCCTGTCCGATATAATCGACACTGGTACCCCATGCAACCTCACGACTTCTGCTATATACAACTTGGCCAACTTCTGCAACGTATAATCCATACGAATAGGTAGGAAATGAGCAGTCTTCGTTAATCGATCCACAATCACCCATACTAAATCTTTCTTAGTAGGCGTTAAGGATAACCCACTAACAAAATCCATTGTTATCCCTTCCCATTTTCGTAGTGGAATTTTCACCTATTGCAGTAACCCTGACGGCAGTTGATGTTCCGCCTTCACTTGTTGACATGTCAAGCATTTGCTCACGAAATCAGTAACCTCCCGTTTCAACCCTAGCCACCAATACTGCTCACGGAGGTCTCGGTACATTTTGTTTCCCCCGGGGTCATAGCATATGGGCTACTATGCGCCTCACGCAGAATCATTTGTCTCAATTCTGAATCCCTGGGCATATAAACTCTTCCGCGGAAACATAATACTCTATCACTATTTAATCCAAAATCCTCTATCTCACCACCTTCCACTTGCTGAAGTCGAGAACCCAACCTTTCATCTATCAGCTGCTTTTCCTTAATCTGACTTACCCATGCAGGCTTCACTTGAAGTTCAGCTAACAAGCTACCATCTTCATAAAGGCTGAGATGAGCAAACATCGCTCTCAAATCCGATATCACCTTATGACTCAACGCATCTACCACTACGTTAGCTTTCCTTGGATGATACTCGATTGAGCAGTCATAATCTTTCAACAATTCTATCCACCTCCGCTGTCTTAAGTTCAACTCCTTCTGGGTAAGGAGGTACTTCAAACTCTTATGGTCCGTGTAAATAATCGACTTCTCTCCGTACAAATAGTGTCTCCATATCTTTAGAGCAAATACCACTGCAGCTAACTCCAAATCATGAGTGGGATAGTTTATCTCATGCGGCCTTAATTGACAAAATGCATAAGCCACCACTTTCCTCCCTTGCATCAACACACATCCCAAGCCCGTGTGTGATACATCACAATAAACAATAAACTCTTTATCAGCCTCAGGCTGAATCAATACCGGCGCTTCTGTCAGAATCTTCTTCAATTTCTCAAAGCTCTCTTGCTGCTTATCTGACCACACAAACGGTACTTTCTTACACAACAGCTTAGTTAGGGGTACAGCAATCAACAAAAACCCCTCAACGAATCGCCAGTAATACCCAGCCAAACCTAGAAAACTCTAAATTTCTGCCACTAACTTCGGTGGCTCCCAATCCAATACAGCCTCGACCTTCCGAGGATCAACTCTAATTCCTTCAGCAGACACAACATGCCCCAAAAAGGTCACCTCCTTCAGCCAAAATTCAGACTTACTGAATTTGGCATACAGCTACTTCTCCTTTAATATCTGCAATACAACCCGTAGATGCGAATCATGCTCCTCTTCTGTCTTTGAATACACCAAGATGTCATCTATGAACACCACCACAAACCGGTCTAGAAAGGGTTGGAAGACCCGGTTCATCATGTCCATAAGTGCAGCTGGTGCATTAGTCAACCCGAACGACATTACTATAAGCTCGTAATGCCCATATCGGGTTCGAAACGCAGTCTTATGAATATCTGCCTTCTTGACTTTTAATTGGTGATACCCCGATCTCAAGTCTATCTTCGAGAAAACTGAAGCTCTTGGCAGCTGATTGAATAGATCATCGATTCTCGGTAATGGGTACTTGTTCTTGATCGTAAACTTATTCAATTGTCTATAATCGATGCACATACGCATCGACCCATCCTTTTTCTTAACGAACAAAATCGGCGCTCCCCACGGTGACACACTTGGTCGAATAAATCCACGATCCATCAACTCCTGAATTTGAGCTTTAAGTTCCACAAGCTCCTTCGGCGCCATTCTGTAAGGGGCAATGGACACCGGAGCCGTTCCTAGCAACAGCTCAATGCCAAACTCCACCTTCCAATCTAGAGGTAATCCTGTAAGCTCCTTGGGAAAGACGTCTGAAAACTCTTTCACCGTTCTAACACTCTCTACCGACAACTCTTTGGCATCCAAAGCACTGATAAAGGCTAAGAACGCTCTATACCCCTTTCGCACCAACTTTTCTGCCTTTAAAGCAGATACCACATTAGACAGATAGTTTCTTCTTTCACCTATCATCATCACTTCCTTATCCTTCGAAGTTCTTAGTACCATCTGCTTTACAGCACAGTCCAAGTTTGCACGGTGTTTAACCAGCCAGTCCATGCCCAATATAAGGTCGAACTCCCCGAATGGCAGTTCCATCAAATCCGCCAGAAATATTTCCCCCTGAACTTCTAAGGGCACATCCTTAAACAACTTATTTACTACCACCGACTATCCTAGAGGGCTAATCATAGTTGTTTCTCTAGCAGTAATCTCAGATCTAATATTCAAAGTTCCAGACACAGCACATGCAACATACGAATGGGTGGATCCAATGTCTATCAAAGCGGTAAAAGGTACATAATATATGAAAAATGTACCGGTTATGACGTCAAGTACATCGACATCCTCTCGACGTCTAACCGCATAGACCAACCCTGGCTGTCTCGCCTCCATGTTACCCCTATTACCGGTACCTCTACCCGGTGCACCTTGACCTCGACCTACACCATTACCACCTCGACCTAGACCATGGCCTCTCGGCGGCTGCTGAGCGCCTCCAGCTGGCTGCGCAAATCTGTTACGAACTACCTGAGTCTGAGCAGGCTCTCGAGGGCAATACCTAAACCGATGGTCTTTGTATCCACATCTGAAACAACCATCAGTTCTCTTCCAACATTCACCCGAGTGAAGTTTTCCACAATCCACACAAGGCTGTAACTGATTGGCAGCAGCTGGAGCACCTACTCGAACTGGCCCCTCATTTCTGGGCCTTTTTTGAAATCCTCTAGCAGGACCTGAATACCCAGAGTCTCTCTTGTTCGTGCCCCTATCCTTGTCTCGATTTTGCTGTTCTGAGTGTTTGACTTCTTCAGCTATCTTAGCTTTTTCCACAAGTGTAGCAAAATTCTTCTCCTTCTGTGGGGGCTATCAGTACTCGTAACTCATCACGCAACCCGTCCTCAAAACGGACACAGCGTTCATAATCAGTCGGCACTAAAACTCGGGCATACCGGCTCAGACGCAGAAACTCCTCTTTGTATGCTGCCACAGATCTACCTCTTTAGACCAGATTCAAGATTCCTTTCTTCGGGCATCCACATAGCTAGCCCCGACATATTTTCCTTGAAATGCAGTCTTAAAGAATTCCCAAGTAATACGATCAGCCTGAGTGCCTTATCCAACAGTGAGCCACCACTGATATGCCTCGTCTCTCAGCAACGACACAACCCCTTTCAGTTTCTGCTCAGCTATGCAATCCAAATTGTCCATAATTCGCTCCATCGCCTCAAGCCAATACTCCACTACATTAGGGGCTACACCCGAAATACCCCTAAAAACTTCGGCCCCATTCGATCTGAGTCACTCCGAAATTGAACCACGAGCTGCCGACCCAGTTCTCGCCCCAGCAACCCTTTCCAGTACCCTCAACATCGCTTGGGACAGAGCGTCGTCCTCTCTCATTCGATCATGTGACCCAGCTTCAGTCACAGGTGACGCAGGTGCGTCCATTTCAAGCATATGTCCCGATGCCTCAAATACAACTCTAGCACCTCGGCCTCTACCACGGCCACGTCTACCGTGCCCATGTCCTCTAGCACTCATGTTTGCTAAGTCGATTTAATCTGATTAAAAGTCTTATGAATCAATATGCTATTCAATGTTTATTAAACAATGTTTTATGGAGTATAGGAAGTAAAGTTGTTTTCGCAAAACGTATCCTAAAGTCTCAATCTCTATAGTTTCAGCTCCTAAAGCTAAAAGTTCTAGAGTATTTCAATTTTGTGGAGTTTTCTTACCACAGTCATAACACAATAATCATAAAATGAAAGTAAAGACTTACTGACTTGATGCCAGATTCCCCGTGCTGCCATACTTCCTCTAAAACATGTTTTTATAAATTGAATTTCCAGCAGATTTAGAAAAATTTTTTGAACCCAAACCACAGCCGAGTTTTGCAATCTGGCTCTGATACCATAAAATGTAACACCTCAAACCCGGCCCATGCGATATGATCGGATCTGACATGTCACATGAAGAAAACGTAATAAGAACTTGTGATTCTTACTAAAGTTGGCGTTTAATTAATTATAGTTAAGAAAACAAGTTTGGATATAAATATTTGATAAAAATACTACAAATTTCGAGAGGCTGATTGATGAATCGAACTAGTGAACTTTAAAACTGTGACTATTGAAAATGACGTTGCTAATTTGAAAGAGGATCCGAGTTAAATTATTTGTACATATTAATTATGAAAACTATTTATTAATCAATCTTGAAAAACCGTTATTTATGAATTTAGAAAATCCACATATAAAATAATTCAAGAAAGATAACAAGTACGACTAAACATAAAGCAAAATTTAAAAATATCCTAGAGGCCTTATTACAACTTTAAAACCCAAAATAGTAAAAGTAACGAAATAATACGGAAGAAGTTTACTAAAGTTCATAAATATCATTTCAAAAGTATGGCCTCCACCGAGTCATCCATGGCCCCAAATCCTCGTCACTGAGCATTACCTGTAAGGATTGAGAAAAAGGGGTGAGTTACTAGAACTCAGTGTATAATCCCCTTACCGTCATCCACTGGGCCTGAACCCGCATAGCAACATCTTGGGCCTAAGCCCATTTACATAACAGTGTTTAAATGAAATGTATGCAACCCAACCCATCCATCCATCACACCCCCGACTAGCCAATCACACCTGTGGGGATCAAGTCAACCCACCCCGCCGCTCACACCAATTTGCAGTCGAGCTGCTATTTGTATAATATTTTTGTGGTCAAGCCACCAAAATCATAATTAAGCACATTAGTAAACAAATTGTGGCAATGCCACCAGGCTACACTGCTCTCTATACAATTTTTTTCCCATCCCATGCAATATGTAAAAATGCCACAAACATAATAAAATATCCACATGTAAATAACAACCACTAATCTAGTAAATAATTTCGGTGAATCGGCCCATTAAAATACTTTGATAGTTCGGCCCACTAAGGCATTCTAGTAAATCGGCCCTTAGGGGCATTTTGGTAAATTGGCCCATAGGGGCATTTTCGTAATTTTTAGCAAATTAATATCGATTTTGACAGATCTTTAGAAATAGTGTTGTTTAAGCAAGTTACTCCATTCATTCCATATTACAGTTATTAGGTTTCTAAGCAACAACGATATAATTTTCCAACATGATAGTGAATCGCGAATTTACGGGATTTCGGTGTGATATTACACACCTGATTACGGTAAGAACTAAACCTTCTTGATCGTCAGCGCTCTTAGTATTGTGAATGACCACGATTTGCCTACTCTCACTAGAAGATGGTCCACAACCCGGTGGAAAATACCGAACTGCTGATACCGCCCTTCGTTTGAACTTGGGAGAAGAGATTGCAAGTCCACTCCCTTTTTGTCCTCCTATCGATTTTCCTTTCAAATCGCTACCACTTGCCTCCATTGAAAAAGTCCCGGTCAGCAAAATACTACTATGAGAGGGAGTAGTTGTTTAGGGATAGGATTCGGCTTAGCACTACTTCTCTAGAACCGACGAGTAGAGAAAACGAGTAGTTTAGTCCCTAAAATAATCGATTAGTCAAATCTATTGATCCGTTTTAGCAAACTAACCGAGCAATGAAAGAGATCGAAATGAACCATGAAGAAACTCCTTACCTTAACGATGATAGATCTGACTTCCACCGATTGGGCTTATGACTATGGATGAATCGACAAGGATGTGGTTTTTGGCCACCTACCAGAACACTACGAAAAAGAGTTGATCACGATATGAGGGAATAAGAGAGAGTGATTGATCGTGTGTCTATCGAGTTTTAAAATTTATAAGGAGAATGATCGAACCTGAAAACTAACTCTGACAATGATTAAAGGCAAGTGTACCTATCGAACAGTAGTATAGCTTAGGCAAGATCGATTTATCGAACCCAAAGGAACTAAAAGTACTAATACTAACTTTCTTTTTATTATTTAGCCTAAAATAAGTGAAGTTGCTTTAATATTATCTAGACTAATTACTAAGCTAAAGACACAAAGACAAAAAGGATGAATTGGAGGAATAACTTTAGGAAAAACTCAGTTGATTGCGACGATACCCTTAGGAAGAATCCACCTAGACTTCACTTGTTATTAAACCCTGAACCACATGATTTATTTACTTAGTTTGATCCGTAGGACTCCCTAACGTATATTAAAAACTCTCTCAAGGCAAATAACATCTAACCCTAGGTTAATTAGTGGAACTCTCGTTCTCTTAATAACCCCCTAGAATAGCAGTAAATCGATCTATGGACTCCCATATTAGGTTTCACCCTAATCCGGCAAAATCTCGTCACCCTATCTCTAGGCGTGCAATCAACTCCGCTTAATTATACTAGATCTTCTCTTAGGTAGGGTATATTCCTCCTCCACCTAAGCGCATTGAATTTAGATTAAGCTCACATAATTAAGAATAAACTAAGTATTTATCATATAATTTAGAAAATAATAACAAGATCCATCATAGGTTTTATCCCCTTCAGGTATCTAAATAAAAACATCTCAAGAGAAAAGATAAAACAAAACATAAGAAATCCCTAAAACTCCCTGAAGGAATTGAAGGAGAAATCCGCCGTCTTGAGTAGAATTCCGACTTCTTGGGATGGATCAACTGGCTTATCTTCGAGTGATTCCCACGAATCTGACCTTGCCGGCTTGGCTCCTTGGCCTAGCTAACCGTCCTGGTTTCAGCTTTTGCCGAACTCCTCTTTGAAGTTGCCCCCTTGGGTGTTTATATAAACTTTGAGATGCCTTACTTGGCCCATAAGTATCCTAATTTAAGTAGAATTCCTACTAGGGTGTTTGAATAGGCTTTGGATGTGTTTCTTTGCCTTCAAGTATCCTCTCCTGAATGAAATTGCTCTTTCCAGCGACAGGGACACGGCCATGGAACACGCCCGTGTGAATCGTGGCCAGGCCGTGTTCAAACTTCTGTAATGAGGCACGGCCATGTGGTCTTTGGGCCACGCCGTGTCGATTTCGTGATATGGCCCATTTACTCCGTTTTGGGCCCGTTTTCCGTTCTTTTAGCCCTTGGGTGCTTTCTTGGGTATAAAACATGAAAACAAAAGATTAAGAGCACCAAATTACACAATTCAAGGCTTAAATCATCCAAAAGCATGCTAAATGTGGGCCTAAAATATCCTAGACTTCACTTTAAGCTAATCAAATAGATCGTTAATCCTCGGCAGCGGGTACTTGTTCTTAACCGTCAACTTATTCAACTGGCGGTAGTCAATGCACATACGCATCGACGCATCCTTCTTTTTCACAAACAGCACCGGCACTCCCCACGGAGATACACTTGGTCAAATGAAACCACGATCTAACAGCTCCTGGATCTGAGCTTTAAGTTCTACCAACTCCTTCGGTGCCAACCTATAAGGGGCGATGGACACCGGAGTCGTACCCAGAAGTAGTTCAATTCCAAACTCCACCTCAGATCCGAGGGTAACCCTGGAAACTCCTCAGGAAAGACATCAACGAATTCCTTTATTGTTCTAACCCTATTAACAGTCACTTCCTTTGCATCCAATGCACTGATAAAAGCTAGGAATGCCTTACACCCTTTCTGAACCATCTTAACAGCCCTTAACGCAGAAACTACGTTAGACAAATAATTCATTCTTTCCCCTATCACAACTACCTCCTCATCCTCTGGGGTACTTAACACCATTCGCTTAGTCGCGCAATCCAATTTAGCTCGATGTTTAACCAACCAATCCATGCCTTAGATGAGATCAAACTCCCCGAATGGTAATTCTATTTTGCTGACCACCCCTCCTGAACTGATTAAAACCCTGCCCAGCTGGCCGCACCTGGTCCACTTGTGGACAATCTTTAACCATATGGTCCATAGATCCGCACATGAAACATCCACCGGTTCTCTTCCTACACTCACCAAAATGCATTTTCCCACACAGAGCACATGATCGAAATTGATCCCCCCCAGCAGGCGTCGGAACACGAGCTGGCCCATCAAACCAAGGCCTTTTCTGAAAACCCCTAGATGATCCCGACGACCCAAAACTTCTCTTGTTCTTACCCCGATCCTTATCCCTATTCTGTCTCTCAGTCTGCCTTACCTCTTCGGCTATTTTAACTTTCTCAACCAGAACGGCAAAGTCCCTCTCTCGCTGCGGAGCTATCAATACCCTCAACTCATCCTATAGCCCATCTTCAAACCGCACACAGCGCTCATAGTTAGTTGCCACTATTCCTCGAGCATAACGGCTCAAGCGCAAAAATTCCGCCTCATACTCAGCCATAGATTTGCCCTCTTGAACTAATTTCAGGAATGCTTTCCTCTGATCATCCACATAATTGGCCCCAACGTACTTCCTTTGAAATGTCATCTTAAAGAAATCCCAGTCAATTCGATCCACCGGAGTACCCTATCTTACGGTGAGCCAGCATTGATATGCCTCATCCCAAAGAAGAGACACCGCTCCTTTCAGCTTCTCCTCTGCCGTGCAGTCTAGATCGTCCATAATCCTTTCGATTGCCTCTAGCCAATACTCAGCCACATTTGGAGCCACTCCAGAAATACCCCTAAACATTTCAGCTTCGTTTGCTCCAAGTCGCTCAGGAATGGACTTCCGAGATACTGTCCGAGTGCTTGCCCCAGCAACTCGCTCTAGCACACACAACATTGCTTGAGACAGGGCATCATCCCCACTAGTTCTATCTTGCGATCCCGCTTCTACCACAGGTGATGCTGGCGCTTCACCTTCAGGCTCATACCTTGCTTCTGAGAACTCAGCCTCAGCACCCCGGCCTCTACCACGGCCACGTGTAATACGTCCACGCCCTCTAGCACTCGTGTCTATCATTTCGTCTTAATCTGGTTACAAATTTTATGCATTGTCATTTCTTTCCATTGTTTATTAATGAGTAGTTTTATGAGAGTAAGATTATAAGTAGTTTTCCGCAAAGCACATGTATACCTAAAGGTGTTCATCTCTACAGCAAAGTTTCCTAATTCTAACATCCACAGTGACATACCCACATAATATAATTACCACATGCAAACCACCTAACAATCAGAAGACTTACCTTGTAGACTTGGGCCGAAGACTCGAGTGCCATACTTCCAGAAAACATGTACATATGTATTTTCTTTCTAAACCATCTTAAAACCAAAATTTGGAAAATTTTTTAACCCCAAAAACCCACGTCCGAGCTTTTAAAACTAGGCTCTGATACCAAAAAATAACACCCCAAACCCGGCCCAAACACCACGACCGGATTGGCATGTCACTAGGAAAGAATTTTATAAAATATCGCAAACTTCAGAAGAATTCTAAGTTATTTTTAAAACCCCAAGTTTAGTGGTTCAATTGGAAACCTATTATTCATTTAAGGTAAAATCTAGTTAGCCAAAACCTTGTGTCTAGGTGACATTTTATTACATTTGATTAAGCAAGAGGTGTGTTGTAAAAAAAATCCGTTTGTAAAATCGTTAATTAAGTTATAAGAAAAACTTTATTTAAAATTTCAGTTTGAGTTTTAGTCGCTTTAAATTTAAGTTAATTGATAAGATGTTTTATACACCGAAATGCAAATAAAGTTTTTCTTATAACTTAATTAATGATTTTACAAACGGATTTTTTTTACAACACACCTCTTGCTTAATCAAATGTAATAAAATGTCACCTAGACACAAGGTTTTGGCTAACTAGATTTTACCTTAAATGAATAATAGGTTTCCAATTGAACCACAAAATTTGGGGTTTTAAAAGTAACTTAGAATTCTTCTGAAGTTTACGATATTTTATAAAATTCTTTCCTAGTGACATGCCAGATCCGGTCGTGGTGTTTGGGCCGGGTTTGGGGTGTTACAGCTTTAGTAGGAATTGTCCTCATTAATTGCCACTGATAATTATTCAGTGCCATCTTCTCTATAGACTAAAATTATCTACCAAAAGCAAAATAGAGGAAAAATTAGAAAAGTAAAAAATGATAAATAAATAAATAAATTGCAGAAAATAAAAAAATGGCTAAAGTAATAAAAATAGAGCTTTCTTAATATTTTAGTTCCCCGGCAACGACGCCAAAAACTTGATCGAGTGTCTATCGAGTTTTGAAATTTATAAAGAGAATGAACGAACCTAAAAACTAACTCTGACAACGATTAAAGGCAAGTGTACCTATCGAACAGTAGTATAGCTTAGGCAAGACCGGATTATCGAACCCAAAGGAACTAAAAGTACTAATACTAACTTTCTTCTTATTATTTAGCCTAAAATAAGTGAAGTTGCTTTAATATTATCTAGACTAATTACTAAGCTAAAGACATAAAGACAAAAAGGATGAATTGGAGGAATAACTTTAGGAAAAACTCAATTGATTGCGACGATACCCTTAGGAAGAATCCACCTAGACTTCACTTGTTATTAAACCCTGAACCATATGATTTATTTACTTAGTTTGATCCGTAGGACTCCCTAACGTATATTAAACCCTCTCTCGAGGCGAATAACATCTAACCCTAGGTTAATTAGTGGAACTCTCGTTCTCTTATAATAACCCCCTAGAATAGCAGTAAATCGATCTATGAACTCCCATATTAGGTTTCACCCTAATCCGGCAAAATCTCGTCACCCTATCTCTAGGCGTGCGATCAACTCCGCTTAATTATGCTAGATCTTCTCTTAGGTAGGGTCTATTCCTCCTCCACTTAAGCACATCAAATTTAGATTAAGCTCACATAATTAAGAATAAACTAAGTATTTATCATATAATTTAGAAAATAATAACAAGATTCATCATAGGTTTCATCCCCTTCAGGTATCTAAGGGGTTTAGTTCATAACAAATAAAAACATCTCAAGAGAAAAGATAAAACAAAACATAAGAAATCCCTAAAACTCCCTGAAGGAATTGAAGGAGAAATTCGCCATCTTGAGTAGAATTCTGGCTTCTTGGGATGGATCAACTGGCTTATCTTCGAGTGATTCCCAGGAATCTGACATTTCCGGCTTGGCTCTTAGCCTAGCTAACTGCCCTGGTTTCAGCTTTTGCCGAAATCCCCTTTCAAGTTGCCCCCTTGGGTGATTATATAGATTTTGAGATGCCTTACTTGGCCTCTAAGTATCCTATTTTAAGTAGAATTCCTACTAGGGTGTTTGAATATGCTTTGGAATGTGTTTCTTTGCCTCCAAGTATCCTTTTTCGAATGAAATTGCTCTTTCCAGCGGTAGGGACATGGCCATGGAACACGCCCGTGTGAATCGTGGCCAGACTGTGCTCAGACTTCTTTAATGAGGCACGACCGTGTGGTCTTTGGGCCAGGCCGTGTCAATTTCATGATATGGCCCATTTACTCTTTTTGGGCCCGTTTTCCGTTATTTTCGTCCTTGGGTGCTCTCCTGGGTATAAAACATGAAAACAAAAGATTAAGAGCACCAAATTACACAATTCAAGGCTTAAATCATCCAAAAGCATCCTAAATGTGGGCCTAAAATATTTTACTTTTACGGTTTATCGGTGATGTTTTCGATTTAGAGAACCATCCAATAGTAAGGGCACATATTCGGCCATAAAGAAAAGAAAATGAAAAGAAGAGGATGAAATCACTTACCCAAATCGGTCAAGGAAGAAATGCCCAATATGTAAGCAACAAGAAGAAGAAATAGTGTGATTAAAGTTTCGGCTATTTAGAGAGAAAAGATCAAGCAAGATTCATCCATCAAAAATATTGATTAAAGAAGAAAAGAGAAGGGTTGAAGAAATGGTGAAAAAGAAAAGAAGAAAAGAAAACTATGAAAATAATGGGAAAAAGAGAGAAAGTATCCCTTAAGGTTTCGGTTTTAGACAAGAAGAAAAATACCAAATGGTCAAAAGAAGAGAGCTTTCAAATAGAACAAAAACTTCTCAAGAGCCTAAGGAAAAATTCAGCAAGCAAAAGGGAAAAGATTGGAAAATGCACCAAAATCCTAGAAAGTAAACAAGCCTTTCATGCACAAAACTTGTAAAATGGCCAAAGGAAATTCGGCTCTCACACTCCCTCTACCAAAACCGTATGCCTCCTACACCAAAGAGGTCATGGTTGACCAAAAATTCTTTCCCCAAGCAACACCTAAAATTCGGCCAACATGTTTTCTTTCCTTATTCTCCTCCTTACCTTATTTTCTTAGTCTTCTTTCCATCATTAAAAAGTCTTCCTTTCTTTTTTTGATGCCATGGACGATACTTACCATTTAGCACAAAAAAAATTAATCTAAAATTTGCAATAGGTGGGATTCGAACTCCACCCCTTAAGCCGCTTAATGTGACGCCTCACCACCTTGCTACTAGCTCCTCTTGTGCTAGCAAAATACACACTTATTCTTTTAAGTCTTGATGCCACTTACCTTCTCTCCTTAAAGTGCTTAAACACAAAAATTTTGCTATGGCCCAACTCAACCCCATGCCTTCTTAGGACCCCTAAACATACAAAATTAACACTATTAACTAGCCTATTGCATGGTATAATGCAAAACATAAAATGTCGTATTTCAAGATGTTATAGTTAAAAGATTAAGAGCTCGTGATTAATTATAACCCGGGGAAAGCTAATGTGGTTGCTGATGTACTAAGCCGAAAATCACTGTTTGCTCTACGTGCAATGAATACGGATTTAGCTATGACCTATGATGGTGCGATTATTGCAGAGTTGAAAGCGAAACCGTTATTTGTTCAGTAGATTTGCGAAGCTCAAAAGGTTAATAATGATTTATTAGCACAAAGGAATCATTGTGACTCAAATACTGATTCAGAATTTTAGATTGATGTTGAGGGATGCTTACGATTCAGAAATCAAATGTGTGTACAAAAAGATCCTGAATTGATTCGGATGATTTGTAATGAAGCTCATAATAGTATATTATCTATTCACACAGTTAGCACAAAGATGTATAACGATTTGAGACAACATTACTGGTGGCACGGTATGAAACGAGATATTTCAGACTTTGTGTCAAAATGTTTAATATGTCAAGAAGTAAAAATCGAGCACCAGGTGCCATCGGGATTACTTCAACTGATATGATACCTGAGTGGAAATGGGATCGAGTCACAATGGATTTCGTAGCCGGGTTACCATTGATGCCGAGCAAGAAAGATGCAATCTGGGTTATTGTTGATAGATTGACGAAATCGACCCATTTTATTCCGGTATGTACGGATTTCTCGCTTGATAAGTTAGTGGAATTGTACATTTCTCAAATCGTACAATTGCACAGAGTACCTATTTCTATTGTTTCGGATAGAGATCCGAGGTTTACATAGCAATTTTGGAAGAAACTACAAGATGCTCTAGGTACTAAATTGCACTTCAGTACTGCTTTTCACCCTCAGTCGGATGGTCAATTTGAACGTGTTATTCAAATACTCGAGGATATGTTGAGATGTTGTGTTCTTGAGTTTGAGGATACGTGGGAACGATACTTGCCTTTGATTGAATTTGTGTACAATAACAGCTTTCAATCGAGTATTAAAATGGCACCTTAAAAAGCTTTGTACGGTCGTAAATGTTGTACACCTTTATATTGGACCAAGCTAAGTGAAAGCAAGATACACGGGGTTGATTTAATCAAAGAGACTGAACAAAAAGTAAAAGTGATCCGAGAAAGTTTGAAAGCCGCGTCAGATCGTCAGAAATCATATGCGGACTTGAAACGTAACGATATAGAGTTTCAAGTGGGTGACCGAGTATTTTTGAAAGTCTCGCCGTGGAAGAAGATACTTAGATTTGGTCGTAAAGGAAAGCTAAGTCCAAGATTTATTGGGTCGTACGAGGTTATTGAGCGTATCGGGCCGGTTGCGTACATGTTGATGTTGCCATCTGAGTTAGACAAGATCCACAATGTTTTTCAAGCATTGATGCTTTGACGATACAGATCTGATCCTTCTCATGTGATTAGCCCGTCAGAGATTAAGATTCAGCCTAACTTGACTTATGAGGAAGAACCGATTCGCATTTTGGCTCGTGAAGTGAAAGAGTTACGAAATAAGAAAATCTCGTTGGGTAAAGTTATGTGGCATAAGCACGGGGTTGAGGAAGCAACCTGGGAACTTGAAGATTCAATGAAAGAACGCTACCCACATTTATTCATCGGTAAGATTTTCGGGGACGAAAATCCCTTAAGGGGGAGAGTTGTAACAGCCCGATTTTGACCTTAATTGGAACAGTAGTTTCGAGACCACAAATCTGAGTCAATAGAATATTTTTATATTATATTTGATGTCTATGATCTATGAGTGAGCTTGTGCAAAAATTTCGTGAATTAATTTGCCAGTTTGTGTGTTTAATTTAAGGAAAATGACTAAATCGCATAAGTGGTAAAAGTAGTCTTTTATTTAATTTAGTGGTTTAATTGATTTGTCTTCTTTTATATGTGGACTTAGGTTGTAAATTAACCAATTAGCATGTTAGTGGACGGCATTTGGCTTTAATTTTATATTAATATGTTTTTATATACATAAAATATAAGTTAAAATGTTATATTATAATATAAGTTAATATTATTAAAATAAAGAAACATGTTATTCATCATCATTTTTATTCTTCAACATCGAAACTAAAGAAAAGAAAAAAAATAAGAAACCCAAGCAAAGTTCGGCCATTGTTGAGCTTGATCAAGATATGTGTTTAGCTCGGTTTTTGATAATTTTTACGTTTTTGAGATCGTTGCTTAGAAATCTTCAAGACCCATGCTTTATTTGAGTTTGGTGAATATTTTGAGTTGAGCCATTGATGATAGTTTGTTGTTGATGTTGTTTAATGGCGAAATATGATATATATGTATTTGATTAACAAGTTTTGTCTTTGAATTTTTGATGAAATTGAGTATGTTGGACTAAATTACAAAAATAATTTTTTGAGGGACTAAAATGTGAAAAAAAATGAAATGTATGGACTTGTATGAGGACTAGGAACATTCGGCCCTAAAGGAGTGTATTCAAATTTTTCATATTTTGTGTTTTATGCAATAGGGACTAAATTGTAAAAATTATAATTATTAGGGGTAAAAGCGTAAATTTGCTAGATTATGTGTTTTTGGACTAAATTGAATGAAAATATGTTGAATAAGTTTAATTTGAAAATGATTAGATCAAGAACAAAAAGGATCGAGATTGGATCGGAGAAAGGAAAAGATAATCGAATAGCCGAAAAACAAAGTCCGTCAATACTCGAGGTAAGTTTTTAAGCAATTGGGTTGAATTGAATTTTAATCTATATTAAGGTGCATATTTTAAATAGAAGTAAGCACGTTAAATTATTTAATGCCGAATATGATATTGAATAATTTATGTGCTAGCCGAATATAAGGTTGGTATTTATGTAAGCTTTGATTTATTTGAGCTGAATGATTATATATAGTTTGGGAGATAGTTAAATGTGGAATTGTAATGGGTGATGATTGTATTGAATAGGTGAGTATACATGTTTATTGACTATGGCTGAATGTGATGGTGTTTTATAGGAAGAATGGGTTGGTTCGAACATTTACATATATGGGTGTTTATATGTTTAAAATGCGATTATATATGTCTATATGAATGAGTAGGAGATTGGGTTAATGAGCACTATGTGTGTGAACTCATACACCAAGCACTAAGTGTGTGAAATCAGTCATTTGGCACTAAGTGTACGGAATATAATGTAATGGCACTAAGTGTGGATACATTACACGAAATTTGCACTATGTGTGCGCTTTATCAAAGTAACAACACTAATTGTGTGATACGTTACATAGTTTTGCACTAAGTGTGCGGGTTTACGGATTCTTGAAGGATATCAGCTAGTGAATTGTGATAATCAAAATGAAATAAACAGGTAGGAGATTCATGATAGTTGGATAATTTGCTATTAATGAGGTAAGTTATACTTGCATGTGAAACCAAGTAAAATGAGAGGTGGTTATTAGTTTTGAGTTCATTTTGATATGGAATAATGATGCATAGTTTAAAATGAAATCTAATAAAGTATGCATGAATAATTAATTTTGAGACTACTAAATACGGTAGTTAATGAACGGTGATATGATCTATACTTATGTTTATGAGTTTCGTAGATGATAATGTTAATTTGATTTAATTTATAAAATCAAATTGTATACTTTACCATTGCTTATAACTTACTAAGCTATGTTAGCTTACTGTGTTTGTGCATTTGACTATTTTATAGATTTTGAAGTCTAAGTTCAAGCTCAGGGATCATCGTCAAAGTCAATCACACTATCAACTATCTTTGGTATTTTTTTAAGTTGAACTTTTGGAATTATGGCATGTATAGGCTTTATTACTCTTTTGAGTTATTTTGAATATGATGTATAAAAAAAATGCCATGCGAAAATGGATTTACTTCTATGTTTGGGGTTTAAGTTGGTTATAAATATCTAATCATGATAATAATGTTTGCATATATTTGGTTTTGTTGTAAGTTTATTTCGGAAGTTTATTCCTTGATATTTCATTTATGTCATATATGTGAATGCATGAATAAGGTTTTGAGTAAGACATAAAGTATATTAAGGTGGTTGGATGAACTTATGCACAATTTATATGTATATACCGCATGTCAAGTTATGAAATGACTATGTCATGCTCTATATGTATAAGCTAACTTCTGTTTGGTTCATTTTAAAGTTGTATATATTTTAAGCCATATGAAAGTGGCTAGACCATTATGTTTAATCTTGATTTATTATGTTTTTGGTTAAATGTTTGAGTACTTGGTTTTGTTGATTCGGCTTGGTATATATATATTTGGTATGTGTCATAATTCGTATGATAGGTATCTTGATCATATGTTTTGTTTGGTCTTGCCGTAAATTACTCATGATTTAGTTCATAATAGTATATGCGCATATATCATAATGGCTAATGTAATGAGTTGGTCGAGTAAAGACAAGTTGATATGTTATTTGGAATTGCTATTATGTTAATAAACTAGGTGTACTATGAGTTTATTAATCATAACTGAAAATGATGATTGGCATAATAGTATAATAATATGGTCATATGCGAATGATCTTGTAAGTGGAGAATAGGTATGTTTAGTCTTTATTAAATATGTTATGTATGTTTGTTCATATTAACAATATTTAACGCCACATATGGTATTGTCTATTAAACTCATGTTCCACATATATGTATTATAAGGTATTCAGCATGGCTTTGAAATATGCACATTAGCTTATAAATATGGTATATGTTTGAAATGAATTCGATTGAACTCTGAGATAGGATTTCTATATTTAGATAACAAAATGCTATTTATATAGATCTTTGCAAATAAGATCTATGTGATTATGTGAATGTATGAAAGCTGTGTTTCATTTGGTAATACCTCGTAACCCTAATCCAGCGGCAGATATAGGTTAGTGTTGTTACACTATGGCATCAATCCATCAATAAATTTACCATTCTTAAGACCATTTCATTGCCATCAGCCATAACAAAACATACTTTATATACCATAATCATTCATGCATATTATCAACATTTATCTAGCCACATCGCATGGCTATTTACACATCTCAAACATGTTTTAAAACAACTAGCCTATACATGCCATATTCAAATATACACATCTTAAAAAGTACCAAAATAGATTGCCGATAGTGTGATAGAGATGCTGACGATCACCGGATCTGAGCTAGTTTTATTGACACTGTAAAATAGAGAAACAAATCACACAGTAAGCTTTCAAAAGCTTAGTAAGTTTGTAATATAATATATCATACTCAATAATACAACACTGAATCATAATTAAACCATCACATAGATAAATTCTCAACTAAACACAATATCATCCTCGACCATATACTCATGTTCATTTATTCAACCTTGAATAATATCATCAACCACATAGGTTTGAAACATACCTTTGTCAAGACTTAGTCGACTAACGATCTTATTAATCAATACTCGATATCTTTTCAACTCAATCTCACACTTATTGCCCAATGCACAGCCAAAGCTTAATTAACATCGTACACTTAGTGCCTTTATTTTGAACCGAGCTTATCTCGGTATCGCACACACAGTGCCAACTCAATAAGCCGAAGCTTCTATTATTTCGCACACACAGTGCTAATCATCTCTGTCTCGTTTCTAAATTCGCACATTTAGTGCCTCAATACTCAAACTCATACATAACACATTTCTATTTCATTAATATACATTCATTCATTTCTCATCACATAGATACAAATTTAAGGCAAGTATTATATCCGAACTTACCTCGGACGTCGAAATATTGAAACGGTCGATTAATCGATCACTTTGTCTTTGCCTCGATCTTGATCCAAACCTCTCTTTTCTTGGTCTATACGCATTCAAATTTAACCCATTCAATCACCAATTCATTCAATTTAGTCCAAACACACATATTTAGGGCATTTTGCAAAATATCCCTCACATTTTCACATTTCGATACTTTAGTCCCTAGTTCACAAAACCACAAAATACACCAAATTTCACTTCACCCATGCCTAGCCGAGTTCTTCCCTTGCTAATACAAGTCCACACATTTAATTTATTTCACATTTTAGACCTTCAATTTACAGTTTTCTCAATTACAACCAAATTACTCAAATTCATCAAAACTCCAAAGACAAACTATATTAATCAGACACATATCTTTCATTTTCCACCATCAAACATCCAAGAACTCACATGTTCATCAATGGAACATTTCAAAAACATCATCAATTCACAAAATTAAGGCATGGGTTAGCTAGAGCACGAAGCAACGATCACAAAAACGTATAAATGATCAAAAACCGATCTCAAAACATACCTTGATTGAGCTATGCAAGTGCCGAATATTTCAAAGCCCTAACTCCATATTTTTCTTTCAATTTTCGGTGATGGAAGATGAACACTCACCTAATTTCATGTTTTAGTTTTATTTATTATTACTTTATTAGACATTTTACCAATTTGCCCTTAATGAATATTAATAATAAATGAATATTAATAATAACAACCAATGCGATGCCATTATCATCCATTATCAATTTAATGGTGTAATATCAACATAAGGACCTCTCCTTTAATAGGCCATGTCAAATTAGCAATTTAACAATCAACACACAGCTTTTGCACTTTATGCGAGTAAGTCCTTTTCCATAATTAAATACACAATTGATAAAATCTTCACACAGAAATTTCACACAAGCTAAATCACATACTGTAAACACAAAACATAATATTAAAATATTATTTTGACCTTAGATTTGTGGTCTCGAAACCACTGTTTTGACTAGGGTCTAAATCGAGTTGTTACAGTTACTGGTTCCAGCCCCTTGGTTACTCCAGGAAAAATTTGAGTGGTTTCACCATGATGGGTGATCGCTGAAATCAGAGCTTTAAAAATTTATAAAAGAATGATCGAACCTGGAGACTAACTCTGACAATGATTAAAGGCAAGTGTACCTATCGAACAGTAGTATAGCTTAGGCAAGACCGGATTATCGAACCCAAAGGAACTAAAAGTATTAATACTAACTTTCTTTTTATTATTTAGCCTTAAGAATTGAGTGAGGTTGCTTTTAGACTAAATTGTCAAAGACTAAGCTAAGGACACAAAGACGAAAAGAATGATTTGGAAAATAACTTGAAGAAAAACTCAATTGATCATGACGATACCCTCAGGAAGAATCCACCTAGACTTCACTTGTTATTTAACCCTAAACCATATGATTTATTTACTTAGCTTGATCCGTAGGACTCCCTAACCTATATTAAACCCTCTCTCGGGGTGAATAACGTCTAACCCTAGGTTAATTAGTGGAACTCTCGTTCGCTTATAATAACTCCCTAGAATAGTAGCAAAATCGATCAATGGACTCCCATATTAGGTTTCACCCTAATCTGACAAAATCTCATAACCCTATCTCTAAGCGTTCGATCAAATCCGCTTAATTATGTTAGATCTTCTCTTAAGTAGGGTCTATTCCTCCTCCACCTAAGCACATTAGATTTGGATTAAGCAACATAATTAAGAACAAACTAAGTAATTCATCATATAACTTAAAAACTGAATAACAAGATTCGTCTAGGTTTCATCCCCTTCAGGTATCTGAGGGGTTTAGTTCATAATGAATAAAAAGAACATCTCAAGAGAAAGGATAAAACAAAACATAAGAAAATCCTAAAACCCCCTAAAGGAATTGAAGGAGAATTCTGCCATCTTGAGTATAACTCCGGCTTCTTGGGATGGATCAACTGGCTATCCTCGCGTTATTCCCTAACTCTGACCTTCTCGGCTTGGCTCCTTGGCCTAGCTTTCGATGCCTTTCAAAGGTGGTACTTGGGGGATATATATAGGCTCTTGGAATACGATTCTTTCTCCCTAAGTATCCTTTTCCGATTGAAATTGCTCTTTCCAGCGACAGAGGCACGGCCATGGCACACGCCCGTGTGTATCGAGACCAGACCGTGTTCGGTTTTCTAATTTGAGGTACGCCTGTGTGAGGTAGAGTTGAGGCCGTGCTCTAGGTGTTCGTTGAGGCACAGCCGTGCGGGATTTGGGCTAGGCCGTGTCAATTTCATGCTAAGGCCCATTTACTCCGTTTTAGGCCTGTCTTGTGTTCTTTTCATCCTCGGGTACTTTCCTGGGTATAAGACATGAAAAGAAAGGATTAAAAGCACCTTTTATATAAATCAAGGAATAAATCATCGAAAAGCATATTAAATGTGGGTTAAAATATGTTACTTTTACAGTTTATCAATGGGTTATAGAAATTGGATTGCAGTCCTTGCCTTCCTCGATTTTGGTTCTGGTTACCCATGTAATATACGGATTTTGGGTTAGATGGACAGTCTTCAAACAAATGTCCTTCCCCAAAATAGACACAGGCTATATTTTCAAATTGATTTGGTGGTTGTGCTGCAAAACTATTAGACCCATTAGTAGTAAGAGTTTTTAACATTGAGGATATTGATGATACCTGAGATGCGAGTGAAGTAAGAGCGTCTACTTCATGTATTCCAGTAACTCGTCTTTTTGGCTCTACTCGATTGGTTGGCCATTGATAATTGTTGCTAGAAATCCTCTCAATGATTTCATAAACCTCATTATAATACTTATAAAGGAGAGCACCGTTAGCAAAAGTGTCCACTACCATCCTCGTGTGAGCATAGGGACCGTTATAAAATGTCTCAAGTTTGATGCAATGTGGGATTCCATGATGAGGGTTGTAACACCCCAAACTCGAACTAGATTGAAGTGTCTTTCGAATATTTGACTTGTTGGTAAAAATTCGTTTCTAAGCTTAAAAAACCCCTTTAATATTATTTAACAAATCATCTAGAAAAAATGTTTGCCTTATTATCAGATCTTGTTATAGTAGGTTGATTTAAAATCACGGAAGCTTTTGAAAAATCTAATGTTTAAATTTCGTGTGTTTGAAAACAATAATTATTTTGAAAATTCGTCTTTTCCTAAACTAGCAGTTTAAAATAAGTAAATAAAGCCTAATTAAAAATTTAAACAAACATCAATGGCCTTATTACATACACAAAACTCAACATAAATTTTAAATTTAAGTAAAAGCAAGTGTAAAACAACTGCAGTTGTGTGGCCACCTCCGAGTCCCTCACAGCACTAAATCGCCTATGGCTGAGGATTACCTGTACAGTAAAAAGGAAAGGGTGAGTTTATGAAAACTCAGTGTGTAATCCCCTATCAATCAGTCAGTATATAACATGCAGTAACAATCTGGGCCTGAGCTCTATTCAGTAACAGTATAGTGTGGGTCTTAGCCCAATACAGTAACAGTGTGGGCCTTAGCCCAATACCATATCAGTACGGTGCAATAATGCAACCCATCCCAATCCAGCCAACACACCACTCCGTACCACCAACACACCATGTGGGGATAAAATCGACCCACCCAGCCAACACACCAATATCGCAGCAAGGCTGCCAGTAACAGTATCGCAGCAAAGCTACCAGTAACAGCATTGCAGCAAAGCTGCCAGTAACAGTATATGTGGCAAAGCCACCAGTATAACATACTTCATAACAATATCCCAACCCCATGTAGTATGTCATATCATAAATCATATAACAGTCCGGTTTAGACCCTAGTCAAAATAGTGGTTTCGAGACCACAAATCTGAGTTCGAATAATATTTTAATATTATATTCCGTGTTTATGATATGTGAATTAGTATGTGTGAAGTTTCTGTGTGATAATTTGTCTGTCTGTGTGTTTAAATTGATAAAAGGATTAAATTACATTAAATGCAAAACATGCAAGCTATTTGTTAAAGCATCTATGTGTAATGGCTTTTAAAGGTGGAGGACTTATAAGGCAATCAGACCACTATTTAGTTAGTGGATGGAAATGGTAAAAAATGACCTTGTATTATATGTTATATATATTTTGTTTTAAAGGCTAAAATTGGAATTATGTTATTAAGTTTAATTTATTGTAATAAAAACATGAAAATGGCCATTTTTACTCATCTTTTTGACCGAAAACAAGAGGAAGAAGAAAAGGGTTTATTCTTTTAATTTTTGGCTCTTGCAAGTCTTGATTAATGTAAGTTTTGACTTCGATTTTTGATAATTTCTATGTTTTTGCAATCGTTGCTTAGTATACTATAAAACCCATGTCTTAATTTGAAGAATTGATGATGTTTATGAAATGTCCCATTGATGAAATAGTGAGCTTTGTGATGAGTTTAGGTGTTTAATGAATGATATGTGTTAAATGAACATGTTTTGTTCTTAAGTTTTTGATGGATTTGGCTAATTAGGGCTAAATTATGAAAACAGCAATTTGAAGGACTAAATTGTGAATTTGATGAAATGTATGGACTAGTATGAAGCATGTGAAAATTCGGCTAAGGCATGGGTAACTTGAAATCATGTGTAATTTGTGATTTTGTGAATTAGTGATTTTGTGAATTAGGGATTAAATTGATAAAATGTACAAATATGATGGCTAAGTTGCAAATAGCCCTAAATGTGTGTTTTTGGATTGAAATGAATATGTTGGTAAATAAAAGGGTTAAATTTGAATATGTATAGATCAAGAACCGAAGAAAATGGACTTAGATTACGGGAAAGCGAGGGTAGTCGAATAAACGAGTTTGAACAAATATTCGAATCCGAGGTAAGTCAATATACAAATAAATGTATTTGATTGAATTATGTATGTTCATATGACTATTGATAATGATGGATGATTATGAGATGTTGTATACATGAATTCCGATATAAGATCGACATAGTACTAACATCCGAGAAGTCCCGTTTGAGCTTAGGAATAGATAGGATTAACTATGTCATGACATAGGTATCTGTTATGTGATATCATGTAAGACCACGTCTGGGACGTTGGCATTGATTTGGAATTATGTATAAGACCATGTCTGGGACATTGGCATCGTATTGATTCGTGTAAGACCACGTCTAGGACGTTGGCATCGATAAGAGACTTACATGTAAGACCATGCCTGGGACATTGGCATCGTAATGATTTGTGTAAGACCCTACCTGGGACAGTGGCATCGATATTTGATTACATGTAAGACCACATCTGGGACGTTGGCTGATCGTTGTTTTATGCGATGTCTGTAACATCCTAAATTATAGAATTTTATGTGTTGCATTATTTCTTGCGTTAAGCTAGTTAAAAATATTAATTGTGTATGTTTAGGGGTTCTATGAAGGCTCGGGGATGAATTGGGCCTTAGCAAAATATTTGGTGTTTTAGCACTTTAAGGAGAGATAGTAAGTGGCATCAATGCTTATAGAAATAAGTGAGTAAATTGCTAGCATAAATGAGCATATGGTAAAGGGGTTATGGCGTCACATGAAGGGCTATGGGGGAAGAGGTTCAAATCCTTCTTGGTACAAATTTTGATCATTTTTTTTTGTGCTACTCACCCATAGTGTCGGCCATGGAAGTATTTAAGGCAAGGAAGACTTTTTAAATTATGGAAAGGTGGCTAAGGTTTATGGTAAGGAGGAAGATAAGGGATAATGAAGGAAAGAATCAAAAGAAAAAGGCAAGATAGGGGAACATGTTGGCCTTTTTCGTGGGTGATGTTTTGGAAAGATTTTTGTTGGTCAACATCCACCCTTTTGGCTAAAGTACACACGGTTTTGTTAGGGGGAAGGGATAGCCGAATTTCTCTTTTCTCTTTAGATCATTTTGTTAGTTTTGGTGCATGAGAGGTACACTTTTTCTCTTTGACCATTTGTGTCTTCTTTTCAAATCTATCTCACTCTTTGCTTTGGCCGAAACCTCCTAACACAGTTGTGCATCCTTTTTATTTTGTTTGGCCGAAACACTCACCTTTGCTCATCTCCCCTTTGACAGCCGAACAATCTAGCACTCTTCTCTCCATCCATTCTTGTCTGTTTGACCATTTCATCAATCTTTCCTCTTTTCTTAAATCGACATCACCTTGTGATCACATTTTCTTATTCGATTTTCTCTTCACTAGTCGAACCTATCAACATCTAACCTCCTCTTCTTCAACTCTTTTTCTTTTGTGTTGGGCACTCCTTTTGATCGAATTGGTAAGGGACTTCATTTCCCTCTTTTCATCTTTATTTTCTTTTTCAACCTAGCCGAATATGTGTGTCCATCACTAATCGGTATTTCACCTTGTTCTTTATCAAAATATATCTCTCCTACTCTCTTACATTATGATCTTCTTCTAGTGTAGAGTTATAGTGGGTGGCCGAATATCATTCTAGCCTTAAGACAAACGGTGGAAATCGGATCCAATATCGATAAGGTAAGGAGTTCTTAATGGATTATTCATTCATCATTCATTATTCGTTTAATTGCTAACGAATAATAGTTTAGACTAATCAGTTATTAAGGTGGTGGTGTGTAGTGGATGGATTATTAGGATGGGTTGGGTTGCATACATTTATTTGATTTATTTGATACGTTATTATGAAAAGGGGTTTAGGCCCAAGATATTGCTAAATGGGTTCAAGCCCAGTGGACAACCATAAGGGGGTTATACACTGAGTTTTAGTAACTCACCCCGTTTCCTTAACCCTTGCAGGTAATACTCAGTAACGTGGATTTGGGCCATGGATGACTCGGTGGAGGCCATACTTCTAAATTGGTGTTATGTTTTGAACTTTAGATTTCTATTTCCGTTTACCTTACTATTTTGGGTTTTTATGTTGTAATAAGGCCTCTAAAATATTTTAATTTTTGCTTAATGATTGACGAACTTATTATTTTGCTTAATTTACTTCAAAAATGGGAACTTTTCTAAAAACTTAAATAAAGATTTTCCAAAATAGATTAACAAATGGATTTCATAACAAACTTCTACGAATATGTTTAACTCAGAAATTTTCTCTCGAAATACCAACGATATTTTCAAAAGTCACGGGTTATAAAATCTCTAGATCAAATTTATCGATTAATCAATAATATTCGAGGTTAGTAGTATTTTATCAAATATTTCAAATCAAACTTGTTTTCTGGATTTTTTTTATAAATAAATATCTATTTTAGTACGAATCAAAAGGGTTTAACATGTTTTCTCATGTGACATGTCAGATCCTGTCATAACGCATGGGTCGGGTTTGAGGTGTTACATTTTATGGTTTCAGAGCCCGGTTACAAAACTCGGCTATGGTTTGGGGTTAAAAATGTTTTCCAAAGCTGTGTGAATTTTAAATTATAAATGCACGTTCTAAAGGAAGTATGGCACTACGAGTATCCGACATAAGTCAAGTAAATATATGTTATCATTTTATGATTACGATTATTATGGTATGACTGTAGAAACACTGTAGAAATTTTTAGTTTTAGGAGCTGAGACTATAGAGATTGAGACTATAGGATGCGTTTCTGAAAATGACTTTACTTCTTATATTTTATAAAATATTGTTTAATAAACACTGAAATAGTATACTGATTCATAAGACTTTTAATCAGATTAAATTGAAATAGCCAATATGAGCGCTAGAGGACGTGGATGCGGTAGACGTGGCCGTGGTAGAGGCCGAGGCGCTAGAGTTGTGTCTGAGGCGTCGGGACATATGCCGGAAATGGACGCACCTGCGTCACCTGTGACTGAATCTGGGTCACATGATCGTATGAGAGAGGACGACGCTCTATCCCAAGCAATGTTGCGATTTCTAAAAAGGGTTGCTGGGGCAAGAATTGGGATAGCAGCTTGTGGGTCAATATCGGAGTGACTCAGACCGAATGGTGCTGAGGTTTTTAAGGGTATCTCGAGTGTAGCCCCAAATGTAGCGGAGTACTGGCTTGAGGCAGTGGAGCGGATTATGGACGATTTGGATTGCACCTTAGAGCTGGAACTGAAAGGAGCTGTGTCGTTGTTGAGAGACGAGGCGTATCAGTGGTGGCTCACTGTTCGGGATTGCACTCAAACTGATCGTATTACCTGGGATTTCTTTAAGACGGCATTCTAGGGAAAGTATGCCGGGGCTAGCTATGTGGATGCCCGAAGGAAGGAGTTCCTGAATCTGGTCCAAGGAGGTAAGTCTGTGGCCACATACGAGGCGAAATTTCTGCGTCTGAGTCGGTATGCCCGAGGAATAGTGCTGAATGACTACGAACGCTGTGTGCGTTTTCAGGACGAGTTGCGTGATGAGCTGCGGGTACTGATAGCCCCACAGAAGGAGAGGAATTTTGCCACACTGGTGGAGAAAGCTAAGATAGCTGAAGAGGTTAAACACTTGGAGAGGCAAAATCGAGACAGGGATAGGGGCAGGAACAAGAGATACTAGGGGTACTCAGGTCTTGCTAGAGGGTTTTAGAAGAGGCCCAAGAATGAGGAGCCAGCTCGAGCTAGGGTACCAGCTACTACCAATCAGTTACAGCCACGTGTGGATTGCGGAAAACTACACTCGGGTGAATGCTGGTAGAGAACCAGTGGTTGCTTCAAATGTGGTTCCAAGGACCATCGACTTAGAGAATGCCCTCGACAGCCTGCTCAGACTCAGGGTATTTGTAACAATGATGCGCAGCCAACTAGAGGCGCTCAGCAGCCACTGAGAGGCCGTGGGCCAGGTTGGGGTGGTAATGGCGTAGGACGAGGTCAGGGTGGACCGGGTAGAGGTACCAGTAATAAGGGTAACGCGGAGGCGAGACAGTCAGGGTTGGTCTATGCGGTCAGACGTCGGGAGGATGGCGATGCACCGGATGTCATAACCGGTACATTTTTCATAGCTGATGTACCTGTTACTGCTTTGATTGATATTGGATCCACCCATTCGTATGTTGCTTGTACTGTGTCTGGAACCTTGAACATTAGATCTGAGATTACTGCTAGAGAAATAACTGTGATTAGCCCTTTAGGATAGTCGGTGATAGTAAATAAGTTGTTTAAGGATGTGCCCTTAGAAGTTCAAGGGGAAATATTTTTGGTGGATTTGATGGAACTGTCATTCGACGAGTTCAATCTTATTTTGGGCATGGACTGGTTGGTGAAACACGGTGCGAATTTGGATTGTGCTGCAAAGCTAATGGTGCTAAGAACTTCAGAGGATAAAGAAGTGATGCTGATAGGTGAAAGAAGAAACTATCTGTCTAATGTGGAATATGCTTTAAGGGCAGAAAAGTTGGTGCGAAAGGGGTGTGGTGCGTTCTTAGCCTTTATCAGTGCTTTGGATGCCAAAGAGTTGATGGCAGAAAGTGTCAGAACGGTGAAAGAGTTTTCGGACGTCTTTCCCTAGGAGCCTCCAAGATTGCCTCCGAATCGGGAGGTAGAGTTTGGCATTGAGCTGTTACCAGGGACGGCTCCGGTGTCTATTGCTCCTTATAGAATAGCGCCGAAGGAGTTAGCGGAGCTTAAAGCTCAAATTCAGGAGTTGTTGGATCGCGGTTCATTCGACCAAGTGTGTCACCGTGGGGAGCACCGGTTTTATTCGTCAAGAAGAAGGATGGGTCGATGCGTATGTGCATTGATTATAGACAATTGAATAAGTTGACAATCAAGAACAGATATCCGTTGCCGAGGGTCGATGACCTGTTCGATCAATTGCGAGGAGCTTCAGTTTTCTCGAAGATAGATTTGAGATCGGGTTATCACCAGCTTAAGGTCAAGGAAGTGGATATTCATAAGACGGCGTTTCAAACTCGATATGGGTATTACGAGTTCTTGGTGATGCCGTTTGGATTGACAAATGCACCAGCTGTATTTAGGACATGATGAACCGGGTCTTGCAACCCTATTTAGACCGGTTTGTAGTAGTGTTCATAGATGATATTTTGGTGTACTCGAAGAATGAGGAAAAGCATGATTCGCATCTACGAGTTGTACTGCAGATTTTAAGAGAGAAGCAACTGTATGCCAAATTCAGTAAGTGTGAATTTTGGCTGAAGGAAGTGACCTTTTTGGGGCATGTTGTGTCTGCCGAAGGAACTAGAGTTGATCCTCGTAAAGTCGAGGCTGTGCTGGATTGGAATCCACCAAAGCCAGTGGCAGAAATCCGAAGTTTTCTAGGTTTGAATGGGTATTACAGGTGATTCGTTGAAGGGTTTTCATTGATTGCTGCACCCTTAACTAAGTTGTTGTGTAAGGGAGTACCATTTGTGTGGTCTGATAAGCAGCAAGAGAGCTTTAAGAAACTGAAGAAGACTCTAAAGGAATCACCAGTATTGATTCAACCTGAGGCTGGTAAGGGATTTATTGTTTATTGTGATGCGTCACACACGGGCTTGGGATGTGTGTTGATGCAAGAGGGAAAAGTGGTGGCTTATGCATCTCGTCAATTAAAGCCGCATAAGGTGAACTACCCCACTCATGATTTGGAACTTGCTGTAGTAGTGTTTGCTCTGAAGATTTGGAGACACTATTTGTACGGTGAGAAATCGATTATCTATATAGATCATACAGAGTTTGAAGTACCTCCTTACCCAAAAGGAGTTGAACTTGAGACAGCGGAGGTGGATAGAACTGTTGAAGGATTACGACTTCTCAATCGAGTACCATCCAGGAAAGGCTAACGTAGTGGCAGATGCGTTGAGTCGTAAGGTGATATCAGATTTGACAGCGATGTTCGCTCATCTCAGCCTTTATGAAGATGGTAGTCTGTTAGCTGAACTTCAGGTGAAGCCTGCATGGATAAGTCAGATTAAGGAAAAGCAGTTGATAGATGAAGCGTTGGGTTCGCGACTTCAGCAAGTGGAAGGTGGGGAGATAGGGGATTTTGGATTGAATAGTGAAGGAGTATTGTGTTTCCGCGGAAGAGTTTGTATGCCCAAGGATTCAGAATTGAGACAAATGATTCTGCGTGAGGCGCATAGTAGCCCATAGTCTATGCACCCCGGGGGAAATAAGATGTACCGAGACCTTCGTGAGCAATATTGGTGGCCAAGGTTGAAACAGGAGGTTACTGACTTTGTGAGTAAGTGCTTAACATGTCAGCAAGTGAAGGCAGAACATCAATTGCCGTTCGGGATTGCTTCAACCGGTGAAAATTCCATTATGGAAATGGGAAAGGATAACGATGGACTTTGTTAGTGGGTTACCCTTAACGCCTACTAAGAAAGATTCTGTTTGGGTAATAGTGGATTGGTTGACAAAGACTGCTCATTTCCTACCTGTTCGTACGGATTATTCATTGCAGAAGTTGGCCAAGTTGTATATAGTAGAAGTCATGAGGTTGCATAGGGTACCAGTGTCTGTTATATCGGACAGGGACCCTAGGTTTACATCGCGGTTGTGGAAGGCTTTACATGAAGCTTTGGGTACAAGGTTAAATTCTAGCACGGCGTTTCATCCGCAATCAGATGGTCAGTCGGAGAAGTGATCCAGATTTTAGAAGATATGTTAAGGGGCTGTGTGATCGATTTCAGGGGTAGTTGGAAAGATTTTCTACCTTCGGCAGAGTTTGCATACAACAATAGCTATCAATCCAGTATCTAGATAGCACCCTACGAGGCGTTGTATGGTCGTAGGTGTCGTACTCCTACTTGTTGGACTGAGCTGGGGGAGCGACAGTTATTGGGTCCTAAGTTGATTTCAGAGACGAAGGAAAAAGTAAAGGTAATTCGGGCATGGTTAAAGGAAGCTTTGGATAGACAAAAATCATACGCGGATCTGAAGCTTAAGGATATAGAGTTTGCGGTGGGCGATCAGGTCTCTTTGAAGGTCTCACCTTGGAAGAAGATCTTTAGATTTGGGTGGAAGGGCAAGTTGAGCCCTAGATTCATCAGACCGTACCGTGTACTGAAACGTGTTGGGCCAGTGGCTTATCAGCTTGAGTTACCTCCGGAGTTAAGTCAGATACATAGCATATTTCATGTCTCAATGTTAAGGCGTTATCGATCGGATCCGTCTCATATAGTCGGTAGAGGAAGTTGAGATAAGACCTGACTTGTCTTTTGAAGATGAGCCAGTGCAAATTTTAGATCGGGACGTTAAAGTGCTGAGAAGGAAGTTGGCACCGTTAGTCAAAGTTCTATGGCGTAATCACGGATCGAAGGAAGCTACATGGGAGCCAGAGGACGTGATACGGCAGCATTGTCCTCAACTCTTTTAATCAGGTAAATTTCGAGGCCGAAATTTTCTTTCAAGGGGTAGATTTGTAACATCCTAAAATTTTAGAATTTTATGTGTTACATTATTTCTTGCTTTAAGCTAGTTAAAAATATTAACTGTGTATGTTTAGGGGTTCTATGAAGGCTCAGGGTTGAATTGGGCCTTAGCAAAATATTTAGTGTTTTAGCACTTTAAGGAGAGATAGTAAGTGGCATCAATGCTTATGGAAATAAGTGAGTAAATTGCTAGCATAAATGCGCATATGGTAAAGGGTTTATGGCATCACATGAAGGGCTGTGGGGGAAGAGGTTCGAATCCTTCTTGGTACAAATTTTGATTTATTTTTTTTTGCAACTCAACCATAGTGTCAGCCATGGAAGTATTTAAGGCAAGGAAGACTTTTTAAATTATGGAAAGGTGGCTAAGGTTTATGGTAAGGAGGAAGATGAGGGATAATGAAGGAAAGAATCAAAAGAAAAAGGCAAGATAGGGGAACATGTTGGCCTTTTTCGTGGGTGATGTTTTGGAAAGATTTTTGTTGGTCAACATCCACCCTTTTGGCTAGAGTACACATGGTTTTGTTAGGGGGAAGGGAGAGCCGAATTTCTCTTTTCTCTTTAGGTCATTTTGTTAGTTTTGGTGCATGAGAGGTACACTTTTTCTCTTTGACCATTTGTGTCTTCTTTTCAAATCCATCTCCCTCTTTGCTTTGGTCGAAACCTCCTAACACAGTTGTGCATCCTTTTTCTTTTGTTTGGCCGAAACACTCACCTTTGCTCATCTCCCCTTTGATAGTCGAACAATCTAGCACTCTTCTCTCCATCCATTCTTTTCTTTTTGACCATTTCATCAATCTTTCCTCTTTTCTTAAATCGACATCACCTTGTGATCATATTTTCTTATTCGATTTTCTCTTCACTAGCCGAACCTATCAACATTTAACCTCCTCTTCTTCAACTCTTTTTCTTTTGTGTTGGGCACTCCTTTTGATCGAATTGGTAAGGGACTTCATTTCCCTCTTTTCATCTTTATTTTCTTTTTCAACCTAGCCGAATATGTGTGTCCATCACTAATCAGTATTTCACCTTATTCTTTATCAAAATATATCTCTCCTACTCTCTTACATTATGATCTTCTTCTAGTGTAGAGTTATAGTGGGTGGCCGAATATCATTCTAGCCTTAAGACAAACGGTGGAAATCGGATCCAATATCGATAAGGTAAAGAGTTCTTAATAGATTATTTGAAATCTTTCATTATTCTTTTAGTTGCTAACGGAATAATAGTTTGGACTAATCAATTATATTTTAGTGACTAAGTCGCTCGATCTATCCACTTGTTGATCATACGACTCTAGTGGTAAGCCGAATCTTTTCCTTAGTCAATCATCTCATATCAACGTAATATCGTTCTGACTAATATTTAAACCAATGGAGGCTTGTGGTGCCGATTCGAAAGGAAAGGCGACTGGAGAACTCAAAAGGAGTGGATTTACGATTCTTACTCCTAAATTCAAACGAAGGGCGGTATCGACGGTCCAGGATTTTCCACCGGGTCGTGCACCATCATCCAGTGAAAGTAGACAAATCCTGGTCATTCACGATTCTAAGGGTAAACATTTTAGATCGTTTATTTAAAGTTAGATTAATAAAATCACGTATGTCAATAATCGAGTGTTATGATATCATAGGTGTCGAAGATCAAGAAGGCCTAGTACTTACCGTAATCAGGTGTGTAATCTCACACCGTTTTTCCGTGGATTTTAAGATTCGATATCATATTGGAAATAGAACGCTATTATTTTATGATTAAAATCGTAATATGTCGTAAACCGGGAAATTTGCCTAAATTCACTATTTTTGTTAAATTTGTCAAAATCGGTATTATAACTGTGAGAATTTTGAAAATGCCCATAATGAGCTGAATTACGAAAATGCCCCTAATGGGCCGAATTACGAAATTGCCCTATGGGCCAATTTGATAGATTGCCCTAGTGGGCCGTTTTGCAAAGTGTTATAATAGGCCAAATTATTGTAATAAATCTCTGGATTAATGATTGATGTTTATATTTTTAAATATTATGCTTAATTATGTATGATGCATTTACATAATTTTGCATGGGATGGGAAAAAATGTTGAAGAGAAGTGTAGCCCGGTGGCATTGCCACAAAAATGTTGATATTATGTTTCACTATGATTCCGGTGGCTTGACCACAATCAAAATATGTTATAAATGGCAACTTGCCTGCGATTGGTGTGTTTGGCGGGGTGGGTTGACTTGATCCCCACAGGTGTGATGGGATGGTACGGGTGGTGTATAGTGGATGGATTATTAGGATGGGTTGGGTTGCATACATTTATTTGATTTATTTGATACATTATTATGAAAAGGGGCTTAGGCCCAAGATATTGCTAAATGGGTTCAAGCCCAGTGGACAACCGTAAGGGGATTATACATTGAGTTCTAGTAACTCACCCCGTTTCCTTAACCCTTGCAGGTAATACTCAGTAACGTGGATTTGGGCCATGGATGACTCGGTGGAGGCCATACTTCTAAATTGGTGTTATGTTTTGAACTTTAGATTTCTATTTCTGTTTACCTTACTATTTTGGGTTTTTATGTTGTAATAAGGCCTCTAAAATTTTTTAATTTTTGCTTTATGTTTGACGAACTTATTATTTTGCTTAATTTACTTTAAAAATGGGAACTTTTCTAAAAACTTAAATAAAGATTTTCCAAAATAGATTAACAAATGGATTCATAACAAACTTTTACGAATATTTTTAACTCAGAAATTTTCTCTCGAAATACCAACGATATTTTCAAAAGTCATGGTTTATAAAATCTCTAGATCAAATTTATCGATTTATCAATCAATCTTCGAGGTTAGTAGTATTTTATCAAATATTTCAAATCAAACTTGTTTTCTGGATTTTTTTTTACAAATAAATACCTATTTTAGTATGAATAAAAAGGGTTTAACATGTTTTCTCATGTGACATGTCAGATCTGGTCATAACGCATGGGCCGGGTTTGGGGTGTTACAATGTCAAAGTCTTAAAATTTATATAAAGAATGATCGAACCTGGAAACTAACTATGACAATGATTTGAGGCAAGCGCGCCTATCGAACAGTAGTATAGCTGTGGCAAGACCGGATTGTCGAACCCAAAGGAACTAGAAGTACTAATACTAACTCTCTTTTTATTATCTAGCCTAAGAATTAATGGAATTATTTATCTAATCTAAATTTAACTAACAACTAAGCTAAAGATGCAAAGATACAGAGAAGGAATTGGGGAAATACTTGTGGGAAAAACCAATTGATTAAGACAATACCCGAGGAAGAATCCACCTAGACTTCACTTGTTATTTAACTCTGAACCAGACGATTTATTCACTTGACTTGATCCGTAGGATTCCCTAACGTATATTAATCATTCTCTCGAGGCGACTAACATCTAACCCTAGGTTGATTAATTGAAATCTCTTTCTAATTTAACCCCTAGAATTGCATTAACTCGATCTATGGACTACCATATTAGGTTTGACCCTAATCCGGCAGATTTTCGTCACCCTATCTCTAGGCACGCGAGCAACACTGCTTAACTATGCTAGATCTACTATTAGGCAGGGACTTTTACTTCTCCACCTAAGCACATCACACTTGAATTAATATCCCAGAAATATCAACACAAGAATTAAGAACACATAATTAAGAACAAGTCAAATATTTATCATATAGTTCAGCAAACGATAACAAGATTCATCTTAGGTTTCATCCCTCTCAGGTATTTGAGGTTTTAGTTCATAATAATAAAAGAAAACATCTCAGAAGAAAAGATAAAAGAAAACATAAGAAATCCCTAAAACCCCCTGAAGGAATTGAAAAAGAGATCCTCCATCTTAATTATGATTCTGGCTTCTTGAGATGAATCAACTGGCTTTCTTTGAGTGAATCCCACAATTCTAGCCTCTATGGCTCGGCTCCTTGGCCTAGCTTGTCGCCCCCTAACTAAAGCCCTGGGTTCCCCCCTTTTAGGTCATACTTAGGGTGTTTATATAGGCTTTGGAATGTGTTTCTTTGCCTCTAAGTATCCTAATCCGAGTGAAATTTCTCTTTGTCACAGTAGGGACACGCCCATGGCACACACTCGTGTAAGTCGTGGCCAGGCTGTGTTGAGTCCATTTACGAGGCACGACCGTGTGGTCTTGGGCCCAGGCCGTGTCGATTTCTTTCTTTGGCCCATTTGGTCCGTTTTAAGCCCGTTTCTCGTTCTTTTCATCCTCCGGTGCTCTCCTAAGTATAAAACATGAAATTAAAGGATTAAAAGCACCAAATTGCATAATTCAAGGGATAGATCATCCAAAAACATGCTAAATGTGGGATTAAAATATGTTACTATTACGGTTTATCATTGGTATTGTACGACTATTCCGAGTATTCCGAGTAACCTATTAGATTTCGAACAGTTCAATGGGCAAATTTGAGATATGAACGATTATGTGATTGTATATCCGTTTCAGGTGCGTTTGATATGTACACTAAGTGCGTATGAAAGGTAAGTATCTATATGATCTTACTAAGATGAATATGTGCAATGGAATGATGAGATGATAAGTGAAATTATGCCTAAATGAGTTATGTATATATGTGGAAATTGAGTTGAATAAAGTGATAAGTTATGGCTAAGTAAGTGAGCCAAAATCTATGTGAAATGTATATGCTATGAGAACTAATATTGTTATTGCATCAATATGGTTATAAGCATTTTATGTTAAGTTTATTTGTATATGGCTTACTAAGCTTTTGAAAGCTTACTCTGTGTGTGTGTTCTTTCTGTTTTATAGATCGTCAAAGCTACTGAAGGCTCGGGGACCGTCGAGGATCATCATCACACTACTCAAAATCATTTTGGTACTTTTAAATGTGTATATAGCTAAATATGGCATGTATAGGCTAGTTGTTTTGGTCTATTGTTGAAAAGTGTATATTTAGCCATGAGATGTGGCTACATCAATGTTGATGATATGCATGAGTAAGTATGAAATATGGTATATGTTTTGGTATGGCTAGATAGCTAATGAAATGATTAAAACTTATGGTAAGATTATGAATGCATTGTGAGTATGTATGGTTGGGAAAAGAAATGATTACATGAAAGGTGTAACACCCCTCACCCGTGTCCAACTCTAGAACAGGGTTCGAGGTGTTACCGTACTTCAACATTCACAATCATACAAAATCGGGTTACCAAATTTCGCCCAAAATTTAAAACTTTTCAAAGACATGCATTTGACATTGTCATCTATTTAATCACTTATACCACATAACAAGACATTAACACATACCATGGACAAATAGGCTTATAAGCCAAAAATCATTATAAGCCACATCTCATGGCCATAATCAACAAATAACTATATGCCAATACATTTGGCTAATCACAACAACATCCATCATAGAAAAACTAAGTCCTTATACATGCCACTCACTTGAAAACATTTAACATACACATGCCAATACTCCAAGGATAATGACCCGATAGTGTGATACTGCCTCCGACGACCTCCAACGCTGAGCTGACCTGACAAAACTAAAAGAAATGGAAAGGAGGGAGTAAGCTTTACGCTTAGTAAGCTCGCATGAAAATAATAAGCAATGTGATAACATGTTATTTTCATATTCTTCCTATTTATTCAAATTCCAGTTAAGTTGTTTTCTTGATTCATAGTCATTAAATTATTTATATCTAGAGTTATGGAACTCCAAATTAAGATCCGTAAATTTTCCATGAAACTAGACTCACATATATTTTTACCATAAAATTATCAGAATTTTTGGTTTAGCCAATTAGTACAGTTTATTCTTCAAATTCTCCCCTATTCTGCTGTCTGACAATTCTAACCATTCTTTGCTAAAATTTAATTATCTTTTTCTACAGAATTCAAATGATGTTCTAGTTTGCTTCTTCTAAAAATAGACTCAATAATTAATCTAATCATATAAATTATGTCCCAATATTATATTTTTACAATTTTCAATGATTTTTCCAAGTCAGAACAAGGGATCTCGAAATCAATCTGAACCAGTCTTACAAAAATCTAAATATCTCAAAATATACCAATCGTTTGCTTTCTCTGTTTCTTTAATATAAAAATAGACTCAATAAGCGTTAAATAAATGTCTTATTCAACTTATAATTCAATTTCTACAATTTTTGGTGATTTTTCAAATTCACCTCACTGCTGCTGTCCAAAACAGTTTTATTGTAAAATTTTGCTTTCTCTCACTTTAGTTGTGTTCATCACTTGCCTATACCAATCTTTCCAATTTCCGATTACATATCGAGCATATTGTTCTACATACATTTGCCACATTTCTCAATTGGTCACATTCACACTTGCACTTATTCATAACATGATCGCACCAATCATCATTAGTAAATTATCTCGTTGAACCCCTTCGGAAAACGCCCGATACTCAGTGGTCTCAGCACATAGCTCCACCCACACATAATTCGGCTTTCTTGTACACATGGTGAAGGTCCCTTATCACCCAAGTGACCTAGCCATTCCATCTCGTAGCTCTCTTGTCTACATGGTGTCCAACACTAGGAACCACTCATGTGACCTAGCTACTCATAACCCGTAACTTTCTTGTACACATGGTATATACACAGTATTACACATGTGACCTAGTTACATATGAAATTATTATCCCGTAGCTTTCTTGCACACATGGTGAAAGTCCCTTATCATCCATGTGGCCTAGCTACATATCAAAATTTTCCATCTAGTAGCTTTCTTGTGCACACGGTGAAGGTCCCTTATCACTCGTGTGACCTAGCTACATATTGTCCGTATCTCTTGGTTTTCCGAAGGTTCAATCGAGAATTTCGCATTCCATACATTTTCATATTGTAGTTATCACCCAATGATTCCCATAATATCTAGCAAAATAATTATTGAACAAGTGAAATAAATGCATTATTTACATATAAACTTTCCATTTCACATAATAACCATAGTCATAGAAAACACCTTTAAGCACAACATTTCAACCCATTTTCCATGTCACCTATGTCACCTTTTATCATAAACATATTATTAAATCAATTCATCAACATAATATACTAAACATGTAATTCAGAAAAATCAATTTAATACCACAATTTAGGTTTCAAATATACATTACGACATTATTGCATTATTATTAACACACCAACTTACCTCGAATGCCGAAACAACCATTTTACCAACTTTCTCGATTTTCAATTTTCCTCCAATTCTAGGTCCAAATCTCGTTTTTCGGGGTCATGAGCTTGGAAAGTTGAGAAAACCCTAGCCATGTCTTCTCTTGGTAAATTTCGTCCATATGAAGAAGATAGACATATTTGGCATTTAAATTTTGTTTTTAATTCATTTAATTCACTAAATTACCAAAATGCCCCTTAAAAAATTCTTTTGAAACATACCCATCCATGTCCATTTTTGTCCACCAACTTAACCAATGGTCTAATTATCGTTTAAGGACCTCAATTTAAAATTTCATAACAATTGGACACCTCTAACATGTAGAACTCAACTTTTGCACTTTTTACAATTTAGTCCTTTTGACTAAATTGAGTGCCCAAACGTCAAAATTTTTGAATGATATTTTCACGAAATCATTCCGTGAAATTGTAGACCATAAAAATATAAATAAAATAAATTTCTCAACATCGGATTTGTGGTCCCGAGACCACTGTTCCGTTTAGGCCTTATTTCGGGATGTTACAAAAGGTAAATGTAGATGAGTCATGCTTGAATGTATATGTGTTCTAGTTGTACAAATTGGCATGATTGGAGTTGTAATTATATCTGAAGATTTGATGATTACTTTGATATGTTTTGGTTGCCAAATGTGCATGAAATGAATTGGTAAATTGCTTGTAGGGATTGACCCTTGTGTGGGTGGCATTTTGGCCTTGCAAGTGGCCTGTTTTGCCTACAGGTTATGGCACACGGGCGTGCCTAATGGTTGTGGGAAAATGACAGTATCTAGCTATGTGTGCACGGCCTTGGCACACGAACGTGCTTGGTAGCCGTGTGATTAAGTCAGTATATAGCCTAAGAGCACATGGCCATGGTACACCGGCGTGTCTAGTGGCCGTGTGGAAAAGTCAGTATGCATGCTTTGTTTTGGCACGGCCTAGACACATGGGTGTGTCTGATGGTCGTGTGAGGCACACGGCCTACCTACACGGGTGTGTGACCTTTACATTATAGAAAAATGTTGACAACTTTGGAAAATTTTCTATGTGTACGGTTTAGTCCCAGCCATACTCTAAAGCATGATTAAGGTCTCGATGACCAATATAAGGGACTCTTTGATTGTGATTGATGAATGGTTGTATGAAATATTTGTATAAGTTTCTGATCTATCCGATAACGCCTTTAACCTTAATCCGGTGACGGATAGGGTTAGGGTGTTACAAATCATACATATATGTAGAATGTCATACTCAGTGATAAACTGTAAAAGTAACATTTAGCATATTTTCGGATGATTTATTCCTTGATTCATGTAAAAAGGTGCTTTTAATCCTTTCTTTTCATGTTTTATACTTAGGAAAGCATCCGAGGATGAAAAGAACGTAAAACGGGCCCAAAATTGAGTAAATGGGCCATATCACGAAATCCACACGGCCTGGGCCCAAGTCCACACGGCCGTGCCTCATTGATCTAATAGAACACGACCTAATCATGATCTACACGGCCGTGCCCCATTCAACAGGTTCAAACACGGCCTGGCCACGATTTACACGGGCATGTGCCATGGGCGTGTCCCTACCACGGCCAAGAGGAGTTTTGCTCGGAATAGGATAATTGGAGGCAAAGGAACATATAACAAAGGCTATTCAAACACCCTAGTAGGAATTCTACTTAAATTAGGATACTTAGGGGCCAAGTAAGGCATCTCAAAGTCTATATAAACACCCAAGGCGGCAACTTGAAAGGGGAGTTCGGCAGAAGCCCTCTGTAGGGGCGGTGAGCTAGGCCAAGGAGCCGAGCCAGAAAGGTCAGATTTGTGGGAATCACTCGAGGATAGCCAGTTGATCCATCTCAAGAAGCCGGAATTCTACTCAAGACGACGGATCTCTCCTTCAATTCCTTCAGGGGGTTTTAGGAATTTCTTATGTTTTGTTTTATCTTTTCTTCTGAGATTGATAAACCGTAAAAGTAACATATTTTAATCCCACATTTAGTATGCTTTTGGATGATTTAAGCCTCGATTTATATAAAAAGGTGCTCTTAATCCTTTCTTTTCGTGTCTTAGACCCAGGAAAGCACTCGAGGATGAAAAGAACATAAAACGGGCCCAAAACAAAGCAAATTGGGCCAAAGTGGAAATCAACACGGCCTGGACTTGAGCCCACATGGCCGTGCCTTATTGAGTATCTAGAACATGGCCTCTCCCCCGATTTACACGGCCGTGCCTCATTAAAGAAATCGAAACACGGCACAAAGACTAGTCACACGGGCGTGTGACCTGGCCGTGTCCCTGTCATGGCATAGAGCAATTTCGTTCAGATTTGGATACTTTGGGGCGAAGAAACGCATTCCAAGAGCCTATATATACCCCCTAAGTACCACCTTTGAGGGGGCGGGTTAGCTAGGCCAAGGAGCCAAGCTGGAAAGGTCAGAATCGTGGGAATCAATCGAAGATAAGCCAGTTGATCCATCCCAAGAAGCCGAAATTCTACTCAAGACGGTAGATTTCTCCTTCAATTCCTTCAAGGAGTTTTAGGGATTTCTTATGTTTTGTTTTATCTTTCTCTTGAGATGTTTTATTTATTTGTTATGAACTAAACCCCTCAGATACCTGAAGGGGATGAAACCTATGACTGATCTTGTTATTATTTTCTAAATTATATGATAAATACTTAGTTTGTTCTTAATTATGTGAGCTTAATCCAAATTCGATGTGCTTAGGTGGAGGAGGAATAGACCCTGCCTAAGGGAAAATCTAACATAATTAAGCGGAGTTGATCACACGCCTAGAGATAGGGTGACGAGATTTTGTCTGATTAGGGTGAAACCTAATATGAGAGTCCATAGATCAATTTACTGCTATCCTAGGGGTTATTATAAGAGAAAGAGATTTCCACTAATTAACCTAGGGTTAGACGTTATTCGCCTCGAGAGAGGGATTAATATACGTTAGGGAGTCTTATGGATCAAACTAAGTATATAAATCATATGGTTCAGGGTTTAATAACAAGTGAAGTCTAGGTGGATTCTTCCTAAGGGTATCATCGCAAACAACTGAGTTTTTCCTAAAGTTATTCCTCCAATTCATCCTTTTTGTCTTTGTGTCTTTAGCTTAGTGATTAGTCTAGATTATATTAAAGCAACTTCACTTATTTAGGCTAAATAATAAAAAGAAAGTTAGTATTAGTACTTTTAGTTCCTTTGGGTTCGATAATCTAGTCTTGCCTAAGCTATACTACTGTTCGATAGGTACACTTGCCTTTAATCGTTGTCAGAGTTAGTTTCCAGGTTCGATCATTCCCTTTATAAATTTTAAAACTCGATAGACACACGATCAAGTTTTTGGCGCCGTTGCCGGGGAACTAAAATATTAAGAAAACTTTATTTTTATTACTTTAGCCATTATTTTTATTGTTCGCAATTTACTTTTATTTTTAGATTAAATTTTTGATTTTGCTAAATTTTCGTTTCTTCTTTCTTTTCCTACCAGGTACCTTTAGTTTATGACTAGAAGGAACCCGAGAAGACCTTTAGTAAATGACAGTGATATTGAAGCTACCGCTCAAAGGAATCACAGAGAAATCAGGCGAGCCTTAAACTACATAGAGGAAAATCAAGAAGACAGATCCAATCCTACTGAAGGGATGGACGAAACTAACTCACAACCACATGATGTGGGAGAAAATAATGCTCTATGTACAATGTTTGATTATGCTAAACAGCATTTAACAGGAGTAGAATCGAGTATTGTTAGGCCTGCTATAGTTGCTAATAATTTTGAATTAAAGCCTAACACAATACAAATGATTTAACAATTTGTTCAATTTGATGGTTTGCAGGACGAAGACCCAAGCACTCATATAGCTAACTTCTTAGAGTTATGTGATACCTTCAAAATAAATGGCATTTCTGATGATGCCATACGTCTTTGGTTATTTCCTTTTTCATTAAGGAATAAAGCCAAACAGTGTTTGAACTCGTTACCACGAAGGTCAATCACCACATGGGAGCAACTGAAAAAATTTTATTGAAATATTTCCCACCGGCCAAAACGGCCAAATTACAAAATGATATCTCTTCTTTTGTGCAGATGGATTTAGAGACATTATACGACGCATGAGAGAGATACAAGGATCTCTTGAGAAGGTGTCCACACCATGGTCTACCCTTGTGGCTACAGGTCCAAACCTTTTATAATGGTGTAAAGCCCTCAACGAGGCAACTAATCGATTCAGCCACTGGTGGAACCTTGAACAACAGAACTCCTGAAGCAGCCTACGAGTTCATTGAAGAAATGTCACTGAATAATTATCAGTGGCAAGTTACAAGGACTAAACCAACAAAATCAGCCGGAGCTTACAACATCGATGCCGTGACCATGCTATCAACGCAGGTAGAGATGATGAATAAAAAGCTTGATAGTTTGTGTTCTTTGCAGGCACACCTAGTCGTGCAGTGCGACGCAAGTGGAACTGTGGCGAATCCTGAGTACCCACCTACCAACCAGGCGCAGAGAGCGAACAGATGAACTATATAGGTAATAATTTCATATCCAATAATAATCCTTATGGTAATACTTACAATCTAGGTTGGAGGAACCACCCAAATTTTTCATGGGGAGGTCAAGGAAATCAAGGAAATCAAAGGCAACAACCTCCTCAAAATTTCCAAAATCAGCCATATCCGCAAGAGAAAAAGCCAAACCTCGAAGAGATGCTGACGAAGTTTATGGAAAGCATAGAAAACAGTCTCCAAGATACTGAGAAAACACTCAAAAATCAACAAACATTAGTTGACGTGACCAATCACCAAGTAGGGAAACTCAATGAGTCAGTTGAGGAACTCACCAAGTTTGTTGGACTACTTACTGAGATGATCTGTGAAATACGAGCAGAGATTTTTTCTAAAGAAACAAAACAGGTAAAAGCAGTTACATTAAGGAGTGGAAAAGAGTTAGTCAAGCCAAAGAAAAAATTACCCCACAAAAACAACAACACAAAGGATGAGGGAGTTGAGGAAGTAAATCCAGCCCGCAAGGAAAGCAAGCCACCAATCCCATATCCAACAAAGTTGAAGAAAGAACGATTAGATGCCCAATACGGTAAGTTTCTCGAACTTTTTAAACAAATACATATTAACTTACCTTTTGTTGAAGCTATTTCACAGATGCCGAAGTACGCAAAATTCTTAAAGGAAATCTTGACGAATAAAAGGAAGCTTGAAGAAATATCGACGGTGGAACTTAATGAAGAATGCTCCGCCATCCTCCAAAACAAGTTACCAACCAAATTAAAAGACCCAGGAAGTTTTACTATTCCTTGCTTAATTGGTAGCTTAAATATTAAGAAAGCATTAGCTGATCTAGGTGCCAGTATTAATTTAATGCCTTACAAAATGTTTAAACAACTAGATCTTGGGGAACCAAAACCCACTAGGATGAGTATTCAGTTAGCTGATAGATCTATTAAATATCCTAAAGGAGTTATCGAAGATATCCTGGTGAAAATTGATAAATTTATTTTCCCTGTTGATTTTGTTGTGTTAGACATGGATGAAGACATTAATGTTCCCTTAATTTTAGGGCGTCCTTTTTTAGCTACTGCTAGGGCTGTTATCGATGTAGGTAACGGTAAACTTGCATTAAGGATAGGCGATGAGGAAATTATTTTCCAAATTTATGATGCCATGCGATATTCTAGAGAACAAGATGATGCCTGTTATTTTGTTGATACTACTAATCATATTATTCAAAATTCATTACAGGAAATCTTACATAATGACACGATGGAACTGTGCCTTACTCAAGACGAGGTGGAAGAAGATGAAACTGATGAGCTGAATACGTTTTCACCTCGACAAATACAAAAAGAAAGCATTAAAGTCAATGATGAACTAAAACAAAAACCCTCTATTGATGAACCACCAATCTGGAATTGAAACAGTTGCCGAAACACTTGGAATACGCATTCCTTGGGGAAGATTCTGTGCTACCGGTTATTATCTCTTTAGAACTGAAACCCAAGGAAAAAGAGGAGTTGATACAGGTACTAAGAAAACGTAAAAGGGCCATAGCTTGGAAAATTTCTGACATCAAAGGAATAAGCCCATCATTCTGCACCCACAAAATTTTAATGGAAGAGGAATACAAGCCATGTGTGCAGCCTCAGAGACAGTTAAACCCCAACATGAAATTAGTGGTTAAACCCGAGGTAATTAAACTTCTAGACTCAGGAATAATTTATCCTATTTTTGACAGCACTTGGGTAAGTCCTGTGTAGGTAGTTCCAAAGAAAGGAGGTATGACGGTGGTGCCCAATGAAAGGAATGAGTTAATCCCTACAAGAACAGTTACAGGTTGGAGAGTCTGTATAGACTATAGAAAGCTGAACGATGCCACCAGAAAAGATCACTTCCCTCTACCCTTCATAGATCAAATGTTAGAAAGACTATCCGGGCATATGTATTACTGCTTCTTGGACGGACTCTCCGGCTACTTCCAAATCCCCATAGCTTCTGAAGATCAAGAGAAGACAACATTTACATGCCCATACAGTACGTTTACTTATCATAGAATGCCTTTTGGATTATGTAATGCTCCTGCTACTTTTTAACATTACATGCTGTCAATCTTCGAAGAACTTGTGGAAGACATTATGGAGGTATTTATGGATGATTTCTCAGTATTCGATAATTCTTTCCATCTTTGTATTAAAACTTTAAAACGAGTTCTAATGAGATGTGAGGAAACAATCCTTGTTTTGAATTGGGAAAAATGTCACTTTATAGTTAGAGAAGGGATTGTTTTAGGAAATAAGATTTCTAGTAAAGAGATTGAGGTAGATAAAGCAAAGGTTGAAGCCATAGAAAAATTACCTCCCCCTAGTTCAATTAAGGCTATTAGAAGCTTTTTAGGACATGCAGGTTTCTATAGAAGATTCATTAAATATTTTTCTAAAATAGGTAAGCCTTTAACAAAACTACTAGAAAAAGATGTTCCTTTCAATTTCAATCAGGAATGTTTAGATGCATTCAACATCATTAAGGATAAATTAATAAATTCTCCGATTATAATTGCACCTGATTGGAACTTACCCTTTGAACTAATGTGTGATGCAAGTGATTTTGCAGTAGGTGCAGTTTTGGGACAACGAAGAGACAAGCATTTTCAACCAATTTACTACGCTAGCAGAACATTAACACCCGCATAAGAAAACTACACCACCACAGAGAAAGAATTGCTAGCTGTAGTTTTTGCTTTTGACAAATTTAGGCAGCATCTAATATTGTCTAAAGTTGTCGTTTACACTGACCATTCAGCTCTTCTTTATCTTTTAACTAAACCTAATGCAAAACCTCAACTCATACGATGGATTTTACTCTTACAGGAATTTGATTTAGAGATACAAGATAAGAAGGGAGTTGAAAATCTTGCGGCAGATCACCTCTCCAAACTTGAGAACCCACGTATTAGAGAGCTTGATGAAAATGAGATAAACAATTTGTTTCCCAAAGAACAACTCTTTTCTATTACACATTCTGAGGTACCATGGTTTGTAGATATTGCAAATTATTTAGCAGCTAACATCTTGCCGAAAAGACTAACACATCACCAAAAGAAGCGATTCTTTGCTGATGTGAAAAACTAGTTTTGGGAGGATCCCTTTCTTTTCTGCATATGTGCAGATCAGGTAATTCGAAGATGCGTTACAAAGGCAGAAGCAAGAAAAATCTTGGAACATTGCCATTCAGGACCTTTAGGAGGACACTACAGTGGCATTAAAACAACACAAAAAAATACTCGAATCAGGTTTTTATTTGCCCACTCTATTCAAAGATGCCAACAGGTATGTTACCTCGTGTGATAAATGCCAAAGAACAGGTAATATTTTTAAACGTGATGAAATGCCTCAAACATATATGTTATCATGTGAAATATTTGATGTATGGGGTATTGATTTTATGGGACCATTCCCTAGTTCATTTGGAAATAAATACATCCTAGTGGCAGTTGATTACATGTCAAAATGGGTAGAAGCGGAAGCTTTACCTACCAATGATGCTAGGGTAGTAGTTAAGTTTCTCAAGAAATTGTTCTCTCGTTTTGGAACACCTAGAGCTATCATTAGTGATAGGGGCACTCACTTCTGCAATACTCAATTTGAAAGAGTTCTAAAGAAATACGGGGTTTACCATACGATAGCTACCCTATATCACCCTCAAATGAATGGGCAATATGAAGTAGCGAATCGAGAACTTAAGCACATCTTGGAAAAAACGATTGAATCAAATAGAAAAGATTGGGCATTAAAAGTAGATGATGCCTTATGGGCCTATGGAACAACATTTAAAACACCTCTAGGGACATCCCCATACAAACTTGTATACGGGAAAAGTTATCATCTACCATTCGAGTTAGAACACAAAGCTTTTTGGGCCATAAAGTTTTTGAATTTCGATCTTAAAACTGCAGGGAAGAAAAGAATGATGTAGACGAATGAGTTAGATGAATGGAGAGCTGAGGCCTATGAAAACTTGAAACTGTACAATGAGGCAACAAAGCGACGCAACAAAGCTCGTCTAAAGAAGTTGAAACAATTCAAAGTAGGGGACTTGGTCCTGCTATACAACTCAAGGCTTAAATTATTCCTTGGGAAGCTGAAATCAAGATGGTCAGGCCCATTCATGATCAAAATAATTTTTCCATATGGCACAATCGAGGTAACCCACCCCACTAAGGGCACATTCAAGGTAAAATGGTCACCGACTCAAAATCTAAAATGGTGAAGATTTTAGGGATATGAGAGAGGAGCTTCAGCTCCGTGAGCCTTCTTCTGGAAATGAAAACAGGGTAAGTTTAGCTTAAGACTATAAACGAGCGCTTCTCGGGGGGCAACCCGAGCACTAATCCACTAACATTTTTTATATTATTTTCAATTTTTTTCAGCATCTAGCTCCATACTAAATTACTCTAATAAAAGCGCAGGACCACACGGCCTTGCACACAGGCATGCCCATGGCCGTGTGGAAGACAGGGGACGAACCACGGGCGTGCCAGTAGCCGTGCACAAATAGAGAAGAAATTCTTTTCCCAACATGGGCTGCGATAACAGACCACGCCCGTGCCGACTACCCGTGCGAGGTTACTGACTTGTTGAGCACGGGCAAGACATGGCCGTGCCTTCCAATCATGCAAGGTTACTGACTTGTCAAGCACGGGATAAACACGCCCGTACCAACCGACCGTGTGAAGAAGACCACGGGCGTGCCATATGCAACACGGACGTGGCAAACCCACCTGAACGCACCTAAAATTCAAAATCACGAAAAACACGGGTGCATAAAAATCTAGCATGGGCGTGGCCTCTGGCCGTGTTCGCACCCCTATTTAAGGAACTTAAACTCTCATCTCCCCTAAATTCCTAACCCTAACCGATTCTCTCAAATCCCTCCTTCCCTAATCCAGCCACCATCCTAAAAAGCCCATGCCCATGTTATCAAAAGCCCACGGTTCTGTAAAAAAAAAACGCAGCCACGCCTCTCAAACATCCATACAAAAAAAACGCAGCCACGCCCATGTTATCAAAAGCCCACGGCTCCGTCACCACCGTGGTACCCAGAATACTCACAGTACACGCACGTGTGCCACAATACACGCCCGTGTGCCGCCCATTCATGTCGCCCCACAGCCCAAAACTTTACTGGTCACTCTTCATTAATTCATTTCTATCATGCTCTAACCATTGTTTCATTTTCATGATTTAGTTTCTGTTTAATTTTTAATTTTTTAATATTTAGGAATAAATTATTGCATTTTAGAATTAATATGATTAATACATTTCTTTGTTTGAAATAATCACTAATGTAAAAATAAATTCTGATGATTGACATGTTTAAGCTAGTTTTAGTATTCTAACTTCTCAAATTTTTCTTTCATTTGATTTAAGTATGGAATATTCTTGCTATATTTTTTGTTGAGGCTTGATCAAAAGAACTTGCTTTATATTTGATTACTGATTTCAGGTACAATGTCATCATCTCGAGGAAAGAAAACAACAATCTTGAGCTCGAAGAAAAGAAAGGGGCCCAGATCATCCTCAGCAAGTGCTTCTTCCGAGCTACGACACCAATTCCTCCGATTTTCTCAATAAGCTCAGGAAGAGCGTTACAAGGCAATCCGAGATAGACCTCTCGGCATCGGTATGTGCATCGATTGGGATGCGCTGGAACAAGTCGGGCCCTCCTCTCGACAGACCCGTGGGAGCAGTTTTTCTCAATCATCGAGCCCACATACTTGGAGCTCACACTAGAGTTCTGAACCACTTTCACCTTGCAGATATTGATGGCACAGTTCGGCGACCCAGTTACAGTCCAATTCTGTTTAGGGGGCACAGTACGTTGATTGAGCGTACCACAATTCGGCTCGTCACTCGGACTCTATAAGCCGAAATTTATAGAAGCAAACCCACTTTTCGAGTTAAACCGACAGCTCCACTGCACTCCCCTCTCCTGCTGGCACAGCTTAGACCCCATCACTGGCGTCTACGACCCTAGTGGCTCCAAGGCGACAGCTCTCGCACCATACTTGAGGTACATCTACGCCATTCTCGCTCACACCATTACAGGTCGTCGTGAGAGCACCGGCGTGGTAAATCGCCATGATGTTTATTACTTAACATGCATGGCAGAAGGAGACGTGTTCGACCTTGCATACTTCATCGTCGATGCAATGTAGCATCAAACAGAGGCGCACAGGAAGGGAATTCTATCGACGGGCCCATATATAACACGGTTGGCTCGACACTTCGGCCTCCTTAACACTGACACTAAGAGATCCTCCCTCACGATGGTTGGGCATATGGTACCTCAGGGCATCCAGATGATGCTACACATGAGGATGATTAAACATCGTAGAGGGACTGACCCCCTTCAATACCAATTAGTGACACCCACAGACGAGGGGGAACCCGAGGACATTACTGATGATGTCCCACCACCATCACAGGAGGCACCGATTCCGAGCTAGCAGCCATCTCGTACAACAACCTCATTGGCAGATATCTCTACAGGCCTTGACCAATTCGAGCAGTATTTCGTTGAAAACACTCGACGTTTTGATGGGATAGAGGCCACTCTCCAACAAATATGCCATCACCTCCATATCTCATCACTAGCACCACCACAGGACCCGAACGATAATGAGGACCTCTGAGTCCTTTCAGTTACCTAATTTTTCTTCTTTTCCGTTTATTTTTATGTTTATGTTTATTTTTATTGTTCTTCTTATTTTTATTTTCTAGTTATTTTAATTTTTATTTGTCTTAATTGGAACTTGTTCTTTATATATTGCGAACTTTTATTATCTTCGAGTATGCCTCACATATATTCATTACGCCTTTGAGATTTCTTACTAATGACTTAACAGTTTCAAATGCACACTTCATATACACAAACACATCACAAGAAGCAATTCACTGTTACACAAGTCATCCGTCACCACGATCTTTCACCTCCGACTCAAAGAATCCATCCAAAATTCAGGAAGTGTCACTTTCCCCTTCTCTTTTGATTTATCCCATAAATGTTATTATCTATCTTTGTACATTGAGGGCAATGTACATCTTAAGTGTGGGCGGTGAATATTTATTTGAAGAAAGTGCCTAATTTTGTGCATTATTCTCATATTCGGCCAATCTTTTTTCATTATTCTCAAATCCCTAAATTTAGTCTTGTTTTGAATCAATTTTCTCATATTACTAATTAGGATGAAAATTCTTATGATTTATGATTTTTATTGACATGTTTTTGAGTAAGTCATTGATAATTGTGCATTGATAATTGAAATTTTAAGATACTAGAGAATCAAGCATGATAAGTCTAATTTTCAAGATTAAAATTTTTGCTAGGTTGTTAACCGGAATTTAAATATTACCTTGAAATTTGAAATTTAGGAGGTTGATGTCAAAAAACACCCATAATTTTTTGTGAGATTTTGAGCCTTATGGAGCATATATTCTTTTTCGTGCTCACTTTTTGATTATGAGTGTGTCAACACTGAACTGTTATTCTAGAACTTGCCTCAATTATACATGTTGAGACCACACCATTGATTTGATACACAGAGATGATAAAGGCACCTAGGTTTTAACCCAGCCACTCCACTAAAAAGCCTACCTTTACAATTAACCCCTAGTGAACCCGGTTGATCCTAACAACCCTTTTTATTGACTCACCAGCTAATATTAACCCAAAACCCCTTTTTATTTGTTATCATCATTCCTTTTGACTACCCTTATATCGAGATTTGATTTGATCAGTTACCTAATTATATTATTTTAGTAGCTCAACTTATCATTTATTATTAGTTTGTTTATAAAAAAAATCAAAGCATACTCAGTAGTAATACTATGAAAAGTGAGCTTATACAGTTAAAGTCAATCTATCTAAAGAGAAAAAGCTCATATTAGTTGGCTTATTACTTTTCAATTGATGTAATTATTATTTCGGTAATTTTTAGGTAGGTACTTGTCAATTCAATCTTGATTCTAACCCTCTAATTTCAGCCTTTATCCACACCTTTAACCCTAGTCCCGTTACAACCCTGACAATGACCTTTTGATCTGTTTATCATCTCATTATATAGTGGTGGAGATTTGATTTTCAGGCAAGCCTATGGGATTAACTTTTCAGGTTCGACTTATGAGTGCTTTTTTCCTGAACTTTAAACACTTTTAGTGATTTGAGTGAATCTTTTGTGAGGATATCAATCGTTGTCGGTTTTGAACTAAAGGTAATTACTTAAGGGAGGACACCTACATTTTCGCGATACAAGTGTATGACTTATCTTGTTAGAATCTTTAGGACTCTTTGAATTGAATTATACATGTATAAATTATCTATGAATTATGATGAGGCATTGTTGATAAGAATTATGAATCATGGAAAGTTCGTGTTAATTGTAAAAGTAACATATTTTAATCCCACATTTAGTATGCTTTTGGATGATTTAAGCCTTGATTTATATAAAAAGGTGCTCTTAATCCTTTCTTTTCGTGTCTTAGACCTAGAAAAGTACCCAAGGATGAAAAGAACATAAAACAGGCCCAAAACGAAGCAAATTGGGCCAAAGTGGAAATTAACACAGCCTGGACTTGAGCCCACACGGTCGTGCCTTGATGAGCATCTAGAACACGGCCTCTCCGCCGATTTACATGGCCGTGCCTCATTAAAGAAATCCGAACACGGCCTAAAGACTAGTCACATGGGCGTGTGACCTGGCTGTGTCCCTGTCGTGGCATAGAGCAATTTCGTTCGGATTTGGATACTTTGGGGCGAAGAAACGCATTCCAAGAGCCTATATATACCCTCTAAGTACCACCTTTGAGGGAAGCAGTTAGCTAGGCCAAGGAGCCAAGCCGGAAAGGTCAGATTCGTGGGAATCACTCAAAGATAAGCCAGTTGATCCATCCCAAGAAGCCGGAATTCTACTCAAGACGGCGAATTTCTCCTTCAATTCCTTCAAGGAGTTTTAGGGATTTCTTATGTTTTGTTTTATCTTTTCTCTGGAGATGTTTTATTTATTTGTTATGAACTAAACCCCTCAGATACCTGAAGGGGATGAAACCTATGATGGATCTTGTTATTATTTTCTAAATTATATGATAAATACTTAGTTTATTCTTAATTATGTGAGCTTAATCCAAATTCGATGTGCTTAGGTGGAGGAGGAATAGACCCTGCCTAAGGGAAAATCTAACATAATTAAGCGGAGTTGATCATACGCCTAGAGATAGGGTGACGAGATTTTGCCGGATTAGGGTGAAACCTAATATGGGAATCTATAGACCAATTTACTGCTATCCTAGGGGGTTATTATAAGAGAAAGAGATTTCCACTAATTAACCTAGGGTTAGACGTTATTCGCCTCGAGAGAGGGTTTAATATACGTTAGGGAGTCTTACGGATTAAACTAAGTAAATAAATCATATGGTTCAGGGTTTAATAACAAGTGAAGTATAGGTGGATTCTTCCTAAGGGTATCGTCGCAAACAACTGAGTTTTTCCTAAAGTTATTCCTCCAAAACATCCTTTTTGTCTTTGTGTCTTTAGCTTAGTAATTAGTCTAGATTATATTAAAGCAACTTCACCTATTTAGGCTAAATAATAAAAAGAAAGTCAGTATTAGTACTTTTAGTTCCTTTAGGTTTAATAATTTGGTCTTGCCTAAGCTATACTACTGTTCGATAGGTACACTTGCCTTTAATCGTTGTTAGAGTTAGTTTCCAGGTTCGATCATTCTCTTTATAAATTTTAAAACTCAATAGACACACGACCAGAGATGTTTTCTTTATTTATTATGAACTAAACCCTTCAGATACCTGAAGGGGATGAAAGCTAAGATGGATCTTGTTATTGTTTTCTGAACTATATGATAAATACTTGATTTGTTCTGAATTATGTGTGCTTAATTCTTGTATTAATATTTCTGGCATATTGATTCAAGTATGATGTGCTTAGGTGGTGGAGAAAAAGTCCCTTCTTAAGAGTAGATCTAGCATAATTAAGCGGAGTTGATCGCGCGCCTAGAGATAGGGTGACGAGATTTTGCCGAATTAGGGTGAAACCTAATATGGGAGTCCATAGATCGAGTTAATGCGATTCTAGGGGTTTTAGTTAGAAAGAGATTTCAATTAATCAACCTAAGGTTAGACGTTATTCGCCTCGATAGAGGGTTTAATATGAATTAGAGAGTCTTACGGATCAAGTCAAGTGAATAAATCGTCTGGTTCAGTGTTAGATAAGAAGTGAAGTCTAGGTGGATTCTTCCTAAGGGTATTGTCTTAATCAACTGAGTTTTCCCAATAGTATTTCCCCAATTCATTCTTTTTGTCTTTGCGTCTTTAGCTTAGTAGTTAGTTAATTTTAGATTAAACAACAACTTCACTTATTTTAGGCTAGATAATAAAAAGAAAGTTAGTATTAGTACTTTTAGTTCCTTTTGGTTCGACAATCCGGTCATGCCTAAGCTATACTACTGTTCGATAGGTGCACTTGCCTTAAATCATTGTCAGAGTTAGTTTCCAGGTTCGGTCATTCTCTTTATAAATTTTAAAACTCGACAAAACAATGGTCAAATTTTTGGCGCCGTTGCTGGGGAAGTAAAATATTAAGAAAGCTTAAATTTTATTACTTTAGCCATTTTTATTTTTTGCAATTTACTTTTATTTCCTATTTTTTTATTTTTTTTACTTTGCTAATTTTTCCTCTATTTGCTTTTGGCAAATAATTTTAGTCTATAGAAAAGATGGCACTGAATAATTACCAGTGGTAAGTTATGAGGACAATTCCTACAAAAGCAGTCAGTGCCTTCAACCTCGACGTGTTCACCAGGTTATCTAACCAGCTATAGATGATGAATAAAAAGATTGATGGTTTGTATAGTCTCTCGTGGGAACACCCAGTAATGCAATATGACTCGAATCTAGGAGGCGTGGCGAATCCTGGGTACCCACCCTACGAATATGGCATGGAAAGCGAGCAAGCTCACTATACGGGTAACTATTCTAGACCATAAAATAAATTTTATAATGACACTTATAATGCAGGTTGGAGTTACCATCCCAATTTCTCGTGGGATGATCAAAATAGCCAAAGACCAGAACTTCCTCCAAATTTTCAACAACCACCTCACCAACAGGAAGAGGAGTCGAACATTGAAGAGATGCTGACAAAATTCATGGCAGCCACAGATGCCCGTCTCCAAAACACTGAAACAGCACTCAAAGATCAAGAAACATCGATTCAAAGGATCGAGAACCAAGTGGGGCAACTTACTAAGTCAGTTGGGTAGCTTGCTAAGCTGATATCGGAACTACCACAAGGAAACTTGCCAAGCAACCCTGAAACTAACCCAAAAGAGAAAAATCAAGACATTCACGATAATGAAGGGGTTAATGAACCAAAAACAAGGCAAGAAAATGTGGTAAATAAAGGTAAGATTGAAGTAAGCCATGATGTACCAAAACCGGCAACTACAGGGTACCAACCTCGTGTGCCATACCCCGATGCGGCAAAGAAAGACCACACAGAGCAACAACTCAGTAAGTCTCTTAAACTTTCAAAGAAATTTCATATTAACTTGCTGTTTCTAGAAGCTCTTTCGCAGATGCCAGATCCTAGACCTCGTATCGATAAAGAAGAAATTCATGAGGAACAAAGGCTTTGGATTGATGAACTAGACGAATGGAAGACACACTTCAAGGAAAGACTAAAAACACACGAAGCAAAAACGAGGCAACTCCACGACGAACTTAATAATGGGACAACCCAGCTTAAGATAGGAGATCAGGTACTCAAAATCTTCCCAGATGGAACAATCGAGGTAACACATTCAGATTTCGGCACTTTTGAGGAAAACATTACTCGACTTAAACTTTATATTAAAAACCGAATTGATCGCATGAGAAAGGATTTCCACCTCCTCAAACCACCATGATTATGCAAATGGGAGGTAAGTCTAGCTTAAGACTATAAACGAGCGCTTCTCGGGAGGCAACCCGAGCACTAACCCTATTAATTTTTACATTTTTTATTTTTTTTTTTACTTTTAGCACCTAACCATAAACTAACCAAAATATAGACTTCCATACCATACGACCTTGGACACGGCCGTGGCCGTGGCCGTGCAGGCACCACAAGAAGGAACACGGGCGTGGGATGCATCACTATTTAAACCCCCTTCATCTTTTCCTTTTTCCACTATCTTTCTTCTTTCATTTTCCATTATTTAATTTTATTTTTATTTTTATTTTTATTTTTATTTTTATTTTTATTTTCTTTATTACTTTTTCTTATCCTTCATGCCATTTAGATTTAGCTTAGGATACAATAAAATTAGGACGGCTGCTTCGAGGATTCAATTTAAAATGGTTCAAGACGCTTCCTCACGTCCACCTCCAATCTTATCCAAATTCTTTTCATTGACTTCATCCAAAATTCAGGAAGTTTCACTTCTCCCCCTATCTTTTGATTTTCTCACTATGTTGTCATATTATCTATAGTATTAAGTGGGGGGTTAACTATAGTATTATTTGAAGATCCCTGAATTATGCCTTATTCTAAAGTAAGTTTCTCATATGATGATTAGAATGAAATTTCCTGATTTATGATTTTTATTGATATGTTTTTGAGTAAGTCATAATTAATTGTGCATTGATGATTAAATTTGAAGAATATTCGAGAGAGAATCAAGCATAATAAGTCTGTTTTTCAGAATTTAAATTTTGTTAGGTTGTCTACTTGAATCTGAATGTTACCTTGAAGTTTGGAATTTACGAGGTTGATATCAAAAACACCCATAATTTTAATGAGATTTTGAGCCTTATAAAGCATTTATTCTTTTTCTTGCTCACTATTTGATTATGAGTGTGTCAACATTGAACTGTTATTCTAGAACTTGCCCTTGATTATACATGTTAAGACCACACTTATGATTTGATATACCGAGATGATAAAGGCACCTAGGTTTTAACCCACTCACTCCACCAAAAAGCCTGCCTTCACAATTAACCCCTAGTGAACCCCGTTGAACCTAACAACCCTTTTTATTGACTCACCCACTAATGTTACCCCAAAACCCTTTGTATTTGTTATCACCATTCTTTTTGACTACCCTTATATCGAGATCTGATTTGATTAGTTACCTAATTATATTATTTCAGTAGCTGAATTTATCCTTTATTACTTGATTTGTTCTTAATTAAAAAAAATTCGAAGTATATTCAGTATCAGTAAGATGAAATGTGAGCTTATACAGTTAAAGTCTATTTATCAAAAGAAAAGCTCGTGTTATTAGGGTTATTACTTTTCAGTTGATGTAATTATTTATTATCATCTCAGCATTTCTAGATAGGTAACTTGTCAATTCAATCTCGATTCTAACCTTCTAATTCAGCCTTTATCCACACCTTTAACCCAAGCCCCGTTACAACCCTGTTAAAGACCTTTTGATCTGTTTATCATCTCATTTACAGTGGTGGAGATTTGATTTTCAGGCAAGCCTATGGGATTAACTTTTCATGTTTGACTTTTTGAGTGCTCTTTTCCTGAACCTTAAACACTTCGAGTGATTTGAGTGAATCTTTTGTGAGGATGTCAATCCTTGTCGGTTTTGAATTAAAGGTAATTATTCTGGTAAGGGGAGACACCTACATTTGCGTGATAGAAATGTATAACTTATATTGTTTGAATCTTTAAGACTCTTCGAGTTAAAATATCCATGTATAAATTATCTATGAATTATGATGAGACATTGTTGATAGGAATATTGAATCATGGAAAGTTCGTTTTAATTGTAAGTTGAGAATTTTGCTTGAGGACAAGCAAAAGCTTAAGTGTGGGGGTATGTGATAAACCGTAAAAGTAACATATTTTAATCCCACATTTAGCATTTTTCGGATGATTTATTCCTTGATTCATGTAAAAAGGTGCTTTTAATCCTTTATTTTCATGTTTTATACTCAAGAAAGCACCTGAGGATGAAAAGAACATAAAATGGGCCCAAAACGGAGTAAATGGACCCTATCACGAAATCAACATTGCCTGGGCCCAAGTCCACATGGTCGTGCCTCATTGATCTACTAGAACACGGCCTAATCATGATCCACACGGCCGTGCCCCATTCAGCAGGTTCGAACACGGCCTGGCCACGATTTACACGAGCGTGTGCCATGGGCGTGTCTCTACCGCGGCCAAGAGGAGTTTTACTCGGAATAGGATACTTGGAGGCAAAGAAACATATTCCAAAGCCTATTCAAACACCCTAGTAGGAATTCTACTTAATTTCGGATACTTAGGGGCCAAGTAAGGCATCTCAAAGTCTATATAAACACCCAATGGGGCAGCTTGAAAGGGGAGTTCGGCAGAAGCCCTCTGTCGGGGCGATGAGCTAGGCCAAGGAACCGAGCTAGAAAGGTCAGATTTGTGGGAATCACTCGAGGATAGCCAGTTGATCCATCTCAAGAAGACAAAATTCTACTCAAGACGGCGGATCTCTCCTTCAATTCCTTCAAGAGGTTTTAGGAATTTCTTATGTTTTGTTTTATCTTTTCTTCTGAGATGTTTTCTTTATTTATTATGAACTAAACCTTTCAAATACCTGAAGGGGATGAAACCTAAGACGGATCTTGTTATTATTTTCTGAACTATATGATAAATACTTGATTTGTTCTTTATTATGTGTGCTTAATTCTTGTGTTAATATTTTCGGGATATTGATTCAAGTATGATGTGCTTAGGTGGTGGAGCAAAAGTCCCTGCTTAAGAGTAGATCTAGCATAATTAAGCAGAGTTGATAGCGCGCCTAGAGATAGGGTGACGAGATTTTGCCGGATTAGGGTGAAACCTAATATGGGAGTCCGTAGATCGAGTTAATGCGATTCTAGGGGTTTTAATTAGAAAGAGATTTCAATTAATCAACCTAGGGTTAGACGTTATTCACCTCGAGAGAGGGTTTAATATGAATTAGGGAGTCTTACGAATTAAGTCAAGTGAATAAATCGTCAGGATCAGTGTTAGGTAAGAAGTGAAGTCTAGGTGGATTCTTCCTAAGGGTATCGTCTTAATCAACTGAGTTTTCCCAATAGTATTTCCCTAATTCATTCTTTTTGTCTTTGCGTCTTTAGCTTAGTAGTTAGTTAATTTTAGATTAAACAACAACTTCACTTATTTTAGGCTAGATAATAAAAAAAAGTTAGTATTAGTACTTTTAGTTCCTTTGGGTTCGACAATCCGGTCTTGCCAAAGCTATACTACTGTTTGATAGGTGCACTTGCCCTAAATCGTTGTCAGAGTTAGTTTCCAGGTTCGATCATTCTCTTTGTAAATTTTAAAACTCGACAAAACAATGATCACTCAGTAAAAATCATATACAAATCATGAACACATCAGTCAACCTACCCTTAGGGGTATAACGGTCATTTCCATCCAATAGGGGTAAAATAGTCATTTCACCCTTTAGGGGTATCTTGGTTATTTTTCCTACTTTGGGGTCTCTGTGCAGATATCGACCTCTCGGAAGGTCCGTAGACACCTCGACCGACTTCGGTAACCTAAATGGTCATAACAGTGTAAATGGGCCCAAGGCCCATTACTCGGCCCAAGTGGGCTCGAACGCTCGTGCGGCCCGTTCAGCCCAAATTTTGCCATAGCTATCAGACCTACATAGCCTAATCCAGTATATGCCACAAATTGTGGATTTCATCTGTGTAGGGCCCACGAGTCCATTGGGCCCATACGGCCCAACGTGGCCCATTTTGGCCCATTACGGCCTAAGCCCATGAAAATGCTCATAGAGGCCTCTACAGTCATACGCCCGTGATTCGCAGGCTCAATTTGACCACACGAGCGTTCGCACTCCCATGTGACCTCAAAGTCCAATCTTTCAGCTTTTTGGCTTTTCGGCTTTTGCCGTTCGACAGTCAAAATAGTGTGAATACACACTTGTTTACGCAACCACTCCAAGTTTTTCACGCACCCAACCTTGGCTGAGTAATATGCGATTTACTCCTCTTAGATCGCTGACCAATACGATCGAACACCACTTGCCGACTTACTTAACTGAATGATGAAAGAAAAGGTTTTGATTGCTTCAGTCACTTGCACCCCTTCACTCCACTAAAATCCCTAGTACCCAACAAACCACCACATCGTAAGGAAAAGACAAGAATCGCAACTAGAACACGTAAGAAGAAGGATTTGGCTTTTAGAAAAGATAGAAGAATAACAAAGAATTAAAGGAGGGAACTTATGAGTACCTACCGATTCATCAGAACTCTTGCAAGATCGAAACCACAACACCAAAACAGAGTATAGAGACAGTTGGCCAAAACTCAAAAACAGAAGAACATCGAAAGAAAAAAATAGAGAAGGGCAAAAGGGATATATTATTTGGTCAGGTTTGGGAAAGTAGAGGAGAGAAAAGAAACAGCAAAGAGAAGGGGGAATAGAATAGTGGATTCGGCAGGGGAAAAGAAAGAACAGTGCAAAAAGGAAAAAGTGTGCAGAGACAAAATGCCAAAAGCACATTCGGCCAAAGAGAGAAAAAACCCCAAATGAGCAGTATACCTCTCTTGGCTGAAATCTTGAGTGCCAGAGTCCCAATTTGGCACAAACTCCCTCCACTCTCATCTCCTTGATTTTCTCCTAAAATCCCTCCTCAAACCTCTCCACGGCCAGTGCAAACTCCATTAAAATTCTATTCAAACTCCCCTTAGCTGTGTTTCAGTTCAACTCCACTACCTACACAGCTCAAGCAGCAAAATAAATACTCCATTGTGCACCCCAAGACTTGAACCTCAGACCCCATAGTTACACAACACGCCACCTTGCCACTAGATCACAAGTTCCTTTTGTGTCATAAAAAAAGAACTATTATTTATAAGGCCTTTATGCCAGTGTCCAGATTCATTTAAGAGCAAAACTAAAAATTCTGCAAAAGCCAAGACTTGAACCTAGGCTTCTCAAACACTCCTATACATACCCAAATCACTTAGCCATTAAAGCAAACAAGCAATTTATTTCATATCATGTAAAAATTAAAGACTTAAATTTTTGGGGAGTTACAATTCTACCCCCTTAACGAAATTTCGGCCTTGAAATTTACCTGGTCAGAATATATGAGGGTATTGTCAGCGCATCGCCTCTTCAGGTTCCCACGTGGCTTCTTATGATTTGTGACTACGCCAAAGCACTTTAACTAGTGGAATAGATTTCTTCCTCAGTACTTTAACCTCACGGTCCAATATCTGCACTGGCTCCTCCTCGAAGGTCAGATGTGGCCTAACTTCGATCTCCTCGACTGGTACTATATGTGTGGGATTAGAGCGATAACGCCTCAGCATGGAGACATTGAATACATCGTGAATCTGGTCTAATTCTGGAGGCAACGCAAGTTGATAGGCGACCGGTCACATACGCTTTAGTAAACGGTAAGGCCCAAAGAACCTAGGGCTAAGCTTACCCTTCCTCAGTATCTTTTTCCATGGGGAGACCTTGAGAAATTCGAAGTCTCCCACAGAATACTTAATCTTTCGGCGTTTAAGATCCGCGTAAGACTTTTGTCTATCAGATGCTTCTTTCAACCGGTCTCAAATCAGTTTTACCTTTTCTTCGGTATCAGAAACTAACTCTGGCCCCAAAACTTGCCACTCACCCAGTTCAGTCCAACAGGTAGAAGTACGAAACCTACGATAATATAACACCTTGTACGGTGCCATTTGAATATTGGACTGATAGCTATTATTATACGCGAACTCTACTAGCGGCAAATAGTCTTCCCAGCTGCCTCGAAAATCAATTACACAACTTCTTAACATGTCCTCCAGTATCTGAATCACCGTCTCTGACTGACCATCTGTCTGAGGATGGAACGCAGTACTGAAGTCCAACCTAGTACCCAAAGCCTTGTGTAATTTCTTCCAGAACTGAGATGTAAATCGAGGGTCTCTGTCGGATATGATAGAAATCGGTACCCCATACAGTCTCACCATCTCAGCCATATACAACTTTGCCAACTTTTGCAATGAGTAATCAGTACGGACTGGTATAAAATGGGCAGATTTAGTCAATCAGTCTACAATAACCCATACCGAATCCTTCTTAGTAGGCTTTAAGGGCAGCCCACTCACAAAAATCCATGGTTACCGTCTCCAACTTCCAAAGTGGAATCTTAACTGGTTGCAGTAACCCTGAAGGCAACTGATGCTCAGCCTTAACTTGCTGGCATGTCAAACACTTACTCACAAAATCAGTAACTTCGCGTTCCAGTCCTGGCCAGCAGTATAGCTCACGAAGATCTCAGTATAACTTGTTTTCGCTAGGATACATAGCATATGGACTACCATTCGTGTCCTGCAGTATAGACTGCCTCAGATCAAAATCCCTTGGTACACAGACTCTCCCACAAAAACACAGTACTCCTTTACTCTTCAGCCCAAAATTAGAAGTTTCCCCATTCTCAACATGTCGGAAATGAGGAACCAATGACTCATCCAACATCTATTTACCCTTAATCTATTCAGTCCACGTTGGTCTAACTTGCAACTCAGCCAACACGCTACCATCATCAAACAAGCTGAGACAAGCAAACATTACTCTCAAATCAGATACAGCCCTACAGCTCAGTGCGTCAGCTACCACGTTAGTCCTACCAGGGTGGTACTAAATCTAGCAATCATAATCCTTAAGCAGCTCTATCTATCTCCGCTGCCTAAGATTCAGCTCCTTCTGAGTGAGGAGGTACTTGAGGCTCTTATGATCTGTGTAGATAATACACTTCTCACCGTATAAATAGTGCCACCAAATTTTCAGTGCAAATACCACCCCGGCTAACTCCAAGTCATCAGTAGGGTAATTCGCCTCGTGAGGCTTAAGCTAACGAAACGCATAAGCAACCACCTTACGCTCCTACATCAGCACACAAACTAAACCAACGTGTGATGCATCACTGTAGATAGGGAATTCCTTCCCAGACTCTGGTTGTATCAAGACAGGGACCTCAGTCAGAAATTCCTTTAGTTTCTCAAAACTTTCTTGCTGCTTATCAGTCAAGTTAAACGGTACCCCTTTACACAGCAACTTAGTCATAGGTACAGCAATCAAGGAAAACCCCTCAACAAAACGTTTGTAATACCCTGCCAAACCCAGAAAGCTTCGAATCTCAGATACGGTCTTAAGTGGTTTCCAATCCAGTACGGCTTCAATTTTTCGAGGATCAACCCTAATTCCCTCAGCAGATACAACGTGACCCAGAAATGTCACTTCTCGCAGCCAGAATTCACACTTGCTGAACTTAGCGTACAGTTGTTTCTCTCTTAAAATATGCAAAACAATTCAGAGATGTGCATCATGTTCATCCTCGATTCTCCAATACACCAGGATATCATCTATAAATACCACCACGAACCAATCCAGGTAGGGCTGGAATACTCGGTTCATCAGGTCCATAAAGGCAGCTGGGGCATTCGTCAGCCTAAACAACATCACTAGGAGCTCGTAATGACTATAACGAGTCCTGAACGTAGTCTTATACACATCAGCCTCCTTAACTCTTAGCTAATGGTACCCAGAACGAAGATTTATTTTGGAGAAAACTGAAGCTCCTTGCAGTTGATCAAAGAGATCATCTATCCTCGGTAAAGGATACTTATTCTTGATAGTCAGTTTATTGAATTACCGATAGTCGATGCACATACGTATGGACCCATCCTTCTTCTTTACGAACAACACTGGTGCTCCCCATGGAGACACACTAGGTCAAATGAATCCTCGATCTAGCAGTTCTTGGATTTGAGATTTTAACTCCACCAGCTCCCTCGGTGCCATCATATAAGGAACGATGGACACTGGAGCTATTCCAGGCAGGAGCTCAATACCAAATTCAATTTCGCGGTTCAGAGGCAACCCAGGGAGCTAATCAGGAAATACATCAGAAAAATCCTTAACTATTCTGATATCTCCAACAGAAGGACCCTCAGAATCAGATACACCAATATAGGCTAGAAACGCCTCACAACCCTTGCGAACCAGTTTTTCAGCCCTTAATGCAAAGATCACTGATCGCTGAAATTAGAGCTTTAAAATTTATACAACGAAAGATCAAACCTGGAAACTAACTTTGACAACGATTAAAGGCAAGTGTACCTATCGAACAGTAGTATAACTTAGGCAAGACCGGATTGTCGAACCCAAAGGAACTAAAAGTACTAATCTAACTTTCTTTTTATTATTTAGCCTAAAATATATTGAAGTTGCTTTAATCTAAATTAACGACTACTAAGCTAAAGATGCAAAGACAAAAAGAACGAATTGGGAAATAACTAGAAGGAAAACTCAGTTGATCACGACGATACCCTCAGAAAGAATCCACTTAGACTTCACTTGTTATCTAACGCTGAACCATACGATTTATTCACTTAGTCTGATCCGTAGGACTCCCTAACGTATATTAAACCCTCTCTCGAGGCGAATAACATCTAATCTTAGGTTAATTAGTGGAACCCTCGTTCTCTTATAATAACCCCCTAGAATAGCAGTAAATCGATCTATGGATTCCTATATTAGGTTTTAGCCTAATCCGGCAAAATCTCGTAACCCTATCTCTAGGCGTTCGATCAACTCCGCTTAATTACGCTTGATCTACTCTTAAGCAGGGTCTATTCCTCCTCCACCTAAGCACATCAGATTTGGATTAAGCATGCATAATTAAGAACAAACTAACTATTTATCATATAATTCAGAAAACGATAACAAGATTCATCTAGGTTTCATCCCCTTCAGGTATCTGAGGGGTTTAGTTCATAACAAATAAAGAAAACATCTCAAGAGAAAAGATAAAACAAAATATAAGAAATCCCTAAAACTCCCTGAAGGAACTAAAGGAGAAATCCGCCGTCTTGAGTAAAATTTCATCTTCTTGGGATGGATCAACCAGCTAACTCGAGCGATTCCCACAATTCTGACCTTTCCGGCTTGGCTCCTTGGCCTAGCTTGACCCCTCTTCAAAGGTGGTACTTAGGGGTTATTTATAGGCTCTTGGAATGTGATTCTTTCTCCCTCAGTATCCTTTTTCGACTGAAATTGTCTAAGTCCACGATAGGGGCACTGCCATGTCACATGCCCGTGTGACTCATCTTCAGGTCGTGTTCAGATTTCTAAGTTGAGGCAAGACCGTGTAAGTCAGGGTGAGGCCGTGTTCTAGATGTATGACAAGGCACGGTCGTGTGCTCTTTGGGCCAGGCCGTGTGGATATCGTGATATGGCCCATTTACTCCGTTTGGGGCCCGTTTTGTGTTCTTTTCATCCTCGGGTGCTTTCCTGGGTATAAGTCATGAAAAGAAAGGATTAAGAGCACCTTTTTACATAAATTGAGTAATAAATCATCCAAAAGCATATTAAATGTGGGTCTAAAATATGTTATAATTATGGTTTATCAAATACCCCCACACTTTGTCCTGAAGCAAAATTCTCAACATACAATTAAAATGAACTTTCCATAATTCACAATTCCTACTGACAATGCCTCATCATAATTCATAGATAATTTATACATGGATAATTCAATTCAAAGAGACCTAAAGATTCAAACAAGATAAGTCATGAATTTGTATTTTGAAAACATAGGTGTCTCCCTTTATCTGAAATATTACCCTTGATTTGAAATTGACAAAAATTGACATCCTTACTATAGATTCACTCAAATCACTCAAAGTGTTTAAGGTTTAGGAAAAGAAGCACTCATACGTCGAACCTGAAAAGTTAATCCCATAGGCTTGCCTGAAAATCAAATCTCCACCACTGTAAAATGAGATGATAAACAGATCAAAAGGTCTTTGTTAGGGTTGTAATGGGGCTAGGGTTAAGGTGTGGATAAAGGCTGAAATTAGAAGGTCAGAATCAAGATTGAATTGACAAGTACCTACCTAAGAGTACTTGAAATAATATTTACATCAACTAATAATAATCCTAACAATATGAGCTTTTCTTTCGAAATATAAACTTTAATTCTATAAGCTCACTATTAATACTGAGTATACTTCAATTTTTTTTAAGAACAAACTAATAATAATAATGGATGAATTCAACTCATACTCTGATTTAGTTCAGTAACTAATCAAATCATATCTCGATTAAAGGGTAGTCAAAAAGGAATGGTGATAACAAATACAAAGGGGTTTTGGGTTAATATTAGCTGGTAAGTCAATAAAAAGGGTTGTTAGGATCAACGGGGTTTACTAGGGGTTATTTTATGGAGGTAGGCTATATAGTGGAGTGAGTGGGTTAAAACCTAGGTGCCTTTATCAACTTTATATATCAATTCATAAATGTGGTCTCAACATGCATAAACGAGGCAAGTTCTAGAATAACAGTTCAAAGTTGACACACTCATAATCAAAAAGTGAGCACGAAAAAGAATATATGCTCTATAAGGCTCAAAATCTCACAAAAAGTATGGGTGTTTTGACATCAGTCTCATAAATTTCAAATTTCAAAGCAATATTCAAATTTAGGTTAACAACCTAGCAAAAAAAAATTTTATTCTGAAAAATAGACTTATCATGCTTGATTCTCTAGTATCTTTAAAATTTAATTATCAATGCACAATTATCAATGACTTAATCTAAAACATGTCAATAACAATCATAAATTATCAGAAATTTCATCCTAATTAGTAATATGAAAAATTTACTTAAAAACAAGACTACATTCAGGGATTTAAGAATAATGAAAAAAGTTTGGCCAGTTTTGATAATAATGCAGAAAGTTAGGCCTTTCTTTAGATAAATATTCACCCCCCACACTTAAGATGTACATTGCCCTCAATTTATAAAGATAGGTATAACATTTATGGGATAAATCAAAAGAGAAGGGGAAAGAATACTCCCTGAATTTTGGATGGTGTCCTTGGAGGATGGTAGAGGTCGTGGTGTTTATGTTTGAAGAGGTCGATCTGGATGATGAACCTATGCTAGATGAAGAAATTGGGGAGCTCGTAGAGGATTAGCTAGGGATTATTTAGACACTTTTAAAATAACCTAAATATATAATTAAAAACAAGAAAGAAAAAGGGAAGGAGACTAAGAAGGAAAATAAAGATAAAAGAAAAGGTAGATGGACCGAATAGTCCTTATTGTTGGATGGTTCGCGAGGTGGGTATTATCCCTAAGGCTGCTGTGGTGGTGGCGGTGGCGGAAGTGGTGCGGTTATCGTGGTGGTCGGCGTGATTCCCTAGCAGCCTGGCAAACCTGACACTAAGAAACTAAAATAAATTAAACTAATTTAAGCAGAAGATAAGTAAAGATAAGGAAATTGAAGCAAAAGAGAAAAGGAAAATAAAAACTAAATGGCCTCAAAGACCCTTGGCTTGGTGAGTAGATGAAGCTGCCGGCATGAACTCATGTTGATCGTTCTTCTTTGAGAAGACTACGGTTGGCCTTTTTCGCTTCTTCGACATGATGTTGGATGGCTCAAGGATCTAGAGATTTATTATAAAGAGGAAAAAAGTCTAAGAGGGAGAAGGGAGAAAAGAAAAGAATGAAGAAATCAAATGGGGAGAAGGGGAAAGGCTATGGGGTTTAAATAGGATTTCAAATCTGGCACGTTCCCACGCCCATGGACCAGGGGCGTGTCGATTTACACGGTCATCTCGCACGGTGTGTGTCTGTGCGTGTTGAATCTTCCTGGCCGTTCTTCTACTAACCACGCCCGTGTATGTGAAGTCAGTATGTTAGCACGATTAGGAGGCACGAGCGTGTTCTGCCCGTAATCGACTAGTCAGTAACCTCGCACGGTTGTAAGACACGGGCGTGTTCTGCCCGTGGTGTGTAAGTCAGTAGCTTCACACGGTCGAGAGGCACGGACGTGCCACTTTTACGGAGCCCGTGGGGTAGTGGTTGGATCCGTGACTCAAAAAGTGGTTGGGACTGATTCGTACGGCCTCTGATAAGTCAGTATGGAGATTCTAGTGGTCCACACGGTCACGGACACGGCCGGGTGTAAGACCGTGTGGCCTTGAAATTCTGCATTTTTGGTTAGTTTTAAGAGAAAAGAAAGAGGGGAAGAAAAGAAACTTAAAAATTTGAAAGTATATAATGTTAGTTGCTCGGGTTGCCTCCTGAGAAGCGCTCGTTTATAGTCTTAAGCTAGACTTTCCTCGAAATAGAAAAAAAATTAGGGAGGTTTAAAGGTTTGAATATTTCCCTCATGCTTATAGTTCTATTTTCTTGATAAATTTTAAGTCGAGAAGCGTTTACCCTAAAAGTGCTGAATGTTGGATTGCTTACCTCAACTGTTCCGTGAGGGAAGATATCGTGCACCTTTAGAGGAATTTCCTCGCTTACGTTCAGGTCTGATATGGTGATGCGAGGATCGGCTTTATCTAATAGCACCTGGTCTCCTATTTTGAAGTGATTTGGTGTTCCTATGAGCTCTTCAGGGGGCTCCTTAGGTTTGACTTCATGGGGTTCTGGTTCTTCTTTAACGTGTGTCTTCTGCTCTTTTAATTTGTTGACCCTAAGGCTTTGTTCCTTATGTGATTCTGTTTTGTCGGCTTGGGGTCTATGATTCGGCTCAGGTTTGTATTCTTGTGGTGTTTCCTACGATGAAAGTTGAACAATTTGGTTATCAAATGAATTGACTTTCTTACCTTCATCGACAGTTGTCCTAGCCAAGTCAAGAGCTTGGAGACTGAGTGATTCGTCACCTACGCAAAGAATGAGTTTGCCTGTGGCAACATCAATTTTAGTTTTGGCAGTTGCAAGAAAAGGTCTTCCTAAAATTAAGGGGATTAAACTATCCTCATCCATGTCTAAGACAACAAAATCTACTGGGAAAACAAATTTATCGATTTTGACAAGAACATCTTCGATAATGCCACTAGGAATTCTAATCTTTTTATCAGCTAATTGAATGCTCATCCTAGTTTGTTTGGGCTTCCCTAGACCTAGTCGTTTAAACAATGTATAAGGCATAACATTTATGCTTGCCCCTAAATCAGATAAAGCATTATCAATGTTTAAACTACCAATTAAACATGGAATAGTAAAACTCCCCAGATCTTTTAGCTTTAGCGGTAGTTTATTCTGTAACATTGCTAAGCATGCTACGTTTAATTCCACATGGTGCTCTTCATCTATTTTGCGTTTGTTTGTCAAGAGCTGATTTAGAAATTACCTTAAGTCTGGCATCTGAAAAAGAGCTTCAAGAGGAGGTAAGTTAATATATAATTTCTTTAAAAGTTTAAGAAACTTACCGAACTGTTCCTCTGATTGCTTCGGGGTAAGGTATACGAGGTTGGTACTCTTTGATTACCGGTTTCGGGTTTTCTTGCGTTACCTCTATTTTTCCTTCGTCTACCTCTTGGTTTGGTTCATCTAACCCTTTGCTATCATGATCTGTGATGGCTTGAATTTGCTTTTTAGGGTTAATTTCGGTATTGCTTGGTAGACGTCTTTGCGGCCGTTCAGACATTAGCTTTGCGAGTTGCTCGACTGCATTAGTTACTTCCTTAACTGACTTAGTAAGTTCCCCGACTCGGTTCTCGTTGTTTTTAATTGTTCTTTCAGTTTCATGGAAATGGTTTTCCATGTTTGCCATAAATTTTGTCAGCATTTCTTCAAGGTTTGGCTTCTTCTCTTGCGGATAAAGCTGATTTTGAAAGTTTTGCGGAGGCTGCTGCCTTTAATTTCCTTGATTTCCTTGACCTCTCCACGAAAATTTTGGGTGGTTTCTTCAACCTGGATTGTAAGTATTACTATAGGGATTATTATTAGATCTGAAATTATTACCTATGTAATTCATCTGTTCGCTCTCTGTTTCCGGTTGGTAGGGTGGGTACTTAGGATTCGCCACAGTTCCACTTGCGTCGCACTGCATGACTAGGTGTACCTGCGAAGAACACAAACTATCAATCTTTTTATTCATCATCTCTATCTGTGTTGATAGTGTGGTTATTGCATCGAGGTTGTGTACTCCAGCTAATTTTGTCGGTTTCGTCCTTGTAACCTGCCACTGATAATTATTCAGTGACATCTCTTCAATGAACTTGTAGGCTGCTTCAGGAGTTCTATTGTTCAGAGTTCCACCGGCTGCTAAATCGATTAGTTGTCTCATTGAGGGATTTACACCGTTATAGAATGTTTGGACTTGTAGCCACAAGGGTAGGCCGTGGTGTGGACACCTTCTCAAGAGATCCTTGTATCTCTCCCATGCGTCGTGTAATGTCTCTAGATCCATCTGCATAAAAGAAGAGATATCATTCCATAATTTGGCTGTTTTGGCCGGTGGGAAATATTTCAATAAAAACTTTTCGGTAATTTGTTCCCATGTGGTGATTGATCCTCCTGGTAACGAGTTTAACCACTGTTTGACTTTATTCCTTAATGAAAAAGGGAATAACCAAAGATGTAACACCCCAAACCCGACCCAACTCCACGACTGGATCTGGCATGTCACTAGGAAAGTATTTTTAAAGAATTACGAATTTCAGTAGATTTTTTATTAGCCTATTGTTCATTTAAGATAAAACTCTAATTAGCCAAACCATGTGATTAGGTGACATTCTAAAACACGTATTGATTATTATATTAAACCAGAAGTTTGTCGCAAAAATCCCTTTTTATAAGAAATGTTGTTAGACAGGTTGTAAGAAAACTTTCGTTTGTATTTTATAAAAACGTCCTATCGAGTAGTTTGTATTTATTACGTCCAAAGATTAAAACAAAAATTTACCAAATTAAAAGTGGCCTTATTACATTGCCAAATCCTGAAAAATTAAAGAAAATAAAGTTCTATTCAAAAAGACGGAACCGTGCATGGCCACCTCGTAGTCCTCTCCGGCCCAGTCCTCTGCACTAGGTATTATCTGCATAGGTGTTAAATAAACAGAGTGAGTCAAAAGACTCAGTGTGCAATTTCCAAGCACCCCTTATTGGGCTCTAGCCCACTATTTACCATTTGGGCCTTAGCCCCATTTAAATAATCACATTGGGCGAAGCCCATTCGAAAGCAGATTGGGCCTTAGCCCCACAGTACATAGTAGCAAAATAACATATGCAAGATGATACAGAACCCATCCCAACCTAAATTTCCATCCGCTACACACCTCCCGTACATGCCAATCACACCAATGGGGATTTCTACAATCGACCCTCACCGCTACACACCATTGATGGCAGTCATGCTGCTCATCGTCAGAAATTGTGACAAAGTCACCAGGCTGAAATGGCATAGCTACTAGAAACAGAGTGTGGTAGAGCCACCAGATCATCAGAGTTGTGACAGAGTCACCAGGCTGAAATGGCACAAGCCACCAGATACACTTCCCCTTCTAATCATGGCATATTTTCCCCCCATGCAGCATGAAATCATGTGTAAGCATGCAACATATCTCAACATGTATCAAATGCAACATAAACTCATGTCAGTATAACCACATATTTTTACACAATTAAAAGTCACTAACCTGACGTCTCGCTTATACTCACCCTATGTAGAAGAACAGTTAATGTCGTAATTTCGGCATTTCACAATACATACACATACTTAAAAGTAACAACAAAGAGGTGTGAATATTACACACCTGAACACGAGGAGAACTAAGCTCTCAACACTATCGACACTCTCGGAAGAGGGAACAACTGCAATCTGCCTACTCTGTTCTGACGCCGATCCACAACCCGGTGGCCAGTCCCGTACTGCCGATACTGCACGTCGCTTAAACTTAAGAGCTGGGACTACTGGTCCAACCCCCTCCTTTACTTGACTGGCATTTGATTCCATGAAAACGATCTTGGTCAGAAGACTGGGTTAAGGCATTGAAGCAGAGGAAATAAGGATATACACTTAAGTGAAGAGGTTTCTTATCGAAATCAACAGGAACCGAAGGCTTCAAGCTTGGATTAAGAATTGATCGAATCCCTAAAACATTATTATGTTAGAACCGATCCTCCACATTCATAAAAGATTAACCTTTCGGCCAAACAAGCAAATGAGAATTCTTACCCCCATTCGGCCATCACTACTTACCAAAGATCTTCTAACCACCGGCCAGATGCAGAGAAGAATATGAAAACGAAGCCCCTCATACATTTGGCCAAAGCACCAAAAGCACCACTTAAACACCTTTGGTTAATCAATCCTAAGGAAGAAGGAAAAGAACGAGCAGTAAGGTGAAGAAGATCCCTTATCGAAACTAAAATGTGCCAAGTGAAATATCTATGTTCGTCAATCACCAAAAGTCGACAGAAAAGGTGCAAATTTGGCCTTGGTTCAACTAGGTAGAAACGATATAGCAGATGGCAAAAGAAACACAGAAGATTCAAGTCACCTCCCTATCAATCGGTCAACACCAAAAACCAAATGAGGAGAACAACAGGAAGTGTTTCGGTTGCGAAGAAATAAGAAGAAAGGGCTAGGGAAATTCGGCTAAAGCAAAAGAATTTAGATAGAGATGAGTGATGGAAGATGATGATTCGGTCAAGAAGGAAAATGAGGGATGGAGTTCGGCTTTGAAGAATGGAGCAAGAAAAAGAGAGAAGAAGAACAAAGGGGTCCTACGGCTTAGAGTGGAATAGAAAAGAACTTAAAGCAAAAAGATGACAAAAGGGGCTTGAGAGAATTCGGCAAGGGTTGGGAGCTTGGGGAGAAGAAGCAATTGAGAGAAGAAAAAGAAATAGAAGGAAAAGAATTCGCCAACAGGTTACGGCTTACCAAAGAAGAGATGACCAAGTAGCAACCTTAGAAGTTTCGGCAAATAGAGCAAGAAAAAGTGCAGAAAGAAGAACACACCCCAAATGCCGAAAAGAGAACCCTTAACACACATAAAAACTACTAAAAACGCACCAAAGTTTCGGCACCTAACCCCTTTACCAAAACCGAAAGCCTACTCCCCCTAACACCACTAAAAATTCGGCTAACACCCTTCTCCCCTCAATCCCCATGCTTCTTCCTTGATTCTCTCCTAAATCCTCTCTCCTCCACTCATTCAAATTAGTTTGAATAATTCAAACTCCCTAAATGGCTCTCCACCACTTGTTTGAATCATTTAACCAGGTCTTGTCTCTCTCCTCCAGAGTTTGATTACCATCCAGCCGCCCCCTTGCCTGAGCCAAAAAAAATTAATATCCTGTTGTGCTGCTTGAGGGATTCGAACCCTCTCCCTCTCAGCTTCCCTTGTGACGCCACCTCCCTGCATGGTAGGTGGCGTCTCCTTGCCACTTTACCACTGCACCTCTTGTTTCTTCAAACACAAACAATAATAGTTAAAACCTGCTCCCAGCCAGCTCTCCCCTAAATGCTCAAAAATTAAAATTTTCATCAAGGCTTCAGCTTAACCCCGAGCCTTCCCGAGGCCCTCAAACATTCCCAAACAATAGGCAAGACATACCAAACACAGAGAAACATAATAAATGAAAAGCCCTTAAATCCCGGATGTTACAGAAGACGTATGGCATCATCAGAAACGCCAATTATTTTGAAGGTATCACAGAACTCTAAAAAATTAGCTATATGCGTGATAAACCGTAATTATAACATATTTTAATCCCACATTTAGCTTGTTTTTGGATGACTTATCCCTAATTTATGTAAAAAGGTGCTCTTAATCCTTTCTTTTCATGTTTTATACTCAGTAAAGCACCCAAGGATGAAAAGAACGAGAAACAGGCTTAAAACGGACCAAATTGGGCCAAGAGAGAAATCGACACGGCCTGGCCCAAAGCTAACACGGTCGTGCCTCATTAAAAGTCCGAGCACGGCCTGGCCACGATCGACACGGGTGTGTGCCATGGCCGTGTCCCTATCGCTGGAAAGTGCAATTTCATTTGGGAAAGGATACTTTGAGGCAAAAAACACATTCCAAAGCCTATTCAAACACCCTATTAGGAATTCTACTTAAATTAGGATACTTAGGGGCCAAGTAAGGCATCACAAAGTCTATATAAACACCTTAGGGGCCAACTTGAAACGGGAGTTCGGCAGAAGCCGAAACTGGGGTCAAAGCTAGGCCAAGGAGCCAAGCCGAGAAGGTCAGATTTAGGGAATAACGCGAGGATAGCCAGTTGATCCATCCCAAGAAGCCGGAATTATACTCAAGACGGCAGAATTCTCCTTCAATTCCTTCAGGGGGTTTTAGGGTTTTCTTATGTTTTGTTTTATCTTTTCTCTTGCGATGTTTTGTTTATTCATTATGAACTAAACCCCTCAGATACTTGAAGGGGATGAAACCTAGATGGATTTTATTATTTGATTTTTAAGTTATATGATAAATTACTTAGTTTGTTCTTAATTATGTTGTTTAATCCAAATCTAATGTGCTTAGGTGGAGGAGGAATAGACCCTGCTTAAGAGAAGATCTAACATAATTAAGCAGAGTTGATCAGATGCCTAGAGATAGGGTTACGAGATTTACTGCTAATATGGGAGTCCATTGATCAATTTACTGCTATCCTAGGGGTTATTATAAGCGAATGAGAGTTCCACTAATTAACCTAGGGTTAGATGTTATTCGCCTCGAGAGAGGGTTTAATATAGGTTAGGGAGTCTCACGGATCAAGCTAAGTAAAAGAAATCATATAATCTAGGGTTAATTAATAAGTGAAGTCTAGGTGGATTCTTCTCGAAGGTATCGCCAAAATCAACTGTGTCCTTAGTTTCTTCCCGAAGTTATTTTCTAATTCGTCTTCTTATCTTTGTGTCCTTAGTTTAGTTGTCGTCAATTTAGTTTAAAAACAATCTTCACTCTAACTTTAAGGCCAAATAATAAAAAGAAAGTGAGTATTAATACTTTTAGTTCCTTTGGGTTTGATAACCGGTCTTGCCTAAGCTATACTACTGTTCGATAGGTACACTTGCCTTAATATCGTTGTCAGAGTTAGTCTCCAGGTTTGATCATTCTTTTATAAATATTTAAAGCTCTGATTTGTAGCGATCAATGCGTGTGTGGATCTTCATCCTGCAAACCATCAAATTGAACAAACTGTTGAATCATTTGTATTGTGTTAGGCTTTAATTCAAAATTATTAGCAACTATAGCCGGCCTAACAATACTTGATTCTGCTCCTGTTAAATGCGGTTTAGCATAATCAAACATAGTACGTGGAGCATTGTTTTCCCCCACATCATGTGGTGGTGGATTATTCTCGTCCATCCCTTCAGTAGGATTGGATTTGCTTTCTTGATCTTCCTCTGTGTAATTTAGGGCTCGCCTGATTTCTCTGCGAGTCCTACGAACGGTAGCTTTTGTTTTACTATCGTATACCAAAGGTCTTGTCGGGTTCCTTCTAGTCATAAACTAGAGGTACCTGCTAGGAAAAGAAAAAGAAAGAAAATTCAGCAAAAATTTAAAATTTATCCTAAAAAGATAAAAAAATAAAAATAATGGCTAAAGTAATAAAAATAGAGTTTTCTTACTATTTTAGTTCCTCGGAAACGGCGCCAAAAACTTGATCGCTGAAATCAGAGCTTTAAAATTTATAAAACGAAAGATCACACCTGGAAACTAACTCTGACAATGATTAAAGGCAAGTGTACCTATTGAACAGTAGTATAGCTTAGGCAAGACCGGATTGTAGAACCCAAAGGAACTAAAAGAACTAATACTAACTTTCTTTTTATTATTTAGCCTAAAATAAAGTGAAGTTGCTTTAATCTAAATTAATGACTACTAAGCTAAAGACGCAAAGGCAAAAAGAATGAATTGGGAAATAACTAGAAGGAAAACTCAGTTGATCACGACGATACCCTCAGGAAGAATCCACCTAGACTTCACTTGTTATCTAACACTAAACCATATGATTTATTCACTTAGTTTGATCTGTAGGACTCCCTAAAGTATATTAAACCCTCTCTCGAGGCGAATAACATCTATCCCTAGGTTAATTAGTGGAACTCTCATTCTCTTATAATAACCCCCTAGAATAGCAGTAAATCGATCTATGGATTCCCATATTAGGTTTCACCCTAATCCAGCAAAATCTTGTAACCCTATCTCTAGGCGTTCGATCAACTCTGCTTAATTACGCTTGATCTACTCTTAAGCTGGGTCTATTCCTCCTCCACCTAAGCACATCAGATTTGGATTAAGCATGCATAATTAAGAACAAACTAACTATTTATCATATAATTCAGAAAACGATAACAAGATTCATCTACGTTTCATCCCTTTCAGGTATCTGAGGGGTTTAGTTCATAACAAATAAAGAAAACATCTCAAGAGAAAAGATAAAACAAAACATAAGAAATCCCTAAAACTCCCTGAAGGAACTAAAGGAGAAATCCGCCATCTTGAGTAAAATTTCGGCTTCTTGGATGGATCAACCGGCTAACTCGAGCGATTCCCACAATTCTGACCTTTTCGGCTTGGCTCCTTGGCCTAGCTTGACCCCCCTTCAAAGGTGGTACTTAGGGGTTATTTATAGGCTCTTGGAATGCGATTCTTTCTCCCTAAGTCCACGACAGGGGCACGACCATGTCACACGCTCATGTGACTCATCTTCAGGCCGTGTTTGGATTTCTAAGTTGAGGCACGACCGTGTAAGTCGGGGTGAGGCCGTGTTCTAGATGTATTCCAAGGCACGGCCGTGTGCTCTTTGGGCCAGGCCGTGTGGATTTTGTGATATGGCCCATTTACTCCGTTTTGGGCCCGTTTTGTGTTCTTTTCATCCTCGGGTGCTTTCCTGGGTATAAGACATGAAAAGAAAGGATTAAGAGCACCTTTTTATATAAATTGAGGAATAAATCATCCAAAAGCATATTAAATGTGGGTCTAAAATATGTTATAATTACGGTTTATCAATCACATTAGACAGAAAGTTCCTTCGCTCCCCAATCACATCCACCTCCTCATCATCCGTAGTCTTCAACACCATACGCTTAGCAGCACAATCCAGACTTGCACGGTGTTTTACCAGCCAATCCATCCCCAAGATTAGGTCAAATTCACCAAACGGTAGCTCCATCAAATCCGCTGGAAATGTAACTCCTTGAACTTCTAGGGGCACATCTTTGCACAACTTGTCTACTCTTACTGATTGTCCCAGTGGACTTAACACAGTCATCTCATTAACAATACTCTCACACATGATACCCAAGGTGCCAAACACAGTGTAGCACCCCTAACCCGAAACCGTCGCCGGAATAGGGTTAAAAGGCATTACCGAACAGTCAGAACATTTCACATCCATTTAATCAACACAAAGTCAATCACTAATCAATCATATGCAAATACAAACATATAGTCCCTTATCGAGGACGAGACCTTAAACATGTGTTAGAAAGAGATCGGGACTAAACCGAACACTTACGAAATTTTCAAAAATTTAAAGATTTTTCAAAACTGCAGGGGTCACACGCCCATGTGGATAGGCTGTGTGCCTCCCACGGCATCAACACGCCCGTGTGTCTAAGCCATGTCAAAACAGGGCATACATACTGACTTGTCCACACGACCGTAGACACGCCCGTGTACCTCACCCGTGGTCGCTACTGACTTCACCACACGGCTAGTCACACGCCCGTGTGTCCAGCCCGTGGTCGATCCTGACTTATTTTGAATTTCAACCCCTAGGGACACGGTAGAGCCACACGCTAGTGTGCTCAACCGTATGCGCAGTTATAGGCCATTTTCAAGGCCAAACTTGCCTCCCACACCTTGAATCACCTATATTCATCAAACCACTACCATTTCATGCCTCAGTTGTAACCAAAACATACCATTTCAAGGATCAATTAACCATGAATAATACCATCTATAGCCATGCTCAAATTTATCTCAAATAAGTCCAACTAAAATACAAATTTCATATCCTAAATCATGTTAGCCAAACATCATTTAATCAAACTACTAATTCACATACAAAGCACCATTTCCTTCAACTAACCCAAGCATGAAAGATACCATATTTATCATACACATATCCCACACATATATTACGACACCATTCAACCTTTAAACCATATCTCATGGCAATATTTACACAACTCCAAAACATACCACATAGACTAGCCTATACATGCCATATTCAACAAATACATCTTACAAAAGTACCCAAAATACATTGTCGATAGTGTGATAGAGATGCTGACTATCCCCGGATCTGAGCTAGCTTTACTGACTCTGTAAAATAGAGAAACAAATCACACAGTAAGCTTTCAAAGCTTAGTAAGTTCGTAACATAATACAAGTTGCTCATTAAGAACAATACATTATACCAAAAACAAACCATCACATAGATTAATTCACAATTTCATATACCATACCATCCAGAGCTAATATGCTCAATTAACCTTCATAAACTCATTCTTAATTTCATCAACCACATAGGTTTTGAACGTACCTTAGCCAACACTTAGTTATCGATCACATATGCTACTCAATCTCAATATTTCATTTCGATCAACTTTCTTCACTTCTTCGGTTCAATCGCACACTTAGTGCCCAAATCAATAGCCGAAACTTAATTAACATCGCACACTTATTGTACCTATATTAATCTGATTCTAAATCAGTATCACACACACAGTGCCAACCACAAAGCCGAAGCTTATATTATTTCGCACACCCAGTGCTAATCATCTCGGTCACATTTTTGAATAAGCACACTTAGTGACACATAATTTGAGTCCTCACACAGCATTCACAATTCAATAATATCATACCATTAATTTCATAACGTTAAACATAGTTAAACACACATATTATGTCCGAACTTACCTCGGACGTCGAAATACTGAAACGTAAGATTAATCGAGCACTTTATCTTTGCCTCGATCTCGATTTGAACCTCTCCTTTCTTGGTCTATACACATTCAAATTCAACTCATTCAATCACCAATTCATTCAATTTAGTCGACACACACATATTTAGGGCACTTTACAAAATAGCCCTCACATTTTCACATTTCGACATTTTAGTCCCTATTTCATAAAATCATCAAATACACATAATTTCCTTCCACCCATGCCTAGCCAAATTCTTCTAATGTCCGTACAAATCCACACATTTCGTTTATTTCACATTTTAGTCCCTCAATTTCTCATTTTCCCAATTAAGCCCAAATTACTCAATTTCACTAAAAATTCAAAGACAAAATATGTTCATCCTTCACATAACTTTCATATTTCATCATTAACTATCGCAAAGCTCAAGCATTCATCAATGGCATATCTCAAAAACATCATTAAACTCTAAAATTAAAGCATGGGTTTGATAGTATGCTAAGCAACGATTACAAAAAACATAGAAATTATCAAAAACTGAAGTTAAAACTTACCTTAATTGAGCTTATCAATAATCAAACATTCAAAAGCTTAAAACCCTTGTTTCTTTTCTTATTTTCGGTCAAGAAGATGAACACTATGGCTATTCTTCAAGCTTTTGTTTTATTAAAGTAAACATAACTATCAAATCCTCTTTTTACCCTTAATGAATTTATAATAAAACCATACATAAACTATGTCCAAAACTGTCCATTAGCCATCCACTATCTTACAAATGGTTTAATTACCTCATAAGACCTCCACATTAAAAAGACAACAACAATTAGGTACTTATAAATCAGCACACAGCTTTTACGTTTTACGCGATTAAGTCCTTTTTGCTAATTAAGCACTCAAACAATAAAATTTTCACACAGAAATTTCACACAGACTTAATCACATATTATGAACACAGAAAATAATATTAAAATATTTTTTGACCTCGGATTTGTGGTCTCAAAACCACTGTTCCAACTAGGGTCTAAACTGGGCTGTTACAACTCTCCCTCCCTTAGGATTTTTGTCCCCGAAAATCATACCAGTGAATAGGTGTGGATATTGCTCTCTCATTACATCCTCAGGCTCCCATGTAGCCTCTTCAACTCCGTGTTTGTGCCACAACACTTTCACTGAGGAAGTTCTTTTGTTTCTTAACTCTTTGATCTCTCGTGCCAAAATTCGAATCGGTTCTTTACTATACGACAAGTCTGACTAAATTTCAACCTCAATAGGAACAATCACTTGAGATGGATCAGATCTGTATCGTCAAAGCGTCGACACATGTAACACATTATGAATCTTTTCTAACTCATGTGGCAACATCAATCTATAAGCAACTGGCCCAAATCGTTCAATGATCTCGTACGACCCGATGAACCTCGTACTTAGCTTGCCCTTTCGGCCAAATCGAAGTATTTTCTTCCACGGAGATACTTTCAAAAACACTTTGTCACCAACCTTAAATTCAATATCTTTTTGTTTCAAGTCTGTATAAGACTTTTGATTATCTAAGGCTGCTTTCAAACTATCACAAATCACTTTCACTTTCTGCTCAGTCTATTTTATTAGATTAATCCCGTGAATCTTATTCTCACTCAGTTCGGTCCAATACAATGGAGTTCGGCATTTTCTACCATAAAAAGCCTCACACGGTGCCATTTTAATACTAGATTGAAAACTGTTATTGTATGCAAATTCAATCAATGGTAAATACTTTTCCCACGCACCTTTATAATCAAGAATACATCATCTCAACATATCTTCGAGAACCTGAATGATTTATTCGAATTGTCCATCCGTTTGTGGATGAAATGCAATGCTAAAATGTAATTTTGTGCCTAAAGGCTCTTGCAATTTCTTCCAAAATCGTGAGGTAAATCTTGGATCTCTATCAGATAAAATAGATAGTGGTAGTCCGTGCAATCTCACAATCTCAGCAATATAGAATTCAGCCAATCTATCGAGTGAATAATATGTTCTCACCGAAACGAAATGAGCTGATTTCGTCAATCTGTCAACTATCACCCAGATTGCATCTTTCTTTCCCGGAGATAAAGGCAATCCTGACACAAAGTCCATCGTAATTCTCTCCCATTTCCACTTAGGAATCATGATCGGCTGTAACAATCCGGATGGAACTTGATGTTCAGCTTTAACTTGTTGACAAACTAAACATTTCAAAACAAACTCTAAGATGTCCCGTTTCATACCATGCCACCAATAAAACTGTTTCAAATCATTGTACATTTTTATACTCCCCGGATGAATAGTCAAACGACTATTGTGAGCTTCATTCAAAATCATCTGAATCAACTCTGAATTCTTCAGAACACAAATCCGATCTCTGAATCTCAAACAATCATCACTATCAACTCGAAATTCCAAATCAATATTCAATTCACACTGATCTCGTTTGGCCATTATTTCAACGTCACTTTTCTGGGCATCACAAATCTGATGTACGAACATCGGCTTCACATTCAACTCGGCCAAAACTGAGTCATCACACAGATCTATCTCAGCATTCATTCTTTCTGTGTCATCAAGTACTTCAAACTCTTATAATCAGTATAGATGTGACATTTCTCACCAAATAGATAGTGACGCCAAATCTTCAATGCAAACACAATCGCGGCTAATTCAAAATCATGCGTTGGATAATTCTTTTCATGCGGCTTTAACTGCCTCGAAGCATAAGCAATGACTTTGCCTTCTTGCATCAGCACACAACCCAAACCATTCAACGATGCATCACTGTAAATTATGAATTCTTTACTCGATTCAGGTTGAACTAGCACTGGTGTCTCCGTCAACAACGCTTTCAATTGCTCAAAACTCTGATGACACTTTTCTGACCACTCGAATTTAAAATCTTTCTGTAGCAACTTCGTCAACGGAGTCGCCATCATTGAGAAGCCTTTCACAAACCGCCTATAATATCCTACTAGTCTTAGAAAACTACAGACTTCAGACACATTTCTTAGAGGTTTCCATTCTAAAATAGCAGAGATTTTACTCAGACCAACTCGTATTCTCGCAGCTGATACAATATGCCCCAGAAAACTAACCTCACGCAACCAAAACTCACATTTGCTAAACTTTGCATATAATTGCTTTTTACGTAGAGTCTGTAGCACAATTCTTAAATGCTTGGCATATTGCACCTTATCACAAGAGTAAATCAGAATATCATCAATGAACACCACAACAAAACGATCCAAATACGGTCTGAATATCCGATTCATCAAATCCATAAACACTGTAGGAGCATTTGTTAGTCTGCAAGACATAACTAAAAACTCATAATGCCCGTACCTCATTCTGAAAGCAGTCTTCGGTACATCTGACTCTTTGACTCGTAGCTGGTAGTAGCCCGATCTCAAATCTATTTTAGAAAACACTATAGCTCCTTTCAAATGATCAAACAAATCATCAATACGGGGTAACGGATATTTATTCTTTACCGTCACTTTGTTCAACTACCTATAATCGATACACATCCTCATAGTGCCGACTTTCTTTTTCACGAACAACATAGGAGCACCCCAGGGCGAGAATCTCGGTCGTGTGAATCCTCTATCTGTCAACTCTTGCAACTGAGACTTCAACTCTTTCAATTTGGTCAGTGCCATTCTATATGGAGCTATCGAGATAGGAGTCATTCCCGGAACTAATTCAATACCAAATTTAACTTCTCTGATTAGAGGTAATCCTGGTAATTCTTCAGGAAACACATCTGGAAACTCACTAACCACAGGCACAGATTCAACTTTCTTTTCTGACACTTTCGTATCAATCACATATGCCAGATAAGCTTCACAACCCTTTCTCACATAGCTCAAAGCTTTCATCGCCCATACAATAACTGGTAACCCTTTACAATCACTGGATTCAATTCGAACCATCTCACCGTTCTGACTTCTCAATTCAATACTCTTTCTTTTTCAATTCATAATAGTATTATGCAAAGTAAGCCTATCCATACCCAGAATAATATCAAATTCATCGAATGGTAACATCATCAAATTAGCCAGAAAGCAAGCATCTCGATACATCAATGGACAATTCTTGCCCACTTTATCCACCAAGACTGTAACACCCCTAACATGAAACCGTCGCCGAAATAGGGTTAAGAGGCATTACTAGACCATCAGAACCTTTCACATCCATTTCATGACACAAAGTCAATCATTAATTAAACATACTCAAATACGAGCATATAGTCCCTTATCTAGGTCTACGAGACCTTATACTCGTATTAGAGGTCGGGACTAAATCGAACACTTATGAAAGTTTTCAGAATTTCAAACATTTTTCAATACTGTTGAGGTCACACGCCTGTGCAATCAGGCCGTGTCAAAACAGAGCATGCATATTGACTTATCCCCACAGCCACTAAACACGCCCGTATGCCATGGCCGTGTGTTACTAGGCTAGCTACTGACTTGATCACACGGCCACCATGCACGTCCGTGGGCCTCAGCCGTGTACCCTGTCTAGACACAATTAAAAGTGATCCTTAAACCACATGGCAGAGACACATGCCCATGTCTCTTAGCCATGTATGTAAAATAGGCCATTTGGAAAGCCAATTTTCCACCCACACAAAGGTCAAACAACAAGCTTTAATACAATGCCAATTCATGCTTTTAAATGCATTTAAACATACCATTTCATGCACCAAATAATCATCAACATTACCATCTACTCCCATGCCTAATATCATCAAAATAAGTCCATTCAAAGTAACAATTGTATATCTCAAAATATATATATCAAGCATTATGTAATTCATGCCATAATTCATCTTCAAACCACATCTTTCATTATCCACAAAGTCATGAAATATACCACATTCATAGTTCATTCATAAATTCTACATCATTCAACTTCCAAGCCAAATCACATGGCAAGGGTTAAACATTTCAAGACATATCATAATTTCTAGCCTATACATGCCATATTTCAACTATATACATCTGTCCAAAAGTACCAAAATAGCTTGTCGATAGTGTGATAGAGATGTTGACGATTCCCGGATCTGAGCTAGCTTTACTAACACTGTAAAACATAGAAACAATCACACAGTAAGCTTTCAAATTTTATTTCAATTTTTACATTATTTCTCTTTACCTTTCCTGTCTTTAAATATATATTTAGTATACTTTAAATCATTCTTATTATATCCTGGCTAATTCTCTACGAGCTTTCCAATTACTTCATCTAGCGCAATACCGTCTTCAAGGACGACCCCTCCAAACGTATTTTTCACATCCTCCAAGGATTTCATCCATAATTCAGGAAGTTTCACTTCTCTCCCTATCTTTTGATTATTATATTGCTATTATCTATCTTTGTACATTGTGGGCAATGTACATCTTAAGTGTGGGGGGTTAACTATAGTATTATTTGAAAATCTCTGAATTATGCCTTGTTCTAAAGTAAGTTTCTCATATTATGATTAGAATGGAATTTCCCTGATTTATGATTTTTATTAATATGTTTTGGATCAAGTCATTGATAATTGTGCATTGATGATTAAATTTGAAGGATACTAGAGAATCAAGCATGATAAGTCTATTTTTTAGAAATTAAAAAAAAAATTTCTAGGTTGTCTACCTAAATCTGAATGTTAACTTGAAGTTTGAAATTTACGAGGTTGACATCAAAAACCCATAATTTTTGTGAGATTTTGAGCTTACAGAGCATATATTCCTTTCCTTGCTCATTTTATTGATTATGAGTGTGTCAACATTGATTTGTTATTCTAGAACTTGCTTCGATTATACATGTCATGACCACATCATTGATTTGATATACAGAGATGATAAAGGCACTTAGGTTTTATCCCACTTACTCCACTAAAAGCCTACCTTCATAATTAACCCCTAGTGAACCCCTTTGATCCTAACAACCCTTTTATTGACTCACCCACTAATATTAACCCAAAACCCTTTGTATTTGTTATCACCATTCTTTTTGATGACCCGTATATCGAGATTTGAATTGACCAGTTACCTAATTATATTATTTCAGTAGTTGAATTCATCCTTTATTATTGATTTGTTCTTAAAAAAGAAAAAGAAAAAAAAACACGAAGTATATTCATTATTAGTTATATAATTAAGTGAGCTTACATGTTGAAATTCCACATCTTGAAGAAGAAGCTCGTATTATTAGTTTCAAGTTTTCAATTGATGTAATTGTTTAGGATTAGTTCATTTTTCTAGTTAGGTAAATTCTCAATTCAATCTCGATTCTAACCCTCTAATTCAGCCTTTATCCACACCTTTAACCTAAGCCCCGTTACAACCCTTTTAAAAACCTTTTGATCTGTGTATCATCTCATTTTACAGTGGTGGAGATTTGATTTTCAGGCAAGCTTATGGGATTAACTTTTCATGTTTGACTTTTGAGTGCTTAATTTTGAACTTTAAACATTATGAGTGCTTTGAGCGAATCTTTAGTGAGGATGTCGACTCTTGTCGATTTCGAATTAGAGGTAATTAATTAGGTAAAGGGAAACACCAAACATTTTCAGGCAATAAATATATGACTTTGATTGTAACGACCCGAATTTGGGCCTAGTAGAATTGGGCCTATTGGGCTTTGGGCTTGGGAGCGTTTAAAATTTTTGAGAACATGAGAACAACATTAATGCAAGTTGGACCTATTAGGTGAGTGATTTTGGAAGGTTAGGGGGCTTCTATGAAGTCCCGAGATCAAACTTGGGCTTTAGGAAAATTTTGGTTTTAGGTGAATAAAACCCTGGGAGTTAGTAAGTAGGCTTTAAGAATAAAATGTGGAGAAAAATGACACAAATGGAGTTGTGGTCTAGTGGAAAATGACGCCACATGGGAGCAAGGGAATGACGCCTTAAGGAAGAAAGGGGGTCCAAGGTTCAAGTCTTGGCACTTGCATTTTGATTTCTTTTTAAGTGAACTTAGACGTTGGCCATAGACTTATATTTAGTTGCGCATGTTTTAAGACAACAAGGATCTAGTTGTTAAAGTGGCTAGCGGCGTGGATTATGCTACAAGGGAGCCTAAGTTTGAATCCCATTGCAAGCAAAAAGGGAATATTTATTTTGCTAAGTTGGGGCGGCAAGAGTTTGTGTTGGATTTAAACTCTACTGATGGAAGGATCCCACATCGGAAAGCTAGCAAGAGGGGAGGTGAGAAGCTGGCTATAAATAGAACCAATCTATGAGGGAAGAGACACACCTTGGTTGGCGTTTGGGCACAGGAATGGTCGGAGCGCGGATTAGCAGCTTCAGATTCCTATTAGTTGTGTATTTCGCCCTACTCTAGCTCTAGAGCGGCAAATGCCGAAATGCTGGTCACATGGCAATGGTAGTCACACGAGCGTGCGAGCGCACGTGTGGGAGCTTCGACACGATAGTCGAGGCCACCATGAGTATTCTTGTAGGTTGAGGCTGCTTGGGCCACGATGGGCAGAAGTGGGCCCGATGGGCCCGTGTGCCCATATGAATAAATTGTATGACTGTGTAGTAGAAATTGGACTAGACTATGTGAATCTCATATCTGTGGCTAGATTTGGGCTAAATGGGCCACACGAGCGTGTAGGCCCATTTGGGCCGAGAATGGGCCCTAGGCCCATTCGCATCGTTATCTCTGTTTAGAATACCCTTGGTTTACAAAATTATCGAAATATCCTCGGATTACAAAATTACCAAAATACCCCCGATTTGCAAAATTATTGAAATACCCTGGTTTGTGAAATTACCCAAAATACCCCCGATTTGCATAATTACTAAAATACCCTGGTTTGTGAAATTACCGAAATACCCCAATTTGCAAAATTTCCAAATACCCCTGTTTGCAAAATTACCGAAATACCCCCGGTTAGTGAAATTATCGAAATACCCTAATTTATGAAATTACCAAAATACCCCCGGTTTGCAAAATTACTAAAACACCCCAGTTTGCGAAATTACCCAAAATACCCCCAGTTTGCAAAATTATTGAAATACCCCCGGTTAGCAAAATTATCGAACTACCCCCGGTTTGCAAAATTACAATTTTACCCCTAAATGACAAAATGACCGTTGTACCCTCGTTGTACTACTTGCGTTGTATGTGTTAATTGTATGATTGATTATGTTTGAGATGCATTGCATACATGGATTGGTTATGAGTAGAATTACCGAACTACCCCTGTAGGGTAGAATTATCGAAATACCCTTATAGGGTAAAATAATTGATTTGCCCTTGTAGGTAAATGATCGACTTGTGCAATGAGTGGACCAATTTGATTGTGGTTGTATGACTGATATGCTTTTATTACATGTTTAAATAATTGTTATTGAGCATGGCCATTTTGCATACACGTGTAATGATTGAGCATGACATACACGACATATTGCATGGGGTTGGGATTTTTAATACGGAAGAAGTACTAATAGGATCATATGGTCGCTTGACGACTGTGGATCCACCGAAGGCTTTATAGGAACCGTAGGCTTTTTAGCCACCGAGCAGCCATGCTGCACCGATAAGTTAGTGCCGCGACCGGTGCTACTTAAGGAGTGTATGGATGGGTGGGTCGATTAAATCCCCACAAGAGTGTACGGTTGGACAGGAGACGGAGTGCAGGGCTGGTATGGGCATTAATGCATTGCATATATGGATTATATTATTGAGATGGGCTTAGGCCCAGATATTTATGATATATGACATATGATATGGGTTAAGGCCCAACCGAGGCTATTTTGGGCTAAGGCCCAATTGCCACCGTTATTGTAATGGGCTTCAGCCTGGATTGTTGTGATGCATGTTTATACTGACGAGGGTTGTACACACTGAGTTTTCGCAAACTCACCCCCTCTTTTTAATTTTTCTCAGGTAATCCTCAGTAAGCGGTTCGAAAATTCTGGAGGACTCGGAGGTGGCCACACTACGAGCAGTTTGGATTTTAGTATTTTACTTTTCTTTAATTTGGGTTAATATTTCGTAATAAGGCCTCTCTTAAATTTCGGGGTTTTAGTTTTGGATTTTTAATTTACTATGTTTTAAATCTGCTCAACATTGAATCGTGGTTTTCCAAAACAATATCTGTTTTCAGAACACTACGCTTTCGCAACTAAGTTGTAAATATCACGTTTTCATAAGTCAATTTTTTTAAATTAAGCTGCCGCAAATAAATAAGGTTTTAAAATGATAATGTTTTTCCAAGAATGATTTCTAATAAACCACATTTTGAAAAAAAGCACACGGAATCTGAAGTTTTGAATAGCGAAAAGTTTTTTCTAATAAACATCGATTATTAATAACAAACGTAAACTGAGACTTCAATTTTTTTAATATCAAGAAGAGGTTTCAACGAAACCACGGTTTTCGAAAAACACCTCCATGTGACACGCCAGATTCGGGCCTAACTTCTAGGCCGGGTTTGGGGTGTTACATTGATTGTTTGAATCTTTAGGACCTTTTTACTTAAATTATCCATGTATAAATTATCTATAAATTATGATAAAACATTATTGATGAATATTATGAATCAAGAAAACTAATTTTGATTGTAAGTTGAGGATTTTGCTTAAGGACAATCAAAAGCTTAAGTGTGAGGGTATTTGATAAACCGTAATAGTAACATATTTTAATCCCACATTTAGCATGCTTTTGGATGATTTATCCTTTGAATTATGTAATTTGGTGCTCTTAATCCTTTAATTTCATGTTTTATTCTCAGGAGAGCATAGGAGGATGAAAAGAACGAAAAACGGGCTTAAAACGGACCAAATGGGCCAAAGAAAGAAATCGACGCGGCCTGGGCCCAAGACCACACGACCGTGCCTCATAAATGGACTCAACACGGCCTGGCCATGACTTACACGAGCGTGTTCCATGGGCGTGTCCCTGCCGTGACAAAGAGAAATTTCACTCGGATTAGGATACTTAGAGGCGAAGAAACACACTCCGAAGCCTATAGAAACACCCTAATTATGACCTAAAAGGGGGGAACCCAGGGCTTTAGTCAGGGAGCGTCCAGCTAGGCCAAAGAGGGCAGATTTGTGGGATTTACTCGAAGATAGCCAGTCGATTCATCTCAAGAAGCCGGAATCGTACTCAAGACGGAGGATCTCTCCTTCAATTCCTTCAAGGGGTTTTAGGGATTTCTTATGTTTTGTTTTATCTTTTCTTCTGAGATGTTTTCTTTTATGATTATGAACTAAACCCTCAGATACCTGAGGGGGATGAAACCTAAGATGAATCTTGTTATCGTTTGCTAAACTATATGATAAATATTTGACTTGTTCTTAATTATGTGTTCTTAATTCTTGTGTTGATATTTCAGGGATATTAATTCAAGTGTGATGTGCTTAGGTGGAGGAGCAAAAGTCCCTGCCTAAGTGTAGATCTAGCATAGTTAAGTAGAGTTGCTCGCGCGCCTAGAGATAGCGTGATGAAAATCTGCCGGATTAGGGTCAAACATAATATGGGAGTCCATAGATCGAGTTAATGCAATTCTAGGGGTTTTAATTAGAAAGAGATTTCAATTAATCAACCTAGGGTTAGACGTTAGTCGCCTCGAAAGAGGGATTAATATAAGTTAGGGAATCCTACGGATCAAGTCAAGTGAATAAATCGCCTGGTTCAGAGTTAGATAACAATTGAAGTCTAGGTGGATTCTTCTTCGGGTATTGTCTTAATCAATTGGTTTTTCCCACAAGTATTTCCCCAATTCCTTCTCTTTGTCTTTGCATCTTGAGCTTGGTTGTTAGTAAAATTTAGATTAGATAACAATTCACTTTTATTTTAGGCTAAATAATAAAAAGAAAGTTAGTATTAGTACTTTTGGTTTCCTTGGGTTCGACAATCCGGTCTTGCCACAGTACTGTTCGATAGGTGCGCTTGCCTCAAATCATTGTCACAGTTAGTTTCTAGGCTCGATCATTCTTTTTATAAATTTTTAAGACTTTCGGACACGATCACTCCGTTAGTGTCATTCTGTATGGAACTATTGAAATGGGAGTAGTCCCCAACACTAATTCAATTCCAAATTCAACTTCCCAAATCGGAGGTATTCCTGGTAACTCTTCAAGAAATACATCTGGAAACTCACAAACCACATGCACGATTTCAACTTCCTTTTCTGTCACTTTTGTATCAATCACATATGCCAAATAAGCTTCACAACTGATCGTTTGTCTATCGATTTTTAAAATTTATACAGAAGATGATCGAACCTGGAAACTAACTCTGACAACGATTAAAGGCAAGTGTACTTATCAAACAGTAGTATAGCTTAGGCAAGACTGGATTATCAAACCCAAAGGAACTAAAAGTACTAATACTAACTTTCTTTTTATTATTTAGCCTAAATGAGTAAAGTTGCCTTAATATAATCTAAACTAATTACTAAGCCAAAGACACAAAGACAAAAAAGATGAATTGGGAAAATAACTTTAAGAAAAACTCAATTGATTAAGACGATACCCTTAGGAAGAATCCACCTAGACTTCACTTGTTATTTAACCCTGAACCATATGATTTATTTACTTAGTTTGATCCGTAAGACTCCCTAACGTATATTAAACCCTCTCTCGAGACAAATAACATCTAACCCTAGGTTAATTAGTGGAAATCTCTTTCTCTTATAATAAACCCTTAGGATAGTAGTAAATCGATCTATGGACTCCCATATTTGGTTTCACCCTAATCCGGCAAAATCTCGTCACCCTATCTGTAGGCGTGCGATCAACTCAGCTTAATTATGCTAGATCTTCTCTTAGGTAGGGTCTATTCCTCCTCCACCTAAGCACATCGAATTTGGATTAAGCTCACACAATTAAGAACAAACTACGTAACACCCCAAACTCGGCCCAAGAGTTTCGACCAGATCTGGCATGTTAACACTTTAACGGTTTTAGAAAGCACAAGTTAACTAGTTAATATTTGAATAAAGAAGTGACTTTTTGAAAATAAATCTTTGTATTATTTATTAAATATAATAAAACCTTTGACACAATTCCATAAGTTGCAGAACATCTTTAAAAAAACAAATAAAGAAACTACTTAGATGAACATAATCTATGGGGGCCTTATTACATAAAAATTTTCCAAAACTATAAACTTAAGAAAAACCGAAATAATCAAAAATAGAGAAATCAAAACTTGATGGCCCCTCAAGTCCGTCTCAGCTCCCATGTCCACGATCTACTGCTCATCTGAAAGCGTAGAGAAAAAGGAAAGCGTGAGTCACCAAGACTCAGTGTATAAATCTCAAAACACACAATGACCTGAGCCCACAAACACATTATGGGCCCTGGCCCAAACATAAAGGCAACAATCATGATTATATATCAAACAACAAATGAGTAGTAGCCCATCCCACGCTAGGGTTCCATCCTCTACACACCATCCCGTACCAACTATCACACCTTGGGGATTTCTACAATCAACCCTCCATCCGCTACACACCATAACAACAACCGAACTGCCTATTCCTGATGTTCAGGAAATATTAAATGTGGCATAGCCACCGATCACTATGTGACCTAGCATTTATATTTGTGGGTTTTCTACCACCGATCACGAAGTGACCTATCATGCACTTCCCCTTCATCATATCAAAATTCCCACCCCATGCATACATACATAAAGAGAACATCAAGCAGACTTACATATATTTCGATACACATAGGGAGATCTATGTTTACGTACCTGGCATCCTTGCCTAACCCATTTAGGGTTCCATTCGACTGTCTACACAGCCTCTTTCCGACTTTTTAGCCCATAAAATATATATAGACATACATACAGGATTAATAGTGTGTTAGGGACCTACACACCTGATTACCGATAAAATGATGCTTTCTATGTCGACGCTATCCGTAGTCGACACAACTGCTATCTGCCTAAGGTGTTGTTCAGAAGTCGGTCCACAACCTAGTGGCCAATCTCGAACGACAGATACCGCTCGTTTCTTAAACTTAGGGATTCTCTCATTTGCCTGATCCATATTTAATTCCATCACAAGTCCTTGTCAGAACTACAACATCTAATCATTAATCCTCATCATAGAGTTAAGATCTTGCATATGATGAACGAATCTAGTAAAAATCTAGGGAAAATCACCTTACCTTAAAATCCCGAAACTGGAGACTAGCGATTTTCGGCTTTTAAATCTAGACGACCAAGTTTCCTTCAAATCCCAAAATGCCGCCCAACATATAACCATCAAAATATTAGCGTTTCGGATTTTGCCTTTCAAAAACCGAAATAGAACATAAGAAACTAACAGAAGTCGACACTTACCTTACCACAGGGGGTTCGGCTAGCACTAGAGAGAGGATTCGGTAATGCCAAATGAAGTTTTAAATGTCAGAATAGATAGAACTAATTCTCAAATAGGATGAATAAAGAAAAATGATAGAGATTTCGGCTTTTTAGAGAAATCGGCTCAAGGGGAAAAAGAATAGAGAAGAGGTTTCGGCTTTTGAAGAAATTGAAGAAAAGAAAATTGGAGAGGGAGAGGATAAGGAATTCGGCACAAAGAAAGAAGAGAGAATTAGGGTTTTAAATAACAGAATCAAGGAGCTATCCCCCCTATTTATAGAAATTTTGGCACCTCTTGTATAAAACCGAAAATGCCCTTCCTAATTAATTAAAATTCAAGCTATATGAAAGGGAAAATTCGGCACCCCTTTGCCATGCAGTAGCCGATTTCTTTACTCCTCTAAGTAGTGGATTTTCGGCCATCACCTTCCTTGTAGATAGGCTCCTACCTTTTCTCCTTTCTATCTTCTAAATTATCAATTCTAAAATCCATATAAATCCTCCTACTTTTGAGCCTTGTAGCCGTCTACCTCATTAAACCCTAATGCCGAACTTTAACTCACTTAAATTAAAAGATTTGGGATTCATGAAACTTAAATTTTGGGCCCCTAACTCCTTGTGTGTCACGTCACCCCTTGCTCCCTTTTAAATGCCGAAAATGGCCCAAAAACATGGGCTCCTTGCGGCCAAAACTTGGGCCTCTTTAATTGTTAATGGCCCCACCTTCTAATTCCCTTACAGTGCCACCTATTCTTGGGCCACAAGCCCACGTTGGTATTTTAAATATAATTACCACCTTTTAACTCTATAATGCCCAATCAAATAATTTAACCAAGGCCTTTGCCTAATCCTGAGCCCAATTTGGACCCATATCACTTAAATTAACATATTAAACCTATCCCTACACTAAATGCATAGGCCCATAAATTTAGGATGTTACAGTTCTACCCCCTTAAAGATATTTCGTCCTCAAAATTACCTGATCAGAAAGGATGAGGGTATTGCTGCTGCATTGCTTCTTCGGGTTCCCATGTAGCCTCCTCAGAACCATGATTCCTCCACAGCACCTTAACCAAAGGAACTGTTTTCCTTCTCAACACCTTGACATCACGATCCAAAATTTCTACTGGTTCCTCTTCGAATGATAGATCAGGTCTTACCTCGATTTCCTCCACAGGCACAACGTGAGACGGATCCGAACGGTAACGTCTTAGCATGGAGACGTGAAATACATTGTGAATTTGGCTTAACTCCGGAGGAAACTCTAGCTGATAGGCTACTGGACCTACTCGCTTCATCACCCGATATGGTCCGATAAATCTGGGACTTAATTTACCCTGTCGACCAAACCTTAGTACCTTTTTCCACGGCGACACCTTTAGGAATACTTTATCACCCACTGCAAACTCTATGTCCTTACGCTTTAAATCAGCATAGGACTTTTGTCTGTCCGACGCCTCCTTCAATCGAACCCGAATCAATTCAACCTTCTCTTCTGTCTCGGTCACCAACTCCGGACCCAAAATCTGATGTTCCCCTAGTTCTGTCTAACAGGTAGGAGTACGACATTTCCGTCGTACAAAGCTTCGTAGGGCGCCATCTGAATACTTGACTGGTAGCTGTTGTTGTACGCAAACTCTGCTAACGGTAAGAACTCTTCCCAGCTACCTCTGAAGTCAATGACACATCCTCTCAACATGTCCTCCAAGATCTGGATCACCAGTTCAGACTGTCTATCGGTCTGAGGATGAAACGCTGTACTGAAATCCAACTTCGTACCCAACGCTTGATGCAATGCCTTCCAAAATCGAGAGGTGAACCTAGGGTCCCTATCTGATATGATCGAAACCGATACTCCATGCAACCTCACCACCTCCGCTATGTATAACTTAGCTAACTTTTGCAAAGAGTAGTCAACACGTACTGGTATGAAGTGTGCAGACTTCGTCAAGCGATCAACAACTACCAAAATCGCATCTTTCTTAGTGGGTGTAAGGGGAAGCCCACTAACAAAGTCCATGGTGATTCTTTCCCACTTCCATTGTGGAATCTTCACTGGCTGCAACAATCCTGAAGGTAACTGATGTTCTGCCTTGACCTGCTGACAGGTCAAACACTTACCCACCAATTCAGTTACTTCTTACTTCAACCCCGGCCACTAGAACTGATCTCTTAAATCCTGAAACATCTTACTTCCTCCAGGGTGCATAGCATATGCACTACCATGCGCCTCATTCAAAATCCTACGTCTCAATTTCAAATCTTTTGGCATACATACTCTCCCTCAAAAACATAACAGTTCTTCCTTGTTCTTACTAAATTCCGTTGGCCCATCCTTTGAGATTAGTTGCAATTTCCCCTTTAGTAACTCATCGGTCTGTTGCCTCTCCTTCACCTGACTGATCCAAGAGGGTTTCACTTGAAGTTCAGCTAACAAACTTCCATCCTCATACAAACTAAGGTGAGCAAACATTGCTCTTAAGTCAGAGACTACTTTACGACTTAGAGCATCTGCCACTACATTAGCCTTACCCGGGTGATACGCGATCGAGCAGTCATAATCCTTTAGCAACTCGATCCACCTTCTCTGCCTTAGATTCAGTTCCTTCTGAGTCAAAAGATACTTTAAACTCTTATGATCTGTGTAAATGACTGATTTCTCCCCATACAAATAATGCCTCCAAATTTTTAAAGCAAACACCACTGCCGCCAATTCCAAATCATGGGTGGGATAATTCGATTCATGCGGTCTTAACTGCCGAGATGCATATGCAACCACCTTTCCATCTTGCATTAACACACATCCTAATCCTATGTGTGACGCATCACAGTAAATTACGAACTCCTTCCCCGCCTCCTGCTGAACCAACACCGGGGCCTCCATCAAAATCCTCTTTAACTTCTCGAAACTCTCCTGCTGCTTATCAGACCAAACAAACGGAACTCCTTTCCGTAGCAACATAGTCAACGGTGCCGCCACCAAAGAAAATCCTTCAACAAACCTTCGGTAATACCCAGCTAACCCGAGAAAACTCCTAATCTCAGCCACAGACCTAGGTGGCTTCCAATCCAACACCACTTCAATCTTTCAAGGATCAACCCTAATCTCTTCTGCCGACACAACGTGCCCTAGAAACGTAACTTCCCTTAGCCAAAATTCACACTTACTGAATTTGGCATACAATTGTTTCTCCCTTAGAATCTGCAAAACTATTCGCAGATGAGCATCATGCTCCTCCTCTGACTTCGAATAAACCAAGATATCGTCTATAAACACCACGACACATCGATCTAGGTAGGGTTGGAACACTCGATTCATCATGTCCATGAACACTACTGGCGCGTTGGTCAATCCAAATGGCATCACCATAAACTCATAGTGACCATAGCGAGTCCTAAAAGCCGTCTTATGAATATCCGCCTCCTTGACCCTAAGCTGATGGTACCCTGACCTCAAATCTATCTTTGAAAAGACTGAGGCTGCCTTCAACTGATCGAACAAGTCATCGATCCTTGGCAATGGGTACTTGTTCTTGATTGTTAGCTTATTCAACTGGCGATAATCAATGTACATACGCATTGATCCATCCTTCTTCTAAACAAATAACACCAGCGCTCCCCAAGGCAACACACTAGGTCGAATAAACCCTCTATCCAGCAACTTCTGAATCTGCGCTTTCAACTCCACCAACTCCTTTGGCGCCATCCTATACGGAGCAATAGATACCGGTGCTGTTCCCGAAAGGAGATCGATACCAAACTCCACTTCACAATCTGGGGGTAATCCCGGAAGCTCTTCAGGGAAAACATCAGGAAATTCCTTTATCGTCTTGACGCAGTTAGATCTTTGGCTTCTAAAGCCCTAACAAACAATAAAACTGCCTCGCACTGTTTCCTCACCATCCTTTCTGCTCTCAGGGCAGTCACTACATTCGACAAACAGCTCCCCCTTTCTCCTATCACCAACACTTCATCACCCTCAGGGGTTTTTAGCACCATACGCTTGGCTGCACAATCCAGGTTAGCTTGATACTTCACAAGCCAATCCATGCCTAAAATTAAATCAAACTCCCCGAACGGTAATTCCATTAGATCCGTTCAAAAAACTATCTCCTGAACTTCTAGAGGTACTTCCCGATGAGCTTATCCACAACTACAGATTGTCCTAACGGGCTAACTACAGTCATTGCCCTAGGGGTAATTTCAGATTCTAACCTTAGAGTTCCAGATACGCTACTAGCTACATACGAATGTGTCGACCCAATGTCAATCATGCAGTGTAAGGCAAGCCAAAAATTAAAAACCTACCGGTTATGACATCCGGTGCGTCAGCCTCCTCTCGACATCTAACAGCATAGACCAACCACGGCTGTCTCGCCTCAGTGTTTCCTGCCCCTTGGCCTGGTGCACCACGACCCCAACCAGCACCATGACCACCTCTGGCTGCCCCATGACCTCTTTGTGGCTGCTGACCTCCTCTACCAGGCTGAGCATTCCCTCAACCCATGGTCCTTTCACCGTCCCGTTACTGCAGACAGTTTCTAACTTGGTGGTCCGTAGATCCACACCTAAAACACATCCCACTGCCTGCCCAACATTTTCCGGCATGAAATTTGCCACATCGAGCACACTTTGGTGTCTGGTTAGTAGCAGCGGGCTTCTCTTCTCGTTTCGGTCCATCAGGCCTGGGCCTTTTCTTAGTACGCCCAGTTACTCTTGACGATCCAAAATTTCTCTTATTTCCACCCCTATCTCTATCCTGATTTAATTTCTCAGTCCGCTTTACCTCCTCGGCTATCTTAGCTTTTTCCACTAGGACAGCAAATTCCCTCTCTCACTGTGGGGCTATCAAAACATGCAAATCATCCCTCAGGCCATCTTCGAACCTAACACAATGTTCATACTCCGTGGCTACCATCCCACGAGCATAACGGCTAAGGCATAAGAACTCAGCTTCATACGCAGCCACTGACCTACTCCTTTGCACCAAATTCAGAAATGTTCTGCGTTGCGCATCCACATAACTCGATCCAATGTACTTATTCTGAAACGCCGTTTTAAAGAAATCCCAGGTGATACGGTCAGCCACAGCACCGTCCTTAACCGTAAGCCACCATTGATATGCTTCATCCCGCAGGAGAGATACGACCCCTTTCAACTTTTCCTCCTCCGTGAAATCCAAATCATCCATTATGCGTTCTACCGCCTCCAACCAATACTCAGCTGAACTTGGGGCTACACCAGAAATTCCCCTAAACACTTTTGCCCCGTTGGCCCTAAGCCGCTCCGGCACAGATTCCCGAGCTCCTGTGCCTATACCAGCCCCAGCAACCCTCTCTAAGACCCTTAACATTGGCTGAGATACCGCATCATCTCTGGCAGTCTGATCCTGAAATTCCTCCTCTGCAGCTGGCATCTCGTTTCCAGAACCATGACCAGACCCTACTGGTTCTGACACTATCATCCTACCCCTACCACGACCACGTGGCAGATGTCCTCGACCCCTTGTACTCATGCTACCGCTTTGCTTTTATCTGATTAGAAATTTTATGAGTTATTAGTTTTCTTCCACTGATTAACCACGAACAGTCTTATGAATAGTAGTTTTAGAGTAGTTCTTTCGAATTCGCATTCACAATTTAGTCTCAAGTTCGTATCCTCTAATTCTAGTAAACACATACATTCAATCATCAATATACAGATAACATCCATGAACTTACATTCATCACGTAAGGGTGTTTTCGTTGTTTCACTACCCAGGGGTATTTTCATAATTTTTCCTATAGGGGTGTTTTCGTAATTTTTCAAAATTGGGTTCCTTGGTGATTTTGTGAAATAAGGGTATTTTGGTAATTTTGCAATCTGGGGGTATTTTGGTAATTTTGAAATCCGTGGGTATTTCGATAATTTGACAATCCAGGGGTATGTCAGTAATTTGACAACCTGGGGGTATTTCGGTAATTTGACAATCCGGGGGTATTTCGATAATTTTACAAACCAGGGATATTTTGATGTTATTGTTGCTTTTTTTTACACAGGGGTACTTTTGGAAAATCTAGTTTCATAATCCGGGCTACTGTTGTAAACATGAGATTTTCGGGTAAATTTTCAAAACATAGGTATTTTATAAATCACGGTTGTTCTGGAAATTTTCACAAATCGGGGTTATTTTAGAAATTTTGCAAAACTTGGGGTATTTGATTGTGAAATAGGGTAGCTGGTCCCTTTCGGGTTTTAATTGTAGGGTTTAGCCCATCAACAAGTCCTCGTAGCTAGGATGAACAGTCACTAGGCACCAGGTAAGATTCTAGCGAAGAGGAGGTGAGTCACTAGGACTGCTTAAGTACCAAGCTCTCCCTGAATCCACTCCTAGACATGCGTATGCCCATTGCCACACCCTAATTCGGCTAAAGTGAACAGCCACTACGCACCAGGTAAGATTCCGGCGAAGAGGAGGTGAGTCACTAGGACTGCTTAAATACCAAGCTCTTCTGAATCCAATCCTAGACATGCATATGCCTGTTGCCACACCCTAGTCTTGCGAGTTGTTCATGGGTTTTGCTTAGTGAAATTAAGTCTTATGGAATTGAAGAGTTGTTTATCTAAACTTAAGGTCCATTAATACTATCATACTAATCTACGTCCCTTTAGCCTATTAAGCCCACATTTATATCACAGTCAAGAGTTCAGAATACTTACCTGCATGGATCGGGTGCCGGTAGTCTCGAAGGCCATATCTTCAAACCAGACATTTTTCTTAAAATTTTTTTCAGAACACTTCGAGGCCCATTTCATAGCCCGAGTTTTGAACTGGGCTCTGATACCAAATTGTAACACCCCAAACCTGGCCCAAGCGTTTCGACCAGATCTGGCATGTTAACACTTTAACGGTTTTAGAAAGCACAAGTTAACTAGTTAATATTTGAATAAAGAAGTGACTTTTTGAAAATAAATCTTTGTATTATTTATTAAATATAATAAAACCTTTGACAAAATTCCATAAGTTGCAGAACATCTTTAAAAAGACAAATAAAGAAACTACTTAGATGAACATAATCTATGGGGGACTTATTACATAAAAATTTTCCAAAACTATAAACTTAAGAAAAACCAAAATAATCAAAAATAGAGAAATCAAAACTTGATGGTCCTTCGAGTCCGTCTCGGCTCCCATGTCCATGATCTACTGCTCATTTGAAAGCGTAGAGAAAAAGGAAAGCGTGAGTCACCAAGACTCAGTGTATAAATCTCAAAACACACAACGACCTGAGCGCACAAACACATTATGGGCCCTGGCCCAAACATAAAGGCAACAATCATGATTATATATCAAATAACAAATGATTAGTAACCCATCCCATCCTAGGGTTCCATCCTCTACACACTATCCCGTACCAACCATCACACCTTGGGGATTTCTACAATCAACCCTCCATCCGCTACACTCCATAACGACGGCCGAACTGCCTATTCTTGATGTTCAGGAAATATTAAACGTGGCATAGCCACCGATCACTATGTGACCTAGCATTTATATTTGTGGGTTTTCTACCACCGATCACCAAGTGACCTGTCATGCACTTCCCTTTCATCATATCCAAATTTCCACCCCATGCATACATACATAAAGAGAACATCAAGCAGACTTACATATATTTCGATACACATAGGGAGATCTATGTTTACGTACCTGGCATCCTTGCCTAACCCATTTAGGGTTCCATTCGACTGTCTACACAGCCTCTTTCTGGCTTTTTAGCCCATAACATATATATAGACATACATATAGGATTAATAGTGTGTTAGGGACCTACACACCTGATTATCGATAAAACGATGCTTTTTATGTCGACGCTATCCGTAGTGGACACAACTGCTATCTGCCTAAGGTGTTGTTCAGAAGCCGGTCCACAACCTAGTGGCCAATCTCGAACGGCAGATACCGCTCGTTTCTTAAACTTAGGGATTCTCTCCTTTGCCTGATCCATATTTAATTTCATCACACGTCCTTGTCAGAACTACAACATCTAATCGTTAATCCTCATCATAGAGTTAAGATCTTGCATACGATGAACGAATCTAGTAAAAATCTAGGGAAGATCACCTTACCTTAAAATCCCGAAATTGAAGACTAGCGATTTTCAGCTTTTAGATCTAGACGACCCAGTTTCCTTCAAATCTCGAAATGCCGCCCAACATATAACCATTAAACTATTAGCGTTTCGGCTTTTGCCTTTCAAAAATCGAAATAGAACATAAGAAACTAACAGAAGTCGACACTTACCTTAACACAGGGGGTTTGGCTAGCACTAGAGAGAGGATTCGGTAATGCCAAATGAAGTTTTAAATGCCGGAATAGATAGAACTAATTCTCAAATAGGATGAATAAAGAAAAACTATAGAGATTTTAGCTTTTTAGAGAAATCGACTCAAGGGGAAAAAGAATGGAGAAGAGGTTTTGGCTTTTGAAGAAATTGAAGAAAAGAAAATTGGAGAGGGAGAGGCTAAGGAATTCGGCACAAAGAAAGAAGAGAGAATTAGGGTTTTAAATGCCAGAATCAAGGAGCTATCCCCCCTATTTATAGAAATTTTGGCACCTCTTGTATAAAACTAAAAACGCCCTTCCTAATTAATTAAAATTCAAGCTATATGAAAGGGAAAATTCGGCACCCCTTTGCCATGCAGTAGCCGATTTCTTTACTCCTCTAAGTGGTGGATTTTCGGCCATCACCTTCCTTGTAGATAGGCTCCTATCTTTTCTCCTTTCTATCTTCTAAATTATCAATTTTAAAATCCATATAAATCCGCCTACTTTTGAGCCTTGTAGCCGTCCACCTCATTAAACCCTAATACCGAAATTTAACTCACTTAAATTAAAAGATTTGGGCTTCATGAAACTTAAATTTTGGGCCCCTAACTCCTTGTGTGTGGAGTCACCCCTTACTCCCTTTTAAATGCCAAAAATGGCCCAAAAACATGGGCTCCTTGCGGCCAAAACTTGGGCCTCTTTAATTGTTAATGGCCCCACCTTCTAATTCCCTTACAGTGCCACCTATTGTTGGGCCACAAGACCACGTTGGTATCTTAAACATAATTACCACCTTTTAACTCTATAATGCCCAATCTAATAATTTAAACAAGGCCTTTGCCTAATCCTGAGCCCAATTTGGACCCCTATCACTTAAATTAACATATTAAACCTATCCCTACACTAAATGCATAGGCCCATAAATTTAGGATGTTACAAACTAAGTATTTATCATATAATTTAGAAAATAATAACAAGATTCATCTAGGTTTCATTCCCTTCAGGTATCTGAGGGGTTTAGTTCATAACAAAAGAAAACATCTCAAGAGAAAAGACAAAACAAAACATAAGAAATCCCTAAAACTCCCTGAAGGAATTGAAGGAGAAATCCGCCGTCTTGAGTAGAATTTCGACTTCTTGGGATGGATTAACTGGTTTATCTTCGAGTTATTCCCACAAATCTGACTTTTCCGGCTTGGCTCCTTGGCCTAGCTAACCGCCCTCTCAAAGGTGGTACTTAGGGGGTATATATAGGCTCCTTGAATGCAATTCTTTCTCCCTAATTATCCTTTTCCAACTGAAATTGTTCATTGCCACGACAGGGGCACGGCCATGTGCGTGCCCATGTCACACGCCCGTGTGATTAGTCTTTGAGCCGTGTTCAGATTTCTTTAATGAGGCACGGCTGTGTAAGTCCGGGGAGAGGCCGTGTTCTAGATGCTCAAGAAGGCACGGTCGTGTGGGCTTAAGTCCAGGCCGTGTCGATTTCCACCTTGACCTAATTTGTTCCGTTTTGGGCCCGTTTCTCATTCTTTTTATCCTCGGGTGCTTTCCTGAGTATAAGACATGAAAAGAAATGATTAAGAGCACCTTTTTAAATAAATCAAGGCTTAAATCATCCAAAAGCATACTAAATGTAGGATTAAAATATGTTACTATTACGGTTTATCAAATACCCCCACACTTAAGCTTTTGCTTGTCCTCAAGCAAAATTCTCAACTTACAATTAAAACAAACTTTCCATGAATCATAATTCCTATCAACAATGCCTCATCATAATTCATAGATAATTTATACATGGATAATTCAACTCAAAGAGTCCTAAAGATTCAAACAAGATATGTCATACATTTGTATCGCGAAAATGTAGGTGTCTCCCCTTATCTAAATAATTACCTTTAGTTCAAAACCAACAAGAATTGATATCCTCACAAAAGATTCACTCAAATCACTCTTTAAGTGTTTAAGGTTCAGGAAAAGAGCACTCAAAAAGTCAAACCTGAAAAGTTAACTGTATAAGCTCACTTTTCATAGTATTACTACTGAATATGCTTTGATTTTTTTATTTAATTTTTTTAAGAATAAACTAATAATAAATGATAAATTGAATTACTAAAATAATATAATTAGGTAACTAATCAAATCTCGATATAAGGGTAGTCAAAAGGAATGGTGATAACAAATACAAAGGGGTTTTGGGTTAATATTAGCTGGTGAGTCAATAAAAAAGGTTATTAGGATCAACGGGGTTTTCTAGGGGTTAATTGTGAAGGTAGGCTTTTTAGTGAAGTGAGTGGGTTAAAACCTAGGTGCCTTCATCATCTCTGTATATCAAATCAATGGTGTGGTCTCAACATGTATAATTGAGGCAAGTTCTAGAGTAACAGTTCACTCATAATCAATAAGTAAGCATGAAAAAGAATATATGCTCATAAGGCTCAAAATCTCACAAAAATTATGGGTGGTTTGACATCAACCTTGTAAATTTCAAATTTCAAAGTAATATTTAAATTTAGGTTAACAGCCAAGCAAAAATTTTAATTTTGAAAATTAGACTCATCATGCTTGATTCTACAGTATCTTAAAATTTCAATTATCAATGCACAATTATCAATGACTTACTCAAAAACATGTCAATAAAATTCATAGATCATCAGAAATTTCATCCTAATTAGTAATATGAGAAAATTGATTTAGAACAAGACTAAATTCAGGGATTTGAGAATAATGAAGAAAGTTTGGCGGAATATAAGAATAATGTAAAAAGTTAGGCACTTTCTTCAAATAAATATTCACCCCCCACACTTAAGATGTACATTGCCCTCAATGTACAAAGATAGATAATAACATTTACAGGATAAATCAAAAGAGAAGGGGAACTGACACTTCTTAAATTAATGGATGATTTCCTTGGAGTTGGAAGTGGATAGGGATGGTGGCTACTACCGAGCTATGCGCTAGATGAAGAAATTCGGGAGCTCGTGAAGAATTAGCCAGGGGTTATTAAGAAATAATTAAAAGAAACTAAATAAATATACACGGATAAGAAAAATAAAGAGAGGGAGGCTAAGAAGGAAAATAAAAGTAAAAGAACAGAAAAATGGACCGAAGAGTCCTTATTGTAGAATGGTTCGTGAGGTGGGTGTGACCTCTAAGGCTGCGGAGGTGCTGGCGATGGCGAAAGTGGCATGATTCCCTAACAGCCTTTAGAACCTAAAACCAAGAAACTGAAATAAGATAAACTAAATTTAGCAGAAGAGAAGTAAAGATAAGGAAAATAAAGAAAACGAGAAAAGAAAATTAAAAACTAAATGGCCTCAAATATCCTTGGCTTGTCGTTGGAATGAAGCGACTGGTATGAACTTATGTGTTGGGGTCTCCCTTGGGGAGACCTGGCTTACTTTCTTCCGCTTTTTCGGCATGGCTTTGGTGTAGCTCAAGAGTTTTGAAGAATAATATGGAGAGGGGGGAGTTCTGAGAAAGAATGAAGGGAAAAGTTGGGGAGAAAGGGGTGGTGGTGTGGGTTTAAATAGGATTTCAATTCTGGTGTTCTCCCACGCCCGTGTATTGAGGGCGTGTCAATTCACACGGCCACCTCGCACGGTCGTGTGTATAGGCGTGCCATTTCTCCATGACCATTTTCGTTGTTGGTATTAGGTCCGTGATTCAGCTCAGGTTCGTATCCTTGTGGTATTTCCTGCGATGAAGATTGTACAAATTGATTATCAACTGAATTATCTTTCTTACCTTCATCGATTATTTTCCTGGTCGAGTTAAGAGCTTGAACACTGATTGATTCATCACCTACACAAAGTATGAGTTCTCCTGTGGCAACATCAATTTTAGTTTTAGCAGTTGCTAGGAAAGGTCTTCCTAAACTTAAGGGGATTGAATTATCCTCATCTATGTATAAGACAACAAAATCTACTGGGAAAACAAATTTATCAATTTTGGCAAGAACATCTTCGATAATGCCCCTAGGAATTCTAACAATTTTATCAGCTAATTGAATACTCATCCTAGTTTGTTTGGGCTTCCCTAGACCTAGTCATTTAAATAATGTGTAAGGCATGGCATTTATACTTGCCCCTAAATCAGCTAACGCATTATCAACATTTAAACTCCCTGGATCTTTTTGCTTCCGTGGTAGTCTATTCTGTAACATTGCTAAGCATACTGCATTTAATTCCACATGTGGCTTTTCGTCTAATTTGCGTTTGTTCGTCAAGAGCTATTTTAAAAATTTTCTTGAGTCTAGCATCTGAAAAAAATCTTCAAGAAGAGGTAAGTTAATATGTAATTTCTTTAAAAGTTTAAGATACTTATGTATCATCTCTTTTCATGGCTTCGGGGTAAGGTATGCGAGGTTGGTATTCCTTGATTACCTGTTTTGGCTTTTCTTGTGTTACCTCTATCTTACCGTCGTCTACCTCATTTGGTTCATCTTCCACTTTACTATCATGAGCTGTGATGACTTGAATTTGCTCCTTTGGATTAATCTCCATGTTACTTGGTAGACGTCCTTGCGGTCGTTCGGACATTAACTTTGCAAGTTGTTCGACTGCCTTAGTGACTTCCCCCACTGACTTAGTAAGTTCCCCGATTCGGTTATTGGTCTTGTCAACTGATGTTTGTTGATTTTTGAGTGTTTTCTCAGTATCTTGGAGACGGTTTTTTGTGCTTGCCATGAACTTTGTCAGCACGTCTTCGATGTTTGGCTTCTTCTCTTACGGATATGGCTGATTTTGGAAATTTTGAGAAGGTTGTTGCCTTTGGTTTCCTTGATTTCCTTGACCTCCCCATGAAAATTTTGGGTGGTTCCTCCAACCGGGATTGTAAGTATTACCATAAGGATTATTATTGGATCTGAAATTATTACCTATATAGTTCATTTGTTTGCTCTCTGCGCCTGGTTGGTAGGGTGGGTACTCAGGATTCGCCACAGTTCCACTTGCGTCGCACTGCATGACTGGGTGTGCCTGCAAAGAACACAAACTATCAAGGTTTTTATTCATCATCTCTACATGCATTGATAGCATGATCACGGCATCGATGTTGTAAACTCTGACTGATTTTTTCAGTTTCGTCCTTGTAACTTGCCACTGATAATTATTTAGTGACATCTCTTCAATGAACTCGTAGGCTGCTTCAGGAGTTCTGTTGTTCAGGGTTCCACCGGCGGCTGAATCGATTAGTTGCCTCGTTGAGGGGTTTACACCGTTATAAAAAGTTTGGACTTGTAGCCACAAGGGTAGACCATGGTGTGGACACCTTCTCAAGAGGTCCTTGTATCTCTCCCATGCATCGTATAATTTCTCTAAATCCATCTGCACAAAAGAAGAGATATCATTCCGTAATTTGGGCGTTTTAGCCGGTGGCAAATATTTCAATAAAAACTTTTCAGTCATTTGCTCCCATGTGGTGATTGACCCTCGTGGTAACGAGTTCAACCACTGTTTGGTTTTATTCCTTAATGAAAAAGGAAATAACCTAAGACGTGTGGCATCATCAGAAACGCCATTTATTTTGAAGGTATCACAGAACTCTAAGAAATTAGCTATATGAGTGTTTGGGTCTTCGTCCTGCAAACCATCAAATTGAACAAATTTTTGAATCATTTCTATTGTGTTAGGCTTTAATTCAAAATTATTAGTAGCTATAGCAGGCTTAACAATTCTCGATTCTGCTCCTGTTAAATGCAGTTTAGCATAATCAAACATTGTTCGTGGAGAATTATTTTCTTCCACATCATGTGGTTGTGGATTAGTCTCGTCCATCCCTTCAGTAGAATTGGATCTGTCTTCTTGATTTTCCTCTGTGTAGTTTAGGGCTCGCCTGATTTCTTTGCGATTCCTTCGAGCGGTAGCTTTAATATCACTATCGTATGCTAGTGGTCCTCTCGGGTTCCTTCTAGTCATAAACTAGAGGTACCTGTTAGGAAAAGAAAGAAGAAAAGAAAATTTTAGCAAAATAAAAAATTTAATCTAAAAAACAAAAATAAAAATAAAAATAAAAGTAAATTGTGAAAAAATAAAAATAATGGCTAAAGTAATAAAAATAGAGCTTTCTTAATATTTTAGTTCCCCGGAAACGGCGCCAAAAACTTGATCGTTTGTCTATCGAGTTTTAAAATTTATAAAGAAGATGATCGAACCTCGAAACTACAACGATTAAAGGCAAGTGTACCTGTCGAACAGTAGTATATCTTAGGCAAGACCGGATTATCGAACCCAAAGGAACTAAAAGTACTAATACTAACTTTCCTTTTTATTATTTAGCCTAAATAAGTGAAGTTGCTTTAGTATAATCTAAACTAATTACTAAGCCAAAGACACAAAGACAAAAAGGATGAATTGGGAAAATAACTTTAGGAAAAACTCAGTTGATTAAGACGATACCCTTAGGAAGAATCCACCTAGACTTCACTTGTTATTTAACCCTGAACCATATGATTTATTTACTTAGTTTGGTCACCAGTGGTTTGGAACCACCAGTGGCTAGGTCCCACAGATTGGGTAGAATTAGGAGTTATGGAGGCTGAACATTATAGGTTGGTTGGGGCTGCATTGCATGTTTGCATCTTATATGAAATTGTGTGAGGGCCCAAAGCCCATTTGGAGGGGAATTTACACTAAGCCTCGGTGACTCACCCCTCCGTTAACTTTTGCAGGTGATCCTTAGACCGCAGATATGGAGCCGAGGTGGACTTGAGGTGGCCATGCAAACATTTTCAGTTAACTCTATTTTCAATAATTATTATGGATCTTTACCTTTTCGAACTGGTTTCTGGTATTGTAATAAGGCCTTTTAAATGTTAATTTGGTTTCGTTCCTTTGATTTTGATTCAATTGTTATGCCATGATTAATAAGTAATTTAAGTGGATGTTTACCTACAAGTAAAATACTTTAAATTTTAAGATTTACAATCGGCGAACTAAAATTGGGATTTAGTAACACGCTAAAGCAAAATTTTCAAGCTATGACTCGAAATAGGTTACAACTGATCGCACAATATATATTGTTTTTAAAATTCGACTGTGGATTTCAAAACCTGAATTGTACAAAGGCTTAAGTTGCACAATTATTTTCAAATCTTCACTGATGGCACAGTGATGTGCAAAGATTTCTCTCAACTCATGATTTTTAACTCGGTTTTCCAAAAATTTTTTTTTGTAGCATGCCAGATTAAGTCGTGGCGTTTTGACCGGGTTTGGGGTGTTACAATTGTGGTATCAGAGCCTGGTTCAAAAGATCGACTTTGAGTATAAGGCCCAAATTATTTTCTATAGATGGTTTGAAAAATGGTTTATGACAAAATACACGTTTCCAGGAAACATGGCACCTGAGTCTCCGGCAACGATCCGCGACAGTAAGTTTTCTAACTATCACCTGTATGATGTGATGGTAGTGTTGATATGATTGTATCAAGATAGGATTACTAGTATTAGAACATCCTACTCTAGTGATTGAAGCCTGTAGGAATATACGTGCTCGCGAAAGAAACTACTCTGAATATATACTCATAAGACAGTTCTATAATAACAGTGGAAGAAACTAATTCATAAAATTTTTCCTAAATCAGATAAAATCGCGAATGTTAGTCATGAGCACTCGTGGACGTGGGCGTAATGTACGTGGTCGTGGTAAGGGTAGGATTACCGTATCGGAACTAGTAGGGTCTGGTCATGGGTCAGGAAATGAGGTGCCGCCACCGCCAGCTGTGGAAGCAGTGTTTCAGGATCAAACGGGTAGAGATGATGCAGTGTCCCAGGTGATGCTACGGGTCTTGGAGAGAGTTGCTGGAGTAGGCATGGGTACGGGGGCTCAGAAATCTGTGTCTGAACGACTCTGAGCCAATGGAGCGGAAGTATTTAGGGGTGTTTCTGGTGTAGCTCCCAACGCAGCTGAATACTGGTTAGAAGCGACTGAGCGTATAATGGATGATCTTGACTTCACGGCAGAGGAGAAGTTGAAAGGGATTGTGTCTCTTCTTCGAGACGAATCCTACCAGTGGTGGCTAACGGTTAGAGATGGAACGGTGGTTGATGATATCACCTGGGGTCTCTTCAAATCGGCATTTTAGAAGAAGTATGTCGGATCGAGTTATGTGGATGCGCAGCGTAAGGCTTTTCTGAATCTGGTTCAGGGGACTAAGTCGGTGTCTGAGTATGAGGCGGAGTTCTTACGGTTAAGCCGCTATGCCCAGGGTATTGTGGCCACGGACCATGAGCGTTGTGTTCAGTTTGAGGACGGGCTAAGAGATGAGCTGCGGGTGTTGATTGCTCCACAGCGAGAGAGGGAATTTGCTGTTCTTGTGGAAAAGGCTAAGATAGCTGAGGAGGTAAAGTAGTCCGAGAAACAGAATCAGGACAGAAATAGTTATAAAAGGAGTTTTGGGCCATCAGGGTCTGCTGGGAGTTTTCAAAAGAGGACTAGGTTAGGCAGGCCGAGTCAAGCTGCGAAGCCAGTTGCTGCTCGATGCGGAAAGTTTCATTCAGGTGAGTGTTGGATAGGTAACAGAGGGTGCTTCGAGTGTGGGTTGATGGATCATCGGATAAGGGATTGCCCGCGGAGGTCAGTTAGGATAGTCTAAGGGTCATGGACGTGCGCAATTCAAACGGGATGGTTAGCAACCACAGAGGGGTCGTGGTCCAGCCAGAGGAGGTAATGGTTTCGGTCAAGGCCGTGGAACACCGAGTAGAGGTGTTGGGAATACAGATGCAAGATAGCCTGGGTTGGTCTATGCAGCTAGGCGTCGAGAGGAGGGTGACGCACCGGACGTCATAACTGGTACTTTCCTAATTTATGGTTTGCCTTATACTGCCTTGATTGATATTGGTTCGACGCACTCTTATGTTGCTAGTACTATAGCGGGAACTTTGAACTTAGACTATGAGACTTCTTCTAAGGAGATGACTGTAGTTAGCCCTCTAGGACAAACTGTAGTGGTGAATAAACTATATAAGGGTGTACCTCTGGAAGTTCAAGGAGTAGTTTTTTCGGCTGATCTGATGGAACTGCCGTTTGGGGAGTTTGATTTGATCTTAGGTATGGATTGGCTAGTAATGTATCAAGTAAATCTGGACTGTGCAGCCAAGCGTATGGTGTTAAAAATCGTTGAGGGTATAGAAGTGGTGGTGATAGGCGAGAGGAGGAATTACTTATCGAATGTGGTATCCAGTTTGAAGGCCGAGAGGATGGTGAGAAAATGGTGTATGGCGTTTATGGCTTATGTTTGTGCTTTGAAGGTCAAGGAGTCAACTGTGGGGGATGTTCGAACGGTGAAAGAATTTTCCGATGTGTTCCCAAAAGAGCTTCCGGGATTGCCTCCAGATCGCGAGGTGGAGTTTGGTATTGATCTTCTACCTGGAACAGTGCCAGTGTCTATTGCCCCGTATAGAATGGTGCCAAAGGAGTTAGTGGAGCTGAAAGTGCAGATTCAGGAGTTGTTAGACCGGGGTTTTATCCGATCGAGTGTACCACTTTGGGGAGTACCCGTGCTTTTTGTTAAGAAGAAGGACGGATCAATGCGAATGTGTATTGATTACCGTCAGCTGAATAGGTTGGCGATCAAGAATAAGTATCTGTTGCCGAGGATAGACGATCTGTTCGATCAACTTAAGGGAGCATTAGTTTTGTCCAAGATAGATTTGAGGTCGGGGTATCACCAGCTTAAGGTCAAGGAGGCGGATATTCATAAGACGGCGTTTCGTACTCGTTATGGTCACTACGAATTCTTGGTGATGCCGTTTGGATTGACCAGCGCTCCAGCAACGTTTATGGACATGATGAATCGGGTTTTTCAACCGTATCTAGATCGATTCATCGTAGTGTTTATAAACGATATTCTGGTGTATTCGAAGTCCGAGGAGGAGCATGATTCACATCTTCGAGTGGTTTTGCAAGTGTTGAGGGAGAAGCAGTTGTTCGCCAAGTTTAGTAAGTGCGAGTTCTGGCTAAGGGAAGTTACCTTTTTGGGTCATGTGGTGTTAGCTGAGGGGATTAGGGTGGACCCTTGAAAAATTGAGGCAGTGTTGGATTGGAAACCACCTAAGTCTGTGGCGGAGATTCAGAGCTTTCTTGGTCTAGCTGGGTATTACAGAAGGTTTGTGGAAGGGTTCTCTCTGATTGCAGCGCCGTTAACCAAGTTGTTAAGGAAAGGGGTTCCGTTTGTGTGACTGACAAACAACAAGAAAGTTTTGAGAAGTTAAAGAGGATTTTGACAGAGGCTCCAGTGTTGATTCAGCCTGAAGTAGGGAAAGAGTTTACTATCTATTGTGATGCGTCGCGTACAGGGTTAGGATGTGTGCTGATGCAAGAGGGGAAGGTGGTAGCATATGCTTCTCGACAGTTGAGACCTCACGAAGTGAATTATCTGACGCATGACTTGGAGCTAGCTGCAGTGGTTTTCGCCCTGAAAATCTGGAGACATTACTTGTATGGGGAGAAGTCTATTATCTACACGGATCACAAGTAGAAGGAGTTGAATTTAAGGCAGCGGAGGTGGATCGAGTTGTTGAAGGATTACGACTGCTCGATTGAGTACCATCCGGGTAAGGCTAACGTGGTGGCAGACGCGTTCCATAAGGTAGTATCAGACTTGAGAGCAATGTTTGCTCACCTTAGTTTGTATGATGACGGAAGTTTATTAGCAGAACTGCAAGTGAAGCCGACATGGGTAAATCAGGTTAAAGAGAAACAATTATTAGATGAGGTCTTGAGCGCTTGATTTTTGCAAGTGCAGAATGGTGGGTTTGAGGGGTATAGTCTGAACAGTGATGGAGTCTTATGTTTTCGTGGGAAGGTTTGCATGGAAAAAGATGTGGATTTGAGGTAGAAAATTCTTCAGGAAGCACATAGCAGTCCATACGCTATGCATCCTGGGGGTAGTAAGATGTACTGGGATTTGAGGGAACAGTTTTAGTGGCCGGGTTTAAAGGGAGAAGTAACTAAATTTGTGGGTAAGTGTTTGACGTGTCAACAAGTAAAGGCAGAACATCAGTTGCCTTCGGGGTTGTTGCAACCAGTCAAGATTTCGCACTGGAAGTGGGAAAGGATCACGATGGACTTCGTTAGTAGGCTACCTCTTACGCCTACTAAGAAGGATTCGGTTTGGGTAATAGTCGACCGTTTGACAAAGTCTGCTCATTTCATACCGGTTCGGGTTGATTACTCTCTACAAAGGTTGGCTAAGTTGTATATAGCAGAGATTATACGGTTGCACGGGGTACCAGTGTCTATCATCTTAAACAGGGATCCTAGGTTCACATCAAGATTTTGGAGGGCGTTGCATCAAGCGTTGGGTACAAAGTTGGATTTCAGTACAGCGTTTCATCCACAGTCTGATGGATAGTCGGAGAGGGTAATTCAGATTTTGGAGGATATGTTGAGGGGCTGTGTCTTAGACTTCAGAGGTAGTTGGGAAGAATTTTTACCGTTGGTAGAATTCGTGTATAACAATAGCTACCAGTCGAGTATTCAGATGGCGCCGTATGAAGCATTATATGGTCAGAAGTGTCGTACACCTACGTATTGGACAGAGTTGGGTGAGCGTCAGTTGTTGGGTCTAGAGTTGGTTGCTGAAACGGAAGACAAGGTTAAGCTAATTCGAGCTCAATTGAAGGAAGCTTCGGACAGGCAGAAGTCCTATGCTGATCTAAAGTGGAAAGATATAGAGTTTGCAGTGGGTGACAGGGTTTTCTTAAAGGTGTCGCCGTGGAAGAAAGTGCTAAGATTTGGTTGAAAGGGGAAGTTGATCCCCAGGTTTATCGGGCCTTATCGGGTGTTGAAGCGTGTGGGACCAGTAGCCTATCAGCTCGAGTTACCTTCAGATTTGAGGCAGATCTACGACATGTTTCACGTTTCTATGCTTAGGCACTGTTGTTAGGATCCGTCTCATGTTGTGCCAATAGAAGAAATTGAGGTAAGCCCAGACTTATCTTTTGAGGAGGAACCAGTGCAGATCTTGGATTGGGACGTCAAAGTGTTGCGTAGGAAATCAGTTCCTTTGGTGAAGGTTCTGTGGCGAAATCATGGTTCAGAGGAAGAGACGTGGGAACCAAAGGATGTGATGCGACAGTAATACCCTCAACTCTTTTGATCAGGTAATTTCGAGGCCAAAATTATTTTAAGGGGGTAGAACTGTAACATCCTAGGATTAGGGGCTGTGCATGCTGTATGTTTTGTGTGTATGCTGTGTTTAATATGTTAATTTAGGTTGTCTCGAGGGTCCAGGAAAGGCTCAGGGTTAAGCTGGGGACTTGGCCAAAATTTTCTTTTGGGCACCTTAGGTGGAAGCTGGATGGGACATGACTTAAGGGTTGTTCTTGTGGGTATTTGACACAAGAAATGCCTTAGTAAAGTGGTAGGGAGGCGCCACTTAGGGGGCAAGGGAGTGACGCCTCAGGGGACCTAGCAGGGAGCAGGTTTGAGCTATGTGGTCTCCCTTTTGGGGATTTCTTTTTGACAACAAGGTAAGGGGGGAGTTGCACTCAGCTTGGACTCTGGTGGATGAGTGTTGAATGGGTCAACATCTTTGAATGAGTGGAAGAGAGTAATTCAAGGAGTTTGAATCATTCAAACAAGTTTGAATGGGTGATCAGGAGAAAATTAAGGAGGAAAAGAAGGGATTGAAGAGTGTGAAGTGTTAGCCGAAATTTTTAAGGAGTGTGAGGGGTATGGAGCATTCGGTTTTGGCAAGGTGGTGTGGGTGCCGAATTTAGGTGGATTAAGTAGTGTGTGGGGGTGTAGATGTTTCTTTTTCGGCATTTGTGAGTGTGCTCTATTCTAGTTCTCTCTCTTTTCTTCTTATTCTCTATTGTTGAAATTTGTTAGCCAACTATCATTTTCTTTCTCTATGACCTGTAGCCAAAATTGAAGAGACCATTTGGGGGCATTATCGTTTCATTTTCTTTTCTCTCTACTCATTCTCCAAAACTCCTCAACCGTAAGCACCACACCCCTCCCTTGCAACTCTTTTCTTCTCTACTTACCCTCTTAAACCAAAACCTGTGCACTCCACCTTTGTTCTTCTTTCACTATTTCTTCTGTATCATTCTTTTCTCTTGACCTTCATCCCTTCTTGGTGATCTTTAGTTTTGTCGAAACTCCTAAGCCTCCATCAAAGTTCTTTTTTGCTTTATTTTCGGTTTTGCATCTATTTATCCTCTATTCTAGGTTCTAGCCAAATCATCATCTCAGGTGTAGGTAAGTTCGGGGTTGCATTCTTTTCTTTTCTTTTCCTTCTCTACTCAAGGCCGAATTATCTCTCTTAATCCCTCCCTGAGTTGTTTTTTTTCTTTCTTTTTTCCTTGTAGCCGAATTCTCTCTGCTTTGTCAGTGTGTGCCGAATCCTCAGAGGGGTATTCGCTAGAAGTTAAGGTAGGTGGTGATTCATCCTATTTCGTTATCTCTTTCGTGTATTGGTAGCCCAAGCCGAATGGCAAATTGCCTGATGTTTGGATGCTTGGCCGAATATAGGTGAAAGTGGTGTCGCATTCTGTTTGGAGATTTTCAGGATTCGCTTGATTTGTAAATCAAGCCTAAAGCTTCGGCTTTTATCGATCTAGGTAAGGAGATCTTTTCTGTTAACGTGTTAATCTATTCACATTTACCTTTTGTGTTAACTCGATCTTCTGACCAAGATCTGTTCCATGGACTCGAATGCCAGCAATTCTAAGGAGAGGGTTGGACCCGTAAACCCAGCCCCTAAGTTTAAGAAGGGAGCAGTGTCAGCAGTTTGAGATTGGCCACCAGGTTGTGGGCCGACTTCCGAGCAGAATGTAGGCAGATAGCGGTAGTGCTTGTTAGCGATAGCGTTGACGTAGAAAGTATTGTGTTACGCGTTATCAGGTGTGTAACTCTTACACAGTTCATATGTTAAATATGTTATTATCTGTGTATGGCTAAAAGCCGAAGTGACGTTTTGGTCACTAAAATACCCTTGTGGGTAAAAGCGAGGACTCCGGGTAAGTCTATTATGTTTTGCTACCAATAAATGCATATGTTAAAAGCCTGAATATGCCATGTTAATTAATCGTTAAGCATGATCATATCAAATTAACTGTTGAACATGAGATTGGGATATGAGATGAAGAGGGAAGAAACATGATCTTTCAGACTGTCACCAGTGGTTAGCTACCACAAGTGGGTTGGCCCCACATATAATTATTTTGTGACTAAGTCTCATTGGTTTGGAACCACCAGTGGTTAAATACCACACATATTTTATTTTTGTGACTCGTCCCAGTGGTTTGGTACCACTGTGGGTTGGCCCCACGTATCGATATTAAGGATTGTCACCAGTGGTTAGGTACCACAAGTGGGTTGGCCCCACATATTATTATTGTGACTTTTGTTCACCAGTGGTTTGGAACCACCAGTGGTTAGGTACCACCAGTGGCTAGGTGCCACAGATTGGGTAGAATCAGGAGTTATGCAGGCTGAACATTATAGGTTGGTTGGGGCTACATTGCATGTTTGCATCTTATATGAAATTGTTTGAGGGCCCAAAGCCCATTTGGAGGGGAATTTACTGAGTCTCGGTGACTCACCCCTCCGTTAACTTTTGCAGGTAATCCTTAGACCGCGGATATGGAGCCGAGGTGGACTTGAGGTGGCCATGCAAACGTTTTCAGTTAACTCTATTTTCAATAATTATTATGGATCTTTACCTCTTCAAACTGGTTTCTGGTATTGTAATAAGGCCTTTTAAATGTTAATTTGGTTTCATTCCTTTGATTTTGATTCAATTGTTATGCCATGGTTAATAAGTAATTTAAGTGGATGTTTTCCTACAAGTAAAATACTTTAAGTTTTAAGATTTACAATCAGCTAACTAAAATCGGGATTTAGTAACACGCTAAAGCAAAATTTTCAAGCTATGACTCGAAATAGGTTTCAATTGATCGTGCAATATATATTGTTTTTAAAATTCGACTGTGGATTTCAAAACCTGAATTGTACAAAGGCTTAAGTTGCACAATTATTTTCAAATCTTCACCGATGGCACAGTGATGTGCAAAGATTTGTCTCAACTCATGATTTTTAACTCGATTTTCCAATATTTCTTTTTCCTGTAGCATGCCAGGTTCGGTCGTGGCGTTTTGACCGGGTTTGGGGTGTTACACTTTCTTTTTATTATCTAGCCAAAAATAAAGAGGATTGATATCTATGTAACTAATTACTAAACTAAGGATGCTAAGACACAAAGAATGAATTGGGGAAAATATTTTTGAGAAAACCAATTAATTAAGACAATACTCGAGGAAGAATCCACCTAGATTTCACTTGTTATTTAACTCTGAACCAGACGATTTATTCACTTGACTTTATCCGTAAGATTCCCTAATTTATATTAATACCTCTTTTGAGGCTACTAACGTCTAACCCTAGGTTGATTAATTGAAATCTCTTTTTAATTAAAACCCCTAGTGTTGCATTACTTTGATCTATGGACTCCCATATTAGGTTTGACCCTAATCCGGTAGATTTTCGTCGTCCTATTTCTAGGAGTGCGATCAACTCCGCTTAACTATGCTAGATCTACTCTTAAAGAGGGACTTTTGCTCCTATGAATAAGCACATCAATACTTTATTCAATATCCTGAAATATTAAAGCAAGAATTAAGAACACATAATTAAGAATAAATCGAGTATTTATTATATAGTTCAGAAAACAATAACAAGATCTGACTTAGGTTTCATCCCCCTCAGGTATTTGAGAGGTTTAGTTCATAATTATAAAAGAATACATCTAAGAAGAAATCAAATAACAAAACATAAGGAAAACCCTAAAACCCCCTGAAGGAAATTGAAGAAAAGATCCTCAGTCTAGAGCGTGATTCCGGCTTCTGAGATGGATCAACTAGCTTTCTTGGAGTAATTCTCTAATTTTAGCTCTCTCTAGCTTCATTCCTGTCAAACGCCCTGACAGAGGCCTTCTGTCGAACTCTCCAACGCCCCCTCATAGGTTACCCTCTAAGGTGTTTATATAGGCTTTCGGAATGTCTTTCTTACCTCTAAGTATCCTTTTCCGAGTGGAATTAAAACAGGTCACGGCATGGACACGCCCGCGTGGCACGCTCGTGTGAATCGAGCCCTGGGCTGTGTTTGAGTTTGCTAAAGTGGCACGGCCATGTGGCGAACTCCAGGTCGTGTGGATTTCTTACTTTGGCCCATTTTCTCCGTTTGTGGCCCGTTTCTCGTTCTTTTCATCCTCCTATGCTGTCCTAAGTATAAAGCATGAAATTAAAGGATTAGGAGCATCAAATTCCACAATTCAAGGGATAAATCATCCAAAAGTATGCCAAATATGGTATTAAAATATGTATATATTTCGGCTTATCAAATACCCCTACACTTAAGTATTTGGTTGTCCTCAAGCAAAATCCTCAACTCACAATTAAAATTCATTCTTCTCATTTTATAATTCCTATGAATGATGTTTCGAAATAATCCATAGATAATCATACATTGAGAATTCAACTAAAAGAACATTAAAGTTTTAAACAATCTAAGCTGAGTTGTAACAAACCGAATTTGACCCTAATCAAAACAGTGGTTTCGGGACCACGAATCCGAGTCTGAGAAATGTTTAAATATTATATTTTGTGTTTATTATATGTGAATTAATGTGTGTGGAAGTTTCGTAGAAAAAATAAATCATTTGTGTGTTTAATTTAACAAAAAGGATTAAATCGCGTAAAGTGTAGAAGTTGCATACTATAGTGGAAAGTAATTAAATGATGATGGTTTTTTAACATGGAGTATTAAAAGGGCAATTAGCCCATTTTAAAGTTAGTGGGTGGTATATGTCATAAATAACCTTAAGTTATATATTAGTTTTATTTTATTTGAAAGGTTAAATTTGTAATTAAATAATTACTTAATATATGTCAAAATAAGATAAAACAAAGCCATCATCTTTTTCACTCTTTCTTGGCCGAATATTGGAGGAAGAAATAAAGCTTTGGGTTCTTTGATTTTCGGCACTTCTAGGCTAAAGTTCAAGGTGAGTTTTTAGTCTGTTTTTGTTAATTTTGACGTTTTTGAGATCATTGCTTCGAACGGTAGCTTACCCATGTTGAAATTTTTGAATCTAAGCATGCTTGATATTCAGCCATTGACGTGTTCATGTAGTTTTTGATGTTTGATGATTTTATTTTAAAGATATGTTAAAGATTAGTATATTTTGTATTGGAAATTTTGGTGAATTTGAGTATTTTGGGCTAAATTGCAAAAATAAATTTATGAGGGGGCTAAAATGAAAAATAAATGAAAGAAATGGACTTGTAGGGTCCCTATGAATATTTGACCCTTGTATAGTTTAGTGAAATTTTGTGTATTTTGTGTTTTATACTAAATTGTAAAAATGTGAAACATTAGGGGTAAAATGGTAATTTTTTTGTTTATGTATTTTGGGACTAAATTGAGATGAAATGTGCTTGAATGAGCTGAATTTTAATGTGTTTAGATCAAGAACAAAGAAAAACGGATTTGGATCGGGGAAAGACGAAGGTTATCGAATAGCCGGTCTACGCAATCCGTCGACAGTCGAGGTAAGTCCTTAAGCAAATATATATATTAAAGAGTTAATTATGAGCATGTTAAATGATAATGTTGATAATTTTGAGTATAAATTGTGGGTTAGCCGAATGTAAGAATGTCAAATTGGATTGAATATATAATTTGTTAATATGATACAAAATAGTATATTCGATATGATATGTGGTTGTAATATGAGGTATATGATTTGTTTGTGATGTTCGCGTTAAGAAATGTGTATTGAAGAGATATTTCGGGCTTTGAGCCTAGCAGGCCTCGTGCCGGTGAATATATCGGGCTTAATGCCTAGTAGGCTAAATGCCGGTGTTTTAAATCTCAGACTTCAAGTCTAGCAGGCAAGGTGCCAGTGTATGCGATTCGGATTATTGCATGGCTTGTTATATGCTGGTGAGTTTTCGATTTTCGAACTTTGATTGCAAAATAGTAAAGTTATGAAACAAATCATGGAAGTTTAAGTCTATGAAAATGAAATTGTGAGTTCAGCAATAAGGTATGTATCAAGCTTACTTTAATATTATGATTTTATGTTATGTTGATAAGTGAATAAAGTGATGAGAGAAAGTGATATACATATGATAGATGGAAATTGGTTATAACCTATACTATGAGAGAATTTGTTATAGAAAAGCATGGGAGAAGTAAGGTATTCGTATAGGTATAACTATATGCATAAGTGTGTGAATGTTTACTTGATATATGATGTACGGTGGTAAAGAAATAAAAGTTTATATGCATATATATATAGTGAGATGAGATATTCGGTTTTGGTAAACTATTTATTAAGTCATGAATGATTAATGTTAAGAAATGGTTATTTAGATGCTTGTATATTCGAATGCTATATTGTGGTAGCTTAAGGCTTACTAAGCCAGCAAGCTTACCTTGTGTGTGTACATTGTTTGTTTTATAGATTTCGTTCAAGCTACGGACTCAGGGGATCGTCAGAAGAATCAACCATACTATCGACTCTTTGGTACTCATAAACTTAGTTTTTGATTTGAAAGGCATGTAATAGCTAGGCTAAGTTGTAAACCAATGTTAGTTAATCTTGTATACAAGTATAGCCTTGTGAAAATGGCTATTACTTTCGGACTAAGCTTTACTTAGGTGTTTTGTTATAATGACTTGCTCGATTGTTAATGGTTATGTGTTTTAGTCATGTTTTAAGCTTAGATTGGAGGGGTGTGTATATATATATATATATATATATATATAACATGACTTATATGTTGAGATGTTAGTTATGGTTCGGTGATGACATTGAAATGTTTATGTATTTTTATTTAGATTGATCGTTGGAGTCTTAATTTGAGATCCGAATATGTGATCAATGGTTTAGGTATACTTATGTATTCGGCTAGATATATAGCTCATGTGTTGGTAGGTTAATAATGATTTTTGTGTCCATAATTAGTTAACGTGGCTTTGATTAAATGAATGTGAAAATAGGAGTATTGACTAAATTTTAGATATATATATATATAGTTATAGTTATGTTTAATAGGTATGTATATTGTTCTTGAAAGATGAATAGAGTTTTGATGCATGTTTCAAGATTATATGATTCGGTTTTGAGGGAGGAAATTTCTATAAATATTTGGGTTGATCATGGAAAAAGATGTTGTATAGATGATCGAATGTATGGTAATGAATTTGTTGTACTTTGGTATTTTAGGTTAGTTATTGAGCATATATTTTTGATATATTATGTAATGATCTTTATGTCAAAGAATTTTCAGCGTAGATGTGGTTTAATAATTATAATTGAATATGGCTTTGTCTTTGAGAAATATGCGCATATTACCTTATATCACGAACATGTTCGGTTATACTATAGTGTATTATTGTCATATGTGAACGGTTAGACAACAGAGTTCTGTGGGTTTGTATGTCTTAATAGGCAAATTATTTATAAGGTAAGAAATGATATGGAGATAATTGACTAAGATAATAGATGTGTGTATAATCATTCATTTATATTTTTATAAGGTGAATGGTAAATGTTTGAACATGTATTAAATATTTGAATGACATATATTTGATGATTCAATGTTTTGAAATGTACAAGCATGAATTTAATTCCTTTTGGTTCGATAGAAGTATGAATTTCGATAAATGACTGCGATGATCTGAGTTGGGTTGGTAATGCCTCATAACCCTAATCCGGCGACGGGTACGGGTTAGGGGTGTTACATGAGTATTTTATTCATGGAAAAATATAGGTATTCCCCCTTATCTAAGTAATTACATTTGATTCAAAATATCACAGAGTTAACATCCTCACTAAGGATTCACTCAAATCACTCGAAGTGTTTAAGGGACCATAAATTAAGCACTCAATAGTCAACATGAAAAGTTATTACCATAGGCTTTCATGAAAATGAAATCTCCACCACTATAAATTGAAATGATACGTTGATCAAAAGGTCTTTAAAACGGGTTGTAACGTGGCTTGGTTAGGGGGTGTGGTCACAGGCTAAAAGGAGGTTAGAATCGAGATTGAATTAACAAATTACTTAACTAGAAAAATAGACTAATAATGAAAAATTACATTAAGAATACGAGCTTCTTCTAAAGATGTGAGATTTACTGTTTAAGCTCATTAAAAAATAGAACTAATAATGGATATACTTTCAACTTTTTTTTAGAACAAATCATACGAATACAGGAAAGAATTTACAACTGAAGTAGAGAACATAGTTAGGAAACTTCTCAAATCAAATCTCGACAAAAAGGAGTTAATTCAATAGGGAAAAATTCTTAATGAATAAAAAAGAGTAAGTCTTGGGGGTTAATATTAAGGGTAGATCAATGAATGGGTTGTTAGGCTAAAAGGGGTTCACTATGGGTTAAACATGAAGGTAGGCCTTTTGGGAAGTAAGCGGGTTAACTCCTAGGTGCCTTTATCATCTCAGTACATCAAATTAAAAGTGTGGTCCTGACATGTATAATCGAAGCAAGTTCTAGAATAACAGATCAATATTAACTCACTCAAATCACAATAAAAGTGAGCACGAAAGAATGTATGCTCTAAAGGCTCAAAATCTCATAGAAATTATTGGTTTTTAATGTCAACCCTGTGAACTTTAAATTTCAATATAATACCTAAAATTTGGAAAAAGAACCTAGCAAATTTTTAATTTTCAAAAATCAACTCATCATGCTTGATTCTCTAAAGCCTTCAAGTTTAAACACTCAATGGAAAACCGCCTATGTTTTAATTTAAGACATATCAAAAAAAAATTATAAGTCAATTAGAATTTGTTCTAATGGTGGTATTAGAAAAGAAAAAAAAAATTCAGGGATTTGAGAATAATGCAAAAAGTTAGGAACTTTTAGAATTAACCCCCCACGCTTAAGATGTACATTGCCCTCAATGTACAAAGATGTATAGCATGAAATCATAAGAGTTAGGGAGAAGTAAAACTTCTTGAATTTTGGATGGATTCCTTGAGTTGGAAGTGGTCGAGGGGTGGTGATTCCCAAGCAGCCTTTAGAACCTAAATCAAAGAAATCAAAATGTAATAATAAAAATTAAAGATAAGAAAGATAAAGGGAAGGAAAATAACGGAGAAGAGAAAAGAAAAAGAAAAAATGAATAGATTTAAAGATCCTTGTGTTGTTGGGTGAATGAAGCCGCCGGCATGAATTTATGAAGAATGATTGTGCATGGGGCGACCTTGTCAGGATCTTTTTGCCTTTTTAACATGGAAGTGGTAGTGTTTGGCTTGCTTTTAGTCATAGTGGTGGTTGGAATAGGGGAATAGGGATGAAGGGGGCGGTTTGTGTATGTGTTGGTGGAAGAAGGGCTAGGGTTTGAGTGTAGGAGATAATGAATAGTGAATGGTTTATATAGAATAAGGTGTACACGGGCATGTAACACGCTCGCTTGATTCGTTTTTAACCCCTATGTGTCGAAAATTAGGGTTTTGGCATGCCTGATATGCGGCCCACACTCGTGTGCTGTGGGCGTGTTATCCCACACGGTCGTATCTCACGGCCACGTCGAGCTTCGTTCGCTTCTCCCATGCCATTGTGCAGGTCACCACGCCCATGGTTGAGGAATCAGTGTCGACCATGGCCATATCGCACGGCCGTGGCCTTTAGTCAGAGCCTGTGGCCTGGGGAAAATTTTGATCTATTTTCGCACGATCTCTGCCATGCCGGTGTGCAAATTTGTGGTGTCCACACGGCCACAACCATGGCCGTGTGCAAGGCCGTGTGGTAGGGGAAACTGCGCTTCATTAATTTGGTTAGTTTGTAGTTAGGTGCTAAAAGAAAAAAATAAAAATAAAGATAAAGTTATGAAAATTAATGAGGTTAGTGTTCGGGTTGCCTCCCGAGAAGCGCTCGTTTAAAGTCTTAAGCTAGACTTACCTCTCATTCGCGTATTCATGGTGGTTTGAGGTATTAGTTCTATGATTACTGTATAGTTCGAGTCAAGTTGTGTTTACCTTAAAAATGCCCAACTTGGGATTACTTACCTCGACTGTTCCGTATGGGAAGATATTCAGCACTTCAAAAGGGATCTCTTATTCAGGTCTGACGTGGGGATTCGAGGGTCTGTTTTATTCAACAATACCTGATCTCTGATCTTAAATTTGTTTGTCCCATGGAGTGGCATTGGTTCTGCTTCGTGTATTCCTAGTTTCTCTTTGAAATGTGTCTTCCACTCGTCTAGTTCATCAATCTGAAGCCGTCGTTCCTCGTGAGTTATTTTTTTGTTGGCATGAGGTCTAGGATCTGGCTCAGTTGTGTAGTTCCGTGGTGCTTCCTGAAAAGAAGGTTTAACCGAATGGTAATTTGTAACATCTTGAATTAATGGGCCTTTGCATTTGATGTGTGTTACGTTTAATGTGCTAATTAGAGTGTTTAAGGGGTTCAGATTGGGCTCAGGATTGGGCCGAGGCCTTAGTTAAAATTTTCTGTTTGGACACTTTAGTGGAAAGCCAGTTAGGATAGGGCTTAAAAGATGTTATCTGTGTTTTATGACACAAATGGGCTTGTGGCCCAGTGGCAAAGTGGCGCCACTTAGAGAGCTGGGAGGTGGCGTCAACTGAGGAGGCCCAAGTTCGAGTCGCATGAAGTCCAATTATTTTAATTAAATAAGTTAATTTTCGGCAGTTAAGTGAATAAAGGGGGACGGCAACGAGGCTTGAAAATAGGAGGATTTATTTATTTGGATGATGTGGATAATATGACTGATAATGTGGCATATAAAGGAAGGAAGAGGTGGTGTTATCTAGGGCACTGGTGGATGAGAGATCAGATAATGATAAGGGAGGAAATTTAGGAATTGAACTGCTGGTCACAATGGTGGCCGAAATTCCAACACTGAGGGAGAGGAGGAATCGATTTTTAATGAGGCTATGGGGTGCCAAAATTTCCCTATTAATAGGTTGAGTTTTGAGTTCTCAGAAGGGGTATTTTTGGCTTTTGTGTAGTAAGTGCCGAAATTTGGTTCAAGTAGGGGGAATATCCTTTTATTTTTGGCATTTAGGGTTTTATTCTCCCATTCTCTTCTTCAATTTCGGCATTTGGGTTTTTCTCTCATTCTCTGCCAAAGTCGAAATCCCTAAATCCCATCTTCACTTTTATGCAAAAGCTGAACCTCCTGAATTTAATTCTCTTCTTCATTCTTTTTCTACGAGCCAAATATTCATTATTCTTTACTTCTTCTCTTTGTCGATTTCCTCATTAAGCCGAACCTCCATAGATCCCTTTTCACCATCTTTCTCTTGATTTCCGCAGAAGCCGAAGTCTCTTAGGGGCTAGCCGAATCCTCTGTGGTTAGGTAAGGTGCCGATTTCTTCTGTTTCTTTCCCTTCTCTTTTGATTTTTGGAGGCCAAAGCCGAAAGGCTAATTGGTGTCGTACGATTATCTTTTGAAGTAACGGTTTGTTGTTCTTGGGTTCACATCCTGGGGTGACATTTTGGGAAAACAGAGTAGATCAAATCATTCAGATTCCAAAAGCCAGAAATCGTTAGTCTCTAAACCTCATATCTCTCTTTTCGGGATTTCAAGGTAAGGGGTTCTCCTTAGATTCTCTTTAGATTCGCTATCGTAATTGTGATCTTAACCATATGTTATGATAAGGTCTTTTAATCTAATCAAATATCGATCAAGCGAAGGAGGGGATTGGATCTGTAAAACCAATCTCTAAGTTTAAGAAACGAGCGGTGTCAGCGGTTCAAGATTGGCCACCGGGTTGTGGACCGGCTTCAGAACAAGATCTTAGGCAGTTAGCAGTCGTATTGGCTTCTGATAGTGTCGGCATAGAAGGTCTCGTCTTGACTGTAATCAGGTGTGTAGATCTCAACACACTAATTTATCTGTACTATATAAGTTATGGGCTAAAAGCCAGAAAGAGGCTGTATGGGCAGTCGTATTACCCGAAAAGGGTAGGCAAGGGATGACAGATACGTAATCATAGAAACTTCTCTATGTGTATTGATGTATGTGATAGTCTGCGATCTTTTAGGTTACATGTTGTTTTGATTCTGCGTGGATGTATGCATGGGATGGGATAAATATGATGAAGGGGAAGAGCATGTAATAGGTCACCTAGTGATCGGTGATTAAACCACGAATTATAAATTAGGTCACAATAGTGATCGGTGGCTAAGCCACGTTGAATTTATTCCTAAATGTTAGGAATAGGCAGCATGACTGTCGATATATGTGTAGCGGTTGGTGGGTTGATTGTAGAAATCTCCGAGGTGTGTTGGCTGGTACGGGCTGGTGTGTAGAGGATGGACTATTAGGTTCAGGTTGGGCCATGTTGCATGTAAATATTTTGTTGCCATTGTGTATGGGCTAAGGCCCATAATGTGTTTTTGGGCCTCAAGCCTTTTATGTGTTTTCGGGATTTGCACACTGAGTCTTGGTGACTCACACTTTTATTTCCCTGACTTTTCAGATGAGCAGTAGATCGTGGACATGGGAGCCGAGGCGGACTCGAGGGGCCATCAAGTCTTTTATTTTCATAAACTATTTCGGGTTTTCTTTTAAGTTTTAATTTTTGGGACTATTTATGTAATAAGGCTCCATAGCTTAGGTTATAAATTTATATTTGTTAATGTTTATACTATATAAATTTATGTTCAAAGACTTACTTATAAGAGGATGTAAAATGGGATTTTCAGACAAGTTTAAAAAAAAAAAAAACTACAAAGATTTCCTACAAATATCACTTATTTAACGAATTCTTACATAAACAAACCGAGATTTCAAATTCCCTGCAAAGCAAAGTTTTTACCGTTTAACCTGTAACATGCCAGATCCGGTTGTAGCGTTTGGGCCGGGTTTGGGGTGTTACATTTTGGTATTAGAGCCAGGTTGCAAAACTCGGGCTGTAAAATGGGTCTAGTAGTGTTTTGTAAAATTGAAGTGAATTTGAGAAAAATGCTTTGGGTTGAGATATGGCCTTCGAGTCTACCGGCACCCGATCCACGAAGGTAAGTATTCTAACTCTTGTTGTGATGTGCATGTTGGGGTTAATGGGCTTGATGGACGTAGACTAGTATGTTAGGAATTAATGGACTTTAGGCCTAGTTTAAACAACTCTTTAAATTTACAAGACTTAATGTAATTTAAACATGTCCGTAACCAAGTCGCTGGGTTAGGGTGTGGCAACAGGCATACACATGTCTAGGATTGGATTCAGGGAGAGCTTGGTATTTAAGCGGTCCTAGTGACTCACCTCCTCTTCGCTGGAATCCTACCTGGTGCGTAGTGACTGTTCACCTTAGCCATGAGGACTTGTTGACGGGCCAAAATTTATAATTAAAACCCGAAAGGGACCAGCCACCCTATTTCACAAAATTACTAAAAATACCCCCTAGTTTTGTAAAATTTTCGAAATACCCTCGATTTTTGAAAATTTCCCAGAATACCCTAGATTTGCAAAACTACCAAATTTGTGAAATTACCGAAACAGCCCCGGTTGGCAAAATTACCAAAATACCTATGTTTTGCAAATTTACTCGAAAACCTCTAGATTTACAAAAGTACTAGGTTTGCAAAAATAAATCTTCCAAAATACCCCTATTTCAAAAAAAAAAACCCAAAATACCCCTATTTCGGAAAAATCACGAGATACCCTATTTTGAGGAAATTACAAAAATACCCTATAGGACAAAACTACGGAAATACCCCTGGGTAGAGAGATGATGAAAATACCCTTATGTGATGAATGTGAGTTCGTGGATGCTACTTGTATGTTGATGTATGATGGTTGAATGTATGTGGTTCCTAGAACTAGGAGACAAACTTGAGACTAGAAACCGTAGATATAATTTCGAATTCGAAAGAACTACTCTTGAAACTACTATCCATAAGATTGTTCGTGGTTAATTAGTGAAAGAAATTAATAATTCGTAAAATTTGTAATCAGGTAAACGCGAATTGGTAGAATGAGTACAATGGGTCATGGACGTCCGCTGCGTGGCCGTGGTAGGGGTAGGATGGCCGTGTCAGAACCAGTAGGATCTGGCGACGGGTCAGGAAACGAGATGCCAGCTCCACCAGCTGCTGAGGTCAAATTTCAGGATCAGACGGCCGGAGATGATGCAATATCTCAGGCGATATTAAGGGTTTTAGAGAGGGTTGCTGAGGTAGGCGTGGGCACAGGAGCCCTGAAATATGTGTTGGAACGACTTAGAGCTAATGGGGCAGAAGTGTTTAGGGGAATTTCTGGTATAGCCCCGAGTACAGTAGAGTATTGGTTGGAGGCGGTTGAGCGTATAATGGATGATCTGGATTTCAAGGAAGAGGAAAAACTGAAAGGGGTTGTATCTCTCCTGCGGGACAAAGCTTACCAATGGTGGCTTACGGTTAAGGATGGTACGGTGGCTGACCGTATCACCTGGGATTTCTTCAGAACGACATTTCAAAGTAAATACATTGGGACAAGTTATGTGGATGCGCAACGCAGATCATTTTTGAATCTGGTTCAAGGAAGTAGGTCGGTGGCTACGTATGAAGCGAAATTCTTACGCCTTAGCCGTTATGCTCGAGGGATGGTGGCCATAGACCGTGAACGTTGTGTTCGATTTGAAGATGGTCTGAAGGACGATCTGCGTGTATTGATAGCACCATAGTGGGAGAGGGAATTTGCTGTGCTTGTGGAAAAGGCTAAGATAGCTGAGGAGGTTAAGCGGACAGAAAAACTGAATCGGGATAGAGATAGGAGTGGAAGTAAGAGAAATTTTGGATCATCGGGGACAGCTGGGCGTAATCAGAAAATGCCTAGGTCAGACGGGCCGAGACGGGATGAGAGACCTGCTGCTAGTCAGACACAAAAGTGTGCTCGATGTGGTAAATTCCATGTAGGTGAGTGTTGGGCAGGCAGTGGGAAGTGCTTTAGGTGTGGATCTACGGACCACTAAGTTAGAAACTGTCCGCAGCAACGGGGCAATGAAGGGCCCACAGGTCAAGGGAATGCTCAGCCGGGAAGAGGAGGTCAGCAGCCACAGAGAGGTCGTGGTCCAGGCAGAGGTGGTAACGGTTCCGGTCGGGGTCGTGGAGCACCAGGCCAAGGGGCAGGAAACACTGAGGTGAGACAGCCGGGGTTAGTCTACACTGTCAGACGTTGAAAGGAGGCTGACGCACCGGATGTCATAACCGGTACGTTTGTAATTTTTGGCTTGCCTTACACTATATTGATTGACATTGGGTCGACGCATTCATATGTTGTTAGTAGGGTGTATGAAACTTTAAGTGTAGATTCTGAGATTTCCTCTAGGGAGATGACTGTAGTTAGCCCATTAGGACATTCTGTGATGGTAAACAAGCTTTATCGGGAAGTACCCTTGGAAGTTCAGGGGATAGTTTTCCGGACGAACCTAATGGAGTTACCGTTCGGGGAGTTTGATCTAATTTTAGGCATGGATTGGTTGGGGAAGTATCAAGCTAATGTGGATTGTGCATCCAAGAGTATGGTGTTAAAAACCCCCGAGGGTGGCGAAGTATTGGTGATAGGTGAACGGGGGAACTGTTTGTCAAATGTGGTGTCTGCCTTAAGAGTAGAAAGGATGGTGAGAAAAGGATGCGAGGCAATCCTAATGTTTGTTCGGGCTCTGGAAGCTAAGGAACTAACTGTTGGGGATGTCAGGACGGTGAAGGAATTTCCTGATGTTTTTCTAGAAGAGCTTCCGGGATTACCCTCGGATCGTGAAGTGGAGTTTGGTGTAGATCTTCTTTTGGGAACAGCGCCAGTATCTATTGCTCCGTACAGAATGGCGCCAAAGGAGTTGGTAGAGTTAAAAGCGCAGATACAAGAGTTGTTGGACAGAGGGTTTATTCGACCAAGTGTGTCGCCTTGGGGAGCGCCAGTGTTATTCGTTAAGAAGAAGGATGGATCAATGCGTATGTGCATTGACTATCGCCAGCTGAATAAGTTGACCATCAAGAATAAATACTCGTTGCTGAGGATCGACGACTTGTTCGATCAGTTGAAGGGGGCTTCAGTCTTTTCAAAGATAGATCTGAGGTCAGGGTACCATCAGCTTAAGGTCAAGGAGGCGGATATTCATAAGACGGCTTTTAGGACTCGCTATGGTCACTACGAATTTATGGTGATGCCATTTGGATTGACCAACGCACCAGCAACGTTTATGGATATGATGATCCGAGTGCTTCAACCTTACTTGGATCGGTTTGTCGTGGTGTTTATAGATGATATCTTGGTTTATTCAAGATCAGAAGAGGAGCATGACTCATATCTGCAAGTGGTTTTGCAGATTCTGAGGGAGAAGCAGTTGTATGCCAAATTCAGTAAGTGCGAATTTTGGCTAAGTGAAGTTACTTTTCTAGGGCAAGTTGTGTCGGCAGATGGGATCAGGGTTGACCCTCGGAAAATTGAGGCAGTGTTGGATTGGAAGTCGCCTAGGTCGCTGGCAGAGATTAAGAGTTTTCTTGGTTTGGCCGGGTATTACAGAAGGTTTGTGGAAGGATTTTCTTTAATTGCGACACCATTGACTAAGTTGTTACGGGAAGGGGTTCCATTTGTTTGGTCTGATAAGCAGCAAGAGAGTTTCGAGAAGTTAAAAAGGATTTTGACGGAGGCTCCGGTATTGATTCAGCCGGAGGCTGGAAAGGAGTTCGTAATTTACTGTGATGCTTCACACATGGGACTATGATGCGTGTTGATGCAAGATGGAAAGGTTGTTGCGTACGCATCTCGGCGGCTAAGACCGTACGAAGTAAATTATCCCACCCATGATTTGGAATTGGCAGCGGTGGTTTTTGGTTTGAAGATCTGGAGGCATTATCTGTACAGGGAGAAATCTGTCATATACACCGATCATAAGAGCTTAAAATACCTTTTGACTCAGAAGGAGTTGAATCTAAGGTAAAGGAGGTGGATCGAGTTGTTAAAGGATTATGACTTGAGAGCAATGCTTGCTCACCTCAGTTTATACGATGATGGAATGTTATTAGCCGAACTTCAAGTGAGACCCTCATGGGTCAGTCAGGTTAAAGAGAAGCAGCAGGCTGATGAGTTGTTAAAGGGGAAGTTTCTGGTAGGATCAAGTGATGGATCAACAGAATTTAGTATGAATGAGGAAGGGTTATTATGTTTTCAAGGGAGAGTGTGTATGCCGAAAGATCCTGAGTTAAGGCGTAGGATTTTGCAAGAAGCGCATGGTATTCCATACGCTGTGCACCCTGTGGGAGTAAGATGTATCGGGATTTGCGAAAACAGTTTTGGTGGCCGAGCTTGAAGCGAGAGGTAACTGAACTGGTGAGTAAGTGTTTAACCTGTCAGCAGGTAAAGGCGGAGCATCAGTTACCATCAGGGTTGTTGCAGCCGGTGAAGATTCCACAATGGAAGTGGGAAAGGATCACAATGGACTTTGTTAGTGGGCTACCTCTCACGCCTACTAAGAAGGACTCGGTTTGGGTGATTGTTGATCGCTTGACGAAGTCTGCTCATTTCATACCAGTTCGTGTCGATTACTCTCTGCAGAAATTGTCTAAGCTATATATAGCTGAGGTGGTAAGGCTACATGGAGTCCCGGTATCAATCATATCGAACAGGGACACTAGGTTCACATCACGATTTTGGAAGGCGTTGCATCAAGCGTTGGGTACGAAGTTGGATTTCAATACAGCGTTTCACCCTCAGACCGATGGTCAGTCTGAGCGAGTGATTTAGATCTTAGAGGACATGTTAAGGGGTTGTGTCATTGCTTTCAGGGGTAGTTGGGAAGAGTTTCTACCATTGGCGGAGTTTGCGTACAACAACAGTTACCAGGCTAGTATTTAGATGGCGCCCTACGAAGCATTGTATGGGCGGAGGTGTCGTACTCCTACGTGTTGGACGAAATTAGGGGAACGTTGGATTTTGGGTCCAGAGTTGGTTATTGAGATGGAGGAGAAGGTTGAATTAATTTGGGCTCGATTAAAGGAAGTGTCAGACAGACAGAAGTCCTATGCTGACCTAAAGCGTAAGGACATAGAATTTGCAGTGGGTGACAAGGTTTTCTTGAAGGTGTCGCCATGGAAGAAAGTACTAAGGTTTGGACGGAAAGGTAAATTAAGTCCCAGATTTATCGGACCTTATCGGGTGTTGAAACGAATGGGACCCGTAGCTTATCAGCTAGAGCTACCTTCTGAGCTAAGCCAGATTCACAATGTGTTCCACGTCTCTATGTTAAGACGCTATCGTTCGGATCCATCTCATGTAGTGCCTGTGGAAGAAATTGAGGTAAGACCTGACCTATCCTTTGAGGAAGAGCCAGTGGAAATCTTAGATCGTGATGTCAAAGTATTGCGAAGGAAGACAGTTCCGTTGGTTAAGGTTCTATGGCGGAATCACAGTTCCGAGGAGGCTACTTGGGAACCCGAGGAAGCGATGCGGCAGCAGTACCCACATCTATTTTGACCAGGTAATTTCGAGGTCGAAATTTCTTTAAGGGGCTAGAACTGTAACATCCTGAATTAATGGGCCTTTGCATTTGATGTGTGTTACGTTTAATGTGCTAATTAGAGTGTTTAAGGGGTTCAGATTGGGCCGAGGCCTTAGTTAAAATTTTCTGTTTGGACACTTTAGTGGAAAGCCAGTTAGGATAGGGCTTAAAAGATGTTATCTGTGTTTTAAGACACGCGCCACTTAGAGAGCTGGGAGGTGGCGTCAACTGAGGAGGCCCAAGTTCGAGTCGCATGAAGTCCAATTATTTTAATTAAATAAGTTAATTTTCGGCAGTTAAGTGCATAAAGTGGGACGGTAATGAGGCTTGAAAATAGGAGGATTTATTTGTTTGGATGATGTGGATAATATGACTGATAATGTGGCAGATAAAGGAAGGAAGAGGTGGTGTTATCTGGGGCACTGGTGGATGAGAGATCAGATAATGATAAGGGAGGAAATTTAGGAATTGATCTGCTGGTCACAGTGGTGGCCGAAATTCCAACACTGAGGGGGAGGAGGAATCGGTTTTTAATGAGGCTAAGGGGTGCCAAAATATCCCTGTTAATAGGTTGAGTTTTGAGTTCTCAGAAGGGGTATTTTCGGCTTTTGTGTAGTAAGTGCCGAAATTTGGTTCAAGTAGGGGGGAATATCCTTTTATTTTCGACATTTAGGGTTTTATTCTCTCATTCTCTTCTTCAATTTCGGCATTTGGGTTTGTAATATCCTTAAATCGGGGTCTCTGCATTTTGTGTGTGTTGCAGGTGATGATATGTCTGCGGTGTTCATTTGGTATGTTTTAGGGTCTAGGCATGGCCTCGGATTAGTCCTGGGTCATGGCCAAAAATTTCGTTTTAGCACTTCAGAGAAAGGGCTAGGAGAATTAGGGGTTAAAAGAATTTATTGGAGGTTTTAGGCACAAGAGATGCCTTGGTAAAGTGGCAGGAAGGCGCCACTTAAGGCTTGGAGGAGGTGACGCCATAGGGAGCAAGGAGGACCTTGGTTCGAGCTGCAGAAATCCCTTTTTGCTTATTTATTTTTGACGCCACAAGCTAGGAGAGGTGTACTCAGGAAGGACTCTGTTGGATGTGTTTGGATGAAGTCAACTTGTTTGAAATGGATGAAGGGGAGAGATTTTAGGTGTTGGACTCATTCAAACTTGTTTGAATGAATGGAAGGGAGGATTTCGTGAAGAAAAAGGGAGAGTTTGAGAGGGGAGAGTGTGCAGCCGGAATTGGTAAGGTGTTTTAGGCAAAGGGGCAATCGGTTTTGGGGTTTTGGTGGTGGCCGAATATGCTAGGGAAGGTAGCTAAGGTCGGCCAGTTTTAGAAGGTTTCTCATTTTTGTGTAGTGTCAGAACCGAACCCCCCAGGGTGCATTTTCTTTTCGGCAAGCTTTGTATTTGGCCGAACCATCTTGCTATTCCTTTGTAAGAGCCGAAACTCTAGTGGTTATTCTCCCCCTTTCATTTTCGGTCCTCATTGATTAGCCTTCCCATTGCCAAATTCACCTTGTAGGTTTTTATTCTTCTTCTTATTTTGTTCAAAACCGAAAGCACCATTGTTCATCTTCTCTTCTTCCTATTTTTCCTCAAGCCGAAACTTGACCCTCACATCTTCATCTCCATTCTATTTTTCTTTCTCTCAACTCCATTGCCGAAACTATCCTCTCTCATTTCACTTTTCTTTTCCCCATCTTTTTCGAAACCAAATCATCACTAAAGTCGAAACCTTGTTGATCTCTTCTTGGCCAAATATTGTGTTCTTAAACCCCTCTTTTCTTGCGTTTTTCTCCATCATTTCAAGTGCCGAAATCGAATCTCTTGGTAAGCAATTTCTTTTTCTTGAATGATTTGGGGTAATGCCGAAATCCTGTTTTCTTTGCTATTTCTTCAATCGTTGATACTCGGGATCTTAATCCCATTCTTGTTTCTTGTAATAGCCGAAACCCCTAACACCAATAGGGGGTACCGATCTTTGGAGTTTAGAGGCCGAATCAGTCATTAAGGTAAGGTGGTGACAAACTCGTGTGGTTTCAGACTATGGCCGAATGGCCTTTGGATTCCTAATGATGTGTTAAAACCAATTGTAGGGAGGAGTACAACCCGAACCAGTGGATCTTCGGGATTTGATTGCTGATCTAGGTAAAGGTTCTGGTGGTTCGAATCTATTTCTTATACGTTCAAAAGCCAAAGGCTAACCATTTGTGGGTGCTAGTGTTTGGCCGATTGCAAGGGGGGACTCATTGTGCGGCTTCGGGATTTGGTTGGAAACCAAATCAGCTCTAGGTAAGGAGTTGTCTTCATGTGTTATATTTTTGGGATTTTGTGGATAAGCCGAAGGGCTATTAGCTTAATAGTGTTGTGCTTGGCAGAAAGCAGGGGAGTGTCGTGGCGTCATCTTGTGTGAACTTTCGGGGTTCATTGGTTGTGAGTTACGCTTAGAGCCTCGGGGTTTCGTTCACTTAGGCGTTATGGATCCTGTTGTCAGCCGAACGTTAGGGGGGATTGGATCTGAGACCCCAGCCCCTAAGTTCAAGAGGAGGGCAGTGTCGGCTGTTCGTGATTGGCCACCTGGGTGTGGGCCGGCATCGGAGCAAAGCAGTAGACAGATAGCGGTAGTTTCGATTAACGATAGTACCGACGTAGAGAGCATAGTCTTGCGTGTAATCAGGTGTGTAACGCTTACACACTTTATTAGTTTAATAATGCTTATTATGTTACTGTTATAACCATTGGCATTTGTGACTTTGCCTTGTGGACATGAGCTTGGAAACCGGGTAAGTCCCCTGTTATGTGATTTATGTTATACATCATCATGTTTTGTTAAATGCTATGCGATGCCTTATTGCATGATACATGATATTATGAGACGTATGATATGAGCATGATGATGGGATTAATGAGAAGAGGGGGATGATTATTTGGACTGTCACCAGTGGTTTTGACCGCACGATGGGTTGGCCCCATCATCTGATTTGTGACTACGGTCACCAGTGGTTTTGACCACATTATTATTATGATTTGTGACTAGTCCCAGTGGTTTTGACCACACCGATATATTTGTGACTACGGTCACCAGTGGTTTTGACCACATATGGATATTGCGACTCGTCCCAGTGGTTTGGTACCACAGTGGGTTGGCCCCACATGATTATTACGGGATTGTCATCAGTGGTTTTGACCACACGATGGGTTGGCCCCATCATCTGATTTGTGACTACGGTCACCAGTGGTTTTGACGACACCGATATATTCGTGACTACGGTCACCAGTGGTTTTGACCACCAGTGGTTTTGACCACACGGGGTAGACAAAGGAGATTGGATGGCTAGGTTATGGGTTGCATGATATGCATGTTTTACTAATGATCTGTGTAAGTTCTTGAACTATCGGGTTGGGGATTTATACACTGTGTCTCGGTGACTCACCCCTTTCCTTATATTTTGTAGATGAGGCGTAGATCGCGGATTTGGAGCCGAGGAGGACTCGAGGTGGCCATGCATCTTAGTTGGGTTTGATTTTAAACTACTATTTCAATTTCAGTAATTTTCCTTAAATTTGGTTTTGGTTTTGTAATAAGGCCGCTAAGTTTATTTTGGGTTTTTGTTATTGCTTGCTTTTATTCTACTTATATGCTACATGTGTTGGATTTATGGACTTGATAAAATTAACCGGTAAAAAGCAATGCTTTCTAAATTATATCTCTTCGGGTTTTTCAAACGTTACCATCGGGTAACAATGTTCACAAGATAATAAGGTAACTTGGATGTTTTATAACTCAAATTTTCAGATCATTTTAAAGGAAAATGGTTCTAACTTGATTTTACTTACCGCGCTCAGTTTTAATAAGAATCCAATGTTTTCTAAAATCGGCAATCACAAACGGGTTTTAATCACGAGTTTTCCAACTACTGAAACAACTTCAACATCAATTATCATTAAGCCCTAAAACAAAACAAGAGTCTTCTTTTAAATTTTCCTACAAACTTGTGTTTTTCAAAATGTTTTCACTCCGTAACATGCCAGATTCGGTCGTGGTGTGTTGACCGGGTTTGGGGTGTTACAGGGTTTTTCTCTCATCCTTTTCTCTCATTCTCTGCCAAAGCCGAAATCCCTAAATCCCATCTTCACTTTTATGCAAAAGCCGAACATCTTGAATTTAATTCTCTTCTTTATTCTTTACTTCTTCTCTTTGCCAATTTCTTCATTAAGCCGAACCTCCATAGATCCCTTTGCACAATCTTTCTCTTGATTTCCACAGAAGCTGAAGTCTCTTAGGGGCTAGCCGAATCCTCTGTGGTTAGGTAAGGTACCGATTTCTTCTGTTTCTTTCCCTTCTCTTTCGGTTTTTGGAGGCCAAAGTCGAAAGGCTAATTGGTGTGGTACGGTTATCTTTTGAAGTAACGGTTTGTTGTTCTTGGGTTCACATCCTGGGGTGACATTTTGGGAAAATGGAGTAGATCAAATCATTCAGATTCCAAAAGCCGGAAATTGTTAGTCTCTGAACCTCATATCTCTCTTTTCGGGATTTCAAGGTAAGGGGTTCTCCTTAGATTCTCTTTAGGTTCGCTATCGTAATTGTGATCTTAACCATATGTTATGATAAGGTCTTTTAATGCAATCAAATATCGATCAGGCAAAGGAAGGAATTGGATCTATAAAACCAATCCCTAAGTTTAAGAAACGAGCAGTGTCAGCGGTTCGGGATTGGCCACCGGGTTGTTGACCGGCTTCAGAACAAGATCTTAGGCAGTTAGCAGTCGTATCGACTTCTGATAGTGTCGACATAGAAGGTCTCGTCTTGACTGTAATCAGATGTGTAGATCTCTAACACACTAATTTATCTGTGCTATATAAGTTGTGGGCTAAAATCCGGAAAAAGACTGTATGGATAGTCGTATTACCCGAAAAGGGTAGGCAAGGGATGCCAGGTACGTAATCATAGAAACTTCTCTATGTGTATCGATGTATGTGATAGTCTGTGATCTTTTAGGTTACATGTTGTTTTGATTCTGCATGGATGTATACATGGGGTGGGATAAATATGATGAAGGGGAAGAGCATGTAATAGGTCACCTGGTGATCGGTGGTTAAACCACGAACTATAAATTAGGTCACAATAGTGATCGGTGGCTAAGCCACGTTGAATTTATTTCTGAATGTTAGGAATAGGCAGCACGACTGTCGATATGGTGTGTAGCGGTTGGTGGGTTGATTGTAGAAATCCCCAAGGTGTGTTGGCTGGTACGGGCTGGTGTGTAGAGGATGGACTATTAGGTTCAGGTTGGGCCATGTTGCATGTAAATATTTTGTTGCCATTGTGTATGGGCTAAGGCCCATAATGTGTTTTTGGGCCTCAAGCCTTTTATGTGTTTTCGAGATTTGCACACTGAGTCTTGGTGACTCACTCTTTTATTTCCCTGACTTTTCAGATGAGCAGTAGATCGTGGACATGGGAGCCGAGGTGGACTCGAGGGGCCGTCAAGTCTTTTATTTTCATAAACTATTTCGGGTTTTCTTTTAAGTTTTAATTTTTGGGACTATTTACGTAATAAGGCTCCATAGCTTAGGTTATAAATTTATATTTGTTAATGTTTATACTATATAAATTTATGTTCAAAGACTTACTTATAAGAGGATGTAAAATGGGATTTTCAGACAAGTTTGTTTTTTTAAAAAAAAAAACTACAAAGGTTTCCTACAAATATCACTTATTTAACGAATTCTTACATAAACAAACCAAGATTACAAATTCCCTGCAAAGCAAAGTTTTTATCGTTTAACCCGTAACATGCCAGATCCGGTTGTAGCGTTTGGGCCGGGTTTGGGGTGTTACATAATTAATAGAATTTATGTTCTCACCTTGATTACTCGATCTCCTAGCTGAGTTAAGAGCCTGAAGAGTGGTCGTTTTGTCACCTACACGAAGTATGAGTTTGCCTGTACCAACATCGATTTTTGTTCTGGCAGATGCTAAAAAGGGTCTTCCTAAAATTAAAGGAATATTATTGTCCTCATCCATATCTAAAACAAAAAAGTCTACTCGGAATATAAATTTATCAATTTTCATGAGTACATCTTCAATTATACCCTAAGAATTCTAATAGTTTTATCAGCTAATTGAATACTCATCCTAGTTTGTTTGGGTTTTCCTAAACCTAACTGTTTAAACATTTTATAGGGCAGAAAATTTATGCTCGCCCCTAAATCAGCTAAAACATTCTCAACAGATAAACTACCAATTAAACATGGAATTGTAAAACTACCTTGATCTTTTAATTTTCGTGGTAGTTTTTTTTGCAGAATTGCCGAGCACACTACGTTTAGCTCCACATGCGACTCCTCGTCTGACTTCCTTTTGTGTCAAAAATTCTTTTAGAAATTTCCTTGAATCTGGCATCTACAAAAGAACTTCAGGAATCGGTAAGTTAATATGAAATTTTTTTATAAGTTTAAGAAATTTACCGAATTGTTCATCTGTGTTGTCTTTCTTCATCACATTGGGGTATGGTACACGAGTTTGGTACTCTTTAATTACCGGTTTTGGCTTATCATGACTTACTTCACTCTTACCTTCCTCTACCATATTCTCTTGCCTCAAATTGGTGTCATCTAACCCTTCACTATCATGAGCGGTTATTGCTTGAAGCTGTTCCTTTGGGTTAGTTTCAGTGTTGCTTGGCAGGCTTCCTTGTGATCATTTAGAGAACTTCTTAGCAAGTTGCCTTAATTGGTTCTCGATCCCTTGAATCGATGCTTGTTAATTTTTTAGTGCTATATTAGTGTTTTGGAAATGAGTTGCTAACACCGCTATAAATTTTGTTAGCATTTTCTCAAGGTTCGTCTTCTTTTCTTGTGGGTAGGGTTGCTGTTGAAAGCCTGGGAGGGGTTGTTGTCTCTGATTTCCTTGACCACCCCATGAGAAATTGGGGTGGTTCCTCCAACCTGGATTATAAGTATTACTATACGGGTTATTTTGAGGTCTAGAATTATTGCCCATATAGTGAACTTGTTCATTTTCAGAGCTCGGGTTGTAAGGTTGGTATTCTGTGTTGCTCATCCCTCCTCCATTCATATCACACTGCATTACTAGATGTACCTACGAAGAACTATACAAACCATCAATCTTTTTATTCAACAGTTCTACCTGGTTTGATAGCATGGTCACTGCATCGAGGTTGAAAGCACTGGCAGCTTTTGTTGGCTTTGTCCTCGTGACTTGCCACTGATAGTTATTCAGTGACATCTCTTCAATAAATTCGTAAGCAGCCTCAAGTGTTTTGTTGTTCAGGGTTCCACCGGCGGCTGAATCAATCAACTGCCTAGTTAAGGGGTTCACACTATTGTATAAGGTTTGAACTTGGAGCCACAAAGGTAACCCATGGTGAGGGCACCTTCTTAGTAAATCCTTGTATCTCTCCCATGCATCGTAAAGTGTCTCTAAATCCATCTGCACAAAAGAAGAGATATCGTTCCTTAACTTGGCCGTTTTAGCCGGCGAAAAATATTTTAATAAGAACTTCTCGGCCATTTGATCCCATGTAGTGATTGATCCTCGTGGAAGAGAATTCAACCATTGTTTGGCTTTGTTTCTCAATGAGAAGGGAAACAATCGAAGGTGAATGGCATCATCAGAAACGCCATTAATTTTAAATGTATCGGATAACTCCAAAAAGTTTGCTAAGTGCGTGTTAGGATCCTCATCCTGCAAACCATCAAACTGAACAAACTGCATCTGTATAGTGTTAGATTTCAGTTCAAAATTATTTGCAACAATAGTAGGTCTAACAATACTCGATTCAGTACCGATTAAACTAGGCTTAGCATAATCATACATAGTACGAGGAACAGGATTTTGATTCACTGGATTTGCCGCGACCACAGGAGGTAGCGGATTGTTTTGGGGATCAACCATCTCTTCGGTATTATTGGTGTCGTCCTCTTGCTCTTCTTCTGTGTATTGCAAGCTTTGCCTTATTTCTCAGTGGTTTCTGCGAATGGTACCTTCTGTATCACTGTCAAAAATCAAGGGTCCTGACAGGTTCCTTTTAGTCATAAACTAGAAAAACCTATCAGAATCAAAATAAAAGAGGGATCAGAAAACAAAAATTGAAAATTAGAAAGAAAGAAATAAATAAAAGAAAAATGGCTAAAGTAATAAAAATTGAGCGTTCCTAATATTTTAGTTCCCTGACAACGGCACCAAAAACTTGATGGTGGTCTGAAAGCTTTAATATTTGTAATAAGAATGATCGAACCTAAAAACTAACTATCACCACGATTAAGGCAAGCACACATATCGAACAGTAGTATAGCTTAGTGGCAAGATCGGAATGTCGAACCCAATGGAACCAAAAGTACTAGTACTAACTTTCTTTTTATTATTTAGCCTAAAATAAAGAGGATTGATATCTATCTAACTAATTACTAAACTAAGGATGCTAAGACACAGAGAATGAATTAGGGGAAATACTTTTGAGAAAACCAATTAATTAAGACAATACCCAAGGAAGAATCCACCTAGACTTCACTTGTTATTTAACTCTGAACCAGATGATTTATTCACTTGACTTGATCTGTATGATTCCCTAATTTATATTAATACCTCTTTCGAGGCTACTAACGTCTAACCCTAGGTTGATTAATTGAAATCTCTTTCTAATTAAAACCTCTAGTGTTGCATTAATTCGATTTATGGACTCCTATATTAGGTTTGACCCTAATCCAGCAGATTTTCGTCGTCCTATTCCTAGGAGTGCGATTGTAACATCCTAAAATTGGGCCTAGTAGGATTGAGCCAATGGGCCTTAGGCGTAGTAGCATTTAAAATTTCAGAGAATGGTATTAATGCAAGTTAGACTTATTAGGTAAGTGATTTTGGAAGGTTAGGGGACTTCTAGGAAGTCCTGGGATCAAATTTAGGCTTTGGGGAAATTTTGGTTTTAGGTGAAAAAAACCCTGGAAGTTGGCAGGTAGGCCTTAAGAATAAAATATGGAGAAAAATGACACAAGTGGAGTGTGTGGTGTAGTGGCAAAGTGACGCTATGTAGGGGACAAGGGAGTGACGCCACAAGGAAGGAAGGAGGTCCAAGGTTCAAGTCCTGGCTTTTGCATTTTGGTTTCTTTTTATTTGGATCTTGGAATTTGGTCCATAGTTTATATTTAGTTGCGCATGGTTTAAGACACAAGAGGAGTTTGTGGCCAAGTGGTTAGCGGCGTGGATTATGTTGCAAGGGAGCCTGGGTTTGAATCTCATGAGAAGCAAGGGAGTATTTATTTTGCGGATTGGACGGCAAGAGTTTTAGTTGAATTTAAACTCTACTGACGAAGGGATCCCACATTGGAAAGACACAAAGAATGAAGGTGAAGAGCTAGCTATATAAAGAGCATTCCAGGAGGAGGGTTAACACACCTTGGAGGGCGTTTGGGCATAGGAGTGGTCGGAGCGCGGATTAACACCAGAGTTCTATCAGGTGTGTAACTCTCTCTACTCTAGTTGTTGAGCGGCAAATGCAGAAGTGCTGGTCACGGCAATAGTAGCCACATGAGTGTGCGAGCGCATGTGTGGGGCTTCGACGCGATAGTTGAGGCCATCAGTAGTATTCTTGTGGGTTGGGCTGCTTGGGCCACGATGGGCTGAAGTGAGCCCCAATGGGCCCGTAGGCCCAAATGAGTAAATTGTATGATTGTTTAGTATATGTTGAACTAGACTAGGCAGAACTTATATACGTGGCTAGATTTATGTTAGGTGGGCCACACGAGCATGTGGGCCCGGATGGGCCGAAATCGGGTTTTAGGCCCAATTGTCCGGTACGACCGGAAATGGTAGCTGAGTCGCTAGTGGCGACATTAGGCCTTCGAAAAGGCCATTGCAGGTGCAAATTTATGAAAATACCCTTGGTGGGTAAATTACGAAAATACCCTTGGTAGGTAAAATTACGATTATACCCTTGGAGGTTGATTAGCTTGATTTTGTTGTTTTATGTCTATCTGATTATGATGGTAACTCATGTTATTCTTATATTTGATATATGTTTTGCATACATGACACATTGCATATATCTGAATAATATGTATATTGCATGGGCATATGGGTGATAATGATAAAGGGGAAGTGTTCTGGTGGTTTTTACCACATTATCTGGTGACTCAGGTCACAAATTATGAATCTGGTGACTAATGTCACATATTGCTATCTGGTGACTCTGTCACATTATCTGGTGGCTATGCCACGATTATAAGGGTGATGTGCAGTTGACTGCAGCGACTGCCTTCGATGGTGTGTAGCGGATGGAGGGTCGATTTAGTAATCCCCACGGTGTGATTGGCAGGTACGGGTGGTGTGTAGAGGATGGATACCTAGGTGGGTTCGGGATTGGATTTTCATTCTTATATGTACATGTGATTTAATATGCTATGGTTCGATATGCTATGTTATGGGCTTATGGCCAAATATGACTAGAGAATGGGTTTTGCATCATTTGGCATGTGCTATCTACTATACTGTGATGTTAGGGCTACGGCCCGATTCGATTTATGTGGGCTTTGGCCAAGTATGTTATTGTGAGGGCTAAGGCCCAATCTGCTTCTGTGGGCTTAGGCCCAGTTATCACTCGTAAGGGAAATTGCACACTGAGTTTTCGTAAACTCACCCCCTCTTTTTAAATGTTTCAGGTAATCCCTAGTCGCGGATTTGGGAGCTGAGGCGGACTTGTGGTGGCCATGCAATGTTTTTCCGTAAACTCGTTTCTTTTATTTAAACTTACTTTTAATTTTTGGGATTTTGTTATGTAATAAGGCCTTTGGTATTTTATTTGGTTTTAGCTTTCAATTTGGTTACTGTTTATTATTAAATGTTCAATATGGGGTTTTCCTAAAATGATAATAAACTGTTTTTATTCAAAATCACTTAAACTCGATTTTCACAACAAATAAAATTTTATTCAAATTAATAACAACTTTGTAAAATGGGCATTGAAATGAATCGGCTTTTATAACCAAACCATAGAACACGGAGTTGCAAAAAGAATATGAACTTTTTAATGAACGCACAGTTTTTTTAGACATTCCTTTCATGTGACATGCCAGATCCGGTCGTAACGTCTAGGCCGGGTTTGAGGTGTTACAGCGATCAACTCCGCTTAACTATGCTAGATCTACTCTTAAACAGGGAGTTTTGCTCCTCTGAATAAGCACATCAATACTTGAATCAATATCCTGAAATATTAAAGTAAGAATTAAGAACATATAATTAAGAACAAATCGAGTATTTATCATACAGTTCAGAAAACAATAACAAGATCCATCTTAGGTTTCATTCCCCTTAGGTATTTGAGACGTTTAGTTCATAATTATAAAAGAATACATCTCAGAAGAAATTAGATAACAAAACATAAAGAAAAACCTAAAACCCCCTGAAGGAAATTGAAGGGAAGATCCTCAGTCTTAAGCCTGATTCTAGCTTCTGAGATGGATCAACTGGCTTTCTTGGAGTAATTCCTTAATTTCAGCTCTCTCTGGCTTCGTTCCTTTTAAAAGCCCTGACAGAGGCCTTCTGTCGAACTCTCCAACGCCCCCTCATAGGTTTCCCTCTAGGGTGTTTATATAGGCTTTCGGAATGTCTTTCTTTTCCCCGAAGTATTATTTTCCGAGTGAATTTTAAACAGGTCACGGCGGGGACACGCCCGTGTAGCACGCCGGTGTGAATTGAGCCCTGGGCCGTGTTTGAGTCTGCCTTTAGCCCATTTTCTCCATTTTTGGCCCGTTTATCATTCTTTTCATCCTCCTGTACTCTCCTAAGTATAAAGCATGAAATTAAAGGATTAGGAGCATCAAATTCCACAATTCAAGGGATACATCATCCAAAAGTATGCCAAATGTTGGATTAAAATATGTATATATTACGGTTTATCATATCAGTCGTCCCTCTTTCGCTTCCACTCACATTCCTGACATTTCTGGGTGGTCTACCCTTAGCCGTCACATTACTCGATCTCACATTCTGAACATTTTCTTCCTCAATCATCTTTGGGCAATATCGAATGAAGTGATCTCGTGATCCACATTTATAATAAAATCTATTGCTATACTTGCCCCAGCATTCTCCCACATGTCGTCTTCCACACTTTTTACACTCAGGTTTGTTGCTTTTAGCACTTCCAACACTTGATTCAATTGGAGCTTGAGTTCTCAGACCAACACTTGGTCTCACATGATCTCTACTCGTATGTCCAAATGAAGCATTTGATCGATTGCTTGCATCTCTAAATCTTTTCGTCGAAGGTTGAGATGACTTACTCATCAATCTTTTTCTTTCATCATGAGCTTCAGAATCAACTTTTTTCTTTTCCTAGCTAAGCTCTTCGGCTTCGCAAGCTCTTTCAACTAACAGGACAAATTCATTTATGTCAAGTATCCCAACCAACAATTTAATGTTTTCACTCAGCCCTTCAATGAAGCATTTACACATAGTAGCTTCGGTCGAAACACATTTTCTCGCGTATTGGCTCAGTCTCACAAATTCTCGTTCATACTCCGTAACTGACACACGGTCATATTTCAGTTCTAGAAACTCTTTACGTTTCTGATCAATGAATTGTTGACTAATATACTTCTTTCTGAATTCAACTTGAAAGAAATCCCAGGTGATTCTCTCTCTCGGAACCACGGATGTCAACGTCTTCCACCAATTTTAAGTTGTATCTCTCAACAAAGAAACTGCACACTTAATGCACTCATCAGGGGTCAATGATATCTCATCGAGTACCCGAATAGTATTCTCGAGCCAAAACTCGGCTCGCTTAGCATCGTCATCAGCTGTGGCCCTAAACTTTTCAGCCCCATACTTACGAATCTTATCCACAGGAGGTTTATTCAATCGAATTGGATCTATCACTTGTGGCACAATAGGTACTTGTAAGGGTGGAGGTTGTGGAGCAGCCGGATTCATTTGAACGAACTCTAAAAACCACTCACTCATCATTCAAAAGAAGGCTTGCTTAGCCTCTCCTCCCTCACTACTATCGTTCGGCCTAGATGTGGCCGGGGCTGTCCCTTGAGCGGGCGCAGACGTGTTACTCTCAACATCGTCAACAACTGCTCAATTGGAATCTATTTGCTATACAAAAACACCTTTATAACTGTCAGGATTCATCACACTATCGCAATTTCATATATGGCATGTATAGCTAGACTCACACGCGCTACGTTTGTCCGAGAATCGACTAAACTGTAGCTTAGATACCAATAAAATGTAACACCCCTAACCCAAAATCGTCGCTGGAATAGGGTTAAAAGGCATTACTGAACAATCAGAACATTTCACATCCATTTAATCAACACAAAGTCAATCACCAATCAATCATATGCAAATACAAACATATAGTCCCTTATTGAGGTTTACGAGATCTTAAACATGTGTTAGAAAGAGATTGGGACTAAACAGAACACTTACAAAAATTTTTAGAAATTTAAAGATTTTTCAAAGCTGCAGGGGTCACACACCCATGTGGGTAGGCCGTGTGCCTCCCACGGCATCGACACGCCCATGTGTCTGAGCCGTGTCAAAACAAGGCATACATACTGACTTGTCCACACGACCGTGGACACGCCCCTCCCCTGTGGTCGCTACTGACTTCACCACACGGCCAGTCACACGCCCGTGTGTCCAGCCCGTGGTCGATCCTAACTTGTTTTGAATTTCAACCCCTAGGGTCACGGTCGAGCCACACGCCTGTGTGCTCAACCGTATAGGCAGTTATAGGCCATTTTCAAGGCCAAACTTGCCTCCCACACCTTGAATCACCTATATGCATCAAACCACTACCATTTCATGCCTCAATTGCAACCAAAGCATACCATTTCAAGGATCAATTAACCATCAACAATACCATCTATAGCCATGCTCAAATTTATCTCAAATAAGTCCAACTAAAATACAAATTTCACATCCCAAATCATGTTAGCCAAATATCATTTAATCAAGCTACTAATTCACATGCAAAGCACCATTTCCTTCAACTAACCCAAGCATGAAAGATACCATATTTATCATCCCACACATATATTACTACACCATTCAACCTTTAAACCATATCTCATGGCAATATTTACACAACTCCAAAACATACCACATAGGCTAGCCTATACATGCCATATTCAATAAATACATATTACAAAAGTACCCAAAATAGATTGCCGATAGTGTGATAGAGATGCTGACTATCCCCGGATTTGAGTTAGCTTTACTGACACTGTAAAACAAATAAACAAATCACACAGTAAGCTTTCAAAGCTTAGTAAGTTCATAACATAATACATGTTGCTCATTAATAACAATACATTATACCAAAAACAAACCATCACATAGATTAATTCACAATTTCATATACCATACCATCCAAAGCTAATATGCTCAATTTGTAACACCCCCCAGACCCGGCCCAAACGTTATGGTCGAATCCTATGAAGTCACATCAAATGAATAATTCAAGACAACTTTGCTTAGTTAAAACATAAGTTTAAGGCTTAGAAACCCAAAAATCTAAGCAACTTGTTAAGTAATGATAAAAGCCAATGTTTTAAGAAAACGCCCATATGATATAGGTATTTCGAAAACCATGTTTAAACTTAAGAAATTTATTCAAGTTTAACAATTACGCAGTTAAAAACATAAGGAAACCCAAATGTAAAGTCAAATTGGAGATACAAGGCCTTATTACAAATGAAATAATTAACAATAAGTCATTCGAAAACAAATAAACAAAAACTTCTAAGTAACTTGTAGTGTGGCCATGTAACAGTCCAAATTGACCCTAATTGGAACGGTGGTTTCGGGACCACGAATACAAGTCAGAATAATATTTAAATATTATTTTCTGTGTATATTATATGTGAATTATTATGTGTGAAAGTTTCGTATGAAAATTTGATTGTTTGTGTGCTTAATTAAATAAAAGGACTTAATCGCGTAAAGTGTAAAAGTTACAAACTATAGTGAAAAGTGCTTATTTGTTAGCGGCTTTTTAATATGAAGTCCTAAAAGGTCAAAAAGCCCATTTTCTAACTTAGTGGCCGGTTATGTACACAAATAACCTTATGTATTAATATTAGTTATTTTATAAAGGAAGGTTAAATTAGTAATTAAACAAATAGTTAGTATATATGTTAATTAAAACACAAAATAGGCCATGTTTGTTCATCTTTCCTTGGTCGAATACATGCAAGAGAAGAAAAGAAAATAGCCAAGCTTAGTTCGGCATTTATTTTGCTAAATTAAGGTATGTGATTAGTTCGGTTTATGTTAATTTTTACGTTTTTGAGATCGTTTCTTCGAATACAAGTCGACCCATGTTAGAATTTTTGAATTTGAGCATGTTTGATATTCGGCTATGGATAAATGTTTGTGCTTTGTATTATTTGATGGAAAAATATTAAAAGTATGTATGAAATTAATATGTTTTGAATTGGAAATTTTGGTGAATTTGAGTATTTTGGGCTAAATTAAGAAAATAAATCTTTGAGGGGTTAAAATGCAAAATAAATGAAATGTAGGGACTTGTATGAGTGTGGGGAAGATTCGGCCTTAAAGGAGTAGTTCCAAATTATGTGTATTTTGTGTTTTGTGCAATAGGGACTAATTTTAGAAGTTGTAAATGTCAGGGGTAAAATGGTAATTTGCCCATTTAAGTGTTTTTGGATTAAATTGAAATGAAATGTGTTTGAATGAGCTCAAATTGAATGTGTTTAGATCAAGAACAAAGAAAAACAGACATCGATCGGGGAAAGGCGAAAGTTAACGAATAGCCGGTTCTCGACGTCCGACGATATCTGAGGTAAGTCTTTAAGCAAGTTAATATCGTAAATATCAATTATAACCTAGTATACATGCTGAATTATGAATTTGTGGATTGAAATATGTCAAAGCCGAATGTATTAAAGTAATTTAGTAATGATATGTAATTGAATTAATTGAGTTCACTATGTGTAAGGATGTAAATTATATGTGATATTTGTGATATTGATTATGTGTAATGTAAATGAGTTGGTTCGGTAATATGAATATTCAGGCTTATTGCCTAGTAGGCCTTGTGCCGGTGAACTATATCGGGCTTATTGCGTAGCAGGCCTAGTGCCGGTGAGTGTGATTCGGGCTAATGCCTAGCAGGTTTTATACCGGTGAGTTGCAATTCTGAGCTTAGACTACGAATTTATAAAGTCATGAAACAAATCGAGTAACCCTAAGCTTTTGAAAATGAATCTTGTTAATTCGGCCATAAGGTATGTGTTTTTCATACTTATATGTTATATATGATGCTAATGAGCAAATAAAATGATGAAAGAAATCTGTTGTACATTTGGTTGTTGGAATTTGTATATAAACTATACTATGTGGATATTGGTTACTTGAAAGCATAAGAATGGTTAAAAATGTTCATGTAGGTATACTTATATACATAGATATGTGTATATAATTTCGGTGAATGGTGTACTTTGGTAACAAAATGAAAATTGTTAGGTTAAGAGAGGTAATGATATTCGGCTATGGTAAATTTATAAGTTGAATTATTTTATATACAATGCCATGAACCGATTGTTTAAAAATGCTTGGATGTTTGAATGTTATAATATAGTTGCTTAAGACTTACTAAGCTAGTAAGCTTACTCCGTGTGTGTTCATTGTTCTGTTTTATAGATTTTGATCAAGCTACAGGCTTAGGGGATCGTCACTGAAGTCATTCACACTATCGGCTCACTTTGGTATTATTAAAGTTTGGATTTTTGAACTTAAGGCATGTATAGGCTAGTTTATTATTTGAATGATATTTTGTTAATGTATAAAAGCCATGCGAAATTGGCTTGTTTTAAATATTAATGTTGATAGTTTATTAAATCTTTGGTATAATATACGTTTATGTCATGCTTTGAAGATGAATGTGGCTTTGATGCATGTTTTTCATGATTATGTGATTCGGTAATGAGTAATAAAAATGTTTGTGATTATTTTTGGGTTGAACATTGGAGAGTTAAATTGAGAATTGATTATATGGTAAAGAATTAGTTGTACATATGTATTTTGGATTAGTTATATGATCATTTTGGTTCGATTATGTGCATGCAAATTTATTAGGGTGTACATTGGTTTGATGGAGTGTATTGAATCCATATGAATTCGGCAATAGGTAATGGTAAGCATAGTATATCATACGGCATAAGCAATGGGGTAAATGATGGATACATGATTAAATCATGGTATGTTATATATTAGCTAAGTAACGTGTATGTCTTATGGATATTTATTTGATTTGGTCATTTCGTGAGATAAGAATTAGGTTATAAAATGCATGTTTATAATGGTTAACCTTTAGTGAATTAAATGTATATGTCTATGATATAATTGTTTGTGGATTGGGTATTTTGATTAGGTTTGACTTGGATAATAATTATATATATATTAGGCTTGAGGAGTTAGTTAATTAGGCTCATTTCTGATCTTGTTAAATGCGCATATGACTATGATGTTTAAGTTCTATTTTATGTAATCAACTTCTGAAAAGTTGGTTTTAAGATATGTTCGATATATGTTTCGTAATGTAATGTGATTCATTTAATATGTAAATGAGATGAATATGGGTGTATTAAATTTCGAAATATGAATAGGAAAAATTGTTTTAATGTGGTTATTTACGTAGCATGAAAAGTAATAAATGCATGTTCTAAGCTGTGTTTGATCGGTAATGCCTCTAATTCTAATCTGGCGACGGATACGGATTAGGGGTGTTACAGGCCATCTCTGAGTCCTCTCCCAAGTCGAGCCATCTACCGAGGGTCACCTGAAACATTTAATAAAAGGGTGTGAGTTTCGAAACTCAGTGTGTACGACCCTTGGTAATCCAATCAGCATGCAATTATCACATTGGGCCTAAGCCCTATCAAAAATGGTGGTCTTGGGTCTTAGCCCACAATGACCTCATATCACATTAGTATCCCATGAATGCAATGTTCCCATCCCAAATCCAACCCTGCACTCCATTTCCCTTCCAACCCAGCACTCCTGTAGGGATATAAATATCAACCCACCCATCCCTACACTTCAAGGGTAGCACCAATAGCGGCACTACTCAAACGTTGCAGCAAGGCTACTAAGCATATAATGGGCTTAAAGCCACCGGTGGATCCACAGTCGTCAAGTGACTATGCGATCCTCACATATCTTCCTCCGTATTATCAAACCCACCTAAGTGCAACATATATCTCATGAATGCAACATACACATTTTCACACATTAAGCACCTAGGGGTATTTTAGTCATTTCACTACCCAGAGGTATTTTCCGTAAATCTACCCTACAGGGGTATTTCGGTAATTTTGCAAATCAGGGGTATTTTGGTAACTTTGCAAATCAAGGGTATTTTGGTAATTTTGTAATTTAGGGGTATTTTGGTAATTATGCCAATCAGGGGTGTTTTGTTCCCTCTCGGGTTTTAGTTAAGAACTTTGGCCAATTAACAAGTCATTGCGGCTAAAGTGAACAGACACTATGCACCAGGTAGTGTAACATCCCAAACCCGGCCCAAACATTACGACCGAATTTGGGTTGCTACCGAGAAAACATTTTGAAATCTTTTCAAAACCGTTTTAAGTTTTGTCGAAAACCTTGTGTTTTCAAGTCTCTTGTTAAAAAACCATACTTGGTGTTGTTTAGAAATATTTATTAAGTCGGGTTGTTTATAGATTGCAAATGTGCCCGATGGCATTTTTAAAACATTTTTACGTTTGATTGGGAAAAACATGTGAATTCATTTTTAACATAATTAAATAGTTTAAACAAATATTCAAAGCATGTAACAATAATAAAATAATTCTAGGAGGCCTTATTACAACTTAACAAAAATAAAACCAACATTAAAATTAAATAAACTAAAATCCAAGTCCATCTAATTAAAATTTCCACTGCATGGCCACCTCGAGTCCATCCGGCTCCATCTCCGTGATCTATTCATCTGCAAAATGTTAAGGGAAGGGGTGAGTCACCAAGACTCAGTGTGTAAATCCCCCACCCGGAAAATACATCTCATACACAATTCATTAATAAACATGCTCATGCAACCCAACTAGCCATCCATACTCCTTTTCTACCCCGTGTGGTCAAAACCACTGATGACTTAAAGTCACAATTCAAATGATGGGGCCAACCCATCGTGTGGTCAAAACCACTGATGACCATAGGTCACAATATATCAAATGTGGTCAAAACCACTGGTGGTACCAAACCACTGGGACTTAGTCGCAATTAATCAATCGTTGTGGTCAAAACCACTGATGACCATAGGTCACAAATAGTCTGATTGGGCCAACCCATCTTGTGGTCAAAACCACTGACGACAGTCCATAGTTCATCCCCCTCCTCTCATCAATCCCACCATCACATGCTTACACATCAAATTTCATATATCATGTCATAGTATTAAACATCATGTGATGGCATGCAAAAATATAAAAATTACAAGTTAGGGGACTTACCCGAAATCCATGATTATGCCACAAGCTAATCACAACCAAAAGATCTAAGGCAAATAATAATAGCATGTAAAATAATAAAGTGTGTATAGAGATCTTACACACCTGCTTCTATCGAAATTCCTAGATCCCGAAGTTTCCAATCTTTAGTGTTAGTGTTGACCCTATATTCGGCCAACACAAGATTAGTGACATGGCCTATTTGGCCAAACCAAATAAATCTAGAGGGTTACTGCTTGAATCCAAAACCTTACCCAATTGCCTTTGAACATTAGCCAACACACTCCACGTGTGAATCGGCTTCACTTCCCTATAATCGGCACTTATCCAAAATTAGTAGCCTTCGGCTTTGAACACCAATTAAATAACTCACTAGAATATAGTCTATTTAAAATAAACTCTTACCACCACTTACCAACCGGTCAACAGAGAAAGAAGGATACGCTTGATTGCTTCCAAGTCCCGGAGACCCCTTGCCAAAACGATTGCCAATGAAAATCTGAAGAGATCTATCCTACTTAATATTCGGCCAAGGCTACTAAAGAAATAGCAGGGAGATTCGGCTTGAATGGAAAGAAAATAGTGAGAAAAGGGGAGATAGGGGTTCGGTTTTGAGAAGGAAAGAAAAGAAAATAAATTGAAGGTGAAGTGTATAGGATTCGGCCAAGGTCTAAAAGAAAAAGAAAAGGTAGATTGCAATAGTGTTTCGGTTTGAGAGAGAATGAAAAAGAAAAATCAAAAGATGGAGGTTTAGCCGAAAAAAGAATTCGGCATTATCCCCCCTATGTTTGCCGTCCACTCTTCCCATGAAGAGTTTAAAATTCGGCCAATTACTTGAATTGCTCTTGACCAATAATTTAAACTATTCAAAATAATTTGAATGCTCACATGCCTAAATTCTCTCTTGCCAACTATTAAGGATTAATCAAATAATAATCTAATTAAAATCTAACTTAATCCTTATTATTCCTTATTATCTCATCAAATAAATAATAAAAAAAACAAAGAAGCCATGTGCTCATCAACTTCCTTCCAGCCGAATGCAAAAACAACAAGGAAACCATGTGCAGCCCAATTCACTTTGTCACGCCAGCAGCAAAAAGGAAAAAAAACAAAATGCTGCTGCTTTGATTCGAACCAACGACCTCACGCACCAGCCCTCTCTTCCAACGTCCCTAGCCACTTCTCCCATTAGACTTTCATGTCAAATAACCCCACCATTTAATTATAAGGCCTTCTTACTTAAGCCCATCACCGCATAAAAAAAATAAGACGCAAAACGCTGCTCCAGCTACTCGAACCTGCGACCTTTCTGGAACCATAATCTGCAGCCAACGTCCCAGCCAATTTGCCAATGCACCATTTGTGATAGAATCCCCCCCAAAACCTCTTTTAAGGCCTCCTTCGTTAGCTCCCTTGTCTCACGCCAAAACCAAAAATAAAACCCATGTGCTTCCCATGTTACTCGAACTTGAGTCCCTTGCCAAGACCCTCAAGTGGCGCCCCAAGCCACTCCACCAACCTGCCATTCATGCCATGAACCTTCACTAATTAATTTTAAGGCCCTCTTTTCTGGCCCCCCTTACCTTTAACGCCAAAAAGCCCAAAAAAATAAAACATTTCCCCCTTGTTGCTTCCACGGATCGAACCTCCTCCCTTGTTACCCCCCTTAGGCGCACCAAGCCACTTGTGCCAAGCCTATTCTTTGTGCCATAATTCGCCCAAATTTCTTTAAAGCCCTATCTCACCTAGCTCCCTCCTTTTAGGTACTTAAAAAGAAATTTTAAAACTAAGTCAGGCCTAGCTCGGGTTTAATTCTAGACCCCAAAACATGCCAAATAAATCATAAATTTTATTTCTTGAAGCCCACATGGAATTTATTTAAATTACAAATAACCCCTAATTCAGGGTGTTACAGGTAGGGTCCTAGAGAAGAGGAGGTGGGTCGCGAAGACCGCTTAAGGACCAAGCTCTCCCTAAATCCAATCCTAGACATGCATATGTCCATTGCCACACTCTAACCTAACGACTCGTCCACAAACATGCTTGATTGTTAAATTAAGTTTTATGATATTTAAGAGTTTATCAGAACTAGGTCTAGAGTCCATAAACCCTAGCATGCATTTCTAAAATCCCATAAGGCCCACTAAGCCTATTCATGTCCATATAACCCTTTAAACCCCATCATGTTTATATGGCCCATTAGGCCCAATCTTATTCAAATCACACCACCATATCATTCCATCATTAAATTTTAACATATCAATTCTTACCGATTTGGGCCCACGAGCTCAGCAAGCCCATTTAGCCCCTTTTGGCCCGGTCGGCCAAATAGTGGCTCGAGACCATGAGATCGCGCTCTCTTGGCCCCGGTAATCATATCGATGTTCCCACACGAATGTTCACACGCTCGTGTGGTTTCTGGCGCCAACCTTTTGGCTTTTCGGCTTTTTTGGCATTTTGACTTTTCAGGATTTCGGCTTTTGCCGATTTGTCGTGTGTGAAGTGTATGTACACACCTGGTTACTGTGATGTGCTACACTATCCTTAGCCTTAGCCTACAATCAATACCAATCTCCAAGTCAATACACACTTAAGTACAGTATTTACCCAAAAGCCTAAACCTTACCATAATCTTACTGTGTGCCACCGGTTTTAGTAGCCCTTCCTTAGCTACTATTCATGTAGATCTGCACCCACACAAATATTATCAAAGATCGAGTGACTCATATTCCACACAAGTCACCTCTACAAGCTATACTTACATTCGGCCACCACCACTAAAATGAGTACACTTACCTCCTTGCTAACAATCCTTATCACGTTTGTGATCTTTGAACCCTTCCCTTGTTAATACAAGGTTAACGACAAGTAGAAATTAGATAGCCCTTCGGATTTTAACAAAACACACTAAGGAGTTGACTGAGTACTTACCCTTTGATCCTGCGGCCTAGATAGCTACTGAACAAGATCCAATTTTTAATCACTTGATCAACAGACTTATCATGGAGGAAAGACAACAAAGAATCGACACAAACAGGGATTTCGGCAAATAGGGAAGATGGTATTTGGCAATGGAAAAAAAAGATGAGGGGAAGAAAAGAAAGAAAGATGGAAACTCAAAGAACCCTTCTGAGGAATTCGGCATCCCCTTTTATAGCCAAAGCCGAACTACCTTCCCCCCACAGTCCCATTCGGCACCAACACATCCACACCTCAATCCCCTATCTTTTCTCTCTTATCTTTACCTTAAATTTCTCTCCTGAACTCTCCCTTCCAGAGTCCACTCTAGTGCCACTACCTTCATTCCATATGCAAAAATAAAACCCCTTAATTTGCCACTCTTAAGCCTCGAACCTTGGACTCTCACCTGCTAGTACCGCCACCTTGTAGCTCCCCAAGTGACGCCATCTTACCACTGGACCACAGGCCCAACTGTGTCCTATTTTCCCCTTAATCTGCTTAAGAGGCCTAATACATGAGACTAGGGTCCACTAAGGCAAAAATTAATTTTTCCCTATGGTCTTCCCTATCCCTAAGACTTCAAATAACCCTCAAAGCCCACATGCTAATTGTCATTTTCTCGCTCACTTAAAATTTTTCTGAGACCTAAAGCCCAAAGCCCAATAGGCCCAATTCTATTTGGCCCAAATTTGGGGCGTTACACAATTAACCTTTCATAAACTCATTCTTAATTTCATCAACCACATAGGTTCCGAACGTACCTTAGCCAACACTTAGTTATCGATCACATATGCTACTCAATACTCAATACTTCATTTCGATCAACTTTCGTCACTTCATCTGTTCAATCGCACACTTAGTGCCCAAATCAATAGCTGAAACTTAATTAACATCGCACATTTAGTGCACCTATATTAAACCGATTTTAAATCGATATCGCACACACAGTGCCAACCACAAAGCCAAAGCTTATATTATTTCGCACACTCAGTGCTAATCACCTCGGTCACATTTTCGAATACGCACACTTAGTGCCACATAATTCGAGTCCTCACATAGCATTCACAATTAAATAATATCATACCATTCATTTCATAACCTTAAACATAGTTAAACACACATATTAAGTCCAAACATACCTCGGATGTCGAAATACCGAAACAGTCGATTAATCGAGCACTTTGTCTTTGCCTCGATCTCGATCTAAACCTCTTCTTTCTTGGTCTATACACATTCAAATTCAACTCATTCAATCACAAATTCATTAAATTTATTCCACACACACATATTTAGGGCATTTTACAAAATAGCCCTCACATTTTCACATTTCGACACTTTAGTCCCTATTTTATAAAATCATCAAATACACATAATTTTCTTCCACCCACGCCTAGCCGAATTATTCTAATGTCCATACAAATCCACACATTTCATTTATTCCACATTTTAGTCCCTCAATTTCTCATTTTCACAATTAAGCCCAAATTACTCAATTTCACTAAAAATTCAAAGACAAAATATGTTCATCCTTCACATAACTTTCATATTTCATCATTAACTATCACAATGCTCAAGCATTCATCAATGGCATATCTCAAAATCACCATTAAACTCTAAAATTAAAGCATGGGTTTGATAGTATGCTAAGCAACGATTACAAAAATGTAGAAATTATCAAAAACCGAAGTCAAAACTTCCCTTAATTAAGCTTAGCAATAACCGAACATTCAAAAGCTTAAAACCCTTGTTTCTTCATGAAGATGAACACTATGGCTATTCTTCAAGCTTTTGTTTTATTAAACTAAACATAATTATCAAATCCCCTTTTTACCCTTAATGAATTTATAATAAAACCATATATAAACTATGTCCAAAACTGTCCATTAGCCATCCACTATCTTAAAAATGGTTTAATTACCTCATAATACCTCCACATTAAAACGAAAAAAATAATTAGATACTTATAAATCAGCACACAACTTTTACATTTTACGCGATTAAGTTATTTTTGCTAATTAAGCACTCAAACAATAAATTTTTCACACAGAAATTTCATACAGACTTAATCACATGTTATAAACACAAAAAATAATATTAAAATATTTTTCTGATCTCGAATTTATGGCATCGAAACCACTGTTCTGACTGGGGTCTAAACCAGGCTGTTACACACAGTGCATGTAATGTATGAATGCGTAGACCCTATATCGATCAGAGCAGTGTAGGGTACATTATGAATAAGGAATGTACCGATTATAACATCTGGAGCGTCACCATCCTCTCGGCGACGAGCAACATAGACCAGTTGTAATAGCCTGATTTTGACCCTAATCGAAATAGTGGTTTCGGGACCACAAATCTGAGTTCGAAAAATATTTTAAAATTATTTTCCATGTTTATTATGTGTGAATTTTTTGTGTTAAATTTTCGTAATTTAATTTTTTCGTTTAGGTGCCCGATTAAATAAAAGGACTTAATCGCGTAAAATCTAAAAGTTACAAATTAAAGTGTAAAGTGCTTATTTGATAGTGGCTGTTTAATATTAGGTCCTTAAAGGGAAAATAGCCCATTCTAGCTATAGTGGACAGCATATGGTCTAAAATGACCTTAATTTATATGTTATAATTATTTATTATAAAAGGTTAAATAAGTAAATTAATAATAAACTAATATATGTTAAAATAAAACAAAAAACACTAGCTATTATCATCTTTAAGTGCCGAATATAGCAAAAGAAGAGGCTTTTATGTTCTTCAACATTTCGACAACTGTTTTGGCTTAATCCAAGGTTAGTTTTGTTTGGTTTTTGATAATTTTTATGTTTTTGAGATCGTTGCTTTGAGTACTTCAAAATCCATGTCTCAATTTTTTATTTTGGTGATGAATTTGTGTTTTTCCATTGATGATACCTTGTGGTTTTTGATGTTTGATGATGAAATATGAAATATATGTGTTAGATTGACAAGTTTTGTCTTTGAATTTTTGATGAAATTGAGTAATTTAGACTAAATTGCAAAAAATAAAATTTTGAGGGACTAAAATGTGAAATAAATGAAATGTGTGGGCTTGTATGAGGACTAGGAATATTTGTCCCTTGTATGGTGTACTCAAATTTTGTGTATTTTGTGTGAAATGTTAGGGGCAAAATTGTAATTTGCCTATTTATGTGTTTTTAGACTAAATTGAATAGAATAGTATTTAAAAAAAGCTTAATTTGAATATGTTTAGATCAAGAACCAAAGAAATTGGATTTGGATAGGTGAAAGACAAAAGTAGTCGATTAGCCGATTTCACGGTCGTCGACGTCCGAGGTAAGTCAATAAGAATTTAAATGTTGATATATATATATATATATATATGAATATATATCTGTTATGAAATGATTTAAATTATTTGAATTTTGAATGTTTATGGTCGAATGTGAGTATGGTTAACTGGCTATCTTCCGAGCTTGATTTGATCGAGATTCGACATCTGTAAGCCCCGTACGAACCTTAGGAATAGATAGGATACATATGTCATGACAGAGGATATCTGATACGTGTTATCGTGTAAGACCATGTCTGGGATGTTGGCATTGACTTGTGTTATCGTGTAAGACCATGTCTGGGACGTTGGCATCGTATTTGATTCATGTAAGACCCTGTCTGGGACAGTGGCATCGATATGTGATTACATGTAAGACCGCGTCTAGGACGTTGGCAGCTTCCGACTATCTGCGTATCCTTTTGAATTCCGAATGGTTCAACGGGCAAGTGTAAGTGAAGGCCAATGTGAAAATCGAGTTAAAAGGACTCAGGTATGTAAATTAAACTGTGTTATGAAAATTAAGGTAAGTTGAATGCTTAATTCATTGTATAAAAGTTAAAGTATGAGTATGTGAATTATGTATAAGTTTGTAATTTAATATATTCGGCCAAAGAGTTTTATATATGATTTTAATATTGAGTTTTGTGTAAGCTATTATGAATATGTTTAAGTTATCTATTTGATTTGTATATGAAAAGATTTAATGTTAATTTATACTCATACTTTGTATATGTGATTTAGCTTAATTGGTTGATATTAACTTGCTTATAACTTATTAAGCTTAAATAGCTTACTCTGTGCTTTTCTATTTACTTCTGTTTATAGATTTGGATATACATTACGAGCTCGGGGATCGTTAGCAAGACTATTCACACTATCGATAGTTTCCTTTGGTAATTTACTAAGTTGAAAATTTAATATATGACATGTATAGAATAGTAAAAGGTGGAATAGGAATTAAGTACTTTGTGATAACCCATAATTTACACATATTTTAACCCCATGCTTAGCTTAATTTTGGATGATTTTCCATTGGATTTGATGAATTCGATTCTCCTAATATCTTAAATTCATGTTTTATACTCAGGAAAGTTTAGGGAGTTGAAAAGAACGAGAAACGGGCCAAAAAGGGACAAAATTGGTCTACACGGCCTGGACCACTGCACACGGGTGGACCGCAAGGCCGTGTGTGGCAAGCTGGATCGAACACGGCCTGGGCTATCGACCACGAGCGTGTCTCTACCGACCCTAGGATGAATTCTATTCGAAATATGATACTTGTGGGCCAAGAAAGACATCTTGAAGCCTATATAAACACCCTAGGGGGCAACCTAAAAGGAGAGTTTGACAGGACGTCGAATAGAGGCCGAGCTGAAGGAGAAAATACTCCAAGACAGCCATCGGGAACAACTTAAGAGAAGGATCTCTATCAAGATAGAGAATTCCCCATCAAGTTCTTTAAAAGTTTTTGGGTTTTTCTTATGTTTTTTTTTTGTTTTTCCTCTTTTATGATGTTTCCCTCTTTTAGTATGAACTAAATCCATCAAATACCTGAGGGGATGAAACCTAAGATGAATCTTATTATTATTTGATTTATGAGATAAATACTTGTGCTTATTCTTAATTGTGAGTTCTTATTCTTGTTTTGATAATTCATGTTATTGATTCAAAATCGAATGTGCTTATTTAGTGGAGCAAAAGTCCCTGTCTAAGAGTAGATCAACACAATTAATCGGAGTTGATTGCAACCCTAGAGATAGGGTGATGAAAATTTGTCGGATTAGGGTCAAACCTAATAAGGGAATCCATAGATCGAGTTAATGCGACAATAGGGGTTTTAATTAGAAAGAGATTTCAATTAATCAACCTAGAATCAGTTGTTAGTAGCCTGGAAAGAGGTATTAATATAATTTAGGGATTTCTAAAAATTAAGCCAAGTGAATAAATCGCATGAATCAAAAGCAATAAGTGAAGTCTAGGTGGATTCTTCCTTAGGTATTGCCTATCTCATATAAGTTGTCTAAAAGTATTTTACCAAATTCGCTCTCCACCGTTTTCATAGTTAAATAAATTAGTTAGTTAATTTTAGATTAAAAACCAAATTTCTTTAATTATTAGGCTAGATAATAAAAAGATAGTTAATACTAGTACTTTTGGTTCTTGAGGATACAACTATACTACTGTTCGATATGTGCGCTTGCCTTTGTCGAAATAATAGTTAGTTTCGAGCTCCATCAAATTTTTGGCCCCGTTGCCGGGGACTAAGTTATTAGGAATGCTAAATTTTTATTACTTTTGCCATTCTTATTTTTTTATTTGCAATTTATTGTTATTTTAACTTGCTAATTTTGCTTTTCTTTGTTTCTGGCAGGTATCTCTAGTTTATGACTAGAACAAACCCGTCAGGACCCTTACTTTTTGGCAGTGTTATAGAAGGTACCGTTCGCAGAAACAGTAAGGAAATAAGGTGAAGCTTACAATACATAGAAGAAGAGCAAGAAGATGAAACCAATACTACCGAAGATATGGCTGATAATAATCCACTACCTCCTGTGGTTGCCGCAAATCCAGTGAATCAAAATCCTGCACCTCGTACGATGTATGATTATGCTAAACCTAATTTAACAGGAACTGAGTCAAGTATTGTTAGACCTGCTACAGTTGCAAATAATTTTGAACTGAAACCTAACACTATACAGATGGTTCAACAGTTTGTTCAGTTTGATGGTTTGCAGGATGAGGATCCAAACAATCACTTAGCAAATTTCCTACAATTATGTGATACCTTCAAAATTAATGGCGTTTTTGATGATGCCATTCACCTTTGGTTGTTTCCCTTCTCGTTAAGGAACAAAGCAAAACAGTGGTTGAACTCGTTACCACGAGGATCAATCACTACATGGGAACAAATTACCGAAAATTTTTATTAAAATATTTTTCGCTGGCTAAAACGGCTAAGTTGAGGAATGATATCTCTTCTTTTGTGCAGATGGATCTAGAGAGACTTTACAATGCATGGGAGAGATACAAGGATTTATTAAGAAGGTGCCCTCACCATGGGTTACCCTTGTGGCTACAGGTTCAAACCTTTTACAATGGTGTGAACCCTTCAACTAGGCAGTTAATTGATTCAGCCACCGGTTGAACCCTGAATAACAAGACTCGTGAAACGGCTTATGAGTTTATAGAGGAGATGTCACTGAATAACTCTCAGTGGCAAGTTACAAGGATAAGGCCAACAATAGTCGCCAGTGTTTTCAACCTCGACGCAATGAACATGCTATCAAACCAGGTAGAATTGTTAAATAAAAAGATTGATGGTTTGTGTGGTTCTTCGCAGGTAAATCCAGTGATGCAGTGCAATACAAACGGAGGAGAGACTATCAATACAAAGTACCCACCCTACAATCTTAGCATAGAAAGCAAATAGATGAACTATATGGGTAACAATTCTAGACCTCAAAATAACCCTTACCGTAACACTTACAATCCAGGTTGGAGGAACCATCCCAATTTTTCATGGGGTGGCCAAGGAAATCAGAGACAATAGCCCCCTCCAAGCTTCCAACAGCAACACTATCCTCAAGAAAAAAAGCTTAACCTTGAGGAAATACTAACGAAATTTTTCGCGGTGTCAGAAACCCGTTTCCAAAACACCAAAATAGCACTCAAAAATCAAGAAGCATCGATTCAAGGGATCAAGAACCAATTAGGACAACTTGCTAAGATCATATCTGAACAACCACAAGGTAGCTTGCCAAGTAACACTGAGACTAACCCAAAGGAGCAACTTCAAGCCATAGCTGCTCACGATAGTGAAAGGTTAGATGAACCAAAATTAAGGCAAGAGAATGTGGTAGAGGAAGATAAGGTTGAGGTAAGCCATAATAAACCAAAACCGGTAATTATAGAGTACCAACCTCGTGTGCCATACCCCGATACGATGAAGAAAGACAACACAGATGAACAATTCGATAAATTTCTTAAATTCTAAAGAAATTATATATTAACTTACCGTTTCTTGAAGCTCTTTAGTAGATGCCAGATTCAATGTAACGCCCTGAATTTGGGCCTAGAAGAATTGGGCCTATTGGGCTTTGGGCTTTGGATTTCTGAAAATTTTTTAAGTGAGCAAGAAAAATGACCATTGGCATGTGGGCTTTGAGGATTAATGAATTTGGAGTGTCTAGGGGTGTTGGAGATGTCCTGGGATCAAGTAAGGGTAAAGGAAAAATTTTGGTTTTAGCCTTAGGGAACAGTGACTTCAGTTAGTAGGCCTTTTTAATAAATGAAGAAGAAATAGGACACAAATGAGCTTGTGGTCCAGTGATAAGTGGCGTCACTTGGGAGCTATAAGGTGGCGTGTTGTAAGCTGAAGAGGTCCAAGGTTCGAGGCTTATGAGTACAATTTTGTGGAGTGTTTATTTTACTGTATGGACGGCCATAGTTGTGTTGGTTTTGGACTCTTGCCATGGAGAGTTTGAAGTAAACAGGTGTGTTGGATGTGGAGGAAATTTCGGATAAGATTAAGGTGTTATTAGGGAGAAAAGTCAGGAGATGAGAAGAGGGAGGAGTTGGTGCCGAATGGGACTGTGGGGGGAAGGTAGGATTTGGCTTTGGCTATAAAAATGGGGTGCGGAATTCATTGAAGGGTTCCTTGGGTTTTGTTATTTCTTCCTTTTCTCCCCCCTTAGCCGAATTCTTTCATTTACCGAAAAGAAAACCCATCATTCTTTTTGTCAAAATTCCTATTAGAGTTGTGTTCTTCTTCTTTCTCTGAAAGCCAAATTCTATTCTCTGCCAAATTACCATCATCCTTCCTTGCCGAAATCCCCATTAGTGTCGAATCTTTGTTGTTTTTCTCTATCACAAATCAGTTGGTAGCTACTCTCAGTCAAGGTTAAAAGCCGAATCTCGTTCGGTAGTTATTTAGGCCGTAGGATCTAAGGTTGGATTCAGTAAGTATTCTGTTAACTCCCCTTAGTATGTTTTGTTAAAAGCTGAAGGACGATTTAATTTTTCATTATCGGTGATATTGTATTAACAAGGGTAAGGATCGAAGATCACAAGCGTGGTAGGATCATTAGCAAGGGTAAGGATACTCAACTCTATTATTGTAACATCCTGAAAAGGGCCTATGCATTTTCGGTTTAATTGTATGAAATGACATGTCTTATGTGTTATGAATATATTTTGAACATTTTTGGAAACCTGGAAATGTGTGGAAATGTTAAGTTTAAAAGAGGGAAGTGAACATTTTTGGAAACTAAGAAAGGTAAGGAAATGATTTGGAAATGATTCAAAAGAGGAAAGTGAACATTTCTGGAAACTTGGAAATGTAAAGAAATGTCAAGTTTTAAGGTTTAAAAAGAGGAAATTAAGGCAAGGTGGCCTTAAGAAAATTAATAGGAGGAATTTGACACACAAACAGGCTCGGAAAAGTGGCCTGAAGATATCACTTAAGGCCCAGGTAGGTGACGCCACCAGCTATGCAAGTGGGCATGAGTTCGAGTCACTTGGGGAGCAAATAAAAAGAAGTTTTATTTTTGCTTCCAGAAGCAGAGAGGTGGACGGCATTAAGGCTCTTAAAAGAGAAGTTTTATTCTCTTTAAATTTTGGCTAAATAGAAGGATAAATGATGATTTATCTTAAATTATTTTCAAGGAGATAATAAGGGATTATTCTTTTAATAAAGTGATAATTAAAAGGATAAAGCTATCAAATAGAAGAGTGGTGGCCAAGTAAGGGACTCTAGCCTAGTAATTTTGGCTATAAAAGGAAGAGTAAGGCTATTCTTCATTCATTCTTTTCTCTTCAAGAAAACCTCTACCGAAATTCTCTAAAGTTTCTCCTCTTCTCTCTGCCGAATTCTCTCTGCCATATTCTCTTTTTCTCTTTTCTTTTCTTGTTATATTACAAACACAATCAAAATCCGAAGATACCAATAGCCCTAGTCGATTTCTCACTAAGCCTCAAGAGCCGAAATTGTTATCCACATCAAAGCCATAGCCGAATACTGCTAAGGGTTCAAGCAAGAGTTCCATCAAATTCTTTAGTAAGGGTAAGATTAGGTTAGATTCTCATTCTATTTCTTTTAAGGCTGTCAAAATTAAGATTCTAATACCCTTAATATCTGTTGCTGAAGAGATCTTTCGGGATTTACTAAGTGTCGACTACAAGGAAGGAGAAGTTCTTTTCTCGAAGGTACACCATAAGCCGCGTGTTCCCTAGTTATTCAGTGAGTTTCGGGATTTAAAATCCACAAGGTAAGTGTCTATAGCATTCGGCCAAGGCCTATTTTAGTAGTGAGATCTATTATTATGTGTTTTAAGCCGAAAACTAACAGATTCAAGGGATCTAGTGAGTAGCCGATTTCAAAGGAGAAGAATACAAGTTTTCGGAATTTGACTATAGTCAATTTGACAACAACGTAGGTTTTACGAATACAAATCCTACTAGGATTTGGTTTTATAGGCTTTATGCTAACATATTAAGGTTACCAAATGTAGGAATTGAGATCTAAAGTAATAGATCGATTTTTTCGGGATTTCAAGGAATTCGTTAAGCAAATCAGGTGTGTAATCCACACTAATTCTTAATATGTTTTATGGCAATATTTAATATGTGCATGTTTATATTCGTTAAGCAATATTTAATACTGTGTTACGGTACAAAGTACTCAGGTACGTTTCCTACTCATACTAGGATTACGAAATATGTTATATTTAACATGTGAAAGGTGACATGAATGTGAATTTAAGTATGATATGCATGATATGAATAAAATGGGGCATTCGGGTTATATGAGAAAGGGGAAGTGAATGTGCTGACTTCGGTCTCACTATCTGAATATGGTGGCTTCGGTCACATTATCTGAATGTGGTAACTTCGGTTACATTATCTGAATGTGGTAACTTCGGTTACATTATCTGAATATGGTGTCTCATGACACAATTATCTGGTGGCTATGCCACGAATTATATATGGGCGATGAGCACGTCGACTGCAGCGACTGCCTTCGATGGAGTGTAGAGGAAGGAGGGTTGACTTAGTAGTCCCCACGGTGTGCAGGTTGGTACGGGGATGTGTAGCGGATGGCATCTAGGTTTGGGTTCGGGATTGCATCATTACCTTGAATTATTATGTGAACATGATATGTATGGTATGCCTAAATCTATTAAATTTTAGTGTTGGTTGCACATTGAGTCTGTTTGACTCACCCCGTTAGGGAATATTTTTTCAGGTGATGAGCGGTAATGGACCAGGTCGGCAGGAGCTTAGGGATGGCCATGCACAGCAAGAAATCTATGATTTGGACTTTTATTTTCTTTAAGTACTTTGGTTTTAAATTTGGGTTAAATTTGATGTAATAAGGCCATAGTGAACTATTTTATTTCTGTCTTATTGTTTAATTATGTTTACAAATTTTTATTAAGTTAAAGATTAAGTAATTTATTTTTGAATATACTCTATATGTTTTATCACTTAAAAATTAAAAAGGGTTTTCAATATAAAATCGAATTCGTTTTCAACTCAAGCCCAACCCAAAACAATATTTTTTTTTAAATCGCACAAGTTTTTCCTAAGTCACAAAAGAATTTGAACCGGTTTTCTTGAGGAACATACCAAATCTGGTCAAAGCTCGTGGGCCGGGTTTGGGGTGTTTCAATTATGGTTGAAGTGAATGGCCAAATGTGTGGATGACTTGTGCGGATTACGAGTCACCCAAATTTTGATGGGTGTATGTGTGAGTGCAGATCTAGGGAACACTTGTGATTATTAGCGAAGGAAGGGCGATTAGAACCCGATGGCACACGGTAAGGTTTCAACTTTTGAGTAAATATTTTGATTAAGTGTGAGTGGTTGATTGAAGGTTGGTTGGTTGTAAGATCAAGGCTAAGGATAGAATAGCACATCGCGGTATCCAGGTGTGTATAAACACTACACACACATGATATCGGCAATGCCGAAAAGCTGAAAGTGGCTAAATGGGCCCGGTGGACCCTGAGGCTAAGTTTGACAAAATTGATTGATTTGGTTATATGAATTAAGTTAGTCATGCATGTTACATGATCTGGAATTGTTTGGAGCCTAATAGGCCATATGAATGAGATCTGGGCCTAATGGGCCATAAGGATGTGATTTGGGCTTAATGGGTTATATGAATGTGAAATGGACTTGATGGGCTTTATGGGGACGTAGACTAGTATGCTAGGGTTTTATGGACTTTAGGATTAGTACTGAACAACTCTTAAACCGTATAAGACTTTCTAATAATTAAACATGTCTGTGGACAAGTCGCTAGGTTAGAGTGTGGTAACGGGCATATGCATGTTTAGGATTGGATCTAGGGAGAGCTTGGTACTTAAGCGGCCCTAGCGGCCTACCTCCTCTTCTCTGGAATCCTACCTGATGCATAGTGCCTGTTCACTTTAGCTGCAAGAACTTGTTAATCGGCCAAAGTTCATAAATAAAACCCGAGAGGGACCAAATACCCCTAGATTTGTAAAATTACTAAAATACCCTTGATTTGAAAATAACCAAAATACCCTTAGTTTGAAAATTGCCAAAACATCCTTAGATTTGCAAAATCACTAAAATAGCCCCAAATTTGGAATTACCAGGATACCCTTGGTTTGTAGAATTACCAAAACATCCCTGATTTACAAAATTTCCAAAGTACCTCTATTTTGCAAAATTACCTAAATACCCCTGTAGAGTAGATTTATGGAAATACCCTTGGGTTGTGAAATGACGAAAATACCCCTATGTGATGTGTATGGGTTTTGTGGATGTTACTCATGTTCATGTTGCATTCATATGATATTCTGCTTAGGATGCATATGGGTGGGAATTATGGTTCGGAGGAAGATTGGAGGATCGCATAGTCGCTTGACGACCATGGATCCACCACTGGCTTTAAGCCCATTATATGATTAGCAGCTTTATTGCAACATTGATTAGTGCCGCTGTGAGTGCTACCTTTGGTGTGTAGAGGATGGGTGGGTCGATTTAGAAATTCCCACAGGTGTGTAGGGTTGGAAGGGAAATGGTGTGTAGCGGATGGATTTTTGGGAGGGTTTTGCATTACCTTGTCTGGCATATGATATGATATGATATGATATGATATGATATGATATGAGGTCATTGTGGGCTAAGGCCCAAGACCACCGATTTCGATAGAGCTTGTAACATCCCGAAATTGGGCCTAGTAGGATTGGGCTGATTGGGCTTGGGCTTAGGAGCGTTTAAAATCTTCAAGAATATGAGAATGGTGTTTTTGCAAATTGGATTTATTAGTTAAGTGGATTTGGAAGGTTACGAGGTTTTTATGAATTCTCGGGTTTAATTGGGTTTTAGGAAAAATTTGAGTATTTGTTGGCTACTTGTGTTAGCTCGGGTAGTATTGTTTGTGTGCTTAGCATAGCCTTATGAAGGTTTGGATTTATTTTATGAAGCTAGAATAATTCTTAGTATTGAAATTTAGTAAAGTGGATTAGGTGAACCTGACACTTAAGTTAATTTAAGTGTTAAATTCTAGCACATGAGGAGTTAGTGGCAATGTGGTTAAGATGCATGAAGGGTTGCTTGAGGGAAGAGGTTCGAGTAGCATGGGTTGCATTTGGAAGACTTTATTTTTATGTATCCTAACATTAAGTGTCGGCCAAGCTCTAATTATGGTAGGTTGGACTTTCAATTTTTATGGCAAGTTGAATATTAGTTTAGGAAAGCTTGTATTTTGGGATAAGAATCTTAAGATTTATGGAAGGATGGGGGGACAAAGGGCTTGGATGATGGAGAGTGTTTTGGAAACTATTCTAAGGCCATTAGTCCATGAATGTGGACAGCATGTGTGGCTAGGGGGGTGGCCGAATGTTGATAGGAAGTTAGGAGGGGATTGGTTGGCCAATTTTAGCATTTTGTGCACCATTTGGCATTTCTTCTTTCCTCTCCAAAATTTTCTTCCTTAGCCGAATGTACCTTAGGCATTAGGTGCAATTTTGCTTTTGGGTTAGCTCTCATTTTTGTTGGAACCAAATTCTATTTTCTTTCTTTCATTTTTCCTTTTGAAACCGAAACCACACTTAGCACTTTGTGCACTTTTCTTTTTCGGCAAACAAGGTGTTTGGCCGAACCTCTTTCGCCCATCTCTCTCTTTTCTTTCTTTTGATATTTGCTCAAAACCACATTTCCTTTTTACTTTCTCTTGGCCGAATCTTCTTCCTTCCCAAATCCCATTTCTTTCACTTTTACTCAAAGTTAAAAACATCCATCCTCATTCTATTTTCTCCTTCCATTTCCTTCTTTCTTTTATTTTCGAATCCTCCTTCTCCTATTTCATTTTCACTTTTATTTTCCTTTATTTTTCTCCACCATAGCCGAATCTTTTTTCTCTCTTTTGGTGTTGTCTTGGTCGAATATCCTCAAGGGTAGATTTTCTAAGTGTTCATCTATAATCGGTTTTGGAAGATAGGTAAGTGTCTTGGACGAATCTCTTTTCTATTTTCTCTATTGATTCTCATGAGGGCAAAAGCCAAATGTTGGGTATGTGATAGTAAGATTCTAACCATAGGAACTTATTTCTTTTAGGCTCTTCGAATTTTGGAAGCAATCGATTTTGGTAAGTCAAGTGGTAAGGTTTATGTTGGTTCTTTATTCTTTAAATGGATGTAAAGCCGAAGGCTATGGTGATTAAGGCTTTTTGTTGGTCGAATGGTCTATGGTAATGATCTAAGTATTGGCCGAATGTAGGGCAAGGAAATCTAGTGTGGTAGATCGGGTCTTCGGGATTTAGTGATTTCGCTATTATCAGGTGTGTACCTTACACACTTCATAACTCGGTAATGTATATATATATATATATATTTAAATATACTAATCATGTTATTAAAGTCGAAAACTATGAGATCTTGATATGATACCTTGATGGGTATGAGCAAGGATTCGGGTAAGTCCGTTTCGATATGATTCTTGCAATATGATGTATGATGATACGATTTATGATATATTTGTTATGTGATTCCTAATAAAGCATGTTGACATGATTTGTATAAATGTTACATTGGTTTGGGTGATATGAGAGGAGGGGGAAGGATTTGATATCCGTGTCTTTGGGACACCAGAGGTTTGGCACCTCATAGCAACTCGTCCCAGTAGCTTAGTACCACCGTGGGTTGGCCCCACATTTGATGTATTGGGATTGTCGCCCGTGATTTGGTATCACACGTGGGTTGGCCCCACACCTGGATCGTTGATATTTTGTGTCTTTGGGACACCTGAGGTTTGGCACCTCATAGCGACTCGTCCCAGTGGCTTAGTACCACCGTGGGTTGGCCCCACATTTGATGTATTGGGATCGTCGCCAGTGATTTGGTATCACACGTGGGTTGGCCCCACAACTTGATTATTCGTGACTTTTGGTCACCAGTGGTTTGGCACCACATTATTGGATATCGTGACTTTAGGTCACCAGTGGTTTGGCAGCACCAGTGGTTTGGTACCACACGGGGTAGAAAAGGAGTTATGGATGGCTAGGTTGGGTGCATTATATATATATATATATATATATATATTGCTTGGTTATGAATTGTGTAAGAATGTTGCATTAACCGGGGGAAGGATTTATGCACTGAGTCTTGGTGACTCACCTTCTCCCTTATCTTTTCAGGTGATTCGTAAAATCGCGGATGAGGAGCCGGATGAACTCGAGGAGGCCATGCAATAAAATTCAATTTTATATGATCTTCGATTTGGGTACTTTATTTTATTTTAATTTGGTTTATATCTTTATTTGGACTTGTAATAAGGCCTTTTTAATTATGTTTGTATCATTATATGTGTTGGACTTGTTTTAAATATGGCTTAGCAATTACATGGTTGATATATTAATTTGAGCACAAAGTTTTCTAAACTACAAAACGAAAAAGTTTTCAAAATCTTACCATCGGGTAATAAAAATCGTTTGATAGTAAAATTACAACTTAAGTGTTTTCGTTAACTTAAATGATTTCCAAATTGAATTTTCTACTCTAAAATGCAAACGGTTTTCAAAGTAAATTATCAGCTTTTAACTTATTATACACCTGATTTCTACAAACATGGAATAACAAAGAGTTTTTCACTAAAAATTTAATCGGTAACACAATTCTTTTCAAAATGTTTTCCTCTGTGGCATGCCAGATTCGGTCATGGCGTATTGACTGGGTTTGGGGTGTTACAAATTGGTATCAGAGCTAAGTTCAAAAGATTGGCTGTGGGCCCAAGGCCCAAAATGATTTAAAGTATGGTCTTAAAATGTTTTTGTTTAAAATTATATGATTTGAAAGGCATGGCACCGAGTCTCCGGCACCGATCCGCCCGGGTAAGTATTTCAAAACTGTTGATTTTGATGATATGATGATGATGGTATGACTGTATAGTAGTAGGAACTACTCTAGAGACCCAAACTATAGGTTGGATGTACTCGTAAAACAACTTCTTATTAAAATTATTCATAAAAATGCGCTTTAAAGATAGTGGAATAATGACTAATGCATAAAACTTTTAAATCAGATAAGTCGAGACTTTAGACATGAGTTCTAGGATCATGGTCGTCGTGGATGTGGTAAAAACCGAGGTGCTAGGGCTAGATCTTCGGCACTGAGGCATATTTCCGTAAAGGAGGCGTTAGCATCGCTAGTGGCTGAGATAGGGTCTCATGTTCAAGTTGGGATTGATGAGCTGACTCAGATAGTTAAGGAAGTTTTGGAAGAGGTTAAAGGAATCGGTGAAGCACTTCGAGTTGGGTGTGTGGACTGTAAGAAGAATAGAGATCACGGTTCTCTAGGGTCACAATCTCGTTATGTAAAGCATGTCAAGGCACGACCAAACTATCCGGCTTGTGATTTTTTTGCAAGAGGCGTCATCCGGGAGAATGCTGGAGGAGGTTAGGAGCATACTTGAGATGCGGGTCTAAGGAGCATAAGACTCGGGATTGTTTCCTCACTCTCAAGTCAGATATGTTTTGGTTGGAAGTTATGATTGAATGTAGGAAAATTTTTGGTATAAGTGGTAGATAACGGTTTGCTATTGTGGCTAGATGTTTGATTGTGTGAAAAAAGGATTCAAGATTTTGTTAAAAAGTACATTGTTTTTATTTTAGAATCAGAGTGCGCAGCGTGAGCGTATTGTTGTAAGTTGGGATGTATGACTGTCAATTGGTTGGAAATTTTGAGGACGAAATTTCTTTAAGGAGGGTAGAACTGTAACATCCAGAAATTGGGCCTAGTAGGATTGGGCCGATTGGGCTTGGGCTTGGAGCGTTTAAAATCTTCAAGAATATGAGAATGGTGTTTTTGCAAATTGGATTTATTAGTTAAGTGGATTTGGAAGGTTACGAGGTTTTTATGAATTCTCGGGTTTAATTGGGTTTTAGGAAAAATTTGAGTATTTGTTGGCTACTTGTGTTAGCTCGGGTAGTATTGTTTGTGTGCTTAGCATAGCCTTATGAAGGTTTGGATTTATTTTATGAAGCTAGAATAATTCTTAGTATTGAAATTTAGTAAAGTGGATTAGGTGAACCTGACACTTAAGTTAATTTAAGTGTTAAATTCTAGCACATGAGGAGTTAGTGGCAAGGTGGTTAAGATGCATGAAGGGTTGCTTGAGGGAAGAGGTTCGAGTAGCATGGGTTGCATTTGGAAGACTTTATTTTTATGTATCCTAACATTAAGTGTCGGCCAAGCTCTAATTATGGTAGGTTGGACTTTCAATTTTTATGGCAAGTTGAATATTAGTTTAGGAAAGCTTGTATTTTGGGATAAGAATCTTAAGATTTATGGAAGGATGGGGGGACAAAGGGCTTGGATGATGGAGAGTGTTTTGGAAACTATTCTAAGGCCATTAGTCCATGAATGTGGACGGCATGTGTGGCTAGGGGGGTGGCCGAATGTTGATAGGAAGTTGGGGGGATTGGTTGGCCAATTTTAGCATTTTGTGCACCATTTGGCATTTCTTCTTTCCTCTCCAAAATTTTCTTCCTTAGCCGAATGTACCTTAGGCATTAGGTGCAATTTTTCTTTTGGGTTAGCTCTCATTTTTGTTGGAACCAAATTCTATTTTCTTTCTTTCATTTTTTCCTTTTGAAACCGAAACCACACTTAGCACTTTGTGCACTTTTCTTTTTCGGCAAACAAGGTGTTTGGTCGAACCTCTTTCTCCCATCTATCTCTTTTCTTTCTTTTGATATTTGCTCAAAACCACATTTCCTTTTTACTTTCTCTTGGCCGAATCTTCTTCCTTCCCAAATCCCATTTCTTTCACTTTTACTCAAAGTTAAAAACATCCATCCTCATTCTATTTTCTCCTTCCATTTTCTTCTTTCTTTTATTTTCGAATCCTCCTTCTCCTATTTCATTTTCACTTTTATTTTCCTTTCTTTTTCTCCACCATAGCCGAATCTTTTTTCTCTCTTTTGGTGTTGTCTTGGTCGAATATCCTCAAGGGTAGATTTTCTAAGTGTTCATCTATAATCGGTTTTGGAAGATAGGTAAGTGTCTTGGCCGAATCTCTTTTCTATTTTCTCTATTGATTCTCATGAGGGCAAAAGCCAAATGTTGGGTATGTGATAGAAAGATTCTAACCATAGGAACTTATTTCTTTTAGGCTCTTCGGATTTTGGAAGCAATCGATTTTGATAAGTCAAGTGGTAAGGTTTATGTTGGTTCTTTATTCTTTAAATGGATGTAAAGCCGAAGGATATGGTGATTAAGGCTTGTTGTTGGTCGAATGGTCTATGGTAATGATCTAAGTATTGGCCGAATGTAGGGCAAAGAAATCTAGTGTGGTAGATCGGGTCTTCGGGATTTAGTGATTTCGCTATTATCAGGTGTGTACCTTACACACTTCATAACTCGGTAATGTATATATATATTTTTAAATATACTAATCATGTTCTTAAAGTCGAAAACTATGAGATCTTGATATGATACCTTGATGGGTATGAGCAAGGATTCGGGCAAGTCCGTTTCGATATGATTCTTGCAATATGATGTATGATGATACGGTTTATGATATATTTGTTATGTGATTCCTAATAAAGCATGTTGACATGATTTGTATAAATGTTACATTGGTTTGGGTGATATGAGAGGAGGGGGAAGGATTTGATATCCGTGTCTTTGGGACACCAGAGGTTTGGCACCTCCAGTGGTTTGGTACCACAATATTATTTTGTGTCTTTGGGACACCAGAGGTTTGGCACCTCATAGCGACTCGTCCCAGTGGCTTAGTACCACCGTGGGTTGGCCCCACATTTGATGTATTGAGATTGTCGCCAGTGATTTGGTATCACACGTGGGTTGGCCCCACACCTGGATCGTTGATATTTTGTGTCTTTGGGACACCAGAGGTTTGGCAACTCATAGCGACTCGTCCCAGTGGCTTAGCACCACCGTGGGTTGGCCCCACATTTGATGTATTGGGATCGTCGCCAGTGATTTGGTATCACACGTGGGTTGGCCCCACAACTTGATTATTCGTGACTTTTGGTCACCAGTGGTTTGGCACCACATTATTGGATATCGTGACTTTGAGTCACCAGTGGTTTGGCACCACCAGTGGTTTGGTACCACACGGGGTAGAAAAGGAGTTATGGATGGCTAGGATGGGTGCATTATATATATATATATTGCTTGGTTATGAATTGTGTAAGAATGTTGCATTAACCGGGGGAAGGATTTATGCACTGAGTCTTGGTGACTCACCTTCTCCCTTATCTTTTCAGGTGATTCGTAAAATCGCGGATGAGGAGCCGGATGAACTCGAGGAGGCCATGCAATAAAATTCGGTTTTATATGATCTTCGATTTGGGTACTTTATTTTATTTTAATTTGGTTTATATCTTTATTTGGACTTGTAATAAGGCCTTTTTAATTATGTTTGGATCATTATATGTGTTGGACTTGTTTTAAATATGGCTTAGCAATTACATGGTTGAAATATTAATTTGAGCACAAAGTTTTCTAAACTACAAAACGAAATAGTTTTCAAAATCTTACCATCTGGTAATAAAAATCGTTTGATAGTAAAATTACAACTTAAGTGTTTTCGTTAACTTAAATGATTTCCATATTGAAGTTTCTACTCTAAAATGCAAGCGGTTTTCAAAGTAAATTATCAGTTTTTAACTTATTGTACACCTGATTTCTACAAACATGGAATAACAAAGAGTTTTTCACTAAAAATTTAATCGGTAACACAATTCTTTTCAAAACGTTTTCCTCTGTGGCATGCCAGATTCAGTCATGGTGTATTGACCTGGTTTGGGGTGTTACAGGGCTTAGGCCCAATGTGAATATTTGTATGTTGATTTGATTGCCAAGGGTTGTACATGCTGAGTTTCGAAACTCACACCCTTTATTTAATGTTTTAGGTAATCCTCAGTATACGACTCGACGTGGGAGAGGAATCTGAGATGGCCACACTACAAGATGTTTAAATTTTTATTTTTATTTATTTGTTTCAAAGGACATGGTTTTAGTTGCTTTACTTTCGTTGGATGTAATAAGGCCTTGTACTTTGATTTGATTTTAGATTTTGGTTTTTGATGTTTTAACTGTTTACTTAATGATTAAACTTAAGTAATTTTCTTATGCTTAAACTTGGTTTCCGAAATACTTAAAGCTATAAAATAGGCTTTTATAATTACTTAACAAGACTCATGGCTTTTGGGCTTTTGGGCTCTAAAATTTAACTTAGCAAAATCGTTTTGAAATATGCCTTTGATGTGACACCCCGGATTCGGGCCTAACTTCTAGGCCGGGTTTGGGGTGTTACATTCAAGGAAATTTTTAAAAGAACTTTTAACAAACAAACGGAGGTTAGAAGATACATCGCATGTGGAGCTAAATGCAGTGTGCTCAGTAATTTTGCACAATAAACTACCACGAAAGTTAAAAGACCTAGGGAGTTTTACAATTCCATGCTTAATTGGTAGTTTATCTGCTAATAATGATTTAGCTGATTTAGGGGCAAGCATAAATGTTATGCCTTATAAAATGTTTAAACAACTAGGTCTAGGGAAACCCAAACAAACTAGGATGAGCATTCAATTAGCTGATAAAAGAATTCCTAGGGGAATAATCGAAGATGTACTAGTAAAAATTGATAAACTCATTATTAGTCCAACGTGCCTATCTTTCTAAGGATTTCATCCATAATTCAGGAAGTTTCACCTCTCTCCCTCTCTCATGATTTCTTACTATATTGTTATTATCCATCTTTGTACATTGAGGACAATGTACATCTTAAGTGTGGGGAGGTTATTGATTTCTTTACCAGAAAATCCATGAATTATGTCTTGTTCTTAAAGTAATGTTCTCATATTTACTATTAGAATGAAACTTCTATTGATTTATGATTTTCATTGATATGTTTCGGATTAAGTCATAGGTAAATGTGCATTGATGGTTTAAACTTTAAGATATTAGAGAATCAAGCATGATAAGTCTATCATTGTATTAAAAAAAAACTGAAGATTTATTCATTATTAGTGAGTATGAGCTGAAACTGTTAAATTCACATCTTTAGAAGAAGCTCATGTTATTAATGTAATCATTCATTATTAGTTCATTGTTTCTAGTTAGGTAATTTGTCAATTCAATCTTGATTCTAACCTTCTAATTTAGCCTGTATTCACACCTTTAACCCAAGCCCCATTAGGACCTTTTTTAAGACCTTTTGATTTGTGTATCATCTCATTTTATAGTGGTGGAGATTTGATTTTCACGCAAGCCTATGGGATTCACTTTTCATGTTCGACTTTTTGAGTGCTTAATTTGAACCTTAAAACACCTTGAGTGATTTGAGTGAATCTTTAGTGAGGATGCCAATTCTTGTCTGTTTTGAATCAGAGGTAATTATTTGGGTAAGGGGAAACACCTATGTTTTCGTGCTATAAAAATTTATGACTTAGATTGTTTGAATCTTTAAGGCTCTTTTAGTTAAATTATCAATGTATGAATTATCTATGAATTATGATGAAACATTATCGATGATCATTATGAATTAAGGAAGTTAATTTTAATTGTGAGTTGAGAATTTTGCTTGAGGACAAGCAAAAGCTTAAGTGGGTGATATTTGATAAACCATAATTTACATGATAAATCATAATATATACATAGTTTAATCCCACATTTGGCATACTTTTGGATGATTTATCCCTTGAATTGTGGAATTTGATGCCCCTAGTCCTTTAATTTCATGTTTTATACATAAGAGAGCATAGGAGGAAGAAAAGAAGGAGAAACGGGCCAAAACAGAGAAAATGGGCCAAAGTAAGAAATCCACATGGCTGGAGTTAACCACAAGGCTGTGCCACTTTAGCAGACTCGAACACAGCCCAGGGCTCGATTCACACGAGCATGTCCTTGCCGTCACCCATTTTAATTTCACTCGAATTAGGATACTTGTGGGCCAAGTAAGGTATCCTGAAAGCCTATATAAACACCTTAGAGGGCAACCAAAAAGGAAGAGTTCGACAAAAGGCCTCTATCAGGGCTTTTAGCAGGAGCAAAGCTAGAGAGATCTGAATACAGGGAATTACTCGAAGCAAGCCAATTGATCCACCTCAAAAGCCGGAATCACGCTTAAGACTGAAGATCTTCCCTTCAATTTCCTTCAGGGGGTTTTAGGGTTTTTCTTTATGTTTTGTTATTTAATTTCTTCTGAGATGTATTCTTTTCTAAACATGAACTAAATTCCTCAAATACCTGAGGGGGATGAAACCTAAGACGGATCTTGTTATTGTTTTCTAAACTGTATGATAAATACTTGATTTGTTCTTAATTATGTGTTCTTAATTCTTGTGTTAATATTTCAGGATATTGATTCAAGTATTGATGTGCTTATTCAGAGGAGCAAAAGTCCCTATTTAAGAGTAGATCTAGCATAGTTAAGCGGAGTTGATCGCACTCCTAGAGATAGGACGACGAAAATCTGTCGGATTAGGGTTAAACCTAATATGGGAGTCCATAGATCGAGTTAATGCAACACTAGGGGTTTTAATTAGAAAGAGATTTCAATTAATCAACCTAGGGTTAGACGTTAGTAGCCTTGAGAGAGATATTAATATAAATTAGGGAATCCTACGGATCAAGTCAAGTGAATAAATCGTCTGGTTTAGAGTTAAATAACAAGTGAAGTCTAGGTGGATTCTTCCTCGGGTATTGTCTAAATCAATTGGTTTTCTCAGAATTATTTTCCCAAGTCATTCTCTGTGTCTTGGCATCCTTAGCTTAGTAATTAGTTAGATAAACATTAAATTCCTTTCATTTTAGGCTAAATAATAGAAAGAAAGTCAGTACTAGTACTTTTGGTTCCCTTGGGTTTGACATTCCGGTCTTGCCACTAAGCTATACTACTGTTCGATAGATGCGCTTGCCTCAATCGTGGTGATAGTTAGTTTCTAGGCTCGATCATTCATTATATAAATATTAAAACTCTCAGACACACGATCAAGTCTTTGGCGTCGTTGCCGGGGAACTGAAATATTAGGAACACTCAATTTTTATTACTTTAGCCATTATTTATTTATTTTTTTATTTCTTTCTAATTTTTAGTTTTAGTTTTTTTTAGTTTTCTAATTTCTCTCTATTATTTATTCTGATAGGTTTTTCTAGTTTATGACTAGGAGGAACCCGTCAGGACCCTTGATTTTTGACAGTAATATAGAAGGTATCGTTCGCAGAAACAGAAGAGAAATAAGGTGAAGCTTACAATACATAGAAGAAGAATAAGAGGACGATACCAATACTACTGAAGAGATGGCTGATAACAATCTGCTACCTCCTATGGTTGCCGCAAACCCGATGAATCAAAATCATGTTCCTCGTACTATGTATGATTATGCTAAACCTAATTTAACAGGAACTGAATCAAGTATTTTTAGACCTGCTATTGCTGCAAATAATTTTGAACTGAAACCTAACACAATTCAGATAATACAACAATTTGTTCAGTTTGATGGTTTGCAGGATGAAGATCCAAACAATCACTTGGCAAACTTCCTAGAATTTTGCGATACTTTCAAAATAAATGGCGTTTCTGATGATGCCATTTGTCTTCGGTTGTTTCCCTTTTCATTGAGGAACAAAGCTAAACAGTGGTTGAACTCGTTACCACGAGGATCAATCACTACATAGGAACAAATGACCGAAAAATTATTGATAAAATATTTTCCGCCGGCTAAAACGGCCAAGTTGAGGAATGATATCTCTTCTTTTGTGCAGATGGATTTAGAGACACTTTACGATGCATGGGAGAGATACAAGAATCTACTAAGGAGGTGCCCTCACCATGGGTTACCTTGCGGCTACAGGTTCAAACCTTCTATAACGGTGTGAACCCCTCAATTAGGCAGCTTATTCATGCAGCTACCGGTGGAACCCTTAACAACAAGACCCCTGAAGCGGCTTACGAATTTATTGAAGAGATGTCACTGAATACCTATCAGTGGCAAGTCATGAGGACAAAGCTGACAAAAGCAACCAGTGTTTTCAACCTCGACGCAGTAACCATGCTATCAAATCAAGTAGAACTTCTTAGTAAGAAAATTGATGGTTTGTGTGGTTCTTCACAGGTACATCCAGTGATGTAGTGAGATACAAATGGAGGAGGGATGAGCAATACAGAATATCCACCTTACAACCTGAGCGCTGAAAATGAGCAAGTTAACTATATGGGTAATAATTTTATACCTCAAAATAACCCTTATAGTAATACTTACAATCCAGGTTGGAAGAACCACCCCAATTTCTCATGGGGTGGTCAAGGAAATCAAAGACAACAACCCCTCCCAGGCTTTCAACAGCAACCCTATCCACAAGAGAAGAAGCCGAACCTTGAGGAGATGCTAACAAAATTTATTGCTGTGTCAGAAACCCATTTCCAAAACACCGAGACAGCACTCAAAAATCAACAAGCATCGATTCAAGGGATCGAGAACCAATTATGGCAACTTGCTAAGCAGTTCTTTGAACGATCACAAGAAAGCCTGCCAGCAACATTGAAACTAACCTGAAGAAGCAACTTCAAGCAATAACGGCTCGCGATAGTGAAGGGTTAGATGAACCAAAAGTGAGGCAAGAGAATGTGGTAGAGGAAGGTAAGGTTGAGGTAAGCCATAATAAACAAAAACTGGTAATCACAGAGTACCAACCTCACATGCCATACCCCAATGCGATGAAGAAAGACCATGCAGATGAACAATACGGTAAATTTCTTAAACTTTTAAAGAAATTACATATTGACTTATCGTTTCTTGAAGCTCTTTCACAGATGCCAGATTCAAGGAAATTTTTAAAAGAGCTTTTAACAAATAAACGAAAGTTAGACGAGGAGTCGCATGTGGAGCTAAGAGCAGTGTTCTCAGCAATTTTGCAAAATAAACTACCACAAAAATTAAAAGATACAGGGAGTTTTACAATTTCATGCTTAATTGGTAGTTTATCTGTTGATAATGCTTTAGCTAATTCAGGGGCAAGCATAAATATTATGCCTTATAAAATGCTTAAACAGCTAGGTCTAGGGAAACCCAAACAAACTAGGAGGAGCATTCAATTAGCTGATAAAACTATTAGAATTCCTAGGGGTATAATCGAAGATGTTCTAGTAAAAATTGATAAATTTGTATTCCCAGTAGACTTTGTCGTTTTAGACATGGATGAGGACAATAATATCCCTTTAATTTTAGGAAAACCCTCTTTAGCAACTGCTAGGACTAAAATTGATGTTGGTACAGGTGAACTCATACTTCGTGTAGGTGACGAGACAATCACTCTTCAGGCTCTTGACTCGGCCAGGACATCAAGTAATAAAGGTGAGAACATACATTCTATTGATAACCATTCGGTTCAACCTTCTTTTCAGGAAGCACCACAAAATTACACAACTGAGCCATACACTAGACCTCATGCCAACAAAGAAATAACTTATGAGGAACGAAGGCTTCAAATCGATGAACTAGACGAGTGGAAAACACATTTCAAGGAGAAATTCACAAAGCAGAACTAAAGCAAAAGCATGTCAAACTTAAGGATGAGCCAAACAAATTTAAGATCGAAGATCAGGTATTGTTGAATAAAATAGACCCTCGGATCGCCACTTCAGACCTTGATAGGAATGAAGAAATCCCTTTTGAGGTACTGAATATCTTCTCATATGGAAAAGTCGAGGTAACTAATCCCAAGTTCGGCACTTTTAAGGTAAACACTACTCGACTCGAACTATATAGTAATCATAGAACTTATAGCAGGGGTGAGGAGTTTCAACTCCTCAAACCACCATGAATGTGTGAATGAGAGGTAAGTCTAGCTTAAGACTTTCAACGAGCGCTTCTCGGGAGGCAACCCGAACACTAACCCCATTAATTTTCATATTTTTATTTTTATTTTTACTTTTAGCATCCAACTACAAACTAACCAAATTAATGAAACATAGTCTTCCCTACCACACGGCCTTACAGACGAGAGTGGCCGTGGCCGTGGCCATGTGGATACTACGGATTTACACACCGGCGTGGCAGAGATAGTACGAACCAAGGACAAAAAATCTCCAAACCACGAGCAGCGATAAAATGCCAAGGCCGTGTGATACGGTCGTGGTCAATACTGATTTATCAACATGGGCGTGGTGACCACTACACGGGCGTGGGAGAAACGAACGAAGCACAACACGGCCGTGCAATACAGCCATGTGACCTAACACGCCCATGGTACATGGGCGTGGGAAGCCACCGGATCCCTATTTCTATATAAACCCCTTTTTCTGCTCATTTTCTCCACCAAACCCCTTTCCTCTCAACCCTAGCCATCATAGTTTTTCTTCCTTTTTCACCATCCTTACCACTATCACTCAATGCCAAAAGGCAAGGCCAACACTACCATTCCCATGTCGAAGAAGCGAAAGGACCCTAGCACAGTCTCCCCATACGAGACCAATCTACATGAGTTCATGCCGGCCCCTTCATTTATCCAACAAGCCAAGGACATTTGAGTCCATTTAATTTTTATTTTTCTTTTTGTTCTTCTTTATTTTCCTTCCCTTTTTCTTTCTTGTGCTTAATTTATATTATTATATTTTAATTTCTATCATTTAGGTTCAAAAGGCTGTTAGGGAATCACCACACCACAGCCATAGAAATCACCCCCACCTCGCGAACCATCTAATGCTAAGGACTTTTAAGTCCATTGATCTGTTCTTTTAATTTTATTTTAATTTTTACACTCTTTCTTTTTATCTTTCTTGTCTTTAAATACATAATTAGTATATTTTGAACTATTCTTATTATTTCCTGGCAATTTCTTCACGAGTTACCCAATTTCTTCATCTAGCGCATTGATTGTTGGCGGCCACCATACCACCACCAAAGATGCCTCCTCCAACTTATCCTACACCTCCGAATCAAGTTTCTACACTTCCAACTCAAGGAATCCATCCAAAATTCAGGAATTTTCCCCTCTCCCTTTCTCTCTTAATTTAATGCTATTAATCTCTAGAATATCTATCTTTTTATATTAAGGGCAATGTACATCTTAAGTGTGGGGGGTGAATTTTAAGCCCTAACTTTTTGCATTATTCTCAAATCCTTGAATTTTGTTGAACAATTTCTGATTGATTTATGATTTTTATTGATATGTCTTGAAATAAAACATAGGCAGTTGTGCATTGATTGTTCAAACTTGAAGGCTTTAGAAAATCAAGCATGATAAGTTGATTTTTGAAAATAAAAAAATTTGCTAGGTTGTTTTCCCAAGTTTAGGTATTATCTTGAAGTTTGAAGTTCACAAGGTTGACATCAAAAACCAATAATTTCTGTGAGATTTTGAGCCTTTAGAGCATACATTCTTTCGTGCTCACTTTTGTTGTTACTTTTAGTGAGTTAATATTGATATGTTATTCTAGAATTTGCTTCGATTATACATGTCGAGACCACATTTTTTATTTGATATACTGAGATGATAAATGAACCTAGGATTTAACCCACTTACTTCCCAAAAGGCCTACCTTCATAATTAACCCCTAGTGAACCCCTTTGATCCTAATTATCTGTTTCTTGATTTTCCTTAATATTAACCCAAGACTTAGTCTTTTTGATTCATTAAAGAATTTTTCCTATTCTATTAACCTTTTTATCGAGGTTTGATTTGAGAAGTTGCCTAACTATGTTTTCCATTTCATTTGTTAAATTCTTATTATTGTACATGATTTGTTCTAAAAAAAATTGAAAGTATTATTAGTTCTATGTTTTTATGAGCTTAAATAGTAAATCTCACATCTTTAGAAGAAGCTCGTATTATTAATGTAATTATTCATTATTAGTTTATTTTTCTAGTTCGCTAATTTGTCAACTCGATTTCGATTCTAACCTCCTCTTCTAGCCTATGACCGCGCCCCCTAACAAAGCTACATTACAACCCTTTTTAAAGACCTTTTGATCGATGTATCATCTCAATTTATAGTGGTGGAGATTTGATTTTCATGCAAGCCTATGGTAATAACTTTTCATGTTGACTATTGAGTGCTTAATTTTTTGTCCCTTAAACATTTATGAGCGATTTCAGTGAATCCTTAGTGAGGATGTTAACTCTGTGATATTTTGAATCAAAGGTGATTACCAAGATAAGAGGGGATACCTATGTTTATCATGAATAAAATGCTCAAGTTGGATTGTTTGAAACTCTGATGTTCTTTTAGTTGAATTTTCAATGTATGATTACCTATGGATTATTTCAAAACATTATTGATAGGAGTTATAAGTTGAGAAGAATGAATTTTAATCGTGAGTTGAGGATTTTGCTTGAGGACAAGCAAATGCTTAAGTGTGGGGGTATTTGATAAACCGTAATATATACATATTTTAATCCCACATTTGGCATACTTTTGGATGATTTATCCCTTGAATTGTGGAATTTGATGCTCCTAATCCTATAATTTCATGTTTTATACTTAGGAGAGCATAGGAGGATGAAAAGAACGAGAAACAAGCCAAAAATGGTGAAAATAGGCCAAAGTAAGAAATCCACATGGCCTAAAGTTCGCCACATGGCCGTGCCACTTTAGCAAACTTGAACACGACCCAGGGCTCGATTCACACGGGCGTGTCCCTATCGTGACCCATTTTAATTTCACTCGGATTAGGATACTTGTGGCCAAGTAAGGCATCCTGAAAGCCTATATAAACACTTTAGAGGGCAACCTAAAAGGAAGAGTTCAACAGAAGGCCTCTATCAAGGCTTTTGACAAGAGCAAAGTTAGAGAGAGCCAAATACAAGGAATTACTCGAAGAAAGCCAGTTGATCCATCTCAGAAGCCGGAATCACGCTCAAGACTGAGGATCTTCCCTTCAATTTCCTTCAAGTGGTTTTAGGGTTTTTCTTTATGTTTTGTTATTTAATTTCTTCTGAGATGTATTCTTTTATAAACAAGACCTAAGATGGATCTTGTTATTGTTTTCTGAACTGTATGATAAACACTTGATTTGTTCTTAATTATGTGTTCTTAATTCTTGTGTTAATATTTCAGGATATTGATTCAAGTATTGATGTGCTTATTCAGAGGAGCAAAAGTCCCTGTTTAAGAGTAGATCTAGCATAGTTAAGCGGCGTTGATCGCACTCCTAGAGATAGGAAGACGAAAATCTTTCGGATTAGGGTCAAACCTAATATGGGAGTCCATAGATCGAGTTAATGCAACACTAGGGGTTTTAATTAGAAAGAGATTTCAATTAATCAACCTAGGGTTAGACGTTAGTAGCCTCGAGAGAGGTATTAATATAAATTAGGGAATCCTACGGATCAAGTCAAGTGAAAAAATCATCTGGTTTTGAGTTAAATAACAGGTGAAGTCTAGGTGGATTCTTCCTCAGGTATTGTCTTAATCAATTGGTTTTCTCAGAAGTATTTTCCCAATTCATTCTCTGTGTCTTGGCATCCTTAGCTTAGTAATTAGTTAGATAAACATTAAATCCCTTTTATTTTAGGCTAAATAATAGAAAGAAAGTCAGTACTAGTACTTTTGGTTCCCTTGGGTTCGACATTCCGGTCTTGCCACTAAGCTATACTACTGTTCGATTGGTGCGCTTGCCTCAATCGTGGTGAAAGTTAGTTTCTAGGCTCGACCATTCATTATATAAATATTAAAACTCTCAGACACATGATCATTACACATATTTTAACCCCATGCTTAGCTTAATTTTGGATGATTTTCCATTGGATTTGATGAATTTGATGCTCCTAATCTCTTAATTTCGTATTTTATACTCAGGAGAGTTTAGGGAGTCAAAAAGAATGAGAAACAGGCCAAAAGGGGACAAAATGGGCCTACACAGCCTGGACCACTGCACACGGGCGGACCACACGACTGTGTGTGGCAAACCGGATCGAACACGGCCTAGGCTATCGACCATGGGCGTGTCACACGGGTTTGTCACACGGGTGTGTCTCTGCCGACCCTAGGATGATTTCTATTCAGAATAGAATACTTGTGGGCCAAGAAAGGCATCTCGAAGCCTATATAAACACCCTAGGGGGCAACCTAAAAGGGGAGTTTGACAGGACATTAAATATACGCCAAGTAAAAGGAGAAAATACTCCAAGACAGCCATCGGGAACAGCTTAGGAGAAGGATCTCCATCAAGACTGAGGATTCCCAATCAAGTTGTTTTGAAGTTTTTGGGTTTTTCTTATGTTTTGCTGTTTTTCCTCTTTTATGATGTTTCCCTCTTTTAGTATGAGCTAAATCCCTCAAATACCTGAGGGGATGAAACCTAAGAGGAATCTTATTCTTAGTTGATTTATGAGATAAATACGTGTGCTTATTCTTAATTGTGAGTTCTTATTCTTGTTTTGATAATTTAGGTTATTGATTCAAAATCAAATGTGCTTATTCAGTGGAGTAAAAGTCCCTGTCTAAGAGTAGATCAACACAATTAAGCAGAGTTGATTGCAACCCTAGAGATAGGGCGACGAAAATTTACCGGATTAGGGTCAAACCTAATAAGGGAACCTATAGATCAAGTTAATGCAACAATAGGTGTTTTAATTAGAAAGAGATTTCAATTAATCAACCTAGAGTCAGTTGTTAGTAGCCTCAAAAGAGGTATTAATATAACTTAGGGATTTCTACAGATTAAGCCAAGTGAATAAATCGTATGAATCAAAAGTAATAAGTGAAGCCTAGGTGGATTCTTCCTTGGGTATTGCCTATCTCATAAAAGTTGTCCAAAAGTATTTTCCCAAATTCGCTCTCTGTCGCTTTCATAGTTAAATAAGTTAGTTACTTAATTTTAGATTGAAAACCAAATTTCCTTAATTATTAGGCTAGATAATAAAAAGATAGTTAATACTAGTACTCTTGGTCCTTGAGCATACGATAGTTCTAACTCACCACAACTATACTACTGTTCGATAGGTGTGCTTGCCTTTGTCGAAATAATAGTTAGTTTCGAGCTCTATCACTTTTTATGTAATTAATAGCCATGTGAAGATGGCTTATCATCTTTTGATTGATTTGGTTTTTATGTTTATGGTTGATAATGGTCATTGAAAAATAAGTTTATACTTATGCATATGTGATTATGGTATATGTTTATGACAGGTAAGTATGTGCTATGTTTTATTTTAAGTTAGACATATTGAACTTGGTTATGTGATTAATATATGTATATTGGTTATGATTGGTATGATGGATTGAATTAGATAAGAGGTGACCGAAACCGAATGTATACATATAGATATTTTGGTTTTGGTTAAGTGATATATAAATGTATATTTGTTGTGCATTGTATGATAGCTTGATTTGTTTATTAGATGGACTAAGGCCGAATGTGTATATTGATAAACCGTAATAGAAACATATTTTAATCCCACATTTAGCATACTTTCGGATGATTTATCCCTTGATTTGTGTAAAAAGGTGCTCTTAATCCTTTCTTTTCATGTCTTATACCTAGGAAAGCACCCGAGGACGAAAAGAACATAAAACGGGCCCAAAATAGAGTAAATGGGCCATATCACGAAATCAACACGGCCTGAACTTAAGCCCACACGGCCGTGCCTCATTGATCATCTAGAACACGGCCTGACCCTCGATTCACATGGCCATGCCTCATTAAAGAAATCTGAACACGGCCCAAAGACTGGTCACGCGGGCGTGTGACATGGCTGTGTCCCTGTCGTGGCAATGAACAATTTCGCTCGGAAAAGGATACTTAAGGAGAAAGAATCGCATTTCAAGAGCCTATATATACCCCCTAAGTACATCCTTGAAGGGGGCGGTGAGCTAGGCCAATGAGTCAAGCCGAAAAGGTCAGATTTGTGGGAATCACTCGAAGATAGCCAGTTGATCCATCTCACGAAGTCGAGATTCTACTCAAGACGTTGGATCTCTCTGTCAATTCCTTCAGGGAGTTTTAGGGATTTCTTATGTTTTGTTTTATCTTTTCTCTTGAGATGTTTTCTTTATTTATTATGAACTAAACCCTTCGGATACCTGAAGGGGATGAAACCTATGATGAATCTTGTTATTATTTTCTGAACTATAAAATAAATACTTGATTTGTTCTTAATTATGTGTGCTCAATTCTTATGTTAATGTTTCCGAGATATTAATTCAAGTATGATGTGCTTAGGTGGTGGAGCAAAAGTCCCTACCTATTCATAGATCTAGCATAATTAAAGTAGAGTCGTTCGTGCGCCTAGAGATAGGGTGACAAGATTTTGCAGGATTAGGGTGAAACGTAATATGAGAATCCATAGATTGAGTTAATGCGATTCTAGGGGTTTTAATTAGAAAGAGATTTCAATTAATCAACCAATGGTTAGTTATTATTCGCTTCGGGAGAGGGTTTAATATAACTTAGGGAATCCTACGGATCAAGTCAAGTGAATAAATCATATGGTTCAGTGCTAGATAACAAGTGAAGTATAGGTGGATTCTTCCTAAGGGTATCGTCTTAATCAACTGAGTTTTACTTCAAGTTATTTCCCAATTCATTCTTTTCGTCTTTGCGTCTTTAGCTTAGTAGTTAATTTAGATTAGATTAAAACAACTTCACTTAATTAGGGCTAAATAATAAAAAGAAAGTTAGTAATAGTACTTTTAGTTCCTTTGGGTTCGATAATCCGGTTTTGCCTAAGCTATACTACTGTTCGATAGGTACACTTGCCTTTAGTCGTTGTTAGAGTTAGTTTCCAGGTTTGATCATTCTCTTTTTATAAATTTTAAGACTCTAATTCCAGCGATCAAGTTTTTGGCGCCATTGCCGGGGAACTAAAATATTAAGAAAGCTCTATTTTTATTACTTTAGCCAGTATTTTTATTTTTATTTTTTTAGGTTAAATTTTGATTTTGCCAAATTCTCTTTCTTCCTTTCTCAGCAGGTACCTCTAGTTTATGACTAGAAGGAACCCGAGAGGACCTTTGGTATACGACAGTGATATTGAAGCTACCGCTTGAAGGAATCGCAGAGAAATCAGGCGAGCCCTATATTACACAGAGGAAAATCAAGAAGGCAGATCCAATCCTGCTAAAGGGATGGACGAGAATAATCCACAACCATAGGATGTGGGAGAAAACAATGCTCTACGTACTATGTTTGATTATGCTAAACCGCATTTAACAGGAGCGGAATCGAGTATTGTTAGGCCTGCTATAGCTGCTAATAATTTTGAATTGAAGCCTAACACAATACAAATGATTCAACAATTTGTTCAATTTGATGGTTTGCAGGACGAAGACCCAAACACTCGTATAGCTAATTTCTTAGAGATCTGTGATACCTTCAAAATAAATGGCCTTTCTGATGATGCCATACGTCTTCGGTTATTTCCCTTTTCATTAAGGAATAAAGCCAAACAGTGGTTAAACTCGTTACCACGAGGGTCAATCACTACATGGGAGCAGATGACCGAAAATTTTTATTAAAATATATCCCATCGGCCAAAACGGCCAAATTACGGAATGATATTTCTTCTTTTGTGCAGATGGATTTAGAGACATTATACGATGCATGGGAGAGATACAAGGATCTCTTGAGAATGTGTCCACACCATGGTCTACCCTTGTGGCTCCAAGTCCAAACTTTCTATAACGGTGTAAACCCCTCAACGAGGCAATTAATTGATTCAGCCGCCAGTGGAACCTTGAACAACAGAACTCCTGAAGCAGCCTACGAGTTCATTGAAGAGATGTCACTGAATAACTATCAGTGGCAAGTTACAAGGACTAAACCGAAAAAATCAGCTGGAGTCTACAACCTCGATGCAGTATCTATGCTATCAAAACAGGTAGAGATGATGAATAAAAAGCTTGATAGTTTGTGTTCTTTGCACGCACACCCAGTCATGCAGTGCGACGCAAGTGGAACTGTGGCAAATCTTGAGTACCCACCCTACCAACCGGGCGCAGAGAATGAACAGATGAACTTAATAGATAATAATTTCAGATCCAATAATAATCCTTGTAGTAATACTTACAATCCAGGTTGGAGGAACAACCCAAATTTTTCATGGGGAGTCAAGGAAATCAAAGACAACAACCTCCTCAAAATTTCCAAAATCAACCATATCCACAAGAGAAGAAGCCAAACCTTGAAGAGATGCTGACAAAATTCATGGCAGGCACAGAAAATCGTCTCCAAGATACTGAGAAAACACTTAAAAGTCAACAAACATCGGTTGAAGAGACCAAGAACCGAGTCAGGGAAGTTACTAAGTCAGTAGGGGAAGTCACTAAGGCAGTCGGACAACTTGCAAAGTTAATGTCTGAACGACCGCAAGGACGTCTACCAAGTAGCACTGAAATTAACCCAAATGAGCAAATCGAAGCCATCACAACTCATGCTAGTAAAGGGTTAGATGAACCCAACCCAATGCAAGAAAAGGAGGTAGAAGAAGGTAAAGTAGAGGTAATACGGGAAAAGCCAAAACCAGTAATCAAGGAGTACGAACCTCGCATACCTTATCCCGAAGCAATAAAAAGAGATGATACCGAAGAACAGTTCGGTAAGTTTCTTAAACTTTAAAAAAAATTACATATCAACTTACCTCTTCTTGAAGCTCATTTCCTGATGCCAGACTCGAGAAAATTTTTAAAACAGCTCTTGACGAACAGGTGCAAACTAGACGAGAAACCACATGTGGAATTAAACGCAATATGCTCAGCAATGTTACAGAATAGACTACCACAGAAGCAAAAAGATCCAGGGAGTTTTACAATTCCATGTTTAATTGGTAGACTAACTGTTGATAACACGTTAGCTGATTTAGGGGCAAGTATAAATGTCATGCCTTATATATTGTTTAAACGACTAGGTCTAGGGAAGCCCAAACAAACTAGGATGAGTATTCAATTAGCTGATAAAACTGTTATAATTCCTAGGGGCATTATCGAAGATGTTCTTGTAAAAATTGATAAATTCATTTTCCCAGTAGATTTTGTTGTCTTAGACATGGATGAGGATAATTCAATCCCCTTAATTTTAGGAAGATCCTTCCTAGCAACTGCTATGACTATAATTGATGTTGCAACAGGAGAACTCATACTTTGTGTAGGTGATGAATCAATCAGTCTTCAAGCTCTTGACTCGGCCAGGACAACAATCGATGAAGGTAAGAAAGACAATTCAGTTGATAATCAATTTGTGCAACCTTCATCATAGGAAACACCACAAGGATACAAACCTGAGCCGAATCACAGGCCTAATACCAACAAAGAGAATTTACATAAGGAACGAAGCCTTAAGGTCGACAAACTAAAAGAGCAGGAAACACAAATCAAAGAAGAATCGGACCCGGATGAAGTAAAACCGAAGGAGCCCCCAGAAGAGCTCGTAGGAACATCAAACCACTTCAAAATAAGAGACCAGGTACTGTTAGACAAAGCCGATTCTCACATCACCACATCAGGCCTAAAAGTAAATGAAGAAATTCCTCTTAAGGTACACAATATCTTCCCACACGGAACAGTCGAGGTAAGCCATCCAGCATTCAGCACTTTTAAGGTAAACGCTTCTCGACTTAAACTTTATCAAGAAAATAGAACTGTAAGCATGATGGAAGATATTCAAACCTTTAAAGCTCCCTGATTCAAATACGAGGAAAGTCTAGCTTAAGACTATAAACGAGCGCTTCTCGAGAGGCAACCCGAGCACTAACACAATTTATTTAGCTTTCATTTATTTTATTTCCTTCTTACCTAGCTGTAAACTAATCAAAAGTGCAGATTTCCAGACCACACGGTCTTGTACACGGCCGTGGCCGTGGTCGTGTGGAAGTACAGAATCTCTGTACTGACATAGCAGAGGCGGTACAAATCAGATTCAACTAATTTTTGAAATCACGGACTCAACCACTCCCCCACGGGCACCGACAAAGTGGCACGCTCATGCCCCACGACCGTGTAAAGATGTTGACTTGCCAACCATGGGCAGAACACGCCCGTGCTGCCATGCCGTGGACAACACTAACTAATCATACACGAGCATGACAATCTGAGGAACGAGCGTGGGAAGAACAACACACTCCACAACACGGCCGAAATCGAATGTATACATATAGATATTTTGGTTATGGTTAAGTGATATATAAATGTATATTTGTTGTGCATTGTGTGTTGGTTTGATTTGTTTATTAGATGGACGAAGGCCGAATTTGTATATTGATAAACCGTAATAGTAACATATTTTAATCCCACATTTAGCATACTTTCGGATGATTTATCCCTTGATTTGTGTAAAAAGGTGCTCTTAATCCTTTCTTTTCATGTCTTATACCCAGGAAACCACCCGAGGACGAAAAGAACATAAAACGGGCCCAAAACAGAGTAAATGGGCCATATCACGAAATCGACACGGCCTGAACTTAAGCCCACACGGCCGTGCCTCATTGATCATCTAGAACACAGCCTGACCCTCGATTCACATGGTCGTGCCTCATTAAAGAAATCTGAACAAGGCTCAAAGACTGGTCACACGGGCGTGTGACATGGCCGTGTCCCTGTCGTGGAAATGAACAATTTCACTCAGAAAAGGATGCTTAAGGAGAAAAAATTGCATTCCAAGAGCATATATATACCCCCTAAGTACATACTTGAAGGGGGCGGTGAGCTAGGCCAAGGAGCCAAGCCGAAAAGGTCAGATTTGTGGGAATCACTCGAAGATAGCCAGTTGATCCATCTCAAGAAGCTGGAATTCTACTCAAGACGTCGGATCTCTCCTTCAATTCCTTCAGGGAGTTTTAGGGATTTCTTATGTTTTGTTTTATCTTTTCTCTTGAGATGTTTTCTTTATTTATTATGAACTAAACCCTTCGGATACCTGAAGGGGATGAAACCTATGATGAATCTTGTTATTATTTTCTAAACTATAAGATAAATACTTGATTTGTTCCTAATTATGTGTGCTTAATCTTTGTGTTAATGTTTCCAGGATATTAATTCAAGTATGATGTGCTTAGGTGGTGGAGCAAAAGTCCTTGCCTATTCATAGATCTAGCATAATTAAAGCGGAGTCGTTCGAGCACCTAGAGATAGGGTGACGAGATGTTGCCGGATTAGGGTGAAACCTAATATGGGAATCCATAGATCGAGTTAATGCGATTCTAGGGGTTTTAATTAGAAAAAGATTTCAATTAATCAATCTAGGGTTAGTTATTATTCGCTTCGAGAGAGGGTTTAATATAACTTAGGGAATCTTACGGATCAAGTCAAGTGAATAAATCATATGGTTCAGTGTTAGATAACAAGTGAAGTATAGGTGGATTCTTCCTGAGGGTATCATTTTAATCAACTGAGTTTTACTTCAAGTTATTTCCCAATTCATTCTTTTCGTCTTTGCGTCTTTAGCTTAGTAGTTAATTTAGATTAGATTAAAACAACTTCACTTAATTAGGGATAAATAATAAAAAGAAAGTTAGTAATAGTACTTTTAGTTCCTTTGGGTTCGATAATCTGGTCTTGCCTAAGCTATACTACTGTTCGATAAGTACACTTGCCTTTAGTCGTTGTCAGAGTTAGTTTCCAGGTTTGATCATTCTCTTTTTATAAATTTTAATACTCTGATTCCAGCGATCATATATATACATATATTGTGGTTGATGTTAAGTGAAAGGCTTGTACAAATAAATTTTATGAATATGTATAATAGTACGATGTGATTTGGTTTATATATGTTCGAATGTGGAAATTAGGTATAAGGATATGTCTCATGATTAATTGGTTATATAATGTGATAGGAATTTGACTAGGAAATTATGTATGTATTTATATAGATATTCGGTTATACTTGGTTAAAATATCTAATGGTTGTTAATAATTTGTTCTTTATGGAATAGTTGTGAGATTATAGAAAAGTGGTTAATATGTTATACAAGAATGTGTGTGTATTGGTTTTGAAAGGTAACATGATTAGGTACATCATTCACCTTTTTAAATGGTTGATATGCTATATAGATTAACTAAGATGATTTATATGATATTAGAATAGAACATAAAACGAATGACTAGATATGTGGTTTATTTGGTTAATGATATATCAAAATGATTAAGCATATGGTGAGTTGGTATTTGTTTAGTAGTTGAAAATTGAAATATTGAATGTCTTACTGTTTAATAAGTATAAGATAATAATATATGTTAAATTTATAAAGATTAGTATGATTTGATTGAAATAGTTAAATGTGCAACTTTATTCTGTTTGGATTTTTCAGGATACAAATATCAACTTTGGTTTGAATGTTAAATTTAAAGAGATTAGTATGATTTGATTTGAATGTTAAGTATCAGGGTTACGTAATGATCACTTTTAATCGTAAATGTAGAATTGTGGTTACAAAAGATGCCATGTGTGATATGTATTAAAGTATTGTTATACTCAGCTTAGATGTAATGTGTTATATATTTTTTTAAAAAATCAAATATATATATATATATATGCCTGTTTTGAGTTGTGTCTTATTTGGTAATGCTCCGTAACCCTAGTCCGGTGACGGAAACGGGTTAGGGGTGTTACATTTGATTGGTATTAGAGCTATGATTTAGTCGGTTCTAGGACTACCATAGCGTATGTCGGTCTAGCTATACATGCCATATTAAATCTGCGATAGTGTGATATCTCCCGACTCTAGCGAAGATTGTTTTGATGAGATAGATAACTTTTCCAACTGAGCTAATTCTGATACTACAGAAGTAAATATTCAAGTATCTGAGTGGAAATCTGTTGATGATGAGTTGAGACTCATAAAGGTAGGAATAAAATTGTATGACATGTTGTTATTGATAAATGTTGTAATTATATGAGCATATGAGATATGAAATTTGAGTTATAATTGCTTTCTGAAATGCTTTGATTGTGAAATAGTGATTTGAGTTGACATATGAACAATATGTTAAGAATAAAAGTGATTAAAAGCAAAAGTTTATTAAATGATTTGAGAATGTGAAATTAGTAATGAACTGACTATTTGTGATAGTAAGTATCATGTGCAATTATGTGAGAGTTAAATTTGAGGCTTTACTACCCTCACCCCCTTATCAGAAAAAAGTTACAATTTTATTATAAGAGTTGGAATGAATAATCTCACGAGAGTGGAGTTATAGAAATTCGTGTTTGAAAGATTAGTAATGTGGTCAGAAAGAAGAATGAATCAGCAAATGAAGACAGTACTAAAAGAGATATTGGACAGTTCTGAAGACTATTCAGATTATGCAAAGATATTGTTAAAGAAGAAGTGAACTCCGATTAAATGACTTATTCAGGTATGTTATCCAAAGAAAGTATTAACTGGAAGTTTTTCTGAATTGATTTCTATTAGTGATGTGATAATATGAAAATTTCTGATGATAGAATTAGACAGTGGATTAATGTTTGAATTGTATTGATGGTTGAATGCCATGGTTATAGTCGGGAAATTATTATGATTCCATTTAGACATTCTATGTGTACATGTATCCTCAAAAGTATATGTGACTGTTTAATTTCAGAAATAAAGTTTTATCGTATGAGAACCTTAGCTAAACATATTAATAGATGAAAGCATTGTTGATCTGTTTGGGTTATATTCGACATTGTTATGTCTTTCTTTAATAAATTATTCTATTGTGTGGATATGAAAGTCGACGGTAAAATCTGTATGAGGTTAATATTCTGTTTCTACTGGTTATTGATCTGTTGAATATACGTGAAAATTATATTACTTCTGTTACAGTGGATTTCAGTATTTATGAGTGACATTCTTTCTGGACATTTCTGGGATATCATCAGAACTAATATTATTTTATATGAGTTGTAATTTTTAGATATTCTGTGTAACTCCAAATGTTGAAATTTTGCTGTTCCGGTATTTTTATGATTCCATGTGACTATCTGCAAGAGATTTCTATTTGACAGAGATGACTATGTCTATTACAATTATAATTTCTGGCTTGAAATGTGAGAGTACAATGGTACCTTCCTCAGAGTTATAGAAGATGTGTTTCTACAATGGTTGTTATTTAAATCATATTTGATTCCTTTCTGTGTTCAGATACTTCATTAACAGCTGGGATAATATTAATTATAGGATTGAGACATTATTCCTAATAAAGCTCAATGATTTCTATATAGTTAAGGTGATTTTAGTATAATTCGGAGTTTCGATAATTAATATATGAGACAGCTTTATTATAAACTCTTTTCTAGTTCTCGTGAAGGTTCGACAGTGATAAAAGTGAAAATGATAGAAGATCAAGATTAATTTGTATAATGATATGTCTGGGGTCATCCTTCTAATGAGAATAAAGATTTCTTTGAAAAGACAGATTCAGTAGTTAGTATAATTTGAATTAGTTGATTGAAAAGTTAATTGGGATATATGTGTTTGAATTTATCTATGAATTGGAAATAAACTTTGAACGTACATGTATGAATTGAAGGATAGATTATGTAACGTCCTAAAAATTAGGGGTTGTAATTTTTGCTTAATTTCATGTTGTGCTTGCTCAGCGGGCTATTTGATTGTATTTGGGGGTTCTAGGGAGGCTTGTGTTCGAGTCTGAGCCTTGAAAAAATTTTAGTTTTTGACCCTAAAGTGAAGAGGGTTGTCAGTTGTAGGACTTAAATATATTTGGTGCATTTAAGAGTCACAAGGTGAGCATGTGGCTTAGTGGTGTGGCGTCAATGGAAGAACAAGGAAGGGTGGGGTTCGAATCCCACAGATTGCAATTGGGGACTTTTATTTTGTGGCTTGAGAGTGGAAGAAGTAGAGTTTGGATCAAACTCTACAGAGATGGTTGAAGACTTGGTCAACAAGTTTGAATGGGAGGCTAGGAGTGATCCAAGGAGGAAATAGTGGAGAAAATCAAGGAAGTGATGAGGGAGGGAGAATTTGTCGAATTTGGGAGTGTAGCTATGTGGGAGATTTCGGCTAGAGGGGGTCATCTGGGAGACATTTTGGCAATGTCGAGTGAGAGTAGAAACCGTAATCTCTTTTACTTTCGAAGTGCTCTTTTAGCTCTTGTCGAGTTTTCTTTCGGTGGTGACATCTCGGGTTCGTTTCATTTGTTTCTTTTCTTTTTCTTGACCCCTGCCGAATTCAGTTCTTCTCCCATTCCTCTACTTTTCTTCATTTCTTTTTGGCCATTCGTTGAACTGATAAGCCTCTCCTCTTCCACTTTCTTTCTTCATTTTCATCTTTACTTTGGGGTTGCTGCTCTTTGTTGTCGAACCTCTCTTCTTCATTCGGTTCTTCTTTGGCCAAAGGCCAAATCTAGTAGGGCCTAAGTATATACCTCTCTTCGTTCTCTCAGTTTTCGAATCTCTACAATTGGTTGGGACTTGTTTCCCTTAACCAATGGGTGTAGGCCAAATACTCTTCCATTACAAGGGGTCATTCATTTTCTGGTGCCTTGGAAGCTTTCAAACCACAACTCGTAATCAAGGTGTGTAACCTCACACCCCTGCTTGTTCTGTTATGCGATGTTCTGTGAATCGGCTAAAAGCCGAAATACCGAAAAGACGGAATATCGACATCTAAGATCACTCAAGTGTGCGAGCGCTTGTAGTGATAAACCGAGCCACGAATGTTGGCGATGGACCTTTGGGAGTGCCACGATCTTTCTCGTGGGCTTTGGCCCATTGCACCGTTTCGATCAAAAAGGGTATCCGTGTCGCTCGAGGCGACAGTAGGCCTTTAGAAAGGCCGTTATAGAGGTAAAATTACCAAAATACCCTTCACAGGTAAAATTACTGAAGTACCCTCTATGGGTAAAGTAACCGAAATACCCTCGATGGGTAAAATTACTAAAATACCCCTGAGTGGTGAAATTACCGTTTTACCCCTAAATGACAAAATGACCGTTACACCTTAGTGGTAGTTTAAATGATGTTTATGTGATTTTTATATAACTGTATATGATCGTGGTACACTGCATACATACCATATTGCATTGGGTTGGGTTTTTCTAATTTGGAGGAAGTACCGTTATAGTGGCATCGCCACGTATTCTAATTTTAGTGGCTCAGCCACGTATACCGTTGTTAGTAGCTAGGCTGCACCATTGGAGAGTTTGGCTGGGTGGGTCGACATGGTCCCCACATGGAGAGATTGGTTGGTACGGGTGAAAAGTTTGGTGGTTAAGGGTTGGGTTACATGTATGCTTGAATTTGATATGATTTAGGGCTCAGGCCCAAATTGTTATCAAAAAGGGCTTAGGCCCAGACCGATATCGTATGGGCTTGGGCCCAGACTGTGACCGTAATAGGGGAGTACACACTGAGTTCTCGTAACTCACCCTTTCTTTTAACTGTGCAGGTAATCCCCAGCCTTAGAGGATTTGGAGCTGCGGGGGACTCGGAGGTGGCCACACGTCGGATATGCTTTACAGTTAAACTTGGCGATTTTAGTTTAATTTATTTATTTTAAATTATTGGGTTAATAATTTTTGTAACAAGGCCATTGGGTTTTTTTTTTCTTTTTAACTTTTATTTGGTATTTCTTTAAATTACAAACTGTTGATCTGTTAAACATGGGTTTTTAAAATTATAACCACTGTTTTCAAAATATCACGTATTCGCAAATGGTTGAACCAAACTTCCAAAACAAACAAGGTTTTAAAAATACTAATATTTTTGCAAGGAAATGACTTTGAACAAATTTTGTTTTGTTAATGAGCAACGTAAATCGGGATTTTCAAAGGGTAGAAAGTTTTGTTTCGTAGAAGGGTTTTCCAATGAATATATAGTTTTCAAACTTCACTTGATGTGGCACGTTAGATCCAGTCATAACGTCTAGGTCGGGTTTGAGGTGTTACAGATTGAAAGAAGAATTTGTATTCTTAAAGACTCTGATGTACTAAAGACTATTTTCCGAACAAGGTACGGACACTATGAGTTTCTGGTTATGAGTTTCTGGTTATGCCTTTCGGACTTACTAATGCACCTGCTATTTTCATGGATTTGATGAATCAAATGTTCTGACAGTATCTGGATCAGTTTGTAGTAGTGTTTATAGATGATATTTTGATTTACTCCCGTGATGAAACCGAGCATGCCGAGCATCTGAGACTTGTGCTACAGACTTTGCGAAATAAACAATTGTATGCAAAGTTTAGTAAATATGAGTTCTGGTTATGTGAAGTCAGTTTTCTAGGCCATATTGTATCAGCATTAGGTATCACGGTTGCTCCGAGTAAGATTTTAGCTATATTTGACTGAAATCTCCAAGAAATATCTCTAAAGTTCAAAGTTTTCTGGACTTGCTGTGTAACACCCCAAACCCGGCCTAGAAGTTAGGCCCGAATCTGGCATGTCACATGGTAGTGTTTTTAAAACCATTTTTCTTGTTGTTAAAACTTGTTTGAGAGTTAAAACCTCTTTGTTAAAACTCAAAATACTTAAGCAATTGTTGTCCACTTGAAAACGTAACTACTTTTAAAACCTTATCTGTTGCGGAAGCATATTTAAAATAGACAATTTACGAAAAGGTGATGTTTAAAAATTGAGTTGCAGAAGCATTTTGAAAATGTTGCGGAAACGTAGTGTTTTGAAGACAGTTATCATTTCGGAAATCGTATTCCATTTTTAGCAGTTAGAAAACATCATAAATAAATATCACAAATAATAAGTTAAAAATAGAGAGGCCTTATTCCAACCCAAATCAAAATATTTAAAAGTAAATAATCAAAACAGAAAGCATAAGCAGTGTGTGGTCTTCTCCGAATCCCTCGCAGCTTCGAACAGTCTAAGGCTGAGGATTATCTGCACAGTTAAAAATATGGCGAGTTTACGAAAACTAAGTGTGTAATCTCCTATTACGGTCACAGTCTGGGCCCGAGCCCATACGGTATCAGTCTGGGCCTAAGCCCTATTCGGTATTAGTCTGGGCCTAAGCCCTAAATCATATCAATGCAAACGGACATGTAACCCAACCCTTAAAAACCAACTCACCACCTGTACCAACCATCTCTCCATGTGGGGACCAAGTCGACCCACCCAGCCAACTCTCCAATAATACCAACCAGCTCTCCCTGTGTGGACCATGTCGACCCACCCAGCCAACTCTACAATAATACCAACCAGCTCTCCATGTGGGGACCATGTCAACCCACCCAGCCAACTCTCCAATAATGCAGCCTAGCTGCTAACAACGGTATACGTGGCTGAGCCACTAGGCTCAGAATACGTGGTGATGCCACTATAACGGCACTTCCTCCAAATCAGAAAAACCCACCCCAATACAGTATGTCATGTCATAACTCATCCATGTATGCAGTGCATCTCAATCATAATAAATCATACAATTAGTACATATACCACACTAATACTACCACTAAAAGTACGACGGTCATTTAGACGGTTAGGGGTAAAATGGTCATTTCACCCCTTAAAGGCATTTCGGTAACTTTACCCATAAAGGTATTTTGGTAATTTTACCCATCGAGGGTATTTTGGTAACTTTACCCATAGAGGGTATTTCGGTAATTTTACCCATCGAGGGTATTTCGGTAATTTTGCAAATCAGGGGTATTTCAGTGATTTTGCAAACCGGGGTATTTCAGTAATTTTCCAAACTGAGGGTATTTTAGTAATTTTTTAAACCAAGGGTATTTTAGTAATTTTGTAAACCAAGATATTCTAAACAGAGAAAATGATACGAATGGGCCTAGGGCCCATTCTCAACCCAAATGGGCCCACACGCTCATGTGGCCCATTTAGCCCAAATCTAGCCACAGATATGATATTCACATAGTCCAGTAAAATATTTACTACACAATCATACAACTTATCCGATTGGGCCCACTGGCCCATTGGACCCACATGGCCCCTTTCGGCCCATCGTGGCCCAAACAACCTAAACCCTCAAGAACACTCATGATGGCCTCAACTATCGTGTCGAAGCTCCCACACGTGCGCTCGCACGCTCGTGTGACTACCATCGCCGTGTGACCGGCATTTTAGCATTTGCCGCTCTACAGCTAGAGTAGTGCGAAATACACACTTGATAGGAATCTAGAGTTAATCCGCGCTCCGAACACTCTTATGCCCAAACGCCAACCAAGTTATGCTTACTCTCCTAATAGATCGCTCTCTTTAAAGCCAGCTTCTCGCCTACTCTCATGCTAGCTCCGAACACTCCTATGCCCAAATGCCAACCAAGGTATGCTCCAGACGCTACATGCCACCACAACACAAGCTCCTTTTGTGACATAAAACATGCGCAACTAAATATAAGTCTATGGGCCAAAGTCTAAGTTCATTTAAAAGGAAATCAAAATGAATTGCAAGCTCCAAGACTTGAACCCAAGCTCTCCCTTGCACCATTAATGACGCCTTGCCACTAGACCACATGCTTCCTTGTGTCATTTTTATTCTTAAAGCCTACTTACTTACTCCCAGGGTTTTATTCACCTAAAACCAAAATTTTCCTAAAGCCCAGGTTTGAACCCGGGACTTCATGGAAGCCCCCTAACCTTCCAAAATCACTCACCTAATAGGTCCAACTTGCATTAGTGTTGTTCTCTTGTTCTCAAAATTTTTAAACGCTCCCATGGCCAAGGCCCAATAGGCCCAATTCTACTAGGCCCAAATTCAGGGTGTTACATGCTGGTTATTACAGACGGTCTATGAAAGATTTCTCTATGATCATGACACCTATGATGAAGTTGTTACAGCAAGATGTTAAGTACGAGAGGTCAGAAAAGTGTCAGAAAAGTTTTGATCAGTTGAAAACTCTTTTAACTGAAGCTCCAATGTTAATTTAGCCAAAATCGGGTAAAGAATTTGTCATTTATAGTAATGCATCTTTGGATGGCCTGGGTTATGTTTTGATGCAGGAAAGCAAAGTTATAGATTATGCCTCAAGACAGCTGAAACCACATGAAAAGTGTAAGAGTATGCCCAAAGATCAATCATGAGATGGTTGTAATAACATACTTAATTTACCATGTTTATTAATATAAAGCGTTGTCATTATTATTTCAGTTTTTCTTTCTGTGTGTATAGATAAACTATTTGATAATAATGTCCTAAGAATTATATGATTATTCTTAAAGGATCCTTAGTCGAGTATTATTGTTGACTAGGACAACAATAATGCATTAAGACTAACATGTAGTTGATTAATGATAAAGAGTTGTCATTGATATGGAGTGTCAAAATCAATGCATGAATATGTGTGTTAGAGAACAACATATTGGATTGACCCGCTACGAGTATGTTTCTTGGATTATTATGTAATTGTCACAACATTACTCATAGTGATTAATATGTATATGATCCTCAGACTTTAGATCATTATTATCCCAGCATCGTGAGTTGTATATTTTGATACAGTCAAAACGTACACCGTAACAGGTTGTTCTATAAAGGCTGATGTTGGATATACCACAATCTATGTAGAGGGATATGGTTGATCAATAAAGGATAAGTCCCTCCTACATAATAGGAGTAATATCTTAGGCCACTTGATTGAGTGAGACTAGAAATGCATGGCCATGCTCAAATAAGTTTATATGAGATGTCATACTAATTTGTATATCATAGTCTGCTCAAGATATCAAGAAACATGGGATGGACTATGCAAGTGTGACTATCCCCTGACTTGTATCCGTTCCAGAGATAAAGGACTTAAGGATTAATGCATGAAAGGTTAATCACAAAAGGTTATGTCGAATCATGACTTCTTGTTACTTAGGTAGCAGTGATGCATTGCTAGATGCCACTCATTGTTTGTGACAATAGAATCGTTCTAGTATTACTGCTAACGTTGCAAGAATCTACAGGGTCACACCCTATGGTTGAAATGAACGGAATAAAATATAGTTGGTATTGTGTTTGGTTGTCACATGAATTAAATTAATTAAAGAATTAATTTAATTGGGCAATCAAATATTGAACATATTATATGTACAAGGATGTTGTACACATAATGATAACATAATTTTATTAATATATGAATTTGATTCATATATAAATTTAAATAAATATAGTTTACCGAAATCCTTATTATAATTAATGTAATTATAATTTTCGGATGTAATTAATGTAATTTTAATTTTCGGTTAAAAACTTTATTGTATTTATTTAATCTTATAATATATTCAAGAGATACTAATTATAAAAGGCCCAATTAAAAGGATACCAATTATAAAGGCCCAATGAAAAAGACACCCATTACAAAAGGTATTAAAAGGAGACAAAGCTGAAGATGAAAAACCCTAAGTGATTGCTTGTTAGGTCTAGCAGCCGTCAAGCAAATAAACCTCCAAAACAGTTTTGGAGATTTCTTCCGTTCATAGTCAAACCGGGTGGATTACGCAGAGGCAGACATCGGAAAAGGTTGTGGCTTGATTTGACAATAGATCAAAACTCTTGTTGCCAAGGCGTCGCTGTCTACTCAGATTGAAGTTTTGGTAATTTCGAAACCTTTATTTCACCCCGATTCGTTTCTCACACATGGATTCATGGTTTGGATCGCCGGATCTAATTTTATTTTGCTGAGCCATGGGGTACCGGCGTTCCAACAAAAAGAACTATTCGACACATTATTTGGAGTTAGCAGCTATTGTGTTCGCATTAATGATTTGGCGTCACTATCTGTTCGGTGAGAAATGTCATGTTTATTCTGATCACAAAAGTCTGAAGTATTTAATGACTCAGAAATATCTGAATTTGAGCCAATGCCAATGATTAGAGTTGTTAAAATACTATGAGCTAGTGATTGACTATCATCCGGGAAAGGCTAATGTTGTTGCTGATGCTTTAAGTAGAAAATCATTGTTTACTTTGTGTGCAATGAATACGTATATGGTTATATCTGATGATGGCTCGAAAATAACCGAATTAAAAGCAAGACTATTATTTGTTCAACAAATTTGTGATGCTCAGAAAGTTGATAATGAATTGTTAGCAAAGTGGGCTCAGTGTGAAACGAATATTGAATCTGAATTTTGAGTTGATAAAAATGATTGTTTGAGGTTCAGAAACTGAATATGTGTTCCGAGAAATTCAGAGTTAATTAGATGATTTTGAACGAAGCTTACAGCAGTCGGTTATCTGTTCATCCGGGTAGTATGAAAATGTATAATGATCTAAAACAATTCTATTGGTGGTCTGGTATAAAATGAGACATATCTGACTTTGTTTCGAAATGCTTAGTCTGTCAGTAAGTAAAAGCCGAGCATCAGGTACCTTTTGGGTTACTTAAGCCGATTAAGATACCCAGGTGGAAATGGGATAGAGTCACGATAGATTTTGTATCGGGTTTACCGTTGACATAGAGCAAGAAAGATGCAGTCTGGGTTATTGTGGATAGAATGACTAAATCTGGTTTACCTTTGATTGAATTTGCTCATAATAATAGCTTTCAATCTAGTATCAAATGGCATCTTATGAGGCTTTGTACGGTCGTAAAAGTTATACACCATTGTATTGGACTGAGCTCAGTGAAAATAAGATACACGGGGTTGACTTGATCAAAGAAGCTTAACAGAAAGTGATAGTGATCCGTGATAGCTTGAAAGTTGCATTAGATCATCAAAAGTCATATGCAGATTTGAAATGTAAAGATATTGAGTTTGAGATCAAGTGTTTTTGAAAGTTTCACCATGGAAGAAAGTACTCAGATTCGGTCATAGAGGCAAGTTGAGTTCAAGATTCATTGGGTCGTATGAGATCAAAGAGCGTTATCCAAACCTATTCACTGGTAAGATTTTCGGGGACGAAAATCCCTAAGGGGGGAGAGTTGTAACAACTTCATTTTGAACCTAATCAGAATAGTGGTTTCGGGACCACAAATTCAAGTCTGAAAAATATTTTAAAATTATTTTTCATGTTTGTTATGTGTGAATTTGTTGGTGTTAAATTTTCGTAACTTAATTTTGTCGTTTAGGTGCCCGATTAAATAAAAAGGACTAAATTGCGTAAAATGTAAAAGTTACAAATTAAAGTGTAAAGTGCTTATCTGATAGTGGCTTTTTAATATTAGGTCCTTAAAGGGAAAATAGCCCATTCTAGCTATAGTGGACGGCATATGGTCTAAAATGACCTTAATTTATATGTTATAATTATTAATTATAAAAGGTTAAATAAGTAAATTAATAATAAACTAATATATGTTAAAATAAAACAAAAAACACTAGCTATTATCATCTTTAAGTGCCAAATATAGCAAAAGAAGAGGCTTTTATGTTCTTCAACATTTCGACAACCATTTTGGTTTAATCCAAGGTTAGTTTTGTTCGGTTTTTGATAATTTTTACGTTTTTGAGATCGTTGCTTTGAGTACTTCAAAACCCATGTCTCAATTTTTGTTTTGCCATTGATGATACCTTGTGGTTTTTGATGTTTGATGATGAAATATGAAATATATGTGTTAAATTGACAAGTTTTGTCTTTGAATTTTTTTATGAAATTGAGTAATTTGGACTAAATTGCAAAAATAAATTTTTGAGGGACTAAAATGTGAAATAAATGAAATGTACGGGCTTGTACAAGGACTAGGAATATTTGGCCCTTGTATGGTGTACTCAAATTTTGTGTATTTTTTGTTTTGTACAAAAAGGACTAAATTGTAAAAAGTGTGAAATGTTAGGGGAAAAATTGTAATTTGCCCATTTATGTGTTTTTAGACTAAATTGAATAGAATAGTATTTAAATAAGCTTAATTTGAATATGTTTAGATCAAGAACCAAAGAAACTGGATTTGGATAGGGGAAAGACAAAAGTAGCCGATTAGCCGATTTCACGGTCATCGACGTCCGAGGTAAGTCAATAAGCATTTAAATGTTGATATATATATATATATATATGAATATATATTTGTTATGAAATGATTTAAATTATTTGAATTTTGAATGGCTATGGTTAATTGGCTATCTTCCGAGCTTGATTCGATTGAGATTCGACATTTGTAAGCCCCGTACAAACCTTAGGAACAGATAGGATATATATGTCATGACATAGGATATCTGATATGTGTTATCGTGTAAGACCACGTCTGGGACGTTGGCATCGACTTGTGTTTACGTGTAAGACTATGTTTGGGACAATGGCATCGTATTTGATTCGTGTAAGACCTTGTCTGGGACAGTGGCATTAATATGTGATTACATGTAAGACCGCGTCTGGGACGTTGGCATTGTACGAGCTTCCGACTATCCGCATATCCTTTTGAATTTTGAATGGTTCAACGGGCAAGTGTAAGTGAAGGCCAATGTGAAAATTAAGTTAAAAGGACTCAGGTATGTAAATTAAACTGTATTATGAAAATTAAGGTAAGTTGAATGCTTAATTCAATGTATAAAAGTTAAAGTATGAGTATGTGAATTATGTGTAAGTTTGTAATTTAATGTATTCGACCAAAGAGTTTTATATATGATTTTAATATTGATTTTTGTGTAAGCTATTACAAATATGTTTAAGTTATCTATTTGATTTGTATATGAAAAGATTTAATGTTAATTTATATTCATACTTTGTATATGTGATTTGGCTTAATTGGTTGATATTAACTTGCTTATGACTTACTAAGCTTAAATAGCTTACTCTGTGCTTTTCTGTTTACTTCTGTTTATAGATTTGGATATACGTTACGAGCTCAGGGATCGTCTGCAAGACTATTCACACTATCGACAGTTTCCTTTGGTATTTTAATAAGTTGAAAATTTAATATATGGCATGTATAGCATAGTAAAAGGTGGAATAGGAATTAAGTACTTTGTATGTAATTAATAGCCATACGAAGATGGCTTATCTTCTTTTGATTGATTTGGTTTCTATGTTTATGGTTGATAATGGTCATTGAAAAATAAGTTTATACTTATGCATATGTAATTATGGTATATGTTCATGACAGGTAAGTATGTGTTATGTTTTATTTTAAGTTAGACATATTGAACCTGGTTATGTGATTAATATATGTATATTGGTTATGATTTGTATGATGGATTGAATTAGATAAGAGGTGACTAAAACTGAATGTATACATATAGATATTTTGGTTGTGGTTAAGTGATATATAAATGTATATTTGTTGTGCATTGTGTGATGGTTTGATTTGTTTTTTAGATAGACTAAGGCCGAATGTGTATATATACATATATTGTGGTTGATGTTAAGTGAAAGGCTTGTGTAGATAATTTTTGTGAGTATGTATAATAGTACGATGTGATTTGGTTTTTATTATATATATGTTCGAATGTGGAAATTAGGTATAAGGATATGTCTCATGATTAATTGGTTATATAATGTGATAGGAATTTGACTAGGAAATTATGTATGTATTTATATAGATATTCGGCTATACTTGGTTAAAAAATCTGATGGTTGTTAATAATTTGTTCTTTATGGAATAGTTGTGAGATTATAGAAAGGTGGTTAACATGTTATATAAGAATGTTTGTGTATTGGTTTTGAAAGGTAACATGATTAGGTACATCATTCACCTTTTTAAATGGTTGCTTTGCTATATAGATTAACTAAGATGATTTATATGATATTCGAATAGAACATAAAATGAATGACTAGATATGTGGTTTATTTGGTTAATGATATATTAAAATGATTAAGCATATGGTGAGTTGGTATTTGTTTAGTAAATGAAAATTGAAATATTGAATGTCTTGCTGTTTGATAAGTATAAGATAATAATATATGTTAAATTTATAAAGATTAGTATGATTTGATTGAAATAGTAAAATTTACAACTTTATTCTGTTTGGATGATTTAGGATACAAATATCAACTTTGATTTGAATGTTAAGTATGTGAATTGGCATGTTATGTAATGATCACTTTTAATCGTAAATGTAGAAATGTGATTACAAAAATTGTATGACATGTGTGATATGTATTAATAGTATTGTCATACTCAGCTTAGATGTAATGTGTTATATATATATTTTTTAAAAAATCAAATATATATATATGCCTGTTCTGAGTTGTATCTTATCTGGTAATGCTCCGTAACCCTAGTTCGGCGACGGATACAGGTTAGGGGTGTTACACAAGTGCAGGTTGCCTCGCCTCAATGTTACCAGCACCTCTGTCTGGCGCTCTATGACCTTGTCCCACAACATTTTCACCCCTGGCCTGCCCACGGCCTCTCGGTGGCTGCTAACCACCTTTCGCTAGCTGAACATAACCCTAACCTCCAGCTTGCATCTGAGCAGGCCTCTGAGGATAATTCTTGACTTGATGTTCCATAGACCCACATCTGAAACATGCCCCAATCTTCTTCCAGCACTCACCCAAGTGATGTCTCCCACAATCAGCACAAGGCTGTGGTCTTGCAACAGGAACCCTAGCTCGGACTGGCCCATCAAACCTGGCCTTCTTTTTAGGCCTTCCAGAAAAACTTGAGGTCTCTGAATCCCTCTTGTATCTGCCCTTATCCTTCTCACGGTTTTGGCGCTTAGAGCGCTTCACGTCCTCCGCGATTTTTCTCTTTTCTACTAGGGCAGCAAAATCTCGCTCCCTTTGAGGAGCTATCAAGACTCGTAACTCATCTCGGAGGCCGTCCTCAAATCGCACACAGCTTCCATATTCAGTCGCCACTATCCCACGAGCATAGCGACTCAGTCGCAGGAATTTTGCCTCATATTCTACCACAGTTTTATTCCCCTGGGTTAAGCTCAGAAATTCCCTTCTTCGGGCGTCCACATAACTTGCGCCCACATACTTTCCTTGGAATGCCGCCTTAAAGAAATCCCACGTTAACCGGATAGCCTGAGTACCCTCTCTTACGGTAAGCCAACACTGATAGGCCTCGTCTCGCTGTAAGACACTGCACCTTTTAGTTTTTGTTCAGAAGTACAGTCGAGGTCATCCATTATTCTCTCTTTGGTTTCCAACGGTATCCAGCCACATTAGGGGCTACTCTAGAAATACCCCTGAAAATTTCTGCTCCATTCGACTGGAGTTGTCCTGAAATCGACCCACGGCCTACAGCACCAGTACTGGTCCCTACGACCCTTTCCAGAATACAAAGCTTGGGATAGTACGTCATCCCCAGCCGCTCGATCGTATGATCCCATCTCAGTCACCGGTGAAGCTTGTGCCTCCCTAGCTTCAACATTGGGCATGTGGCCTGATGCCGAAGACCTAGCCATAGCACTTCCTCGGCCTCTACCGCGGCCTCGTGTACCCCTTTTGCGAGTACCTCTAGTGCTCATATCAATTAACGTATTATCTGTTTAAGAAGTTTTATGTATCAGTTTGTAATTCTAGTAATTATTAACAGATGTCTTATGAAAAGCAGTAAGCAGAGTTTTGTTTTCGCAAGTCAAGGTCTCCCTACGGTTTCTAATTTCCAGTTTCCTACAGTCTCAGTTTACTATAACTAAAGAGTTTCAGTACAGTTCTACTATCTATAGTAGTCTCTTACTATATTTTAGTTCAAGCAGTCTACAGTATAAAGAAAACATACGGATTCGATGCTAGAGACTCGGTGTGCCACACTTATAAACCTTCCAAAACACTTCAAGAACAGTTTTCCAAAAATTCCAAATATTTTCAAAACCCATTCCATAGCTGAATTTTGCAACCTGGCTCTGATACCACTGAATGTAACACCCCAAACCTGGCCTAGACGTTATGGTTGAATCTGGCGTGTCACATTAAAGTGTCTTTCGAAGATTTGACTTGGTAAAAATCCGTTTCTAAGTTTAAAAACCCCTTTAATATTATTTAACAAATCATCTAGTCAAAACGTTTGCCTTATTATCAGCTCTTGTTATAGTAGGTTGATTTAAAATCGCGGATGCTTTTGAAAAATCTAATGTTTAAATTTCATGTCTTTGAAAACAGTAATTATTTTGAAAATCCGTCTTCTCCTAAACTAGCAGTTTAAAATAAGTAAACAAAGCCCAATTGAAATTTTAAACAAACCTCAACGGCCTTATTACATAAACAAACCCCAACATAAAATTTAAATTTAAGTAAAACCAAGTGTAAAACAACTGCAGTTGTGTGGCCACCTCCGAGTCCCTTACAGCACCAAATCGCCTATGGTCGAGGATTACCTGCATAGTAAAAAGGAAAGGGTGAGTTTAAGAAAACTCATTGTGTAATCCATTATCAGTCAGTCAGTATATAACATGCAGTAACAGTCTGGGCCTGAGCCCTATTCAGTAACAGTACAATGTGGGTCTTAGCCCAATACAGTAACAGTGTGGGCCTTAACCCAATACAGTAACAGTGTGGGCCTTAGCCCAATACCATATCAGTACAGTGCAATAATGTAACCCATCCCAATCTAAGCAACACACTACTCCGTACCACCAACACACCATGTGGGGATAAAATCGACCCACCCAGCCAACACACCAATATCGCAGCAAGGCTGCCAGTAACAGTATCGCAACAAAGCTGCCAGTAACAGTATATGTGGCAAAGCCACCAGTACATTACTTCCTCCATATCAGTATCCCAACCCCATGCAGTATGTCATGTCATAAATCATACATATATGCAGAATGTCATACTCAGTAACAACCATATACAAATCATGAACACATCAATCAACCTACCCTTAGGGGTATAACGATCATTTCCATCCAATAAGGGTAAAATAGTCATTTTATCCTTTAGGGGTATTTTGGTTATTTTACCTACTTTTGAGTCTCTGTGCAAATATCAACCTTTTGGAAGGTCCGCAGTCACCTCGAGTGACTTCGGTAACCTAAATGGTCATAACAGTGTAAATGGGCCCAAGGCCCATTACTCGACCCAAGTGGACCTGAACGCTCGTACGGCCCGTTTAACCCAGATTTTTGCCACGGCTATGAGACCTACATAGCCCAGTCCAGTATATGCCACAAATCATGGTTTTCATCCATGTGGGGCCCACGAGCCTAAGGGCCCACACGGTCCGTTTCAGCCGAACGTGGCCCATTAGGGCCTAAGCCCATGAAAATGCTCATGGATGCCTCTACAATCCTACGCCCGTGATTCATGGGCTCGGTTTGACCACATCAGCGTTTGCACACCCATGTGACCTCAAAGCCCAATCTTCCGGCTTTTCGACTTTTTGGCTTTTGTCGTTCGACAGTTAAAACAGTGTGAATACACACCTGTTTACGCAACCGCTCCAAGTTTTTCACGCACCCAACCTTGACTGAGTAATATGCGATTTACTCCTTTTAGATCGCTGACCAAAACGATCGAACGCTACTTGCCGACTTCCTTAACTGAACGATGAACGAAAAGGTTTCGATTGCTTCAGTCTTTTGCACCCCTTCACTCCACTGAAATCCCTAGTACCCAACAAACCACCACATCGCAAGGAAAAGACAAGAATCACAACTAGAACACATAAAAAGAAGCATTTGGCATTCGGAAAAGATATAAGTATAACAGAGAATCAAAGGAGGGAACTTATGAGTACCTACCAATTCGTTAGAACTCTTGCAAGACCGAAACCACAACACCACAGTAGAGTACGGAGACAGTCAGCCAAAACCCAAAAATAGAAGAACACCAAAAGAAAAAATAGAGAAGGGCAAAAGTGATATACTATTCGGTCAAGGTTTGGGAAAGTAGAGGAGAGAAAAGAAACAATAAAGAGAAGGGGGAAGAGAATAGTGGATTCGATAGAGGAAAAGAAAGAACGGTGCAAAAAGGAAAAAGTGAGCAGAGACAAAATGCCAAAAGAACCTACCACATTCGGCCAAAGAGAGAAAAAAACCCCCAAATGAGTAGTATACCTCTCTTGGCTAAAATCTTGAGTGCCAGAGTCCCAATTCAGCACAAACTCCCTCCCCTCTCATCTCCTTGATTTTCTCCTAAAATCCCTCCTCAAACCTATCAATGACCAGTTCAAACTCTATTCAAATTCTATTCAAACTCCCCTTAGCTGTGTTTCAGTCCAACTCCACTACCTACACAGCTCAAGTAGCAAAATAAACACTTCATTGTGCACCCCAGGACTTGAACCTCAGACCCTACAGTTACACAACATGCCACCTTGCCACTAGATCACAAGTTCTTTTTGTGTCATAAAACAAGCACTGTTATTTATAAGGCCTTTATGCTACTGTCAAGGTTCATTTAAGAGTAAAACTAAAAATTCTGCAAAAGCCAAGACTTGAACCAAAGCTTCTCAAACACTCCTATACACACCCAAATCACTTAGCCATTAAAGCAAACAAGCAATTTATGTCAAATCATGCAAAAATTAAAGACTTCAATTTTTGGGGCGTTATAAGGGCACTCCCGTAATAATTCTTTATACCTTTCCCACGCCTCATACAAGGACTCATCATCCATTTATTGGAAGGCAGTGATCTCATTCCTCAACTTAGCATTCTTGCTAGGCAAGAGATACTTCACGAGAAATCTTTCTGCTAACTCTTGCCATGTGGAAAATAAATTGGGTGGTAATGAGTTCAACCAGGCTCGAGCTCTGTCCCTTAGCGAATACGGGAATAGCTTCAATCGTAATGCATCTTCGAGTACTCCGACTAACTTGAAAGAGTCACTCACCTCCATAAACAGTCTTACGTGAAGATGACAATCTTCGATAGGCATTCCACTGAATTGGCCCATAGTTTGAAGCATTTGGAATATTATTGGCTTTAGCTTGAATTGTTGTGCCTCAATTTCGGGTCTCCTAATACCCAGATTAAGATCATTAAGCACTGGCACGTCATACTGTCTTAAAGCTCTATCCCTATCATTAGCAATAAGGATAGGATTTTGAGCAGGGTTTGCTCCGTTTCCTTGATTCAAATTTTCAAGGTTCATCTATTTGGTCCTTCTCTGATTCGCTTGACTTCTTCGCTGTCGAAAAGTTTGTTCAATCTCAGGGTCTACAGGAGTAAGTCAATAATTCGGTCAATACTCATAAATACCTGAAATAATCACAGAAAAATTAATAAAGTTAAAATTTAAACAGTAAATTAAACCAAAATGCAAAACTAAACAATTCACAAATAATGACTTTTTAAAACAGTCTCCGGCAACGGCGCCAAAAACTTGGAACGACGGAAATGTGCAAGTGTACACAATCGCAACAAGTAATAAAGTGACAAGTAAATGTCGAGTTATCGTACCCACATGGACTGTGAAAAGAATTATTAATGAATGCTATTTAAAACACTTTGGTGAAGAAAAATATTTTGTTTGAAGAGGGTGATTAAAAACTAAGATTTTAAACTAAGTAAACGAAATAAATAAATCTCAAATGCACGATTTCAAAATACGATTTTAATCAAGATGAATAATTGTGTTAGATTAATTACATTTCTTAACTTAGATTTATTAAACTCATGTTTATATTGTTACGAATAAATTCATAGCAACTTGGTAATTTTCTAACTTTGCTAATTTAGGCTTGGGGCAAATCTATAAAGCCACCAATTGTGGAGGGGTTTGTTTGCAACTTGAACAAGTCTTCAAGGGCCTCTTTGCAAGCTAAATAATCAGCCAAGCATGTAACACCCCAAACCCGGTCAATACACTACGACCAAATCTGGTATGCTACAGGAAAGGAAATTTTAAAAGAAATCTAACTAAATATCGTGATTTGGAAAAACTTTGCATTGAGTTATTTCATTTTAGAGAAAATTTAGGATTTTTGTTTAAAATGAACTGAATATCGAAATCAGGTTTATTTGTCGAAAGTCGAATTTAAGGAATTTCATTAAATATGACAGTTGAAATCGAGGTTGCGGTTTTTAAGTAAAATTCCTGAATTAATTAGTTAAATTGCAAGTCATATTTTGTTAACACCTTTTTAAGGAAAATGATGGTTTTTGTTTTTATTTTAGAAAAGCCCCATATTAGATATGCCGAAAAATGTATCGCCATGGTGTAACCATAAATCCCAAGTTAAAAGTTATAGCGGCCTTATTACATAACAAAATTCCAAATTTCTAAAAAAAAAAACTAATATTAAACAAGAACCGAAGTCCGCCCCGGCTCCAAAATCGCTGCCTATGAATTACCTGCAAAATTAAGCAGAGAGGTGAGTCATCGAGACTCAGTGTGTAACTCCCCATATAACGCAACCTGGGCCTTAAGCCCTAATAAACCGTAATTATAACATATTTTAATCCCACATTTAGCTTGTTTTTGGATGGTTTATCCCTCAAATTATGTAAAAAGATGCTCTTAATCCTTTCTTTTCATGTCTTATACCCAGGATAGCACTCGAGGATGAAAAGAATGCAAAACGGGCCCAAAACGGACTAAATGGGCCATATCACAAAATCCACACGGCCTGGCCCAAAGTCCACACGGTCGTGCCTTGTCATACATCTAGAACACGGCCTCACCCCGACTTACACGACCTTGCCTCAACTTAGAAATCCGAACACGGCTTGAATACGAGTCACACGGGCGTGTGACATGGCCGTGCCTCTATCGTGGCTTTAGACAATTTTAGTCGGAAAAGGATACTTAGGGAGAAAAAATCGCATTCCAAAGAGCCTATAAATAACCTCTAAGTACCACCTTTGAGGAGGCGTCAAGCTAGGCCAAGGAGCCAAGCCGGAAAGGTCAGAATTGTGGGAATCACTCTAAGTTAGCCAGTTGATCCATCCCAAGAAGCCGAAATTCTACTCAAGACGGCAGATTTCTCCTTCAATTCCTTCAAGGAGTTTTAGGGATTTCTTATGTTTTGTTTTATCTTTTCTCTTGAGATATTTTCTTTATTTGTTATGAACTAAACCCCTCAGATACCTGAAGGGGATGAAACCTAGATGAATCTTGTTATTGTTTTCTGAATTATATGATAAATACTTAGTTTGTTCTTAATTATGCATGCTTAATCCAAATCTGATGTGCTTGGGTGAAGGAGGAATAAACCCTGCTTAAGAGTAGATCTAGCATAATTAAGCGGAGTTGATCGAACGCCTAGAGATAGGGTTACGAGATTTTGCTGGATTAGGGTGAAAACTAATATGGGATTCCATTGATCGATTTACTGCTATTCTAGGGGGTTATTATAAGAGAACGAGAGTTCCACTAATTAACCTAGGGTTAGATGTTATTTGCCTCGAGAGATTTAATATAAGTTAGGGAGTCCTACGGATCAAACTAAATGTATAAGTCGTATGGTTCAGTGTTAGATAACAAGTGAAGTCTAGGTAGACTCTTACTGAGGGTATCGTCGTGATCAACTAAGTTTTCCTTCAAGTTATTTCCCAAATTCGTTCTTTTTGTCTTTGCGTCTTTAGCCTAGCAGTCGTTAATTTAGATTAAAGAAATTTCACTTTATTTTAGGCTAGATAATAAAAAGAAAGTTAGTATTAATACTTTTAGTTCCTTTGGATTCGACAATTCGTTCTTGCCTAAGCTATACTACTGTTCGATAGGTACACTTGCCTTTAATCGTTGTCAGAGTTAGTTTCCAGGTTTGATCATTCGTCTTATAAATTTTAAAGCTCTGATTTCTACAATCAAGTTTCTGGCGCCGCTGCTAGGGAGCTAAAATATTAAGAAAACTCTATTTTTATTACTTTAGCCATTTTTTTATTTTTTTTATCTTTTTAGGATAAATTTTAAATTTTTGCTGAATTTTCTTTCTTTTTCTTTTCCTAGCAGGAACTTCTAGTTTATGACTAGAAGGAACCCGGCAGGACCTTTGGAATACGATAGTGAAATCGAAGCTACCATTCGTAGGACTCGCAGAGAAATCAGGCGAACCTTAAATTACACAGAGGAAGATCAAGAAGATAGATCCAATCCTACTGAAGGGATGGACGAGAATAACCCACCACCACATGATGTGGGGGAAAACAATGTTCCATGTACAATGTTTGATTATGCGAAACCACATTTAACAGAAGCAAAATTGAGTATTGTTAGGCCTGCTATAGCTGTTAACAATTTTGAATTAAAGCCTAACACAATACAGATGATTCAAAAGTTTGTTCAATTTCATGGTTTGCAGGACGAAGATCCAAACATGCATATAGCCAATTTTTTAGAGTTCTGTGATACCTTCAAAATAAATGGCGTTTCTGACAATGCCATACGTCTTCAGTTATTCCCCTTTTCATTAAGGAATAAAGCCTAACAGTGGTTAAACTCGTTACCACGAGGGTCAATCACTACATGGGAACAGATGACCGAAAAGTTTTTATTGAAATATTTCCCACCGGCCAAAATGGCCAAATTAAGGAATGATATCTCTTCTTTTGTGCAGATGGATCTAGAGACATTATACGATGCACAGGAGAGATACAAGGATCCTTTGAGAAGGTGTCCACACCACGGTCTACCCTTGTGGCTACAAGTCCAAACATTCTATAACGGTGTAAACCCCTCAACGAGACAACTAATCGATTCAGTAGCCGATGGAACTCTGAACAATAGAACTCCTGAAGCAGCCTACGAGTTCATTGAAGAGATGTCACTGAATAATTATCAGTGGCAAGTGATAAGGATGAAACCGACAAAATCAGCCGGAGTTTACAACCTCGATGCAATAACCACACTATCAACACAGATAGAGATGATGAATAAAAAGACTGATAGTTTGTGTTTTTCGTAGGCACATCCAGTCATGCAGTGCGACACAAGTGGAACTATGGCGAATCCTGAGTACCCACCCTACCAACCGGAAGCAGACAGCGAACAGATGAATTACATAGGTAATAATTTTAGATCCAATTATAATCCTTATAGTAATACTTACAATCCAGGTTGGAGGAACCACCCAAATTTTTCATGGTGAGGTCAAGGAAATCAAGGAAATCAAAGGCAACAACCTCCTCAAAACTTCCAAAATCAGCCCTATCCACAAGAGAAGAAGCCAAACCTCGAAGTGATGCTGACAAAATTTATGGCAAACACGGAAAATCGCTTCGAAGAAAATGAGAGAACAATTAAAAATAACGAGAACCGAATGGGGGAACTTACTAAGTCGGTCAAGGAAGTCACTAATGCAGTCGAGCAACTCGCAAAGTTAATGTCTGAACGACCGCAAGGATGTCTACCAAGTAACACTGAGATTAACCCTAAAGAGCAAATTCAAGCCATCACAGATCATGATAGCAAAGGGTTAGACGAATCAAACCAAGAGGCATACGAAGGTAAAATAAAGGTAACGCAAGAAAAGCCGAAACCGGTAATCAAAGAGTACTAACCTCGTATACCTTACCCTCAAGCAATGAAAAGAGACGATTCTGAGGAACAGTTCGGTAAGTTTCTTAAACTTTTAAAGAAATTACATATTAACTTACCTCTTCTTGAAGCTCTTTTTCAGATGCCAGACTCAAGGAAAGTTCTAAGACAGCTCTTAACAAACAAACGCAAAATAGATGAAGAGCACCATGTGGAATTAAATGCAGCATGCTCAGCAATGTTACAGAATAAACTACCGCGAAAGCTAAAAGATCCATGGAGTTTTACAATCCCATGTTTAATTGGTAGTTTAACTATTGATAATGCGTTAGCTGATTTAGGGGCAAATATAAATGTTATGCCTTATACATTGTTTAAACAACTAGGTCTAGAGAAACCCAAACAAACCAGGATGAGCATTCAATTAGCTGATAAAACTGTTAGAATTCCTAGGGGCATTATCGAAGATGTTTTAGTCAAAATCGATAAATTTGTTTTCCCAGTAGACTTTGCTGTTTTAGACATGGATGAGGATAATTCAATCCCTTAATTTTAAGAAGACCTTTTCTAGCAACTGCCGAAACTAAAATTGATGTTGCCACAGGTGAACTCATTCTTTGCGTAGGTGACGAATCACTCAGTCTCCAAGCTCTTGACTCAGCCAAGACAACAGTCGATGAAGGTAAGAAATTCACTTCATTTGATAACAAATTTGTTCAACTTTCATCGCAGGAAACACCACAAGAATACAAACATGAGCCGAATCATAGACCCCAAGCCGACAAAACAGAATCACATAAGGAACAAAGCCTTAGCGCCGACAAATTAGAAGAGCAGAAAACACACGTCAAAGAAGAACCAGAACCCCATGAAGTCAAACCTAAGGAGCCCCCTGAAGAGCTCATAGGAACATCAAATCACTTCAAAATAGGAGACCAGGCGCTATTAGATAAAGTCGATCCTCGCATCACCACATCAGACCTGAATGTAAGAGAGGAAATTCCTCTAAAGTTCCCCCACGGAATAGTCGAGGTAAGCAATCCAACATTCGACACTTTTAAGGTAAACACTTCTCGACTTAAACTTTATCAAGAAAACAGAACTGTAAGTATGATGGAAGATATTCAAACCTTTAAACCTCCCTGATTTTTACAATTACGAGGAAAAGTCTAGCTTAAGACTATAAACGAGCGCTTCACGGGAGGCAACCCGAGCACTAACATTAGTTTCTTTCAATTTTATTTTCAGTTTCTTTATTTCCCTTCTTTCTTTTCTTTTAAACTGGCCAAAAGTACAGAATTTCAAGGTCACACGGTCTTACACATGGCCGTGTCCGTGACCTTGTGGACCACCAGAATTTTCGTACTGACTTTGCAGAAACCGTGCGAATCAATCCCAACCACTCTTCGAAGTCACAGATCCAACTACTACCCCACGGGCTCCGTAAAAGTGGAATGCCCATGCCCCACGACTGTGTGAAGCTACTAACTTATCAAGCACGGAAAGGACATGCCCATGCCTCCTAATCGTGTCAACATACTGACTTCTCGAACACAAGCGTGATTGGCTGAAACACGGGCAGGGTGAGACAACACGCATGGACACACGGCCGTGCGTGGCGGCAGTGCGATTCGACACGCCCTCAGACCACGGGGACATGCCAGACTTGTGCCTCTATTTAAACCCCACAGCCCTTCCCTTTCCCCCATCTTCTTTCTTCCTTCTTTTTCTTTCAAAATTTCCTTTCTTTCCTTAGAAAAGGGTATCCAAATTCTTGAGCTAGACTAAAATCATGCCGAAGAAGCGTAAGAAGGCAAGCATAGTCTCCACAAAGGAGACACTACACATAAGTTCATGCTGGCCGCTTCATCTAAACACCAAGCCAAGGGTCTTTGAGACCAATTAGTTTTTATTCTTCTTTTCTCTTTTGCTTCAATTTCCTTCTCTTTGACAATCTTATGCTTAGTTTAGTTTAACTTATTTTAGTTTCTTAGTGTTAGGTTCGCCAAGTTGTTAGGGAATCACGCCGACCACCACGATAATCACACCACTTCCGCCACCGCCAGCACCTCCGCAGCTCTAGAAGTCACACCCACCTTGCGAACCATCCATCAATAAGGACTCTCCGGTCCATCCACCTTTTGTTTTATCTTTATTTTCCTTCTTAGTCTCCTTTCATTTTTTTTTCTTATTTTTAATTATATATTTAGGTTATTTTAAATGTGTCTTAATAATCCCTGGCTAATCCTCTACGAGCTCCCCAATTTCTTCATCTAGCATAGGTTCGTCATCCAGACTGACCTCTTCAAACATACACACCACGACCTCTACCATCCTCCAAGGACAGCATCCAAAATTCAGGAAGTATTCTTTCCCCTTCTTTTTTGATTTATCCCATAAATGTTATACCTATCTTTGTACATTGAGGGCAATATACATCTTAAGTGTGGAGGGGGAATATTTATTCGAAGAAGGGCCTAACTTTATGCATTATTCTCAAATCCCTGAACTTAATCTTGTTTTTAAGTAAATTTTTCATATTACTAATTAGGATGACATTTCTGATGATTTCTGACTTTCATTGACATGTTTTAGATTAAGTCATTAATAATTGTGCATTGATGATTGAATTTTAAAATACTAGAGAATCAAGCATGATAAGTCTATTTTCAGAACAAAAATTTTTACTAGGTTGTTAACCTAAATTTGAATATTGCTTTGAAATTTGAAATTTATGAGATTGATGTCAAAACACCCATAATTTTTTGTGAGGTTTTGAGCCTTATAAAGCATATATTCTTTTTCGTGCTCACTTTTTGATTATGAGTGTGTCAACTTTGAACTGTTATTCTAGAACCTGCCTCGTTTATACATGTTGAGACCATATTTATGATTTGATATATAGAGATGATAAAAGCACTTAGGTTTTAACCCACTCACTCTACTAAATAGCCTACCTCCATAAATTAACCCCTAGTGAACCCCGTTTGATCCTAACAACCCTTTTATTGACTCACCCACCGATTATTAACCCAAAACCCCTTTGTATTTGTTATCATCGTTCTTTTGACTACCCTTTTTGTCGAAATTTGGTTTTGAGCAAGTTGCCTAACTATGTTCTATATTTCAGTTCTAAAAGTCCTTTCCTATTATTATTTAGTTTGTTCTTAAAAAAAACGAAGTATATTCATTATTAGTTCTATAATTAAGTAAGCTTACATGTTTAAATTTCAAATCGTGAAGAAAAGCTCGTATTATTAGTTTTCAATTAATGTAATTATTTAGGATTAGTTCATTTTTCTAGATAGGCAAAGTGTCAAATTCAATCTCGATTCTAACCTTCTAATTTTAGCCTTTATCCACACCTTAACCCTAGCCCCGTTACAACCCTAACAAAACCTTTTGATCTGTTTATCATCTCATTTTACAGTGGTGGAGATTTGATTTTTAGGCAAGCCTGTGGGATTAACTTTTTAGGTTTGACGTATGAGTGCTTCTTTTTTATGAACCTTAAACACTTTGAGTGATTTGAGTGAATCCATAGTGAGGATGTCAACTCTTGTCAATTTCGAATCAAAGGTAATATTTCAGATAAAGGGAAACAGCTACGTTTTCAATTACAAATGAATGACTTATCATTGTTTGAATCGTTAGGACTCTTTGATTTGAATTATCCATGTATAAATTATCTATGAATTATGATAAGGCATTGTTGATAGAAATTGTGAATTATGGAAAGTTCGTTTTAATTGTATGTTGAGAATTTGATTGAGGACAAGCAAAAGCTTAAGTGTGGGGGTACTTGATAAACCGTAATTATAACATATTTTAATCCCACATTTAGCTTGTTTTTGGATGGTTTATCCCTCAAATTATGTAAAAAGGTGCTCTTAATCCTTTCTTTTCACGTCTTATACCCAGGATAGCACCCGAGGATGAAAAGAACGCAAAACGGGCCCAAAACGGAGTAAATGGGCCATATCACGAAATCCAAACGGCCTGGCCCAAAGTCCACACGGTCGTGCCTTGTCATACATCTAGAACACGACCTCTGTAATATCCTAGATTTAGGGGTTATGCGTTCGGGCATAATTCATGAGATAGTGGGCTTAGTGTAGGTTTGGATGTGTGTTAGGGGTTTTGAGAACCTTAGGATGTAGAGGAATGCCTTAAGAAATTATGAGATTTTATGATTAAAAGGGGGAGCTTGGCTAAGGAGGCCTTAAGGAAAAATTGTGAAGGAATTTGGACATAAGGTTGGGCTTGGTAAAGTGGCTTGGAGGCGCCACTTAGAGCCTTGGTAGGTGACGCCATAAGCTGTGAGGAAGGGATCAGGTTCGAGCAACGTAGGAAGCAGTGGGAGCTTTTGTTTTTGCGTCAAGGGAGAGAAGAGTTGGACGGATTTGGGGCTTTGAAAAGATAAGGATAGGCTTGGTTTTCTTTTTAAAATTTGGCTAAAGGAGTAGGATAAATGTTGATTTATTTTATTTATTTTGAATGGGTGTTAAAAAGATAAAATAGGAGATTAATAAGGGATATGATATGGGAAGAGCTAGTGGCCGATTGTGGGACTCTAGGGGAGGTGTTTATTCGGTTTTGAAGTGTGGTATGAGTGTGTGCCGAAATTCTTAGTGTATAGGCTTTCTTTTTGAGGTTTTCTTTCTCTTCAAAGTTTTGGTCATTTGGTATAAGGTGAGTTGCCGAAAATTCTTCTACTTTCTCCTATTCTTCTTCTCTTTCTTTCAACCCCAAATCCATCCTTATTTCCTTGAAGCCGAATACCCCCTTTGTCATTAGGAGTTATAGCCGAAACTTTTCTACCATTGTTCACCATTGCCGAATCCTCCTAAGTCTCTTCTATTCTTCTTTTCTTCAACTCCATACTTGCTCTTTTGATAGTCGAATGCACTCTTCTCTTATGGCCGACTTTTCCATCACCATTTGAAGGGCTTAGCCGAACCTTGTAAGTGCTTATTCTCCCATTTGTATTTTACTTTTTTATTAAGAGCCATAGCCGAATCTCAAAGTGCCCTTATTCTCTTTTCTTTGTCGCAAGTCTCAAAAGCCGTTTAGCTAGGGGTATAGTGCGGTCGACTACTTTCTCCTAGGCCTTTCAAAACGTGTCATAGCGGTAAGTATTTTCTTCCTTAAGTAATCGGTTTTGGATTCTTTCTTTTAGGGTGCCGAAATCAAGTATTTGGCCTTGATTTCTATGGATGGCCGAATGTCCATTAAGCCTTAGTAGGTGTTCTTTTGGTGTTTAGTCGAAGGGAGGAAGCACTAAGGAGCCTCTCGGGATTTGTAGTGATCAAGGTAAGCAGTTGTGATATTCGGCCAAGGGCCATCTTCATAGTTTCTTGTATTTGGCCGATTCTAACATTTGTTAAATAGGGATTTCGACAACGTCAGGAGCAAGTAGTGGTTTCCGGGATTTAGATAAACAAGGTAAGTGGTTGCTAATATTTGGCCATAGGCCATATTTTGGTTATTAAGTGTTGACCTATTTTGTCTATAATGGTTTAGGGGCAAATCGACAGTTGTAAGCAAAGCCTTCGGAATTCTAGATCGTTTCGGTAAGGGATGGTTAGATTATGGTAGTTTATTCGATTAATATCTCGTATATTGTTGTTTAACCGAATGTTCTGATTAAGCGTTCTACGATGGACGTGGATACCAGTCAATGAGGTAAAGGGGTAGTCCCTATCCCTAAGTTTAAGAGAAGATCAGTCTCTGCAGTGCGGGATTGGCCACCGGGGTGTGGGCCAGCACCAGAGTAGGAAAGTAGGCAGATAGCCGTAGTGTCGCTTAGTGATAGCATCGGGATCGAGAGTGTAGTACTTCAAGTTATCAGGTGTGTGATTAACCCACCGTTTTCCGGGTATATGCTTATATTTGTATGTGTTATGTATGTGCTAATAAGTGCAGTGATCATTATGAAATGGATACCCTTAAAGGGTATGCCGATAATCAGGTCAGTATCAAATCTGATGGAAATGTGGTTATTAATGTGTATATGTATGGTATGCTGAATAACATGTACATGCATTATATATCATGACACTATTGTATGTTGCATGTGCATGGGATGGGAAATGAATATGAAAGAAGGACAGGGTGTACTTCGAGTACGTGGTTTAGTGATGGTTACGAGCCTCACGTGAATTGATGAATGGCTTTGTGCCTCATCGTGGTTGATATAGGCTATGTGGCATATCGTGGTTGATGAGTAGCTATGTGCCTCATCGTGGTTTTGATGTTAGCTACAAGCTACATCGTGGATTGGCGCTGACTGAGGTCGCGTTGTGGATTATTTGCGATTTAGTTCGCGTGGACGGCATTAATTGCCAAATTGGTGTGTAGAGGTTGGAGGGCGATTTAGTAATCCCCTGGTGTGTGGTGGCTGGGTACAGGGGTGTGTAGAGGATGGACCCTAGGCTGGGGGTGCACTTTACATAAACTCATTATCTGACATATGGATTAATGTGGAAATGGGCCAAGCCCAATATGTGGACTCATGTGGATAAATTGCCTTATTATATGATATGTGATGTGGATATGGGCCAAGCCCAATAAGTGAAATCATGTGAATTATTTGTCTTGAGTATCTGACATGAGGATTAATGTGATAATGGGCCAAGCCCAATATATGGCATTATGTGGATAACTTGCATTATTATATGATATGGTTTGGTTGTGGGCTAAGCCCATGTGGGTGGAATTCAGTGGACTAATTACACACTGAGTCTGTTTGACTCACCCAAATTTTTTACCAAACAACGCAAGTGATTCATGATGCTTGGACCGGGTTGGAGTGGATACAAAGGTGGCCATGCAGAAGTTATTTTTATGCCACACAGAAGTTATTTTTATGCCATGCAGAAGTTGTTTAATTTGTTTTACGTATTTTATATCTTTAGTATTTTTGATTAAGTATTTATTGTAATAAGGGCCACTTAAAGTATTTAAGTATTTATTTTTAGTATGTTTAAGTTGGATCGACGATTAAACTAATGTTTAGAAATGTCTTATCTTCGGCAACTTACATTTTTAAAATATATACTAAAGTTTTCAATTCAGATATTTTGTAACAATAAAGTTTTACTTAGAATTTTAAATACGAGATGTTTTACCCACGACAACAAATTTTTATGTTTTTCTTTGAAGTCAAAATCTTTTCAATGTTTTCCGCAGTGGCATTCTAAATTTGGCTGTGGCGTATGGGCCGAGTTTGGGGTGTTATAGCCTCACCCTGACTTACACGGTTGTGCCTCAACTTAGAAATCCAAACACGACTTGAAGATGAGTCACACAGGCGTGTGACATGGCCGTGCCCCTGTCGTGGCTTTAGATAATTTTAGTCGGAAAAGGATACTTAGGGAGAAAGAATCGTATTCCAAAGAGCCTATAAATAACCCATAAGTACCACCTTTGAGGAGGCGTCAAGCTAGGCCAAGGAGCCAAGGCGGAAAGGCCAGAATTGTGGAAATCACTCGAAGTTAGCCAGTTGATCCATCCCACGAAGCCAAAATTCTACTCAAGACGGCGGATTTCTCCTTCAATTCCTTCAGGGAGTTTTAGGGATTTCTTATGTTTTGTTTTATCTTTTCTCTTGAGATGTTTTCTTTATTTGTTATGAACTAAACCCCTCAGATACCTGAAGGGGATGAAACCTAGATGAATCTTGTTATCGTTTTCTGAATTATATGATAAATACTTAGTTTGTTCTTAATTATGCATGCTTAATCCAAAGCTGATGTGCTTGGGTGGAGGAAAAATAGACCCTGCTTAAGAGTAGATCTAGCATAATTAAGCGGAGTTGATCGAACGCCTAGAGATAGGGTTATGAGATTTTGCCGGATTAGGGTGAAACCTAATATGGCAATCCATTGATCGATTTACTTCTATTCTAGGGGGTTATTATAAGAGAATGAGAGTTCCACTAATTAACCTAAGGTTAGACGTTATTCGCCTCGAGAGAGGGTTTAATATACGTTAGGGAGTCCTACGGATCAAACTAAGTAAATAAGTCGTATGGTTCAGTGTTAGATAACAAGTGAAGTCTAGGTGGATTCTTCCTAAGGGTATCGTCGTGATCAACTGAGTTTTCCTTCAAGTTATTTCCCAAATTCGTTCTTTTTGTCTTTGCGTCTTTAGCCTTGTAGTCGTTAATTTAGATTAAAGAAATTTCACTTTATTTTAGGCTAGATAATAAAAAAGAAAGTTACTATTAATACTTTTAGTTCCTTTGGGTTCGACAATCCTGTCTTGCCTAAGCTATACTACTGTTCGATAGGTACACTTGCCTTTAATCGTTGTCAGCGTTAGTTTCCAGGTTTGACCATTTGTTTTATAAATTTTAAAGCTCTGATTTCTGCGATCAAGCCCACAGATGTCCATTAGGCCTTAGCCTACACCATACAACATAGTAAACATGAATGCAATACAGCTCAGCCAACCTAGTTTTCCATCCTCTACATCACCTGAATCAGCCAAACACCCGTGGCACCGAGCCACTGTGGTTCCAAACCACCGTGATACCAGATCACTGTGACAGAGTCACTAATAATATTTGTGGGGCCAACCCACCGTGGTACCAAACCACAATGACAATCCCTGCTAATCGTGTGTGGGGCCAACCCACTGTGGTACCAAACCACTGAGACAAGTCACTGAATTATGAATATATATGTGGTGCCAAACCGTCGTGGTACCAAACCACCGAGACATAGTCACTGTATAAGATATGTGGGGCCAACCCACCGTGGTACCAAACCACTATGACAGTCCTTAAATAACACTTCCCCTTTTATATCATTTCCCGAGCCCATGCACATGTTAACATACTAAGATGAATGCAACATGCTTCTAAAGCACAACAGTGAATTGCATCGTACCTACATACATTCGAACATAGAACCATATAGGTACTTACCCGGTGTCTCCAACTTTACCTACGAGGGTACCTCGACTATCTAAACAGTCGTTTCGGCTTTCAGCCAACTCAGTTATTAACAAAATTACTAGAGTAAAGTGTGAGCATTACACACCTGATTACACATAACACTAGACTCTCTACGTCAACACTCTCACTGGCAAGAACCACTGTGATTTGTCTATCCCAGGCAGATGTCGGCTCCCTTCCACAACCAGGTAGAAAATCTCGAACTGCTGACACAGCACATCGCTTAAACTTAGGGATAGAGACTAGGGGTTCGCTTCCCTCCTTAGAAAGACTAGCACTTGTATCCATGAAGAAAGATTCCGGATCAATACTATACTATAGGGAAAATAGGAATTGTGCCAACAAGGGTTTGATTATGGCAGACTAATATGAATAGAAGTTGATCACAAAGAATAAAAAAAATAGAACCCCTTACCTTGGCTACCGAGAACTCTTATCAACAGATTCGGCTTGTGATTCCTGATGAGCCCTTAATGAGAACCCGACGATAAGATAAGGCTAGAAGGGTGTGTTAGAACACCAACAGATTCAGCCTTAGGAAAAGAAACACCAAAATGAGACTTCCAGCCTTTAAAACAACAACTAAAAGGAAAAAAGCAAGAATCGATAGCAAAGATTTAAGGAAGAAGAACGTTACCTTGCAAAACGCACCTACTAAATGCAGAGGATATTTCGGCAGGCAGAAGTTAACTATTCTACTTCTTATGATTCGGCTAGAGAACGAGAAATAGAGATGAACAATAAGAAAATAAAAGATATGGGAGAGGTGCAGAAAATATTCGACTAGAAGAGACAGAAGTAGAGGAGAGGAGAAGAGATGAGAAGGGAAGAGGAGAGGGTTTCGGCTTTGAGGAAGATGGTTAAAGAAAAGAGAAGAAGGGAGTTTAAACAAAACCACAAGGGAATGGTTCGGTTACGGTGTTAAAGAGAAAAGAGCAAAGGAGAAGAAAGTGGTTTGGCAAGAGGTGGCTTCAAGGGGTTTCGGCTTGTGAAGAGTTGAAGTAAGAAATGAGAACAGTGACCAAAAGAACCGAAAGCACTTCAGAAGATTAAGAAGGAAAACATAAAAAGATAAAGAGTAGAAGAACCAAAATGCCCTTGTGGACTTTTCGGCACATACAAAGAATAAGCAAACTCGAAATGGAAACAAAAGAGCTCTCTCACAATTTGACACACACTCTTCCAATCTTTCGGTTTTGCTAACACACACCAAATGTCGTCACTCCCTAGCCTCAACAACACATAGCCAAAATTTCCCCTCCCCACACTCCAACATTCAGCCGACACTCACAACCAACACCCAATCCCTTGATTTCCTCCTACTTCAACTCTCCAACATCCATTTGAATTGGTTTGACCAATTCAAACTCCACAAGCCCCTCATGTCCACACATTTGAACACCTTGACCCATTCAACCAACAACCTTGAAGAGTCTCTGCCGAATCCACCTTCTCCCCATCCAAGTGCCAAAAATAAAGCTTCATACTGACGCTTGTGGGATTCAAACTCCTCCCCTTCAGCTCCTACAAGTGACGCCACCTCCACTATGACACCAGCTTCTTTGTGTCAACTACTACACAATTAGACTTAAGGCCTGCTTCTACTAGCTTCCCCCCTAAAGTGCCCAAAAACAAAATTTTTTCTAAGGCTCTGGCTTGACCCTAAGCCTCCCCAGGGCCCCCAAACACACCAAAATTACATGCTTAACGAGCCAAACACAAGAAATAGTGCAAAACACAGGACCCCTAATTCTAGGATGTTACAGTTCTACCCCCTTAAAGAAATTTCGGCTCCGGAATTTACCTGGTCAAAAGAGGTGAGGGTATTACTGTCGCATCACGTCTTCTGGCTCCTAGGTGGCTTCCTATGAACCGTGATTACGCCACTAGAGGAACTGACTTCCTTCTCAACACCTTGATATCTCGATCCAAGATCTGCACTTGTTCTTTTTCAAAAGACAAATCAGGTCTTACTTCAATCTCTTCTACCAGTACCATGTGAGATGGATCTGAACGATAACGCCTTAACATTGAGACATGGAATACATCATGTATCTGACTCAACTCCAGAGGTAACTCGAGCTGATAAGCTACTGGTCCCATATGTTTCAACACTCGATAAGGCCTGATGAACCTCGGGCTCAACTTGCCTTTCCGTCCAAACCTTAAAACCTTCTTCCAAGGTGAGACTTTCAGAAAAACCTGATCACCCACTGAAAATTCTATTTCCTTACGCTTCAGATCCGCATAAGATTTCTGCCTGTTGGAAGCTTTCTTCAGCCGAGCCCGAATTAACTTAACCTTTTCCTCTGTTTCCGAAACCAATTTCGGACCCAACAACTGTCGCTCACCCAACTCTGTCCAGCAGGTAGGAGTACGACACTTACGACTATACAACACTTCGTAGGGTGCCATCTGAATACTGGATTGATATCTATTATTGTATGTGAATTCTGCTAACGGCAAGAAATCTTCCCAATTACCCCTGAAGTCAATTACACAGCCTCTTAGCATGTCTTCCAAAATCTGAATTACCCTCTCTGACTGACTATCAGTCTGTGGATGAAACGCTGTGCTAAAATCCAGTCTTGTACCCAACGCTTGATGTAATGCTTTCCAGAACCGCGATGTAAACCTGGGTCTCTTTCTGATATAATAGACACTGGTACCCCATGTAATCTCACAATCTCTGCTACATACAACTTGGCTAACTTCTGCAGTGAGTAGTCAACACGAACCGGTATGAAGTGAGCAGACTTTGTCAAGCGATCGACAATTATCCACACTGAATCTTTCTTAGTAGGCATAAGAGGTAGCCCACTAACAAAGTCCATCGTTATCCTCTCCCACCTCCAAAGTGGAATCTTCACTGGCTGTAGCAACCTTGAAGGCATCTGATGTTTAGCTTTCACCTGTTGACACGTCAAGCACTTACTCACAAACTTGGTAACATCTCGCTTCAACCCTGGCCACCAAAACTGTTCACGCAAATCTCGATACATTTTACTCCCACCGGGATGCATAGCGTATGGACTATTATGCGCTTCCTGCAGAATCTTCTGTCTTAACTCAGAATCCTTCGGCATACAAGCCCTTCCACGAAAGCACAGTACCCCATCACTGTTCACACTAAAATCTTCTGCATCACCGCCTTCCACTAGCTGAAATTTAGAACTTAATGATTCATCCGACAATTGCTGCTCTTTAATTCGGCTTATTACTTGAAGTTCAGCTAACAGGCTACCACCATCATACAAACTGAGATGAGCCAACATTGCCCTCAAATCACCTATCACCTTACGGCTCAACGCATCCTCCACTACGTTAGCTTTACCAGGGTGATACTCAATCGAGCAGTCATAATCTTTCAACAATTCAATCCACCTCCGCTGCCTTAGATTTAACTCCCTCTGGGTAAGGAGATATTTCAGGCTCTTGTGATAAGTGTAGATAATCGACTTCTTTCCATACAACTAGTGTCTCCAAATCTTCAAAGCAAACACTACCGCAGCTAACTCTAGATCATGCGTGGGATAGTTCACTTCATGAGGTCTCAATTGCCGAGACGCATATGCTACCACTTTCCCCTCTTGCATCAACACACATCCTAGCCCTGTGTACGACGCATCACAATAGACATCAAACTCTTTCCCACCCTCAGGTTGAATCAACACTGGTGCCTCCGTCAAAATCCTTTTCAACTTCTCAAAGCTTTCCTACTACTTATCTGACCAGACAAACGGTACCCCTTTTCGCAACAACTTGGTTAAAAGTGCAGCTATTAATGAGGATCCCTCAACAAACCTTCTGTAGTACCCAGTTAACCCAAGAAAACTCTGAATTTCTACTACTGACTTCGGTGGTTATCTAAAACAGCTTCAATCTTTCGGGGATCGACCCTAATCCTTTCGACAAACTCAACATGCCCTAGAAAGGTAACTTCTTTTAACCAAAATTCACACTTGCTGAATTTGGCATACAGTTGCTTCTCTCTCAAAATTTGCAGAATAACCCATAGATTCGAATCGTGCTCCTCCTCCGTCCTTGAATAAACCAAGATATCGTCTATGAACACCACGACAAACCGATCCAGGTAGGGTTGGAATACCCGGTTCATCATATCCATAAACGCAGTTGGTGCATTTGTCAACCCAAATAGCATCACTAAGAACTCGTAATGACCATAACGAGTTCGAAAAGCAGTCTTATGAATATCCGCCTCCTTGACCTTAAGCTGATGATAACCTGACCTCAAGTCTATCTTCGAGAAGACCAAAGCACCTTGCAGTTGATCAAACAGGTCATCAATCCTTGGCAACGGGTACTTGTTCTTAATCGTCAACTTGTTCAATTGCCTGTAGTTAATGCACATCCGCATCGACCCGTCTTTTTTCTTAACAAATAACATCGGTGCTCCCCATGGTGACACACTTGGTCAGATAAAATCCCGATCCAACAGTTCCTGAATCTGGGCCTTAAGTTCTACCAGCTCCTTCGGCGCTATCCTATATGGGGCAATGGACACCGGAGCTATTCCTGAAAGAAGATCAATGTCGAACTCCACCTCGTGATCTGGAGGCAACCCTAGAAGCTCTTCTGGAAAAACATCTGAAAACTCTTTCACCGTTCTAACATCCTTTACAGTCAACTCTTTGGCCTCCAGAGCACTGATAAAAGCTAAGAACGCCTCACACCCTTTCCGCACCATCCTCTCAGCCTTTAAGGTAGACACGACATTGGACAGATAATTCCTTCTTTCGCCTATCACTAGCACCTCTTTATCCTTGGGAGTTTTCAACACTATGCGCTTAGCAGCACAATCCAAGTTTGCTCGATACTTAACTAACCAGTCCATGCCTAATATCAAGTCGAACTCGACGAACGGCAACTCCATCAAGCCAGTTGGGAAAACTATCCCTTGAACTTCTAAAGGCACATTCCTAAAGAGTTTGTTCACTGCTACAGATTGTCCTAAAAGGCTAATCACAGTCATCTCTCTAGAAGCAACCTCAGATTCTATGTTTAGAGTTTCAGACACAATTCTAATAACATACGAATGGGTAGACCCAATATCTATTAGTGCTGTAAAGGGCAAACAAAAAATAAGGAACATACCCATTATGACGTCCGGTGCATCGCCATCCTCACGGCGTCTAGCTGCATAAACCAACCCAGGCTGTCTCACATTTGTATTTCCAGCACCTCTGCCCAGTGCTCTACGCCCTCGATGGTTGCTAGCCACCCCTTCCAGCCTGAGCGTAACCCTGACCTAGTGGCCGCGCTCTATTTGGCTCTTGCAGATAGTCCCTTACCCGATGATCCATAGATCCACACCTGAAGCATCCTCTACTACCTACCCAACACTCCCCCGAATGAAATTTCCCACATCGAGCACACAGTTGAGATCGACCAACAGCAACAGGCTTCGCAGCTCGACTCGGCCCATCGAACCTAGGCCTCTTTTGGAAATTCCCAGTAGATCCTGACGACCCAAAGCTCCTCTTATTCCTACCCCTATCCTTATCTTGGTTCTGCCTTTCCGATCGCTTCACCTCTTCAGCTATCTTTACCTTGTCAACCAGAATGGCAAACTCTCTTTCCCGTTGCGGAGCTATCAGTGCTCGCAACTCGTCTCTCAGACCATCTTCAAATCGAGCACAACGCTCATAGTCAGTTGAAACGATACCTCGAGCATAACAACTTAACCGCAGGAATTCTGCCTCATACTCAGCCGCCGACTTATTCCCATGGATCAAGTTTAAGAATGCCTTCCTCTAAGAGTCCACATAACTCGCTCCAACGTACTTTCCCTGGAACACTGACTTAAAGAAGTCCCAGGTAATACGATTTGCTAATGTACCATCTCTAACCGTGAGCGACCACTGGTACACCTCATTTCGGAGGAGAGACATAACTCCTTTCAACTTTTCCTCTGCAGTACAATCAAGATCGTCCATGATGCGTTCAACTACTTCCTACCAGTACTCAGCTACGTTAGGAGCCACACCAGAAATACCCCTAAACATCTCAGCCCCATTAGCTCGGAGTTGCTCAGAAACAGATTTTCGAGCTACTGACCCTGTGCTCGCTCCAGCAACTCGCTCCAAAACACGTAGCATAGCTTGAGACACAGCATCGTCTCCACCAGTTTGGTCCTAAAATCCCGCGTCCATGATTGGCGATGCTGGCACTTTACCTTCTGGCCCATGCCATGATTTCGAGGGCTCCACCTCCACACCACGGCCTCTACCACGACCGTGTATACCCCGTCCACGTCCTCTAGCGATCATGACTATGAATTCTACTTAATCCGATTAAAATTTTATGAATTAGTACTGCTTCCACTGCTTATTAACGGACAGTCATATGAAAGTAGTATTTAGAAGTAGTTTTTTGCAAAGCGTATTTCTAGAGGTCACAGTTTCTAAAACTATCAATCACAGGATAATCACAACATAAGATAATCTTTTCATTAGAATTCAAACAGTAATCAGAAAAATCATGTATTTTTCAAAACCATGTTCCTAAACCAACTGTTGAAAACATTCTCGAACCTCATACCCACAGCCGAGTTTTGCAACCAGGCTCTAATACCAAAATTGTAACACCCCAAACCCGGTCAATACGCTACGATCAAATCTTGTATGCTACGGGAAAGGAAATTTTAAAAGAAATCTAACTAAATATAGTGATTTAGAAAACTTTGCATTGAGTTATTTCATTTTAGAGAAAATTTAGGATTTTTGTTTAAAATGAATTGAATATCAAAATCAGGTTTATTTGTCGAAAGTTGAATTTAAGGAATTTCATTAAATATGACAGTTGAAATCGAGATTGCGGTTTTTAAGTAAAATTCCCGAATTAATTAGTTAAATTGCAAGTCATATTTCGTTAACACCTTTTTAAGGAAAATGATGGTTTTTGTTTTTATTTTAGAAAAGCCCTATATTAGATATGTCGAAAAATGTATTGCCATGGTGTAACCATAAATCCTAATGATAAACTGCAATTATAACATCTTTTAATCCCACATTTAGCTTACTTTTTGATGATTTATTCCTTGATTTATATAAAAAGGTGCTTCTAATCCTTTCTTTTCATGTCTTATACCCAGGAAAGCACCTGAGGATGAAAAGAACACAAAACGGGCCCAAAATGGAGTAAATGGGCCTTAGCACGAGAATGACATGGCCTGGCCCAGAGTCCACATGGCCGTGCCTCGACGATCACCTAGAGCACGGCCTCAACCCCGCCTCACACGGCCGTGCCTCAAAGTTATAAATCCGAACACGGCCTGAAGTCTATCTACACAGGCGTGTGCCATGGCCATGCCTCTGTCGCTGGAAAGAGCAATTTCAGTCGGAAAAGGATACTTAGGGAGAAAGAATCGCATTCCAAGAGCCTATATATATCCCCTAAGTGCCACCTTTGAGAAGGCCTCAAAGCTAGGTCAAGGAGCCAAGCTGAGAAGGTCAGATTTAGGGAATAACGCGAGGATAGCCAGTTGATCCATCCCAAGAAGCCGGAGTTGTACTCAAGATGACGGAAATCTCTTTCGATTCCTTCAGGGGGTTTTAGGGATTTCTTATGTTTTGTTTTATCTTTTCTCTTGAGATGTTTTCTTTATTCATTATGAACTAAACCCCTCAGTTACTTGAAGGGGATGAAACCTAGATGAATCTTGTTATATGATTTCTGAATTATATGATAATTACTTAGTTTGTTCTTAATTATGTTGCTTAATCCAAATCTGATGTGCTTAGGTGGAGGAGGAATAGACCCTACCTAAGAGTAGATCTACCATAATTAAGCGGAGTTGATCGAACGGCTAGAGATAAGGTTACGAGATTTTGCCAGATTAAGGTGAAACCTAATATGGGAGTCCATTGATCGGTTTACTGCTATTCTAGGGGGTTATTATAAGCAAACGAGAGTTCCAGTAATTAACCTAGGGTTAGACGTTATTCGCCTCGAGAGAGGGTTTAATATAGGTTAGGGTGTCCTACGGATTAGGCTAAGCAAAGAAATCATATGGTTTAGGGTTAAATAACAAGTAAAGTCTAGGTGGGTTCTTCCTGAGGGTATCGTCGTGATCAATTGAGTTTTTTCTTCAAGTTATTTTCCAAATCGTTCTTTTTGTCTTTGTGTCCTTAGCTTAGTCGTCGTCAATTTAGTCTAAAGCAACTTCACTTAATTTAGCTTAGTTTTTAAGCAAAGTTGTCATATTACTAATTAGGATGAAATTTCTGATGAGTTGTAATTTTTATTGACATGTTTTATAATAAGTCATAGTTAATTGTACATTGATGATTAAATTTGAAGAATACTAGAGAATCAAGCATGATAAGTCTCTTTTTCAAAGAATTAAAATCTTGCTAGGTTGTTGACCTAAATTTGAATACTACCTTGAAATTTGAAATTTACAAAGATGATGTCAAAACACCCAAATTTTATGTGAGATTTTGAACCTTATAAAGCATACATTCTTTTTCATGCTCATTCTTTGATTATGTGTGTGTCAACCATGAACTATTATTCTAGAACTTGCCTCGTTTATACATGTTGAGACCACATTTATGATTTGATATTACAGAAATGATAAAGGCACCTAGGTTTTAACCCACTTACACCACTAAATAGCCTACCCTTAACAATTAACCCTGGTAAACCCCTTTGATCCTAACAACCCTTTTATTGACTCACCAGCTAATATTAACCCAAAGCCCCTTTGTATTTGTTATCACTCTTTCTTTTGACTACCCCTTAATCAAGATTTGATTTGATTAAGTTACCTAAGTATATTATTCTAGTTGTTAAATTTATCTTGTATTACTTAGTTTGTTCTTAAAAAAATCAATCAAGGTATTCAATAATAGTTGTATAAAGAGTGAGCTTACACGATCAAAGTCTATTTTCAAAAGAAAAGCTCGTATTAGTAGGTTTATTACTTTTTAGTTGATGAATTTCCAGGTAGTACTTGTCAATTCAATCTCAATTCTAACCTTTCAATTTCAGCCTTTAACCACACCTTTAACCCTAGCCTCGTTACAACCCTAACAAAGACCTTTTGATCTGTTTATCATCTCATCTTACAGTGGTGGAGATTTGATTTTCAGGCAAGCCTATGGGATTAACTTTTCAGGTTCGACTTATGAGCGATCTTTTCCTGAACCTTAAACACTTTAGAGTGATTTGAGTGAATCTTTAGTGAGGATATCAATCATTGTCAGTTTTGAATTGAAAAGGTAGTTACTTAAATGAGGGGAGACACCTACGTTTTCGAAATACAAACTCATGACTTATCTTGTTTGAATTTTTGGGACTCTTTGAATTGAATTATCCATGTATAAGTTATCTATGAATTATGATAATGCATTGTTGATAGGAATTGTGAATTATGGAAAGTTCGTTTTAATTGTAAGTTGAGAATTTAAGTGTGGGGGTATTTGATAAACTGCAATTATAACATATTTTAATCCCATATTTAGCTTAAGTGTGGGGGTATTTGATAAACTGCAATTATAACATATTTTAATCCCATATTTAGCTTACTTTTTGATGATTTATTCCTTCATTTATATAAAAAGGTGCTTGTAATCCTTTCTTTTCATGTCTTATACCTAGGAAAGCACCCGAGGATGAAAAGAACACAAAACGGGCCCAAAATAGAGTAAATGGGCCTTAAGACGATAATGACACGGCCTAGCCCAGAGTCCACACGGCCGTGCCTCGACGATCACCTAGAGCACGGTCTCAACCCCGCCTCACACGGCCGTGCCTCAAAGTTATAAATCCAAACACAGTCTGAAGTCGATCCACACGGGCGTGTGCCAGGGCCGTGCCTCTGTCGTGGAAAGAGAAATTTCAATCGGAAAAGGATACTTAGGGAGAAAGAATCGCATTCCAAGAGCCTATATATATCCCCTAAGTGCCACCTTTGAGAAGGCGTCAAAGCTAGGCCAAGGAGCCAAGCCGAGAAGGTCTGATTTAGGGAATAACGCGAGGATAGCCAGTTGATCCATCCCAAGAAGCCGGAGTTATACTCAAGATGGCGGAATTCTCCTTCAATTCCTTCAGGGGGTTTAGGGATTTCTTATGTTTTGTTTTATCTTTTCTCTTGAGATGTTTTCTTTATTCATTATGAACTAAACCCCTCAAATACCTGAAGGGGATGAAACCTAGATGAATCTTGTTATATGATTTCTGAATTATATGATAATTACTTAGTTTGTTCTTAATTATGTTGCTTAATCCAAATCCGATTTGCTTAGGTGGAGGAGGAATAGACCCTGCCTAAGAGTAGATCTAGCTAAATTAAGCAGAGTTGATCGAACGCCTAGAGATAAGGTTACAAGATTTTGCTGGATTAGGGTGAAACCTAATATGGGAGTCCATTGATCGATTTACTGCTATTCTAGGGGGTTATTATAAGCGAACGAGAGTTCCACTAATTAACCTAGGGTTAGACATTATTCGCCTCGAGAGAGGGTTTAATATAGGTTAGGGAGTCCTACGGATCAGGCTAAGTAAAGAAATCATATGGTTTATGTAACATCCCGAATTATTGGGCTCATGCATTTTATGTGATGTATGCTTAAAATGTTAATTTGAGGTTTAGAGGTGCAAATTGGACTCAGGAGTGGGCCGAGGTCTTGGCTAAATATTTTGCTTAGAGACTATTGGGTTTAAATAAAGTATTGAGAGTGGAATAGGCATAATGGGCTTGTGGCCCAGGAACAAGAGGCGCAGTAGGAGGGAGCTATAAGTGGCGTCAATAGGCAAAGGAAGGGGGCCTCAGTATGGCCGCTTGGAGCTCAAGAAATTGGGCTAGTTTCGGCAGCTCAAGGAGAGATGGGGGGATGGAAATGTGGCTACAAAATAGGGGATTTTATGTTTTAAATTATGTGGATATAATGCTGATAAAGGGGAAGTAGTGGTGTGGTGTAAGTCTCTATTGGATGAGTATTCTGTTAAGGATAAGGGATAAAATGATAAGAGTGATCTCTTGGTTGCAGAGTTGGCTGAAAATCAAACACAGGAGAGGAGGGAAAATCGGTTCAATAAAGGCTAGGGGGTGTGCCAAATTTTTCATTGTGTTCTCTGAGAATAGCCTCAAGTTTTCTCTCTTTTTCGGCAAACTAGAATCATCTTTTCTTCTTCTTTTTCCTTTCTGTCAGAGATTGAAACCCCTGCAATTTACCTTCTCTTCTCTATGCATCTTGGAGGGGTTAAGATGTATTGAGATTTGCGAGAACAATTCTGGTGGCCAGGTCTGAAGCGAGAGATAACAAAATTCGTGAGTAAGTGTTTCACGTGCCAACAGGTGAAAGTGGAACATCAGTTGCCTTCGAGGTTGTTGCAGCCGGTAAAGATTTCACAGTGGAAGTGGGAAAGAATCACGATGGATTTTGTTAGTGGGTTACCTCTTACGCCCACTAAGAAGGATTCGATTTGGGTGATTGTTGATTGGCTGACGAAGTCTGCTCACTTCATACCAGTTCGTGTTGAGTATTCTCTGTAAAGGTTGGCCAAGTTGTACGTGGCTAAGGTTGTGAGACTGCATGGTGTACCTGTGTCGATCATATCAGATAGAGACCCTAGATTCACGTCACGATTCTAGAAGGCTCTGCATCAGGCAATGGGAACAAGGTTAGACTTTAGTACCGCTTTTCATCCGCAGATTGATGGTCAGTCTGAGAGGGTAATATAGATTTTGGAGGATATGCTAAGGGGTTGCATCATCAATTTTAGGGGTAGTTGGGAGGAGTATTTACCCTTGGCAGAATTTGCGTACAATAACAGCTATCAATCTAGTATTCAGATGGCGCCTTATGAAGTGTTATACGGACGGAGATGTCGTACTCCTACTTGTTGGACAGAATTGGGTGAGCGTTAGGTGTTGGGTCCAGAACTAGTGTCGGGGACAGAAGAGAAAGTTAGATTAATTCGGGCTCAGTTGAAGGAAGCATCTGACCGGCAGAAATCTTATGCGGATCTTAAGCGGAAGGAGTTGGAATTTGCAGTGGGAGATTAAGCCTTTTTGAAAGTGTCACCGTGGAAGAAGGTAATGAGGTTCAGTCGGAAAGGCAAGCTAAGTCCCCGGTTTATTGGACCTGTAACATCCCAAAATTGGGCCTAGTAGGATTGGGCCGATTGGGAATTGGGCTTTAGGAAAATTTGAGTATTATCTTTGCGTTGGCTCGGGTAGGAATTTTGTGTGTTAGCATAGTCTTGTGAAGGTTTGTTTTTATTTAGGAAGTTAGAATAAATTTTAGTATGGCTTATTTAATGAAGTGGATTAGGTGAGCTTAGCACTTAAGTTAATTTAAGTGTTCATTTATAGCACAAAAGGAGTAAATGGCAAGTTGGTTAAGGAGCTTGAAAGGTAGCTTGAGGTTAGAGGTTTGAGTGGTATGTTTAGCATTTTGAAGGTTTATTTTTGTGTATTAGCATTGATGGCCGGTCAAACTTATTTATGATAGGTGGACTAATAATTTTTGGTAAGTTGAATGTTAGATTAGGAAAGCTTGATATTTGGGATAAGATTTTTAAGGTTATGGAAGGATATCTTAAAGTTATGGTATATTGAGAGGACAAAGGCATGGAATAAGGAGGATGTTTTGGAAAGTAATCCTAGGCTTTAGTGGATGTATGTGCACGGCATGGGTGTCTAGGGGGTGGCCGAATTTTGTAAGTAGCTTGTGGGGGAATAGTTGGCCAATTCTCCTTTTGAACATCTTTTGCATTTTTGTTTTCCCTCTCCAAAAATCCTTTGTTTGGCCGAGTGAGTATTGTACATTTTGTGCAAGTTTTGCTTTTGGTTAGCCTTCATTTTGTTTGAACCAAAATTTATATTTTCTTTCTCTCATCTTTTCCTTTGAAACCGAAAACATCTTTTGCACTTTTGTGCACTCTTTCTCTCATCTCTCTTCCTCTTTTCTTACTTTTGGTATTTGCTCAACATCACTTTTTCCTTTTTATTTTCTTCTTGACCGAACCTCTTTCTTCCCCAAATCCTCTTTTCTTTTCTTTTCTTCCTTTATTTCTAAAATCGAATCCTCTCCCTCTCATTCTCATTTTCTTTGCTACTCATATACTCTATTTCTTTTTCTCCATAATATCTTTTGTTATCTTCATTCAAAACCATAGCCGAATCTTCTACTTGAATATTCAAAGGGTAGGCATTCATTTTTGGGTTTTCTTCAATCGGTTTTGGAAGATAGGTAAGTGTTTATGGCCGTTTTTCCTTTCTTTTTTTTATGTCGTTTTCTTGAGGGCGTAGGCCACTTTCTAATGTTTTTGGTATAGAGGCCAAAACTAATATGATTCCATTTAGGGATTTCGGTAGAGTTCTTAATCAAGTGACGTTTTCGGGATTTGATCGTTTGTGCCTTAGCAGGTGCGTAGTTATCGCACTATTTCTCCTGTTTTGTGTATTGATATATATATATTCTTGTATGATGTGTGATAGCCGACAACAAAGGCTAAAGTGGTGAAAACCCATGATTGGGGTAATCGGTTAACAGGTCAGTAATATGTGATATTAAATTATTTATGGTGACTGTGTAATATGATAATGAGCATGTGATGTATGTTCATTCTATATGTTGATTTGGCATGATACATTAACATATATGCATGGGGATTGGATTTGATCAAGGAAGGACGGGTGTACATATTTATGTACGTGGTCTAATGTTAGCCTCGTGCAACATTAGCGCTTGATGATCAGCTGTGTGCTACATCAAGGGAGGTGTTGGCTAGGTGCCCATCTCGGCGGTTGATGGCTGTGTGCATCACCGTAGACGAATTAATGTTGGGATCACTATTTGATCGGTGGCTTAGCCACGGCCTTGAGCAGCAAGTCTGCTAAGGTAAGATATAAGGATCACTATTTGATCGGTGGATTAGCCACGGCCTTGGACGGCAGGTGTGCCGGGGTTGGTGTAATGGATGGAATTAGGTTGGGTTGGGCGTCATTTTGCATATTTATGTATGTGAACTGTGTGGATTTGGGCCAAGCCCATATGTGGAGGCATGTGTGATGATTATGCACTGAGTCTGTGGACTCACCCAATTTTTCTCAACCATTTCAGGTGATGTGTAAGCGTTGGACCGGGTTTGGAGTGGATACAAGGTGGCCCATGCAGAAGAAGATATTTTAATTATTTTAAGCATTTTAATATTGAGTATTTTGTTTTAAGTATTGGTTGTAATAAGGGCCATTTAACCAATTTTTTATTATTATTATGTTTTAAGTTGGTTTGTTGAATATATTGTTATTTGCAAATGTTTATTTGGGATTTTAATTATACAATGTTTTAGTAAAGACAACAAATTTTTATGTTTTTACTTTTAAGTTAAAATCTTTTCAAACGTTTTCCGCAGTGGCATTCTAAATTCGGCCGTGGCGTATGGGCCGGGTTTGGGGTGTTACAGGACCTTATCGGGTACTAGAACGTGTGGGCCCAGTGGCGTATCGACTGGAGTTGCCTCCAGAGTTGGAGCGGATACATGATGTGTTTCATGTCTCGATGCTAAGACGTTATCGTTCTGACCCATCGCACATTGTGCCAGTGGAAGAAATTGAAGTAAGGCCAGACTTGTCCTTTGAGGAGGAGCCAGTGCAAATCTTGGATCGAGACATAAAGGTGTTGAGGAGGAAGTCCGTCCCTTTGGTCAAGGTCTTGTGGCGGAACCACGGCGCGGAAGAAGCGACATGGAAGCCAGAGGATGTTATGCGACAGCAGTATCCCCATCTTTTCTGATCAGGTAAATTTTGAGGCCAAAATTTATTTTAAGGGGGGTAGAACTGTAACATCCCGAATTATTGGGCTCGTGCATTTTATGTGATGTATGCTTAAAATGTTAATTTGAGGTTTAGAGGTGCAAATTGGACTCAGGAGTGGGCCGAGGTCTTGGCTAAATATTTTGCTTAGAGACTATTGGGTTTAAATAAAGTATTGAGAGTGTAATAGGCATAATGGTCTTGTGGCCCAGGAACAAGAGGCGCAGTAGGAGGGAGATATAAGTGGCGTCAATAGGCAAAGGAAGGGGGCCTCAGTGTGGCCGCTTGGAGCCCAAGAAATTGGGCCAGTTTCGGCAACCCAAGGAGAGCTAGAGGGGACGACAATGTGGCTACAAAATAGGGGATTTTATGTTTTAAATTATGTGGATATAATGCTGATAAAGGGGAAGTAGTGGTGTGGTGTAGGTCTCTGTTGGATGAGTATTCTGTTAAGGATAAGGGATAGAATGATAAGAGTGATCTCTTGGTTGCAGAGTTGGCCGAAAATCAAACACAGGAGAGGAGGGAAAATCGGTTCAGTATAGGCTAGGGGGTGTGCCAAATTTTTCATTGTGTTCTCTGAGAATAGCCTCAAGTTTTCTCTCTTTTTCGGCAAACTAATCATCTTTTCTTCTTCTTTTTCCTTTCTGTCAGAGACCGAAACCCTTGCAATTTACCTTCTCTTCTCTTTCAAACTCTTTGCCCGAATATCTCTACCTACTTCCTTGCCCATCTTTGCAATTCCTAGTTCTTCCAAAAGCCGAAAACGCATCAGTATTTCTCTCGTTCATCTCTTCCGAGATTTTATTTAAAGCCGAAATCCCTAGATCTCATCTCTTGTCATTGCCGAATTTCTTCTGTGGTGTCTGCTTGGGCCGAATCTTGAAGAAAACTAAAGGTAAGTCTTTTTCCGGCTTTTAGAGATCTTAGCCGAATGGCTATATGGTTAACTAATCAGGTGCTTTCTCTCATTTGCGGCATTCTGGGATTTGAAGGGGATTCAATCGCTTAGATTTCTAAGCCAGAGTTTAGTAGCACTCGGATCGTATTACTTCCGGGATTTCAAGGTAAGGAGATATGTTAATTTAAAGCGTATAATTCGGGTAAAACACTAACCCTTGGACGAATATAGGAGAGGCCTTATCTTCGCGTTCTTTCGGCTTTTGAGCAAGTTGTAGACAAAGGGCAGTAGATCTGATTAGTGAGGGTATCGACATAGAGAGTAGTACTACGTGTAATCAGGTGTGTAACATTCTCACACCATTTGGATTGCCTGTTAGAATATGTTTATAAAACTGTTATATTCTGTTAAATGCCAAAATACCGGCACGGCTATTGAAAACCCGAGGAGGGTAAGGGCGAATCACCAGGTTAGTGATCTCTGTCATTCTAAAGTGAATGGTTCTGTTGATTTGATATGATAACATGTATGCCGGTTTCTGTGATTGCACGGGGTTGGGTGATTGATGAAAGGGGAAGTGTTCTGTTGTAGTGGGTTTTGCCATGATCTGTTGTAGTGGTTTTTTTTTGCCATGATCTGTTGTAGTGGCTATTGCCATGATCTGACGATGAGCAGCTAACTGCAGCATGACTGCCATCGATGGTGTGTAGCGGTGTGGGTTGATTGTAGAAATCCCCAATGGTGTGATTGGCAGGTAAAGGTGGTGTGTAGCAGATGGAAACCTAGGATTGGGTTGGGCTTTGCATAATACCTGATATATTATATTTTGTTATCTGTTCTGTGGGGCTAAGGCCCAGTCTGATGGTGCACGAGGGTTGCACACTCAGTCTTGTGTCTCACCCTATTATTTCTTTTTTCAGGAGACACCTAGAGCATCGGACCGGGCTGGAAAGGAGCGCAAGGTGGCCATGCATGAGATTATGTTGGATACTGCAAAAGAAATTATTTGTTTATTTATATTTAGTATTTTGGGTTATATTTTTATTGTAATAAGGCCACAGGCTATTTACTTTATATTTTTGGTTTTTGGGCTTTACTTTCAGACACTTGAATTATTCGATGAAAATTTAAACTAAGGCATGTTCTAATTTTGGTTTTTAATTCATAAAGGCATCCTATAAAATTTATATATTATATAAATTATCAAATTATTAAGTTTTCCGGTATAAATGTTTAAACTCGACAAATTTTATCCCAAAAATGCGACATGTTTTACTAAATCTTCTTAGTGACATGCCAGATCCGGTCGTGGTGTTTGGACCGGGTTTGGGGTGTTACAGTTTAGGGTTAAATAACAAGTGAAGTTTAGGTGGATTCTTCCTGAGGGTATCTTCGTGATCAATTGACTTTTTTCTTCAAGTTATTTTCCAAATCGTTCTTTTTGTCTTTGTGTCCCTAGCTTTGTCGTCGTCAATTTAGTCTAAAGCAACTTCACTTAATTTTTAAGGCTAAATAATAAAAAGAAAGTTAGTATTAGTACTTTTAGTTCCTTTGGGTTCGATAATCCGGTCTTGCCTAAGCTATACTACTTATTGATAGGTACACTTGCCTAGGTTCGATCATTATTTTATAAATTTTAAAGCTCTGATTTCAGCGATCACCCAATTTAAAGTTATAGCGGCCTTATTACACAACAAAATTCCAAAATTTTGAAAAAACAACCAATATTAAACAAGAACCGAAAGTTTAGAAGAAAAGCAATGCATGGCCAGCTCGAAGTCCGCCCCGGCTCCAAAACCTCTACCTATGAATTACCTGCGAAATTAAGCAGAGGGGTGAGTCATCGAGACTCAGTGTGTAACTCCCCATATAACGCAACCTGGGCCTTAAGCCCACAGATGCCCATTAGGCCTTAGCCTACACCATACAACATAATAAACAAGAATGCAATGCAGCCCAGCCCAACCTAGTTTTCCATCCTCTACATCACCTGAATCAGCCAAACACCCATGGCACCGAGCCACTGTGGTTCCAGACCACCGTGATACCAAATCACTGTGACAGAGTCACTAATAATATCTGTGGGGCCAACCCACCGTGGTACCAAACCACTGTGACAATCCCTGCTAATCGTGTGTGGGGCCAACCCACTATGGTACCAAACCACTGAGACAAGTCACTGAATTATGAATATATATGTGGTGCCAAACCACCGTGGTACCAAACCACGGAGACATAATCACTGTATAAGATATGTAGGGCCAACCCACCGTGGTACCAAACCACTGTGACAGTCCCTAAATAACACTTCCCCTTTTATATCATTTCCCGAGCCCATGCACATGTTAACATACTGAGATGAAGGGAACATGCTTCTAAATTACAACAGTGAATTGCATCGTACCTACATACATTTGAACATAGAACCATATAGGTACTTACCTGGTGTCTCCAACTTTACCCACGAGGGTACCTCGACTATCTAAACAGTCGTTTCGGCTTTCAGCCAACTCAGTTATTAACAAAATTACTAGAGTAAAATGTGAGCGTTACACACCTGATTACGTGTAATAGACTCTCTACGTCGACACTCTCACTGGCAGAAACCATTGCGATTAGTCTATCCCAGGCAGATGTCGGCTCCCTTCCACAACCAGGCAGAAAATCTCGAACTGCCAACACAGCACGTCGCTTAAAATTAGGGACAGAGACTACTGGTTCACTTCCCTTCTTAAAAAGACTGGCACTTGTATCCATGAAGAAAGATTCCGGATCAATACTATACTATAGGGAAAATTGGAATTGCCCCAACAAGGGTTTGATTATGGCAGAGTAATATAAATAGAAGTTGATCACAAAGAATAAAAAAAAAAAGAGAACCCCTTACCTTGGTTATCGAGAACTCTTATCAACAAATTCGGCTTGTGATTCCTGATGAGCCCCTAATGAGAACCCGACGTTAAGATAAGAAGGGTGTGTGAGAACACCAACAGATTCGGCCTTAGGAAAAAAAAACCAAAATGAGACTTCCGGCCTTTAGAACGACAACTAAAAGGAAAAGAGCAAGAATCGATAGCAAAGATTTAAGGAAGAAGAATGTTACCTTGCAAAATGCACCTACTGAATGCAGAGGATATTTTGGCAGGCAGAAGTTAACTATTCTGCTTCTTATTATTGGGCTAGAGAATGAGAAATAGAGATGAACAATGAGAAAATAAAAGATATAGCAGAGGTGCAGAAAATATTCGGCTAGAAGAGACAGAAGTAGAGGAGAAGAGAAGAGATGAGAAGGGAAGAGGAGAGGGTTTCGGCTTTGAGGAAGATGGTTAAAGAAAAGAGAAGAAGGGAGTTTAAATGAAACCACAAGGGAATGGTTTGGTTATGGTGTTAAAGAGATAAGAGCAAAGGAGAAGAAAGTGATTTGGCAAGAGGTGGCTTCAAGGGGTTTCAGCTTGTGAAGAGTTAAAGTAAGAAATGAGAAGATTGACCAAAAGAACTGAAAGCACTTCAGAAGATTAAGAAGGAGAACGTCAAAAGAAAAAGAGTAGAAAAACCAAAATGCTCTTGTGGACCTTTCGGCACATACAAAGAATAAGCAAGCTCGAAATGGAAACAAAAGAGCTCTGTCACAATTTGGCACACACTCTTCCAAGCTTACGGTTTTGCTAACACACACCCAATGCTATCACTCCCTAGCCTCAACAACACATAGCTGAAATTTCCCCTCCCCACACTCCAACATTTGACCAACACTCACAACCAACACCAAATCCCTTGATTTCCTCCTACTTCCACTCTCCAACATCCATTTGAATTGGTTTGACCACTTCAAACTCCACAAGCCCCTCATGTCCACACATTTGAACACCTTGACCCATTCAACCAACAACCTTGAAGAGCCTCTGCTGAATCCACATTCTCACCATCCAGGTGCCAAAAATAAAGCTTCATAATGAGGCTTGTGGGATTCGAACTCCTCCCCTTCAGCTCCTACAAGTGAGGCCACCTCTACTATGACACCAGCTTCTTTGTGTCAACTACTACACACAATTAGACTTAAGGCCTGCTCCTACTAGCTTGCCCCCTAAAGTGCCCAAAAATAAATTTTTTTCCAAGACTCTAGCTTGACCCCAAGCCTCCCCAGGGCCCCCAAACACACCAAAATTACATGCTTAACGAGCCAAACACAAGCAATAGTGCAAAACGTAGGACCCTTAATTCTAGGATGTTATAAAGCATATGGACAGTTTTGAGCTGTCCACTTCTTGGTCGGTTCGGTTCACTCGGTTCGGGTCAACTGGACCATTTTTTCATAATTAATTAATAATAATTTATTTAATCCAAATTAAATTAGATATTGATCGTGTGTCAGAGTCTTAAAAATTTATAAAAAAAATGATCAAGCCTAGAAACTAACTATGACAACGATTGAGGCAAGCGCACCTATCGAACAGTAGTATAGTTTAGTGGCAAGACCGGATTGTTGAACCTAAAGGAACCAAAAGTACTAATACTAACCTTCTTTTTATCATTTAGCCTAAGAATTAAGGGAATTATTAATTAATCTAAAATTAACTAACTAGTAAGCTAGAGATGCTAAGTCAAAGAGAATGAATTGGGTAAAATACTTGTGGGAAAAACCAATTGATTAAGACAATACCCGAGGAAGAATCCACCTAGTTATTTAACTCTGAACCAGATGATTTATTCACTTGACTTGATCCGTAGGATTCCCTAATTTATATTAATAACTCTCTCGAGGCTACTAACGTCTAACCCTAGGTTGATTAATTGAAATCTCTTTCTAATTAAAACCCCTAGGATTGGATTAACTCGATCTATGGACTCCCATATTAGGTTTGACCCTAATCCGGCAGACTTTCGTCATCCTATTTCTAGGGTTGCGATCAACTCTGCTTAATTCTGCTAGATTTACTCTTAAACAGGGACTTTTGCTCCACTGCCTAAGCACATCACTACTTGAATAAATATCCTGAAATATCAAAGCAAGAATTAAGAACACATAATTAAGAACAAATCAAGTATTTATCATATGGTTCAGAAAACAATAACAAAATCCATCTTAGGTTTGATCCCCCTCAGGTATTTGAGGGGTTTAGTTCATAATTATAAAAGAATACATCTCAGAAGAAAATATGAAACAAAACATAAGAAAAACCCTAAAACCCCCTGAAGGAAATTGAAGGGAAGATCCTCCGTCTTGAGTATGATTCTGGCTTCTTGAGATGAACCAACTGGCTTTCCTCGAGTAAATCCCACAATTCTAGCCTCTCTGGCTTGGCTCTTCGGCCTAACTGGACGCCCCCTGAAGGTTGGCCTCTAGGGTGTTTTTATAGGCTTTTGGAATAGCTTTCTTTGCCTCTAAGTACCCTAATCCGAGTGAAATTCAAACAGGTCACGTCAGGGACACGCCCATGGCACACGCCCGTATGAATCATGGCCAGGCCGTATTCGAGTCTGTTAAGGAGACACGGCCGTGTGGTCTTGGGCCCAGGCCGTGTGGATTTCGTAATTTGGCCCATTTACTCCATTTTAGGCCCGTTTCTCGTTCTTTTCTTCCTTCGGTGCTTTCCTAAGTATAAAACATGAAATTAAAGGATTAAGAGCACCAATTTTCACAATTCAAGGCTTAAATCATCCAAAAGTATGCTAAATGTGGGATTAAAATATGTATAAATTACGATTTATCAAATACCCCTACACTTAAGCATTTGCTTGTCCTCAAGCAAAATTCTCAACTCACAATGAAAATGTACTTCCTTGATTCATAATATTTATCAATAATTTTTCATCATAATTCATAGATAATTTATACATTGATAATTTAAGTAAAAGGGTCTTAAAGATTCAAACAATCAAAGTCATAGTTTTTGTAGCACGAGACATAGGTGTTTTCCCCTTACCTAAATAATCACCTTTAATTCAAAATCGACAAGAGTTGACATCCTCACTTCAAAATTAATCACTCAAAAGTCGAACATGAAAAGTTAATCCCATAGGCTTGCATGAAAATCAAATCTCCACCACTATAAAATGAGATGATACACAAATCAAAAGGCCTTTAAAAAGGGTTGTAATGGGGCTTGGGTTAAAGGTGTAGATAAAGGCTAAATTAGAGGGTTAGAATCGAGATTGAATTGACAATTTACCTAACTAGAAAAATGAACTACTAGAAAAATGAACTACTCCTGAATAATTACATCAATTAAAAACTTGTAATACTAATAAAACGAGCTTTTTATTCAAGATGTGAAATTTAACCGTATAAGCTCACTTAATTATCGAACTAATGATGAATACACTTTGATTTTTATCTTTTTTAAGAGCAAATCATTACTATAATGAGAGAATTTTAACAACTGAAAAATAGAACATAGTTAGGCAACTGCTCAAAATTAAATCTTGACAAAAAGGGAGTCAAGGAATGGTGATAACAAATACAAGATGGGTTTTGGGGTAATATTAGCAGGTGAGTCAATAAAAAGGGTTGTTAGGATCAAAGGGGTTCACTAGGGGTTAATTGTGAGGGTAGGCTTTTTAGTGAAGTAAGTGGGTCAATCCTAAGTGCCTTTATCATCTCTGTATATCAAATCAATGATGTGGTCTCAACATGAATAACCAAAGCAAGTTCTAGAACAACAAATCAATGTTGACACACTCATAATCAAAAAGTGAGCACGAAAGGAATGTATGCTCTAAAAGGCTCAAAATCTCACAAAAATTATGGGTTTTTGATATCAACTTTGTAAATTTCAAACTTCAAGGTAATAATTAGGTTCAGGTGGACAACCTAACAAAATTTTAATTTTTTTTTTTGAAAATAGACTCATCATGCTTGATTCTCTAGTCTCCTAAAGTTTAAATCATCACTGCACAATTATCAATGACTTAATTCAAAACATATCAATAAAAATCATAAATCAAAAGAAATTCATTCTAATCATAATATGAGAAAATTAATTAAGAACAAGGCATAATTCAAGGATTTGAGAATAATGCAGAAAGTTAGGCACTTTCTTGAAATAGATATTCACCCCCCACACTTAAGATGTAAATTGCCCTCAATGTACAAAGATATATATCACATTTAAGAGAAAATGAGAGGTGAAACTTCCTGAATTTGGATGGCTTCCTTGAGTTGGGAGTGTCGTAGTGTGGTGGTCACCGACAATCTTTGCGCTAGATGAAGAAATTGGGAAGCTCGTGAAGAATTAGCCAAGAAATAATAAGAATAATTCTAAATATACTAAATATGTATCTAAAGAAAAGAAAGATAAAAAGAAAGAAAATAGAAAGTAAAATAAAATTAAAAGAAAAGATTAATGGACCGAAGAGTACTTATTGTTAGATGGTTAGAGAGGTGGGTGTGATTTCTAAGGCTATGGTGTGTGATTCCCAAGCAGCCTTTAGAACCTAAACCAAAGAAAATGAAATAAAATAGATTAAACTAAGTAAAAGAAAAATAAAGAAAAGGGAAATAAAGGAGAAGGGAAAATAAAAAGAAAAGTTAAATGGACTCAAAAGTCCTTTTCCTGTCGAGTTAATGAAGTGGCTGGCAGGAACTTATGTATATCGATCTCGTAGAGGGAGACTGTGCTAGGATCCTTCTGCTTCTTCGACATGGATATGGTTAGATCTAAAGTTAGGGGGAATGAAAAAAATAAGAATGAAAAAGAAGGGGAATGTAAGGAGTGTGGAAGAAGAAGAATGGGGAGTAGGTGAGAAGGGGAGAGGGGTGGTTTCTAAAACAGTGTCGGCCACGGCCACATCACACGGCCGAGGTGTTTAGTTGGGGCCCGTGGCTTGAAGATATTTTTTTCCCTGTTTTGTACTATCTCTACCATGTCAGTACGAAAATTTGTAGTATCCACACGGCCACGGCCACGGCCGTGTGGTATGGAAATCTGCAGTTGGTTAGTTTATAGTTAAGTGCTAAAAAGGAAAAATTAAAGAAACAATAAAAAATGTAAAAATTAATGGGGTTAGTGCTCGGGTTGCCTCCCGAGAAGCACTCGTTTATAGTCTTAAGCTAGGCTTACCTCTCATTCGTACATTCATGGTGGTTTCAGGAGTTGAAAGTCCTTCCTCATGCTATCAGTCCTATTATCAGCATGTAATTTGAGTCGAGTAGCGTTTACTTTAAAAGTACTGAATGTAGGATTACTTACCTCGACTATTCTGTATGGGAAAAAATTGAGTACCCTAAAAGTGATTTCTTCATTTGTATTAGGGTTAGGAGGAGGCATGCAAGGGTCTGCCTTACCTAACAATACCTGATCTCCGATCTTAAATTTGTTTGTCCCACAAAATGGCATTGGTTCTGCTTCGTGTGTCCTCGGTTTCTCCTTAATGCGTGGCTTCCACTCGTCTAGTTCATCGATCTGAAGCCGTAGTTTCTCGTGAGTTATTTCTTTGTTGTTATGAGGTCTAGGATCTGGCTCAGTTGTGTAGTTCCGTGGTGCTTCCTGAAAAGAAGGTTTAACCGAATGGTCATTAATAAAATTAATTTTCTCACATTGATTACTCGATGTCCTAGCCGAGTCAAGAGCCTGGAGACTGATTGATTCGTCACCTACACAAAGTATGAATTTGTAACATCCTAGATTAGGGGTTATGCGTTCGTGCGTAATTCATGAGATAGTGGGCTCAGTGGGTGTGTTGGATGTGATCTGAGGAGTTTTAGAAACCCTAAGATGTAAGGAAATGTATGGAAATGTAAGGAAATGTATGGAAATGTAAGGAAATGTAAGGAAATGTATGGAAATGTAAGGAAATGTAAGGAAATGTATGGAAATGTAAGGAAATGTAAGGAAATGTCTTGTCTTGGAAATGTGAGGAAATGTCCTCGAAATGTAAGGAAATGATTTAGAAATGTTGAGTTTAAAGGAGGCAAACGAACATTTTTGGAAACTTGGAAATGTAAGGAAATGATAAGTTTTAAAGTTTAGAAAGAGGAAATTAAGGCAATGTGGCCTTAAGAAAATTAATAGAGGGAATTTGACACAAGAACGGGCTTGGAAAAGTAGCCTGAAGATGCCACTTAGGGCCTCTGGAAATGGCGCCACATACAGGAGTATTGGGCCAAGGTTCGAGCTGCATTGGAAGCAAATAAAAGAAATTTTATTTTGCTACAAGGAGCAGAGAGGTGGACGGCACATGGCTATAAATTAGGAGCTTTTATTCTTTTTTTTTAAGAGGTAAATAGAGGATAAATAAGGGATTTATTTATCATTATTTTCAAGAGATAATTTTTGGATTAAATTCTTTTAATTTGAATAAAGTGATAAAGATATGAGATTGGTGGCCAAGTAAGGGACTCTAGCCTAGTAATTTCGGCTATAAAAGGAAGAGTAAGGCTATTCTTCATTCATTCTTTTCTCTTCAAGGAAACCCCTGCCGAAATTCTCTAAAGTTTCTCCTCTTCTCTCTGCCGAATTCTCTCTGCCATTATTCTCTTTTTCTCTTTTCTTTTTGATTCTCTTTGGCCGAATCCTTCTACACCCTATTCTCTTATTCTTGTTCTCTCAATCTCCTAAAAGCTGAATATTGTTGAGGATTCAAGCCAAGGTGTTGTCGACTACAACATTAGGGGAGGAATTTCGGGATATCAAGTGTTGCCGATTTCAATACTAAAGGTAAGGATGTTATTGACATTGTTTTGGTTCTTTTCTTTAATACGAAATTTAGATTCTAATGCCATTAATATCTTTGGCCGAAACTTTGAAGAGATCTTTCGGGATTTACTAAGTGTCAACTACAAGGAAGGAGAAGTTCTTTTCCCGAAGGTACACCATAGGCCGCGTGTTCCCTAGTTATTCGGTGAGTTTCGGGATTTAAAATCCACAAGGTAAGTATCTATAGCATTCGGCCAAGGCTTATTTTGGTATGAAGATCTATTTCTTATTTCGTCTAAAAGCCGAAACTAATTAGTTAAGTGATTTTAGTGCCTAGCCGATTGCAAGGGGACAACTCTGCGAAGTTTCGGGATTTGACTATAGTCAATTCGACACCAAGGTAAGTTTTAGTGTACTAATCCTACTAGGATTTGGATTTATGGCCGAATGGCTCTTTACTAAGTATTAAATGATTGATTAAATGTAGAGATCTAAGATCTAAGGCATTAGATCAAGCTTTTCGGGATTTGGATTGGAAACCTTAAGCGAATCAGGTGTGTACCCTACCCTAAGTTTTGATATGTTCATGGCTATGTTTAAATTAATGTAATATTAAGAATGTGAAAATATGGCTAAGTACCATGCTATGGTACAAAGTACTCAGGTACGTTTCCTACTCCCAATAGGATTATGAAATATGTTATAAACATGAGAATAATGATAAGAATGTGAACTTTGGCATGTTAATGCATGATATGATTTGGGCATAGGGGTTATTGAAAGGGGGAAGTGAATGTGGTGACCTAAGACCACGAAATCTGAATGCGGTGACCTAAGACCGCGATATCTGAATGTGGTGACCTAAGACCACGAAATCTGAATGTGGTGACCTAGGACCACGAATTTTATAAGGGCGATGAGCACGTCGACTGTAGCGACTGCCTTCGATGGAGTGTAGCGGAAGGAGGGTCGACTTAGTAGTCCCCACGGTGTACAGGTTGGTACGGGGAAGTGTAGCGGATGGCTAACTAGGCTTGGGTTTTGGGTTTGCATCATTGTTTTTTACTTGTTATATGAATATGTATGTGATATGATAATGCATGCCTGAAATGTTACTTCTTAGTGTTGGTTACACATTGAGTCTGTGACTCACCCCGTTGTGGGACTATTTTCAGGTGACGAACAGTAATGGACCGGGCTCGGCAGAAGCTTAGGGATGGCCATGCACAGCAAGAAATTTACGATTTGGACTTTTATTTTATTTCAAGTATTTTAAATTTTAATTTTGGGATTATTTGATGTAATAAGGCCATAGTTGAATTTCTTTACTTCACTTTGATTTATTATGTTACAAATATTTATTAATTGAAAGATTAAGTAAATTTATTATCAAAACCAACCCTAAACATTTTGTCACCTAAAGCTAAAGGATTTTAAATCAAATAAACTCGTTTTCAACTCAAGCCCAATCCAAAACAAATTTTCTTTCAAAACACACTAGTTTTTTTCTAAGTCACAAAAGAATTTGAAACGGTTTACACCGGGGAACATACCAGATCCGGTCAAGGCTCGTGGGCTGGGTTTGGGGTGTTTCAATTTGGTATCAGAGCCAAGTTTTAAACTCTCGGCCTGTGGTCTAAGGCCCAAAACGTTTTCAAATCTAGCCCAAATGAGTTTTATGAAAATATTTTTGGAAGTAAGCAGGTTTTCTGGCATGGCACCTAAGTCTCCGACCCGAAGTCCACCAGGTAAGTACCCCTAACCTTTGTGTGATTTATATTGTGATCTGTAGAAGGGTAGAAATGGAATGGAACGTAGATTAGTATGATAGGTACTTGAACTCTAAGGCTAGCTTACCCCAACAGTTACATAAGACTTAATGCCTAATTAAATAAACCTGTGTCTAAGTCGCCGAGTTAGGGTGTGGCAACCATTGTGCGCATGTCTAGGATTGGATCTGGAAGAGCCTGGTATTTAAGCAGTCCTAGTGACTCACCTCCTCTTCGCAGGAATCCTACCTGGTGCGTAGCTTCGGTTCACCCTAACCAAAAGGACTTATTCATGAGCTAAACCCCTAACTAAAACCCGAAAGGGAATTAGCCGTGTTTCCACAAAAACCCTAGTTTTACAACTCTTAAATTACCCTTCTAATGTGTAAAAGTTGTTCCATAAAATTCTTCTGAAATATTTTTTTAATTTGTGAAAATTACAAAATTACCCCTAGTTGTAAAATTACAAAAATGCCCTTGGTTTAGAAAATGTCCAAACTACCCACGGTTTAAATAAATTTCCTTATTTTATAAAATATTCAAAAACTCTACTTCTGCGAAATATTAAAATACTCCAACTTGGAAAGTTTATGAAATTGCCCCTAACTTACAAAATTACCAAAATGACCCTGAATTTCAAAAATTTTGCAACATCACCGATTTGGAAAACAAATTCTCAAAAAGAACCCTCAAGTTTTGCAAATTTTGGAAATACCCTTGAATTATTAAACTTTACAAATTTACCCTGGTTTATTACCAAAATACCCCCGAGCTCCAAAATTACCGAAATACCCCCGGATTTCAAAAATTTTCAAAAATACCCCAAGAATTTAAAAATTTCAAAACACTTTTTGACAAAATCACCAAGGAACTTTTTCTTTTGAAAAATTACAAAAATACCCCTGTAGGACAAATTACGAAAATACCCCTAGGTAGTGGAAAAATAACAACAATGAAAACTACAACATTTCTCTGAATGAACGAAAGTTCATGATTGATTGATGAATGTATGAATGTAAAGACTGTGTGCATGTATGAATACGAAAGAACCACTCTTAAAACTCTTTCCATAAAACTTCTTCGCGGGTAATCAGTGGAATAAAGGCTAATTCATAAAATTTCTTAATTAGATTAAATCGTGACATTAGAAATAAGTTCTAGGGGCGTGAACTTAGAGATTGTGCCTAGAAAGTATGATGGTTCTATTAAGATCAGAGTGCGCAGCGTAAGCATAGTGCGGTGAGAAGGATTGTACGACTGTTAATAAGTAATTTCGAGGACGAAATTATTTTTAAGGAGGGTAGAACTGTAACATCCTAGATTAGGGGTTATGCGTTCGTGCGTAATTCATGAGATAGTGGGCTCAATGGGTGTGTTGGATGTGATCTGAGGAGTTTTAGGAACCCCAAGATGTAAGGAAATGTATGGAAATGTAAGGAAATGTATGGAAATGTAAGGAAATGTATGGAAATGTAAGGAAATGTAAGGAAATGTATGGAAATGTAAGGAAATGTAAGGAAATGTCTTGTCTTGGAAATGTGAGGAAATGTCCTCGAAATGTAAGGAAATGATTTAGAAATGTTGAGTTTAAAGGAGGCAAACAAACATTTTTGGAAACTTGGAAATGTAAGGAAATGATAAGTTTTAAAGTTTAGAAAGAGGAAATTAAGGCAATGTGGCCTTAAGAAAATTAATAGACACAAGAACAGGCTTGGAAAAGTGGCCTGAAGATGCCACTTAGGGCCTCTGGAAATGGCGCCACATACAGGAGTATTGGGCCAAGGTTCGAGCTGCATGGGAAGCAAATAAAAGAAATTTTATTTTGCTACAAGGAGCGGAGAGGTGGACATCACATGGCTATAAATTAGGAGCTTTTATTCTTTTATTTTTAAGAGGTAAATAGAGGATAAATAAGGGATTTATTTATCATTATTTTCAAGAGATAATTGTTGGATTAAATTCTTTTAATTTGAATAAAGTGATAAAGATATGAGACTGGTGGCCAAGTAAGGGACTCTAGCCTAGTAATTTCGGCTATAAAAGGAAAAGTAAGGCTATTCTTCATTCATTCTTTTCTCTTCAAGAAAACCCTGCCGAAATTCTCTAAAGTTTCTCCTCTTCTCTCTGCCAAATTCTCTCTGCCATTATTCTCTTTTTCTCTTTTCTTTTTGATTCTCTTTGGCCGAATCCTTCTACACCCTATTCTCTTATTCTTGTTCTCTCAATCTCCTAAAAGCCGAATATTGTTGAGGATTCAAGCCAAGGTGTTGTCGACTACAACATTAGGGGAGGAATTTCGGGATATCAAGTGTTGCCGATTTCAATACTAAAGGTAAGGATGTTATTGACATCGTTTTGGTTCTTTTCTTTAAGCTGAAATTTAGATTCTAATTCCATTAATATCTTTGGCCGAAACTTTGAAGAGATCTTTCGGGATTTACTAAGTGTCCACTACAAGGAAGGAGAAGTTCGTTTCCCGAAGGTACACCATAGGCTGCGTGTTCCCTAGTTATTCGGTGAGTTTCAGGATTTAAAATCCACAAGGCAAGTGTCTATAGCATTCGGCCAAGGCTTAATTTGGTATGAAGATCTATTTCTTATTTCGTCTAAAAGCCGAAACTAATTAGTTAAGTGATTTTAGTGCCTAGCCGATTGCAAGGGGACAACTCTGCGAAGTTTCGGGATTTGACTATAGTCAATTCGACACCAAGGTAAGTTTTAGTGTACTAATCCTACTAGGATTTGGATTTATGGCCGAATGGCTCTTTACTAAGTATTAAATGATTGATTAAATGTAGAGATCTAAGATCTAAGGCATTAGATCAAGCTTTTCGGGATTTGGATTGGAAACCTTAAGCGAATCAGGTGTGTACCCTACCCTAGGTTTTGATATGTTCATGGCTATGTTTAAATTAATGTAATATTAAGAATGTGAAAATATGGCTAAGTACCATGCTATGGTACAAAGTACTCAGGTACATTTCCTACTCCCAATAGGATTATGAAATATGTTATAAACATGAGAATAATGATAAGAATGTGAACTTTGGCATGTTAATGCATAATATGATTTGGGCATAGGGGTTATTGAAAAGGGGAAGTGAATGTGGTGACCTAAGACCACGAAATCTGAATGCGATGACCTAAGACCGCGATATCTGAATGTGGTGACCTAAGACCACGAAATCTGAATGTGGTGACCTAAGACCACGAATTTTATAAGGGCGATGAGCACATCGACTCCAGCGACTGCCTTCGATGGAGTGTAGCGGAAGGAGGGTCGACTTAGTAGTCCCCACGGTGTACAGGTTGGTACGGGGAAGTGTAGCGGATGGCTAACTAGGCTTGGGTTTTGGGTTTGCATCATTGTTTTTTACTTGTTATATGAATATGTCTGTGATATGATAATGCATGCCTGAATTGTTGATTCTTAGTGTTGGTTACACATTGAGTCTGTTGACTCACCCCGTTGTGGGACTATTTTCAGGTGACGAACAGTAATGGACCGGGCTCGGCAGAAGCTTAGGGATGGCCATGCACAGCAAGAAATTTACGATTTGGACTTTTATTTTATTTCAAGTATTTTAAATTTTAATTTTGGGATTATTTGATGTAATAAGGCCATAGTTGAATTTCTTTACTTCACTTTGATTTATTATGTTACAAATATTTATTAATTGAAAGATTAAGTAAATTTATTATCAAAACCAACCCTAAACGTTTTGACACCTAAAGCTAAAGGATTTTTAATCAAATAAACTCGTTTTCAACTCAAGCCCAATCCAAAACAAATTTTCTTTCAAAACACACAAGTTTTCTCTAAGTCACAAAAGAATTTGAAACGGTTTACACCGAGGAACATACCAGATCCGGTCAAGGCTCGTGGGCTGGGTTTAGGGTGTTTCAGAGTTCACCTGCACTGACATCAATTTTAGTCCTGGCAGTTGCTAAAAAGGGTCTTCCTTGGGCTTAGGAGAATTGAGCCCAATGGGCCTTAGGCGTAGTAGCGTTTAAAATTTTTGAGAACGGCATTAATGCAAGTTAGACTTATTAGATAAGTGATTTTGAAAGGTTAGAGGGCTTCTATGAAGTCCCGGGATCAAATATTGGCTTTGGGGAAATTTTGGTTTTAGGTGAAAAAAACCCTGGAAGTTGGCAGGTAGGCCTTAAGAATAAAATATGGAGAAAAATGACACAAGTGGAGTGTGTGGTGTAGTGGCAAAGTGACGCCACATAAGAGACAAGGGAATGATGCCATAACGAAGGAAGGAGGTCCAAGGTTCAAGTCTTGGCTTTTGCATTTTGGTTTCTTTTTACTTGGATCTTAGAATTTGGGCCATAGTTTATATTTAGTTGCACGTGGTTTAAGACACAAGAGGAGCTTGTGGCCAAGTGGTTAGCGGCGTGGATTATGTTGTAAGGGAGCCTAGGTTCGAATCTCGTGAGAAGCAAAGGAGTATTTATTTTGCGGATTGGACGGGAAGAGTTTCAGTTGAATTTAAACTCCCTGACGAAGGGATCCCACATCGGAAAGATACAAAGAAGGAAGGTGAAGAGCTAGCTATATAAAGAGCATTCCAGGGGGAGAGTTAACATACCTTGGAGGGCGTTTGGGCACAGGAGTGGTCGGAGCGCGGATTAGCACCAGACTCCTATCAGGTGTGTGTGTGTACTTCTCTACTCTAGTTGTAGAGCGGCAAATGCTGAAGTGCCGGTCACGGCAATAGTAGCCACACGAGCGTGCGAGCGCACGTGTGGGGCTTTGACGCGATAGTTGAGGCCATCAGTAGTATTCTTGTGGGTTGGGGCTGCTTGGGCCTCGATGGACCAAAGTGGGCCCAATGGGCCTGTGGGCCCATATGAGTAAATTGTATGATTGTTTAGTATATGTTGAACTAGACTAGGTGGAACTTATATATGTGGCTAGATTTGTGCTAGGTGGGCCACACGAGCGTGTGGGCCCAGATGGGTCGAAATCGGGTTTTAGGCCCAATTGTCCGGTACGACCGGAAATGGTAGCTGAGTCGCTAGTGGCGACATTAGGCCTTCGAAAAGGCCATTGCAAGTGCGAATTTATGAAAATACCCTTGGTGGGTAAATTACGAAAATACCCTTGGTAGGTAAAATTACAATTATACCCTTAGAGGTTGATTAGCTTGATTTTGTTGTTTTATGTCTATCTGATTATGATGGTAACTCATGTTATTCTTATATTTGATATATGTTTTGCATACATGACACATTGCATATATCTGAATAATATGTATGTTGCATGGGCATATGGGTGATATGATATGAAAGGGGAAGTGTTCCGGTGGTTTTTACCATATTATCTTGTGACTCATGTCACATAATATGAATCTGGTGACTAATGTCACAAATTGTTATCTGGTGACTCTGTCACATTATCTGGTGGCCATGCCAGGATTATAAGGGCAATGTGCAGTTGACTGCAGCGACTGCCTTCGATGGTGTGTAGCGGATGGAGGGTCGATTTAGTAATCCCCACGGTGTGATTGGCACGTACGGGTGGTGTGTAGAGGATGGATACCTAGGTGGGTTCGGGATTGCATTTTCATTCTTATATGTACATGTGATTTAATATGCTATGGTTCAATATGCTATGTTATGGGCTTATGGCCGAATATGACTAGAGAATGGGTTTTGCATCATTTGGCATGTGCTATCTGCTATACTGTGATGTTAGGGCTACGGCCCGATTCGATTTATGTGGGCTTCGGCCAAGTATGTTATTGTGAGGGCTAAGGCCCAATCTGCTTCTGTGGGCTTAGGCCCAGTTATCACTCGTAAGGGGAACACACACTGAGTTTTCGTAAACTCACCCCCTCTTTTTAAATGTTTCAGGTAATCATTAGACCGCGGATTTGGGGAGCCGAGGCAGACTTGTGGTGGCCCTGCAATGTTTTCTCGTAAACTTGTTTCTTATATTTAAACTTACTTTTAATTTTGGGATTTTGATATGTAATAAGGCCTTTGGTATTTTATTTGGTTTTAGCTTTCAATTTGGTTACTGTTTACTATTTAATGTTCAATATGGGATTTTCTTGAAATGATAATAAACCGTTTTTATTCAAAATTACTTAAACTCGATTTTCACAACAAATACAATTTTATTCAAATTAATAACAACTTTGTAAAGTGGGCATTGAATGAATTGGCTTTTATAAACAAACCACAAAACGCGGAGTTTCAAAAAGAATACGAACTTTTTAACAAACGCACAGTTTTTAAACAACCCTTTTATGTGACATGTCAGATTCGGTCGTAACGTTTAGGCCGGGTTTGGGGTGTTACAGGGATACTATTGTCCTCATCCATGTCTAAAACGACGAATTCTACTGGGAATACGAATTTATCAATTTTTACAAGTACATCTTGAATTATACCCCTATGAATTTTAACAGTTTTATTAGCTAATTGAATGCTCATCCTAGTTTGTTTGGGTTTCCCTAGACCTAGTTGTTTAAACATTTTATAAGGCATAACGTTTATGCTTGCCCCTAAATCAGCTAAAGCATTATGAACAGATAAACTACCAATTAAACATGGAATTGTAAAACTCCCTGGATCTTTTAATTTTCGTGGTAGTTTATTTTGCAACATTGCTGAGCACACTGCATTTAGTTCCATATGCGATTCTTCATCTAACTTCCGCTTGTTTGTCAAAAGCTTTTTTAAAAAATTCCTTGAATCTGGCATCTACGAAAGAGCTTCAAGAAATGGTAAGCTAATATGTAATTTCTTTAAAAGTTTATCGAATTATTCGTCTGTGTTGTCCTTCTTCATCGCATCAGGATAAGGTATACGAGGTTGGTACTCTTTAATTACCAGTTTTGGCTTCTCGTGACTTACCTCGACCTTACCTTTCTCTACCAAATTCTCTTGGCTTAATTTAGTCTCATCTAACCCTACACTCTCCTGAGCTGTTATGGCTTGAAGTTGCTCCTTTGGGTGAGTCTCAGTGTTGCTTGGCAAGCTTCCTTGTGGTCGTTCAGAGATCAGCTTAGCAAGTTTCCCTAATTGGTTCTCAATCCCTTGAATCGATGCTTGTTGATTTTTAAGTGTTGTTTCAATGTTTTGAAAATGTGTTTCTGACACCGCTATGAATTTTGTCAGCATCTCCTCAAGGTTCGGCTCCTTTTCCTGTGGGTAAGGCTGTTGTTGGAAGTTTGGAGGGGGTTGTTGTCTCTAATTTCCTTGACTACCCCATGATAAATTGGGGTAGTTCCTCCAACCTGGATTATAAGTATTACTATAAGGGATATTTTGAGATTTAAAAATTTTACACATATAGTGAACTTGCTCGTTCTCAACGCTCGGGTTGTAAGGTGGATAGTCTGTGTTGTTCATCCCTCCTCCATTTGTATCGCACTACATAACTGGATGTACCTGGGAAGAACTACATAAACCATCAATCTTTTTATTTAACAACTCTACCTATTTTGATAGCATGGTTACTGTGTCGAGGTTGAAAACACTGGCTGCTTTCATTGGCTTTGTCCTTGTGACCTGCCACTGATAGTTATTCAGCGACATCTCTTCAATGAATTCGTAAGCAGCCTCAGGTGTTTTTTTATTCAAGGTTTCGCCAGCGACTGAATCAATCAATTGTCTAGTTGAGGGGTTCACACCGTTGTAAAAAGTTTGGACCTGTAGCCACAATGGTAATCCATGGTGTGGGCACCTTCTCAGTAGATCTTTGTATCTCTCCCATGCATCGTAAAGTGTTCCTAAATCCATCTGCACAAAAGAAGAAATATCATTCCTCAACTTTGTCATTTTAGTTGATGAAAAATAGTTTAATAAAAAATTTTCGGTCATTTCTTCCCATGTAGTGATTGATCCTCGTGGAAGAGAATTCAACCATTGTTTAGCTTTATTTCTCAAAGAAAAGGGAAATAACCGAAGACGGATGGCATCATCAGAAACGCCATTTATTTTGAAAGTATCGCAAAATTCTAGGAAATTTACCAAGTGATTATTTGGATCTTCATCCTGCAAACCATCAAACTGAACAAATTGCTGTATCATTTGAATTGTGTTAGGTTTCAGTTCAAAATTATTTGCAGCAATAGCAGGTCTAACAATACTTGACTCAGTTCCTGTTCAATTAGGTTAAGCATAATCATACATAGTTCGAGGAGCATGATTTTCGGCTACTTCTTGAGGTAGCGTATTATTCTCAGCCATCTCTTCGGTAGTATTAATTTCGTCTTCTTGCTCTTCTTTTATGTAATTTAAGCTCCACCTTATTTCTCTACGATTTTTGGGAACAGTACCTTTGATATCAGTGTTGTAAATTAGGGGGCCTGTCGGGTTCCTTCTAGTCATAAACTAGAAGTACCTGCTAAGAATAAAAGAAGGAAAATTAGTAAAGTTAAAAGCAAAATAAAAATAAAAGTAAATTGCAAAAATAAAAATGGCTAAAGTAATAAAAATTAAACGTTTTTAATATTTTAGTTCCCCTGCAACAGTGCCAAAAACTTTATCGTGTGTCAGAGTCTTAAAAATTTATAAAAAGAATGATTGAGCCTAGAAACTAACTATGACAACAATTGAGGCAAGCGCACCTTTCGAACAGTAGTATAGTTTAGTGGCAAGACCGGATTGTCGAACCCAAAGGAACCAAAAGTACTAACACTAACCTTCTTTTTATTATTTAGCCTAAGAATTAAAGGAATTATTAATTAATCTAAAATTAACTAACTACTAAGCTAAAGATGTTAAGTCAAAGAGAATGAATTAGGTAAAATACTTGTGGGAAAAACCAATTGATTAAGACAATACCCAAGGAAGAATCCACCTAGACTTCACTTGTTATTTAACTCTGAACCAGACAATTTATTCACTTGACTTGATCCGTATGGTACCCTAATTTATATTAATACCTCTCTTGAGGCTACTAACTTCTAAACTTAGGTTGATTAATTGAAATCTCTTTCTAATTAAAACCCCTGGTATTGCATTAACTCGATCTATGGACTCCCATATTAGGTTTGACCCTAATCTGGCAGATTTTCGTCATCCTATCTCTAGGAGTGCGATCAACTCCACTTAACTATGCCAGATCTACTCTTAAACAGGGACTTTTGCTCCTCTGAGAAAGCACATCAATACTTGAATCAATATCCTGAAATATTTACACAAGAATAAAGAACACATAATTAAGAACAAATCAAGTATTTACCATAGGGTTCAGAAAACAATAACAAGATCCATCTTAGGTTTCATCCCCCTCGGGTATTTGAGGGGTTTAGTTCATAATTATAAAAGAATACATCTCAGAAAAAAATATGAAACAAAAGAATACATGCTTGCCCCTAAATCAGCTAAAGCATTATCAACAGATAAACTACCAATTAAGCACGGAATTGTAAAACTCCCTGGAATTTTTAACTTTCGTGGTAGTTTATTTTGTAAAATTGCTGAGCACACTGAATTTAGCTCCACATGCGACGTATCGTCTAACTTCCATTTGTTTGTCAAAAGCTCTTTTAAAAATTACCTTGAATTCGGCATCTGCGAAAGGGCTTCGAGAAACGGTAAGTTAATGTGTAATTTCTTTAGAAGTTTAAGAAATTTACCGAATTGTTCATCTGTGCAGTCTTTTGTCATTGCATTGGGGTATGACACACGAGGTTGGTACTCTATAATTACCGGTTTTGGTTTATCATGGCTTACCTCAACCTTACCTTCCTCTACCACATTCTCTTACCTCTATTTTGGTTCATCTAACCCTTCACTATCATGAGCAGTTATGGCTTGAAGTTGCTCCTTTGGGATAGTTTCAGTGTTGCTTGGCAAGCTACCTGATCATGTGTCTGAGAGTTTTAATATTTATATAATGAATGATCGAGCCTAGAAACTAACTATCACCACGATTGAGGCAAACGCACCTATCGAACAGTAGTATAGCTTAGTGGCAAGAACGAAATGTCAAACCCAAGGGAACCAAAAGTACTAGTACTGACTTTTTTCTATTATTTAGCCTATAAAAGGGATTTAATGTTTGTCTAACTAATTCCTAAACTAAGGATGCCAAGACATAGAGAATGAATTGGGAAAATACTTCTGGGAAAACCAATTGATTAAGACAATACCTGAAGAAGAATTCACCTAGACTTCACTTGTTTTTTAACTCTGAACCAGGCGATTTATTCACTTGACTTGATCCGTAGGATTCCCTAATTTATATTAATACCTCTCTCGAGGCTACTAACGTCTAACCCTAGGTTGATTAATTGAAATCTCTTTCTAATTAAAACTCATAGTATTGCATTAACTCGATCTATGGACTCCCATATTAGGTTTGACCCTAATCCGGCAGATTTTCATCGTCCTATCTCTAGTAGTGCGATCAACTCCGCTTAACTATGCTAGATCTACTCTTAAACAGGGGCTTTTGCTCCTCTGAATAAGTACATCAATACTTGAATCAATATCCTGAAATATTTACACAAGAATTAAGAACACATAATTAAGAACAAATCAAGTATTTATCATACAGTTCAGAAAACAATAACAAGATCTGTCTTAGTTTTCATCCCCCTCAGGTATTTGAGGAGTTTAGTTCATGTTTATAAGAGAATACATCTCAGAAGAAATTAAATAACAAAACATAAAGAAAAACCCTAAAACACCCTGAAGGAAATTGAAGGAAAGATGCTCAGTCTTGAGCATGATTCCGGCTTTTGAGATGGATCAACTGGCTTTCTTCGAGTAATTCCCTAATTTCAGCTCTCTCTGGCTTTGCTCTTGTCAAAAGCCCTGACAGAGGCCTTCTGTCGAACTCTCCCTTTTAGGTTGCCATCCAAGGTGTTTATATTGGCTTTTAGGATACCTTACTTGGCCCACAAGTATCCTAATCCGAGTGAAATTAAAAGGGGTCATGGCAGGGACACACCCGTGTGAATCGAGTCCTGGGCCGTGTTCGAGTCTGCTAAAGTGGCACGGCCGTGTGGCAAACTCTAGGCTGTGTGGATTTCTTACTTTGGCCCATTTTCTTCGTTTTTGGCCCATTTCTCGTTCTTTTCATTCTCCTATGCTCTCCTAAGTATAAAACATGAAATTAAAGGATTAGAAGCATCAAATTTCACAATTCAAGGGATAAATCATCCAAAAGTATGCCAAATGTGGGATTAAAATATGTATATATTACGGTTTATCAAATACCGCCACAGTTAAGCATTTGCTTGTCCTCAAGCAAAATCCTCAGCTCACGATTAAAATTCATTCTTCTCAACTTATAAATCCTATCAATAATGTTTTGAAATAATCCATAGGTAATGGTACATTGAAAATTCAACTAAAAGAATATCAGAGTTTCAAACGATCCAAGCTGAGCATTTTATTCATGAAAAACATAGGTATCCCCCCTTATCTAGGTAATCACCTTTGACTCAATATTACAGAGTTAACATCCTCACTAAGGATTCACTCAAATCGCTCTTAAGTGTTTAAGGGACAAAAAATTATGCACTCAATAGTCAACATGAAAAGTTATTACCATAGGCTTGCATGAAAATCAAATCTCCACCACTATAAATTGAGATGATACATCGATCAAAAGGTCTTTAAAAAGGGTTGTAACGTGTCTTGGTTAGGGGGCGTGGTCAGAGGCTAGAAGAGGAGGTTAGAATCGAGATCGAGTTGACAAGTTACCGAACTAGAAAAATAGACTAATAATGAATAATTACATTAATAAAACGAGCTTCTTCAAAAGATGTGAGATTTACTTTTTAAGCTCATAAAAACATAGAACTAATAATACTTTCAATTTTTTTTAAGAACAAATCATGTACAATAAAAAGAATTTAACAACTGAAATGGAAAACATAGTTAGGCAACTTCTCAAATCAAACCTCGATAAAAAGGTTAATAGAATAGGAAACATTCTTTAATGAATCAAAAAGTGTAAGTCTTGGGTTAATATTAAAGGTAAATCAAGAAACGGTTAATTAGGATCAAATAGGTTCACTAGAGGTTAATTATAGAGGTAGGCCTTTTGGGAAGTTGATAAACCGTAATAGTAACATATTTTAGGCCCACATTAAGTATGTTTTTGGATGATTTATTCCTTGAATTGTGCAATTTGGTGCTCTTAATCCTTTGTTTTCATGTTTTATACCCAGGAGAGCACTAGAGGATGAAGAGAACAGAAAACGAGCCCAAAACAGAGTAAATGGGCCATATCATGAAATCCACACGGTCTGGCCACGACTTACACGGGAGTGTGCCATGGGCGTGTCCCTGCCGTGACAAAGAGAAGTTTCACTCAGATTAGGATACTTAGGGGCAAAGAAACACATTTCGAAGCCTATATAAACACCCTAAGTATAACCTAAAAGGGGGGAACCCAGGGCTTTAGTCAGGGGGAGTCCAGCTAGGCCAAAGAGGGCAGATTTGTGGAAATTTACTCGAAGATAGCCAGTTGATTCATCTCAAGAAGCCTAAATTATACTCAAGACAGAGGGTCTCTCCTTCAATTCCTTCAGGGGGTTTTAGGGATTTCTTATGTTTTTTTTTTTTATCTTTTCTTTTGAGATGTATTCTTTTATTATTATGAATTAATCCCTCAGATACCTGAGGGGGATGAAACCTAAGATGAATCTTGTTATCGTTTGCTGAACTATATGATAAATATTTGACTTTTTCTTAATTATGTGTTCTTAATTTTTGTGTTGATATTTCCAGGATATTAATTCAAGTGTGATGTGCTTAGGTGGAGGAGCAAAAGTCCCTACCTAAGAGTAGATCTAGCATAATTAAACGGATTGATCGCACGCCTAGAAATAGGGTGACGAGATTTTGCCGGATTAGGGTGAAACCTAAAATGGGAGTCCATAGATCGAGTTAATGCAATTCTAGGGGTTTTAATTAGAAAGAGATTTCAATTAATCAACCTAGGGTTAGACGTTAGTCGCCTCGAGAGAGGGATTAATATACATTAGGGAATCTTACGGATCAAGTCAAGTGAATAAATCGTTTGGTTCAGAGTTAGATAACAAGTGAAGTCTAGGTGGATTCTTCCTTGGGTGCCGTCTTAATCAATTGGTTTTCTCTCAAGTTATTTTCCAAATTTCATTCTTCTTTGTCTTTGCATCTTTAGTTTAGTTGTTAGTTAATTTTAGATTAGATAAACAATTCTCTTAATTCTTAGGCTAGATAATAAAAAGAGAGTTAGTATTAGAACTTTTGGTTCCTTTGGGTTCGACATTCCGGTCTTGCCTAAACTATACTACTGTTCGATAGGTGCGCTTGCCTCAAATCATTGTCATAGTTAGTTTCCAGGTTCGATCATTCTCTTTATAAATTTTAAGACTTTGACACCACACAAAAACAACGATCAAGTTTTTGGAGCCGTTGCTGGGGAACTAAAATATTAAGAAAGCTTAATTTTTATTACTTTAGCCATTTTTATTTTTTTGCAATTTACTTTTATTTTTTAGTTTGTTTTTAATTTTGCTAATTTTCTCTTTTTTGTTCCTTTCAGGTACCTCTAGTTTATGACTAGAAGAAACTTGACAGGACCCCTACTTTATGATAGTGATATTGAAGGTACCGTTCGCAGAAATCGCAGAGAGATAAGGCAAAGCTTAAACTACATTGAAGAAGAGCAAGAAGCCGAAATTAATACTACAGAAGAGATGGCTGAAAATCATCCGCCACCTCCAGAGATGGCTAAAAATCATGCTCCTCGAACTATGTATGATTATGCTAAACCTAGTTTAACAGGAACTGAGTCAAGTATTGTTAGGCCTACTATTGCTGCAAATAATTTTGAACTGGAACCTAACACTATACAGATGATACAACAGTTTGTTCAATTTGATGGTTTGCAGGATGAGGATCCTAACACACACTTAGCAAATTTTCTAGAATTCTGTGATACCTTCAAAATAAATGGCATTTCTGATGATGCCATCCATCTTCGGCTATTTCCCTTTTCTTTGAGGAATAAAGCAAAACAGTGGTTGCATTCTCTTCCATGAGGGTCAATCACTACATGGGACCAAATGACCGAAAAATTTTTATTAAAATATTTTTCGCCAGCCAAAACGGCCAAGTTAAGGAATGATATCTCTTCTTTTGTGCAGATGGATTTAGAAACACTTTACGACGCATGGGAGAGATACAATGATTTGTTGAGAAGGTGCCCACACCACGGATTACCTTTGTGGCTACAGGTCCTGAGTTTCTACAATGGTGTAAACCCGTCAACAAGGCAATTAATCGATTCAGCCGTCGGCGGAACTCTGAATAACAAAACTCCTGAAGCAGCCTACGAGTTTATAGAAGAAATGTCCTTGAATAACTATCAGTGGCAAGTTACAAGGGCAAGGCCAGCCAAAGCAGCCGGAGTTTTCAACCTCGACTCAGTAACAGCGCTATCAAATCAGGTAGAGTTGCTACATAAAAATTTTGATGGTTTATATGGTTCTTCGCAGGCACATCCAGTTATACAGTGGGACGCAAGTGAAGGAGTGGCGAATCCTGAGTACCCACCCTACGGATAGGGCATGGAGGGCGAATAAATGACCTCAATAACCCTTATAGTAGTTGTAAGCACCAATTTTGGCCCGGGTCTTTAACCCGGGGCCCAAAACCCAACAAAATACAATTCAATTAGAAACAGTCCAAAATTACAAACCAATTAAAATAAAATCAGACCCAGATATTAAGCCCAAATCCCCTAACCCATTTACAACCAAACCCTAGCCCATTCACCCTAAAAACTTTCAGCCAACCAAACCCTAATCCCCTAACCCTTGCGCCGCTCGTCCACTACAACTGCCCCTCCACTAGGCGCCGCAACTCGCAGCATTCACGCGCACGATCGTCGCTCCATATCTCCCTGCTTTCGGCCACTATCGCACCTGCAAGAACATGACAAGAATAACAGCGAACAAACCACAAACAACGAATAAACTAAGGATGATTGTTTATTTTCCAATCGGCTATAAAGCCAAGAAAAGAAACTATAACAGGAGATTTTTTTTTTTGAATATTCATTTTCATTCGAAACGAAGAAAAAAACAGATTCAAATACAATCGCAACAGAAATCCCAAAGGCGAGATCTAGAACACGAATCTATCTAGGTATTTTTCGAAATATTTTCATTTTTTTTGTTTTTTAGTTCTATTCCGAAAGATATATATATATATATATATATATAATATAAAATAAAAATAAGTAAAACGTAAACAAAAAAGGGAAGAAAGGAGAAAACTTTACCCCTCTGGCCACCGCGCGAGGTGGCCGGAGCGACGAAGAGCGACGGGCGACTCCCTCCCCCTAGATCTGACTTGCACAGAGAATGAGAGGGTGAGGAATTTTTTTTTTTAGGGTGGAGGGGAAATGAATTTTTTTCAGAATTTTGGCCTTTAAATAGCCCAGTAAACGACGTCGTTTTGAGCTAAGGGGATTGTCCCGAAACGGCGCCTTTTCACGGTGACCCGCGTGCCCGACCCGACCCGGTCTGAGGGTCCGCGCGTCTCTGTCAAAGGGGCTAATTGCCCTACCGGTCCCTCCGCTCTTTCGTGACTGTGCAACCAAGTCTTTCATTTTCTCGATTTCGGCCCAATAATTTTCCACGACTTCAAATTAAGTCCCCCCCAACGCACCGTTTCAATAAAAGGATTTATTTCTATTTTGGACCATCCAGGTTTCGTGAGCATCACAAATAACCCCTTTTTCTTTCATTTTATTTCAAATTTACCCCCAAATCCCATTTTAAAACGCAATTCGGTCCCTTTTAGTTATTTTTAATCTTCTTAATCTTTTATTATACTATTATTATATTACTATTATTATATTTTCCATTATTATTATTATTATTACTATTGCTATATTTATTTTTATTATTAATACTATTAATATTATTATTATTATTATCTTGTACATATTTTTGCATTATTATAATAATTATTATTATCATTATTACTATTATATTATTATTATAGTATTCACTATTATTATATTATACTGTCATTATTATTGTTATATTTTCTGTATTACTATTATTTTTATTATTTTTATTATTATCATTGTTATTAGTATATTGTGTATATTAGGTGTTGTTTTCATTATTATTACGATATTTATATTATTACATTGGACATATAGGTATTAACTACTATTATTAATATATCATTATTATTGTCACGTTATATTTACATGTTGTATATACTGCATATTGTTATTATCATTATCATTATATTGTACATATTTTTACTATTACTATTGTTATTATTACCACTACTACCTTTATATTGATATACCGTATATATTTTCCCTTGCTACTATCATTATTACTATTATCATTATTGTATTGTTACTTATACTAGCTTTATCATTATTATAGTTATTATATCTATAATAGTATTTTGTACATAATTCGTGTTGCATCACCATTAGTCATCGCATGACTCTATTTCCATTTTCAAATAACGTTTCTTTAAAACATAGTTTTTCACCAATTTCACCCTAAAAACTAAAATTTTTTCAAAAATGAGGCGATATTCCGTGTTTGGAAATTCGTGGGACCGTGCCCTATGTGTTGGGTTTCGGTTCTCTTGCTTGACCAAATAACCGAATAACCTTTTGTTATTTTAATAAATGAGTCTTAGGGATTAAGAGACGACCTTGGATTTGAGGATTGAAATTATCGTGTCCTACGTGTTGGATGTGATATTCGATCCCTTCGAAACAAGGGAATCTTAATATCCTAAGAAGACGCAAACATTTCCAAAAAGACCCAAATTTCTAAATTCATTTCTAATTTTGTTAAACTTTCGACATTGGGACATCAATTAATCAATTTGGTACCGATTTTTGGGCGTTGTGAGGGTGCTAATCCTTCCTCGCACATAACCGACTCCCGAACCTGTTTTCTCAAATGTTCGTAGACCATAAACCCCGTTTTAGTAAACCGAAATGTTTTATTAAAACAAAGGTGATCCGATCACACCTAATAAAAGGTCGGTGGCGACTCCCGTTTTATTCATTTTTGAAACCCAAGTTCGATTCCCGTTTTTGTCAAAAAATGGTTACGACAATCGAAAAGTTCTGTTGTGCTCTGGTCTGGGCAACTCGAAGGCTTAGGCAATATGTGCTGTATCATACGACGTGGCTGATTTCGAAGCTAGACCCAATAAAGTACATGATGGAGTTGCCTGCACTCTCAGGAAGAATGGCACGATGGCAGATCCTACTATCAGAGTATGACATCGTATACGTAAGCCAGAAATCGATTAAAGGGAGCGCAATAGCTGATTTCTTAGCAACTCGGACAACAGAGGAGTACGAGCCATTGAGATTTGACTTCCCAGACGAAGACTTGATATGCGTTACGGAAAAAGAATGTGAATCGTCAAAAGAGAAATCATGGAAGATGAGTTTTGATGGCGCGTCAAACGCGTTGGGGCACGGGATTGGAGCAGTCTTAGTGTCACCAGAAGGGTATCATTACCCCTTTACTGCCAGATTAAATTTCTTCTATACCAACAACATAGCAGAATATGAGGCTTGTATCATGGGACTTCGCGCAGCTATCGAGCAGAACGTTAAGGTTTTGGCAGTCTCCGGGGACTCGGCATTGGTTATTTACCAAATCCGTGGAGATTGGGAAGTAAGGGACTCGAATTTGGTTAAATATCGCGATCTCGTTGTGGAATTGATTGAAGAATTCGAAGAAGTGACTTTTAGTTACTTCCCACGGGAAGAAAACCAATTGGCTGACGCCCTGGCCACCTTGGCTTCAATGTTCAAAGCAAACCGAGAAACAGAAATAATGCCTCTCCAGATGAGCATATACGAGGCCCCTGCGCATTGCTTTAGCATTGACAACGAGACAGACGGGCAACCATGGTTCCATGATATCTTAGAATATGTCAAGGATCCAAGATATCCCGAGCATGCAAATGAGAACGACAAAAGAACGATCAGGAGATTGGCAGCGGGATTCGTTCTCGATAGGGACATCCTGTACAAAAAAGGAAAAGATCAAGTCCTCCTGAGATGTGTGGATACTGTTGAAGCCCGAAAGATACTCGAAGAGGTCCATGAAGGGGTTTGTGGAACGCACGCCAATGGCTTCACTATGGCCAGGCAAATTATGAGGCTCAGTTATTACTGGTTAACGATGGAAAGCGATTGCATTAGTTACGCACGAAAGTGTCACAAATGTCAAGTTTATGGCGATAAAATTCATGCAGCACCTTCACCCCTTCATGTCATGACTTCCCCGTGGCCCTTTTCTATGTGGGGCATGGATGTTATAGGGCCAATCTCCCCAAAAGCTTCTAATGGACATCGATTCATTTTTGTGGTCATAGACTACTTCACAAAATGGATAGAAGCTGTTTCGTTTGCTAATGTGACAAGGACAGCAGTGTGCAGATTCTTAAAAAAGGAGATCATATGCCGATATGGCTTGCCAGAAAGAATTATTTCAGATAATGCTTTGAATCTGAACAACAAAATGATGAAGGAAGTGTGCGAGCAATTTCAAATAAAGCATCACAATTCCTCACCCTATCGCCCAAAGATGAACGGTGCAGTAGAGGCCGCTAACAAGAATATCAAGAAGATCATTGGAAAGATGACTGAGACGTATAAAGACTGGCACGAGAAGCTACCATTTGCCCTATATGCTTATCGAACATGTGTGCGGACCTCTACGGGGGCAACACCTTTCTCTCTAGTCTATGGAATGGAAGCTGTACTGCCCATCGAGGTGGAAATCCCCTCTCTGCGAATCTTAATGGAGTCAAAACTAGAAGAATCTGAATGGGTTCAGGTTCGATATGATCAACTGAATCTGAATGAAGAAAAGCGCTTGAAAGCAATTTGTCACGGACAGATGTACCAAAGGAGAATAATTGCAGCCCATGACAAGAAAGTACGGCCAAGGGAATTTCGCGAAGGAGAACTCGTGTTGAGGAAGATTCTCCCTATACAAAAGGACTTTCGAGGGAAATGGGCACCGAATTGGGAAGGACCATACGTCGTCAAGAGAGCTTTCTCGGGTGGAGCTCTGATTCTCACTGAAATGGATGGGAAGGAGTTACCAAATCCAGTGAACTCAGACGCCGTGAAGAAATATTACGCCTAAAAAAAAAAAAGGTCCTGATAAACAGAGGAAGCTTAGGATGAAAACCCGAAAGGGCGTCCTAAGGAAGCAAATGGGTTGGACAAAGAGTCAAACGGCGAGATCATAGTATTGAAGCGGACTCCGAAGCTCAAGAATCTTCTACACGAAGAATCTCACTCGAAAAGATTCGGGATGAAGAAACATGGAGAAGTTCACACGTCGGATATCTAGAGCACTTACTACAACTAAACTTGTTTTCCTTTTATGATGCTTTCTTAATCGAGTCATTCCTTATCAATTTTCTTGCTGCTTTTGAAATAAATATAGATACGAGGAACACCTTCTATGCCTATTTTGCCATTTTCATGCATTCTATTTATGTTTCATTTTAGAGGTAAATAGCAAAATTACACACTCTAAACGAAAGGAATATGGAGCATTACCTGGAGGAGAATTGGGTAGATACGGGAGCTTCAAAGCAAGGACAAAGTTCAACATGGGGCAAAAAAAAAAAACGAATTACTCGTAGAACCCAAAGGCGAGTATCAAGCCTGAGAAAGGTCAAGAGTCGAAGCAGTGAATGCGGGTCATCATGAGAGTCGTAACAAGAAGAGATACATGACAAACAAGCCCAAGACACATGGCATAATCATGTAGACATCTAGGGTAAACACATGCATATCATGATATCATCACGCATGACACATACAGGTACACCAGTAAAGCAAGAAGTCTTGACGACGGTTGCGCCAAACCAAGGAGAAATAATACATCCGAGTTCCACCAGATGATATATTTTGAGATTCCGGTTGCAAAATATCAACTCATATCAGAGAGAAGTGAGTTGAGCCTCGAGTCACACCCTGAGGTGTCTTTTAATTTCTTTTCAAAATATCAACTCATATCAGAGAGAAATGAGTTGAGCCTCGGGTCACACCCTGAGGTGTCTTTTAATTTCCTTTCAAAATATCAACTCATATCAGAGAGAGGTGAGTTGAGCCTCGGGTCACACCCTGAGGTGTCTTTTAATTTCCTTTCAAAATATCAACTCATATTCAGAGAGAGGTGAGTTGAACCTCGGGTCACACCCTGAGGTGTCTTTTAATTTCTTTTCAAAATATCAACTCATATCAGAGAGAAGTGAGTTGAGCCTCGGGTCACACCCTGAGGTGTCTTTTAATTTCTTTTCAAAATACCAACTCATATTCAGAGAGAGGTGAGTTGAGCCTCGGGTCACACCCTGAGGTGTCTTTTAATTTCTTTTCAAAATATCAACTCATATCAGAGAGAGGCGAGTTGAGCCTTGGGTCACGCCCTGAGGTGTCTTTTATTTTCTTTTCAAAATATCAACTCATATCAGAGAGAGGTGAGTTGAGCCTCGGGTCACACCCTGAGGTGTATTTTAATTTCTTTTCAAAATATCAACCCATATCAGAGAGAGGCGAGTTGAGCCTTGGTCACACCCTGAGGTGTCATTTAATGTTTATTTTCATATCAACTCATGTTGTGAGGGGTGAGTTGATGCATCAGGTCACACGTTGAGGTATTTTCAATTTCTGTTTGACAAATTTCAAAAAAAAAAAAAACTCATGAGAGTATGTTTGAGCCTCGGGTCATACCCTGAGGTGTCTTTTCATTTCTGTTCGAAATATATCAACTCATACTGCGAGAGATGAGTTGATGCATCAGGTCACATGATGAGGTATTTTCAATTTCTCTTTTATCTTCAATTTCTGCTTGCAAAGATTAGTTCATTACGAGAGGTCGAAGTATTTTCAATTTCTGTTTGACAAATTAAAAAAAAAAAAACTCATGAGAATGTGGTTGAGCCTCGGGGCACACCCTGAGGTGTCATTTAATGTTTATTTATATATCAATTCATATTGTGAGAGGTGAGTTGATGCATCGGGTCATATGCTGAGGTGAGTTGAGCCTCAAGTTGTACGCCGGAGTACTTCCAATTTCTGTCAAAAAAATCAGGAGAGTTGAGCCTCAGGTTGTACGCCGAGATGGAAGACTAAAGTCGCATTGAGCAAATTGAATGAAGAAGTTCCAGTGGATAAAGAAGACTGAGCAAAAGCAAACTGAAGCTACAGACCATATCTATCGGGAGTATACTGAAGATCGGAGCCCCCGAAGATAGTAAGGAAGCAGTTTGAAAAATTCAGATTTATTTCCTCGAAGTCCCGGTGGAGAAGATCAAAGCCCTGAAATCACATCGAAGCCAATCAAGGCACTAGTTACCGTGCCCTTGAAGAAGCAATGGAATAGGAAGTGTTATCTCCCTAAAGATATAACGAAATGGTGAAGTGGATCAAAGCAACGAGTTACAGTGGAGTTTGAAGCTGTTTGAAGAAGATGAGGACCAACAAGCCAAGGCTTGGCCCAGACCGGACAAAATTGGTTCTTCTATTGTCTTTGCCCTATTATCGTTTCACGACAATGAGCAAAGAGGGGCAGCTGTAAGCACCAATTTTGGCCCGGGTCTTTAACCCGGGGCCCAAAACCCAACAAAATACAATTCAATTAGAAACAGTCCAAAATTACAAACCAATTAAAATAAAATCAGACCCAGATATTAAGCCCAAATCCCCTAACCCATTTACAACCAAACCCTAGCCCATTCACCCTAAAAACTTTCAGCCAACCAAACCCTAATCCCCTAACCCTTGCGCCGCTCGTCCACTACAACTGCCCCTCCACTAGGCGCCGCAACTCGCAGCATTCACGCGCACGATCTCGCTCCATATCTCCCTGCTTTCGGCCACTATCGCACCTGCAAGAACAAGACAAGAATAACAGCGAACAAACCACAAACAACGAATAAACTAAGGATGATTGTTTATTTTCCAATCGGCTATAAAGCCAAGAAAAGAAACTGTAACAGGAGATTTTTTTTTTTGAATATTCATTTTTATTCGAAACGAAGAAAAAAACAGATTCAAATACAATCGCAACAGAAATCCCAAAGGCGAGATCTAGAACACGAATCTATCTAGGTATTTTTCGAAATATTTTCATTTTTTTTGTTTTTTTAGTTCTATTCCGAAAGATATATATATATATAATATAAAATAAAAATAAGTAAAACGTAAACAAAAAAGGGAAGAAAGGAGAAAACTTTACCCCTCCGGCCACCGCGCGAGGTGGCTGGAGCGACGAAGAGCGACGGGCGACTCCCTCCCCCTAGATCTGACTTGCACAGAGAATGAGAGGGTGACGAATTTTTTTTTTTTTAGGGTGGAGGGGAAATGAATTTTTTTCAGAATTTTGGCCTTTAAATAGCCCAGTAAACGACGTCGTTTTGAGCTAAGGGGATTGTCCCGAAACGGCGCCGTTTCACGGTGACCCGCGTGCGCGACCCGACCCGGTCTGAGGGTCCGCGCGTCTCTGTCAAAGGGGCTAATTGCCCTACCGGTCCCTCCGCTCTTTCGTGACTGTGCAACCAAGTCTTTCATTTTCTCGATTTCGGCCCAATAATTTTCCACGACTTCAAATTAAGTCCCCCCCAACGCACCGTTTCAACAAAAGGATTTATTTCTATTTTGGACCATCCAGGTTTCGCGAGCATCACAAATAACCCCTTTTTCTTTCATTTTATTTCAAATTTACCCCCAAATCCCATTTTAAAACGCAATTCGGTCCCTTTTAGTTATTTTTAATCTTCTTAATCTTTTATTATACTATTATTATATTACTATTATTATATTTTCCATTATTATTATTATTATTACTATTGCTATATTTATTTTTATTATTAATACTATTAATATTATTATTATTATTATTATTATTATTATTATCTTGTACATATTTTTGCATTATTATAATTATTATTATTATCATTATTACTATTATATTATTATTATAGTATTCACTATTATTATATTATACTGTCATTATTATTGTTATATTTTCTGTATTACTATTATTTTTATTATTTTTATTTTTATCATTGTTATTAGTATATTGTGTATATTAGGTGTTGTTTTCATTATTATTACGATATTTATATTATTACATTGGACATATAGCGTATTAACTACTATTATTAATATATCATTATTATTGTCACGTTTATATTTACATGTTGTATATACTGCATATTGTTATTATCATATTATCATTATATTGTACATATTTTTACTATTACTATTGTTATTATTACCACTACTACCTTTATATTGATATACCGTATATATTTTCCCTTGCTACTATCATTATTACTATTATCATTATTGTATTGTTACTTATACTAGCTTTGTCATTATTATAGTTATTATATCTATAATAGTATTTTGTACATAATTCGTGTTGCATCACCATTAGTCATCGCATGACTCTATTTCCATTTTCAAATAACGTTTCTTTAAAACATAGTTTTTCACCAATTTCACCCTAAAAACTAAAAATTTTTCAAAAATGAGGCGATATTCCGTGTTTGGAAATTCGAGGGACCGTGCCCTATGTGTTGGGTTTCGGTTCTCTTGCTTGACCAAATAACCGAATAACCTTTTGTTATTTTAATAAATGAGTCTTAGGGATTAAGAGACGACCTTGGATTTGAGGATTGAAATTATCGTGTCCTACGTGTTGGATGTGATATTCGATCCCTTCGAAACAAGGGAATCTTAATATCCTAAGAAGACGCAAACATTTCCAAAAAGACCCAAATTTCTAAATTCATTTCTAATTTTGTTAAACTTTCGACATTGGGACATCAATTAATCAATTTGGTACCGATTTTTGGGCATTGCGAGGGTGCTAATCCTTCCTCGCACGTAACCGACTCCCGAACCTGTTTTCTCAAATGTTCGTAGACCATAAACCCCGTTTTAGTAAACCGAAATGTTTTATTAAAACAAAGGTGATCCGATCACACCTAATAAAAGGTCGATGGCGACTCCTGTTTTATTCATTTTTGAAACCCAAGTTCAATTCCCGTTTTTGTCAAAAAATGGTTACGACAGTAGTACTTATAATCCAGGTTGGAAAAACCACCTCAATTTCTCATGGGGTGGTCAAGGAAATCAAAGACAACAACCACCTCAAAAGTTCCAACAACAGCCCTACCCACAGGAAAAGAAGCTGAATCTTGAAGAAATGCTGACAAACTTTATAGCAGCCTCAGAAATACGTTTCCAAAATACAGAAACACGTTTCCAAAGGATAGAAGCAAAACTTGAGGCATCGATACAGGAGCTCAAGGATCAAATAGGACAACTTGCTAAACAGATCTCTGAGAGACCACAGGGAACACTACTGAGCAACACCAAAACTAACCCAAAGGAGCAAATTCAAGTAATAATAGCTCAAGATAGTGAAGGGTTAGACGAGCCCAATTTAAAGCAAAAGAATATGGTAGAAGAAGGTAAGGTTGAGGTAAATAACAAACCGAAATCGGTAATCAAAGAATACCAACCTCGCATACCATACCCAGAAGCAATAAAGAGGGACGACACAGAGGAGCAGTTCGGTAAGTTTCTTAAACTTTTAAAGAAATTACATATTAACTTACCGTTTCTTGAAGCTCTTTCGCATATGCCAAATTCTAAGAAATTTTTAAAGAAGCTATTGACAAATAAGCGAAAGATAGACGAAGAATCACATGTGGAACTGAATGCAATGTGCTCAGCAATGTTACAAAACAAACTACCACGAAAATTAAAAGATCCAGGGAGTTTTACAATTCCATGCTTAATTGGTAATTTAACTATTGATAATGCGTTAGCTGATTTAGGGGCAAGCATAAATGTCATGCCTTATAAAATGTTTAAACAACTAGGTCTAGGGAAGCCCAAACAAACTAGGATGAGCATTCAATTAGCTGATAAAACTATTAGAATTCCTAAGGGTATAATCGAAGATGTACTTGTAAAGATTGATAAATTCGTAATCCCAGTAGACTTTGTCATGTTAGACATGGATGAGGACAACACAATCCCCTTAATTTTAGGAAGACCATTTTTAGCAACTGCCAGGACTAAAATTGATGTCGACGCAGGTGACGAGACAGTCACTCTTCAAGCTCTCGACTCAGCTAGAACATCAAATAATCAAGGTGAGAAAGTAAACTCTATTGCTAACCATTCTGTAACATCCTAAAATTGTGGGGCTATGCATTTAATGTGTGGTTATGTTTAATGTGAGTGTTAGGGGTCCAGAAGGGGCTCAGGGTTGGGCAGAGGCCTTAATCGAATTTTCTGTTTGGACACTCTAGTGGAAAGCCTGGTAAGATAGGGCTTAAAAGATGTTATCTGTGTTTTAAAATACAAATGGGCTTGTGGCCCAGTGGCAAAGTGGCGCCACTTAAAAGCAGGGAAGTGGCGTCAACTGAGGAGGCCCAAATTCAGGTTGCATAAAGCCTAACTATTTTAATTAAAATTGGCATTAGGGTTTTATTCTCCCATTCTCTTCTTTATTTTCGGCATTTAGGGTTTTCATCTTCTCTCTTTTCCTCCTTTTCTGAATAAAAGCCAAAAACTCCCTTAAGCGTTCTTTCTTTTCACATTTGTCTGCTATAGCCAAATCTGCCCTAGCCTTGCCAAAATTCTTCTTTTTCCTATACCGTTCCTATCACTTCTTTACGTTTGATATTACTCTTTTCTCTCAATCATCTCCTTCTCAACAGCTGAAACTTTATAGATCTCTTGAGATCATCTTTTCTTTTTGATCTTCTCAAAAGCCGAAATCTTCTAGGAGTTGCCGAATTCTCTGTAAAGGTAGGTGCCGATTTCTTCTGATCTATTCTTTTTCTCTTTCGATTTTTAGAAGACAAAGTAGAAAGGCTAATGGATTGTTGGTTTCTTGTGTTTACGTGTTGGGCGATATTCGGGAATTGAAGTAGATCGCTTAGATCCAAAAGTCGGAACCGCTAGTCTCTAAACCTCATATCTCTCTTTTCGGGATTTCAAGGTGAAGGAGGGGATTGGATCTGTAAACCCAATCCCTAAGTTTAAGAAACGAGCAGTGTCAGCAGTTCGGGATTGGCCACTGGGTTGTGGACCGGCGTCAGAACAAAATCTTAGACAGTTAGCAGTCGTATCGGCTTCTGATAGTGTCGACATAGAAGGTCTCATCTTGACTGTAATTAGGTGTGTATATCTCTAACACACTAATTAATCTGTACTAAATATATGTTATGGGCTAAAAGCCGGAAAAAGGCTGTATAGTAATCTGTACTAAATATATGTTATGGGCTAAAAGCCGAAAAACGGTTGTATAGACAGTTAGATTACCCAAAAAAGGTAGGCAAGGGATGCCAGGTACGTAATCATAGAAACCTCTCTATGTGTATCGATGTATGTGATAGACTGTGAACTTTTAGGTAGTATATTGTTTTGATTCTGCATGTATGTATGCATGGGATGGGGTTGATATGATAAAAGGGAAGTGATAAGATCACGTAGTGATCAGTGGCTCTGCCACAAATGATTTATAAGGTCACTTGGTGATCGGTGGTTAAACCACGAATTATAAAGTTAGGTCACAATAGTGATCGGTGGCTAAGCCACGCTAAATTTATTCCTGACTGTTAGGAATAGGCAGCATGGCTGTCGATATGGTGTGTAGCGGTTGGTGGGTTGATTGTAGAAATCCCCGAGGTGTGTTGGTTGGTACGGGCTGGTGTGTAGAGGATGGACTGTTAGGTTGGGTTGTACCATGTTGCATGTAAATATTTTGTTGCCATTGTGGATGGGTTAAGGCCCATAATGTGTTTGTGGGCCTCAAGCCAATTATGTGTTTTCGGGATTTGCACACTGAGTCTTGGTGACTCACCCTTTTACTTTCCTGACTTTTCAGATGAGCAGTAGATCGTGGCATGGGAGCGGAGGCGGACTCGAGGGGCCATCAAGTTTTATTTCCATAAATCATTTTTCGGGTTTTCTTTAAGTTTTAATTTTGGGAATGTTTATGTAATAAGGCCCATAGCATAGGTTATCAATTTATATTTGTTAATGTCGTCATTCTTTATAAACTTATGTTCTAAGACTTATTTATAAGAAGAAATAAAGATGGAATTTTCAAAAAAAGTTGTTTAAAAAAAAACTTCAGAGGTTTTCTACAAATAACACTTATTTAACGAGTACCTACTTAAACAAACCGAGATTTCAATTCCCTTCAATGAGAAGTTTTCAACTATTAATCCGTAGCATACCAGATCTGGTCGTGACGTTTGGACCGGGTTTGGGGTGTTACATTTTGGTATCAGAGCCTAGTTCAAAACTCGGGCTGTGAAATGGGCCTAGTAATGTTTTGGTAAAGTTGATGTGAATTTGGAAAAAAATTCTGGAAGAAGATATGGCCTTCGAGTCTACCGGCACCCGATCCACGCAGGTAAGTATTCTAACTTTTGATATGATATGCATGATCGGGCTTGATGGACGTAGACTAGTATGTTAGGCATTGATGGACTTTAGGCTTAGTTTAAACAACTCTTTAAATTCATAAGACTTAATCTATCCAAACAAACCCGTGAACAAATCGTTGGGTTAGGGTGTGGCAACAGGCATATGCATGTCTAGGATTGGATTCAGGGAGAGCTTAGTACTTAAGCAGTCCTAGTGACTCACCTCCTCTTCGCTAGAATCCTACCTGGTGCGTAGTGACTGTTCACCTTAGCCGCGAGGACTCATTGACGGGTCAAAATTTATAATTAAAACCCGAAAGGGACCAGCCACCCTATTTCGTAAAATTATTAAAATACCCCCTAGTTTTGTAAAATTTTCGAAAATACCCTTGATTTGTGAAAATTTCCCAAGATACCCTGGATCTGTAAAACTACTAAAATTTGTGAAATTACTGAAACACCCCCGGTTGGCAAAATTACCAAAATACCTATGTTTTGCAAATTAACCCGAAAGCCTCTAGATTTCCAAAAGTACTTGGTTTGCAAAATAAAATTTTCCAAAATACCCCTGGTTAAAAAAAATTTTCAAAATACCCCTGTGTTACGATAATACCAAAATACCTCTATTTCGAAAAAAACACCAAGATACCCTATTTTGGGAAATTATGAAAAGACCCTATATGACAAAATTACGGAAATACCCCTGGGTAGTGAAATGGCGAAAATACCCTTATGTGATGAATGTGAGTTCATGGGTGCTACTTGTGTGTTGATGTATGATGGTTGAATGTATGTGGTTCTTAGAACTAGGAGATACAAAGTTGAGACTGAAACTCGTAGATATAATTTCAAATTCGACAGAACTATTCTTGAAACTACTGTTCATAAGATTGTTCGTGGTTAATTAGTGAAAGAAATTAATAATCCATAAAATTTCTAATCAGATAAATGTGAATCGATAGAATGAGTACAAGGGGTCGTGGACGTCCGCCGCGTGGCCGTGGTAGGGGTAGGATGGCCGTGTCAGAACCAGTAGGATCTGGCCACGGGTCAGGAAACGAGATGCCAGCTGTTGAGGCCAAATTTTAGGATCAAACGGCCGGAGATGATGCGGTATCTCAGGTGATGTTAAGGGTTTTAGAGAGGGTTGCTGGGGCAAGCATGGGCACAGGAGCTCGGAAATCTGTGTCGAAGCGACTTAGAGCTAATGGGGCAGAAGTGTTTAGGGGAATTTCTGGTATAGCCCCGAGTACAACTGAGTATTGGTTGGAGGCGGTTGAGCGTATAATGGATGGTCTGGATTTTATGGAAGAGGAAAAACTGAAAGGGGTTATATTTCTCCTGCGGGACGAAGCTTATCAATGGTGGCTTACGGTTAAGGATGGTTCGGTGGCTGACCGTATCACCTGGGATTTCTTCAAAACTGTGTTCCAAAGTAAATATATTGGGACAAGTTATATGGATGCGTAGCGTGGAGCGTTTCTGAATCTGGGTCAGGGAAGTAGGTCGGTGGCTGCGTACGAAGCGAAATTTTTACGCCTTAGCCATTATGCTCGAGGGTTGGTGGCACAGACCATGAACGTTGTGTTCGATTTGAAGATGGTTTGAGGGATGATTTACGTGTGGTGATAGCACCACAGCGGGAGAGGGAATTTGCTGTGCTTGTGGAAAAAGCTAAGATAGCTGAGGAGGTTAAGCGGACAGAAAAATTAAATCGGGATAGAGATAGGAGTGGAGGTAAGAGGAATTTTGAATCATCGGGGACAACTGGGCGTACTCAGAAAAGGCCTAGGTCAGACGGACCGAATAGGAATGAGAGACCTGCTGCTAGTCAGACACAGAAGTGTGCTCGCTGTGGTAAATTCCATGTAGGTGAGTGTTGGGCGGGCAGTGGGAAGTGCTTTGGGTGTGGATCTACGGACCACCAAGTTAGAAACTGTCTGCAGCAACGGGGTAGTGAAGGGGCCACGGGCCAAGGGAATGCACAGCAGGGAAGAGGAGGTCAACAACCACCAAGGGGCTGTGGTCAAGTCAATGGTGGCAATGGCACAGGACATGGTCGTAGAGGTGCAGGTTATGCTGAGGCGAGGCAGCCAGCTTTGGTCTATGCAGCACATCACCAGGGGGACGAGGGTGCTCTAGATGCGAATACCGGTGCGTACTCTACCATAGTATACTAAGTGTTTCTTTTGGCTTTAAAATTAGAGTGTGCAGCGAAAGCATAGTGGTGAGACTTGGGTAGTACGGTTAATAGTTAGTTGGAAATTTCGAGGACGAAATTTCTTTAAGGGGGTAGAACTGTAACATCCTAAAATTGTGGGGCTATGCATTTAATGTGTGGTTATGTTTAATGTGAGTGCTAGGGGTCCAGAAGGGGCTCAGGGTTGGGCAGAGGCCTTAATCGAATTTTCTGTGTGGACACTCTAGTGGAAAGCCTGGTAAGATAGGGCTTAAAAGATGTTATTTGTGTTTTAAAATACAAATGGGCTTGTGGCCCAGTGGCAAAGTGGTGCCACTTAAAAGCAGGGAAGTGGCGTCAACTGAGGAGGCCCAAATTCAAGTTGCATAAAGCCCAACTATTTTAATTAAAATTGGCATTAGGGTTTTATTCTCCCATTCTCTTCTTTATTTTCGGCATTTAGGGTTTTCATCTTCTCCCTTTTCCTCATTTTCTAAATAAAAGCCGAAAACTCCCTTAAGTATTCTTTCTTTTCACATTTGTCTGCTATAGCCGAATCTGCCCTAGCCTTGCCGAAATTCTTCTTTTTCCTATATCGTTTCTATCACTTCTTTACATTTGATATTACTCTTTTCTCTCAATCATCTCCTTCTCAAAAGCCAAAACTTTATAGATCTCTTGAGATCATCTTTTCTTTTTGATCTTCTCAAAAGCCGAAATCTTCTAGGAGTTGTTGAATTCTCTGTAAAGGTAGGTGTCGATTTCTTCTGATCTATTCTTTTTCTCTTTCGGTTTTTAGAAGACAAAGCCAAAAGGCTAATGGATTGTTGGTTTCTTGTGTTTACGTGTTGGGCGACATTCGGGAATTGAAGTAGATCGCTTAGATCCAAAAGCCGGAACCGCTTGTCTCTAAACATCATATCTCTCTTTTCGGGATTTTAAGGTGAATGAGGGGATTGGATATGTAAACCCAATCCCTAAGTTTAAGAAACGAGCAGTGTCAGCAGTTCGAGATTGGCCACCGGGTTGTGGACCGGCGTCAAAACAAAATCTTAGACAGTTAGTAGTCGTATCAGCTTCTGATAGTGTCGACATAGAAGGTCTCATCTTGACTGTAATTAGGTGTGTAGATCTCTAACACACTAATTAATCTATACTAAATATATGTTATGGGCTAAAAGCCAGAAAAAGGCTGTATAGTAATCTGTACTAAATATATGTTATGGGCTAAAAGCCGGAAAAAGGCTGTATAGACAGCCGGATTATCCAAAAAGGGTAGGCAAGGGATGCCAGGTACGTAATCATAGAAACTTCTCTATGTGTATCGATGTATGTGATAGACTGTGAACTTTTAGGTAGTATACTGTTTTGATTCTGCATGTATGTATGCATGGGATGGGGTTGATATGATAAAAGGGAAGTGCTAAGATCACGTAGTGATCGGTGGCTCTGCCACAAATGATTTATAAAGTCACTTGGTGATCGATGGTTAAACCACGAATTATAAAGTTAGGTCACAATAGTGATCGGTGGCTAAGCCACGTTAAATTTATTCCTGACTGTTAGGAATAGGTAGCATGGCTGTCGATATGGTGTGTAGCGGTTGGTGGGTTGATTGTAGAAATCCCTGAGGTGTGTTGGTTGGTACGGGCTGGTGTGTTGAGGATGGACTATTAGGTTGGGTTGGGCCATGTTGCATGTAAATATTTTGTTGCCATTGTGGATGGGCTAAGGCCCATAATGTGTTTGTGGGCCTCAAGCCAATTATGTATTTTCGGGATTTGCACACGGAGTCTTGGTGACTCACCCTTTTATTTTCCTGACTTTTCAGATGAGCAGTAGATTGTGGCATGGGAGCCGAGGCGGACTCGAGGGGCCATCAAGTTTTATTTCCATAAATCATTTTTCGATTTTTCTTTAAGTTTTAATTTTGGGAATGTTTATGTAATAAGGCCCATAGCATAGGTTATCAATTTATATTTGTTAATGTCCTCATTCTTTATAAACTTATGTTCTAAGACTTATTTATAAGAAGAAATAAAGATGGAATTTTCAAACAAGTCGTTTAAAAAAAACTTCGAAGGTTTTCTACAAATAACACTTATTTAACGAATACCTACTTAAACAAACCGAAATTTCAATTCCCTTCAATGAGAAGTTTTCAACTATTAATCCGTAGCATACTAGATCTGATTGTGACGTTTGGGCTGGGTTTGGGGTGTTACATATTCGGTTAACCCTTCTTTTCAAGAAGCACCACAAAATAACACAACTGAGTCCAATCCTAGACCCCGTACCAACAAGGAAATAACTCACGAGGAAAAAGGGATTCAGATCGATGAACTAGCAGAGGGGAAGACACATCTTAAGAAAGAACTAGGGATACACGAAGCAGAGCCAAAGCCACTCCACGAGACAGACAATTTCAAAATTGGAGATCAGGTATTGTTAGACAAAGTAGACCCACGAATATCTCCACTTGATCCTAACACAAACAAGGAAATCCCTTTTAAGGTAATCAATATTTTCCCATACGGAACAGTCGAGGTAAGTAATCCTATGTTTGGCACGTTGAAAATAAACGCTACTCGTCTTAAACTCTATCATGATAATGAAACTGCTAGCATGAGGAAGGACTTTCAACTCCTCAAACCGCCATGAATATGCAAATGAGAGGAAAGTCTAGCTTAAAACTATAAACGAGCGCTTCTCGGGAGGCAACCCGAGTACTAACCCCATTAACTTCTACATTTTTTTATTATTTTATTTATATTATTTTATTCTTTCCTTTCAGCACCTAACTGTACAACAAACCAAGTGTAGATTCCCGAGCCACACGGCCTTGCACACAGCCGTGGCCGTGGCTGTGGCCGTGTGGATACCCCGAATCTCCGTACTGACATGGCAGAGATGGTACGAGTCAGAACGAATCAGTTCTTCAAGTCACGGACTCCAACCAGTGAGACACGGCCGTGTGAAGACCACACGCCTATGGTACTCAGGCGTGGGCAAGCACCAGGCCCCAAAATTCTATTTAAACACACCCCTACCCCTCTTTCTTCTCACCTCTTCCTCACCCTTTTTCTTCCCTTACAACCCTCTACACTCTCAATTCTCAGTCTTTTTTGTTCCCATAACTATAGCTCTAATAACACCCATGTCGAAGAAGTGAAAGGATCCAAGCACAATCCCCCTGTGGGAGACCGATCTACATAAGTTCATGCCGGCCGCTTCATCCACTCGACAAGCCAAGGATCTTTAAGACCAATTAACTTTTGTTTTACTTTTCTCTTCTCCTTTATTTTCCTTCTCTTTGACTACCTTATGCTTAAATTAGTTTATTTTATTTTAGTTTCTTAGTGTCAGGTTCTAAAGGCTGCTTGGGAATCACGCCACTTCGGCCACCGCCACCCCAATACAGCCCTAGAAATCACACCCACCTCATGAACCATCCAACAATAAGGACTCGTCAGTCCATTCACTTTTTCTTTTAGTTTTATTTCAATTTTTGCATTAGTTCTTTTTATCATTCTTGTCTTTAATTATATATTTAGTTTATTTTAAATGTGTCTTAATATTTCCTGGCTAATTCTCTACGAGCTTCCCAATTTCTTCATCTAGCACAGAGCTCAGTAGCAGCCACCACGCCTCGAAACATCCTCCAAGGATTTCATCCATAATTCAGGAAGTTTCACTTCTCTCCCTCTCTTTTGATTATCTTATTATTTGCTATTATCCATCTTTGTACATTGAGGGCAATGTACAGCTTAAGTGTGGGGGGGTTAACTATAGTATTATTTGAAAATCCCTGAATTATGCCCTGTTCTAAAGTAATTTTCTCATATTATGATTAGAATGAAATTTCCCTGATTTATGATTTCTATTGATATGTTTTAGATTAAGTCATTGATAATTGTGCATTGATGATTAAATGTGAAGGATACTAGAGGAACAAGCATGATAAGTCTATCTTTCAGAATTAAAATTTTTTTTAGGTTGTCTACCTGAATTTGAATATTACTTTGAAGTTTGAAATTTACGAGGTTGACATCAAAAACCCATAATTTTTGTGAGATTTTGAGCCTTATAGAGCATACATTCTTTCGTGCTCACTTTTGATTATGAGTGTGTCGACATTGAATTGTTATTCTAGAACTTGCTTCAATTATACATGTCGAAGCCACACCCTTGATTTGATATACAGAGATGATAAAGGCACCTAGGTTTTAACCCACTTACTCCACTAAAAACCCTACCTTCATAATTAACCCCTAGTGAACCCCTTTTAATCCTAACAACCCTTTTATTGACTTACCCACTAATATTAACCCAAAACCCATCTTGTATTTGTTATCACCATTCATTGACTCCCTTTTTATCAAGAATTGATTTTGAACAGTTTCCTAACTATGTTTTATATTTCAGTCGTAAAAGTTCTTTCCTATTATGACTTGTTCTTAAAAAAATGAAGTATATTCATTATTAGTTTTATAATTAAGTGAGCTTACATGTTCAAATTCCAAATCTTGAAGAAAAAGCTCGTATTATTAGTTTTCAATTGATGTAATTATTTAGAATCAGTTCATTTTTCTAGTTAGGTAAATTGTCAATTTTGTAACACCCCAAACCCGGCCCATGCGTTATGACCGGATCTAACATGTCACATGAGAAAAACATGATAAATTCTTTTTATTCGTACTAAAATAGGTATTATTTTGTTATAAACAAGAAAACAATTTTGATTTGAAACATATAATAAAATACTACTAATCTCGAAGATTGATTGATAAATCGATAATTTGAACTAGAGATATTATAAACCGTGACTTTTGAAAATATCGTTGATAATTCGAGAGAAAATTTCCGAGTTAAAATATTTGTAAAAGTTTGTTATGAAATCCATTTGTTAATCTATTTTGGAAAACCTTTATTTAAGTTTTTAGAAAAATTCTCATTTAAAACAATTCAAGCAAGATAATAAATACGTCAAACATAAAGCAAAAATAAAATATTCCAGATGCCTTATTACAACATAAAAAAAAAAAGCCAAAATAGTAAAAGTAATAAAGTGAAAGTAAATAGGACTCTAAAGTTCATAAACACCATTTCTGAAGTATGGCCTCCACCGAGTCATCCATGGCCCAAGTCCACATCACTGAGCATTACCTACAAGGGTTAAGGCAAAGGGGTGAGTTACTAGAACTCAGTGTATAATCCCCTTACCTTCATCCACTGGGTCAGAACCCGCAAAGCAATATCTTGGGCCTGAGCCCATATAGCATAATCTTGGGCCGAAGCCCATTTACATAATAGAATATATATGCGTGCAATGTATGCAACCCAACCCATCCATCCATCACACCCCCGACCAACCAATCACACCTGTGGGGATCAAGTCAACCCACCCCGCCGCTCACACCAAATCGCAGGCAAGTTGCCATTTATAATATTTTTGTTGTGGCCAAGCCACCAAAATCATAAGTAAACATAATAATAAACATTTTTCTGGCAATGCCACCAGGCTACACTTCTCTTCAACATTTTCCCAACCCATGCAATATGTGACATGCAATATACATAAACAACAATCATTAATCCAATAATTTATTACGGTAATTCGGCCAATTATAGAACTTTGTAATTCGGCACACTAAGGCATTCTAGTAATTCAGCCCATAAGAGCATTTTGGTAAATCGACCCATAGGGGCATTTTCGTAAATTGGCCCATAGGGGCATTTTGGTAAATCGGCCCATAGGGGCATTTTCGTAATTCAACACTTTTAAAGATATTCAAGCAATTCGACCCATAGGGGCATTTTCGTAATTCAACACTTTTAAAGATATTCAAACAATTTGGCCCGTTAAGGCATTTTAATAAAAACTGGCCCATTGAGGGCATTTTCGTAATTCGGCCCTTGAGGGCATTTTCGTAAATTTTACAAATTAACACCAATTTTGACAAATCTTAATATTTACGATGTTTAGACAAAACATTAGATTCATACCATTTTATCGATATAAGTTTTTAGGCAACATCGATTGATATTTCTAATATGATGCTAAATCACAGATTTACGGAATTTCGGTGTGAGATTACACACCTGATTACAGTAAGTATTAAACCCTCTTGATCGTCGGCACTCTCAATATCGTGAATGACCACGATTTGCCTATTCTCAGCGGATGATAGTCCACAACCCGGTGGAAAAATCTCGAACCGCCGAAACCGCTCTAGGCTTGAACTTAGGAGTAGGAATCGCAAATCCACTCCTTTTGTGTTTTCCAATCGCTTTTCCTTTCAAATCGGTTCCACTTGCCTCCATTGAAAAAAATCTTAATCAAAACTATATTATAATGATATGTATCAATTGTCTAAGGAAAATGGGTTCGACTTACCACTATTTCCGTTGAATCAACAAGCGAATATCAACGATCGATATAGTTCCTAGAATAAACGTGTATACATATTCATCAATCCATTTTAGCTGAATAACCAAGTATTGAGATATTAAACCTTCAAGAAATCCCTTACCTTGACAATAATAGATCCACTTCTATCCATTGGGCGCAATACTAGAAATGATTCAGCTAAGATGTGGTATTCGGCCAATCCACTAGAATACTACAAATAGAAGATTATCAAAATATGAGGGAGTGTGGGAAAACACCATTTCGGTTTAGAAACAAGATGAAACAACTGAATGATGGGGAACACTCATTCGGCTAGGGAGAATAGAGAATGAAAAGATTAGAATAACGTCACTTACCTGATTTAATCAAGAAAGAAATGTCCAACTTGCAAGATGAAGAAAAAAAGATGATCAAGATTCGGCTATTGAAGAGAAAATGGGTTGATGAAATGATCAAAAGAAAAGAAAAGATGAAGGAAGAGTGCTTTGTTAGTTTCGACTAACAAAAGAAAAAATGAGTAAGAGTGGGTTGAGTGTTACGGAAAAACAAGAGATAAAAATGAACAAAATCACTAGGTGTTTTGGCCAAAACAAAAGGGAAAAAGATGTTGGCAAAGATGAGTACCCAAAATGCTAAAAGAACCAAAACCTTATCATGCACAAAGCTTTGCAAAATGACCAAAGAAAAATTCGGCTTTCGCTCTTCCCTAACCAAAACCGTGTATTATTTTTGCCAAAAGGATAAGTGTTGACCAAAATTCTATTCCAAGTACTTACCAAATATTTGGCCAACATATCCCCCTTCTTACTCCTTTCCTTTTACTTCTTTCCTTACTCTCCTCCTTACCTTATTTCTTTAGCCATGTTTCCATAAATAAAAAGTCTTCCTTACCATAATTGAAGCCTTGGCCGACACTATGGATGGATAGCACAAAAATTAATCAAAATTTTGCATTAGGTGGGATTCGAACTCCACCCCTCAAGCCCATACATGCAACGCCACACCACTCCTCTACTAGCTTCACTTGTGCTAGCAAAATGCACACCTATTTCCTTAAGTTTTGATGTCACATACCTTCTCTCCTTACAGTGCTTAAACACAAAAGTTTTTCTAAGGCCCAACTCAACCCCGTGCCTTCTTAGGACCCCTACTCTTACACAATTAACATTCTTTACTAACTTACCACAAGATATAATGCACAAACATAAAATTTTGAATTTTAGGATGTTACAATTCTACCCCCTTAAAGAAAATTTTGGCCTCGAAATTTACCTGATTAAAAGAGATGAGGATATTGTTACCGAATCGCGTCCTCTGGCTCCCATGTAGCTTCCTCTGATCCGTGATTACGCCATAATAATTTGACTAACAATACCGACTTCCTTCTCAGCACCTTCACGTCCCGATCTAAAATCTGTACTGGCTCCTCTTCAAAAGACAAGTTAGGTCTTAACTCAACTTCCTCCACTGGTACAACATGAGATGGACCCGAACGATAACACCTTAACATAGAGACATGGAATACACTATGTATCTGACTTAACTCCGGAGGTAACTCAAGCTGATTAGCCACTGGCCCAACACGTTTCAGTACACGGTATGGTCCGATGAACCTAGGGCTCAACTTGCCCTTTAGTCCAAATCTAAAGATCTTCTTCCAAGGTGAGACCTTTAAAAAGACCTGATCACCCACCGCAAATTCTATATCCTTACGCTTCAGATCCGCATATGATTTTTGTCTGTCCAAAGCTTTTTTTAATCGAGCCCGAATTTCCTTAACTTTCCCTTCCATCTCCGAAATCAACTCAGGACCCAATAGTTGACGCTCACCCAGCTCAGTCTAGCAAGTAGGAGTACGACACCTATAACCATACAACGCCTCGTAGGGTACCATCTGGATGCTGGATTGATAGCTGTTGTTGTATGCAAACTCTGCCAATGGTAGAAAATCTTTCCAACTACCCCTAAAGTCGATCACACAGCCCCTTGACATGTCTTCTAGAATCTGGATTACGCTCTCCGACTGACCATCTGTCTGCGGATGAAATGCCGTGCTGGAATTTAACCTTGTACCCAAAGTTTCATGTAAAGCCTTCCAAAACCGTGATGTAAACCTAGGATCCCTGTTTGATATAATAGACACTGGTACCCAATGCAACCTCATGACTTCTGCTATATACAACTTGGCCGACTTCTGCTATATACAACTTTGCCAACTTCTGCAACGAATAATCCGTACGAACAGGTAGGAAATGAGCAGTCTTCGTTAACCGATCCACTATCACCCATACAAAATCTTTCTTAGTAGGCGTTAAGGGTAACCCACTAACAAAGTCTATCGTTATCCTTTTCCATTTCCATAATGGAATTTTCACCGGTTGTAGCAACCCTGACGGCAGTTGATGTTCCGCCTTCACCTGCTAACATGTCAAGCACTTGCTCACGAAATCAGTAACCTCCCGTTTCAACCCTGGCCACCAATACTGCTCACGGAGGTCTCGGCACATTTTGTTTCCCCCGGGGTGCATAGCATATGGGCTACTATGCGCCTCACGCAGAATCATTTATTTCAATTCTGAATCCTTGGGCATACAAACTCTTCTATGGAAACACAATATTCCATCACTATTCAACCCAAAATCCCCTATCTCACCACCTTCCACTTGTTGAAGCCGAGAACCCAACGCTTCATCTATCAACTGCTTTTCCTTAATCTGGCTTATCCATGCAGGCTTCACCTGAAGTTCGGCTAACAGGCTACCATCTTCATAAAGGCTGAGATGAGCGAACATCGCTCTCAAATCTGATATCACCTTTCGACTTAATGCATCTGCCATCACATTAGCCTTTCCTGGATGATACTCGATTGAGAAGTCATAATCTTTTAACAGTACTATCCACCTCCGCTGTCTTAAGTTCAACTCCTTCTGGGTAAGGAAGACTTCAGACTCTTATGATCCGTATAGATAATCGACTACTCACCGTACAGATAGTGTCTCCAAATCTTCAGAGCAAACACCACTGCAGCTAACTCCAAATCATGAGTGGGATAGTTCACCTCATGCAGCCTTAATTGACGAGATGCATAAGCCACCACTTTTCCCCCTTGCATCAACACACATCCCAAGCCCGTGTGTGACGCATCACAATAAACAATAAACTCCTTACCAGCCTCAGGTTGAATCAATAATGGTGCTTCTGTCAGAATCTTCTTCAATTTCTCAAAGCTCTCTTGCTGCTTATATGACCACACAAACGGTACTCCCTTACGCTACAGCTTAGTTAGGGGTGCAGTAATCAATGAAAACCCCTCAACGAATCGCCTGTAATACTCAGCCAAGCCTAGAAAACTCTAAATTTCTGCCACTGACTCCAGTGGTTTCCAGTCCAAAACAGCCTTGACTTTCCGGGGATCAACTCTAATTCCTCCGGCAGACACAACATGCCCCAAAAAGGTCACTTCCTTCAGCCAAAATTCACACTTACTGAATTTGGCATACAGTTGCTTCTCTCTTAAAATCTGCAATACAACTCGTAGATGCGAATCATACTCTTCTTCAGTCTTTGAGTACACCAAGATGTCATCTATGAACACCACCACAAACCGGTCTAGATAGGGTTGGAAGACCCGGTTCATCATGTCCATAAATGCAGCTAGTGCATTAGTCAACCCGAACGGCATCACCAAGAACTCGTAATGCCCATAACGAGTTCGAAACGCAGTCTTATGAATGTCCACCTGCTTGACCTTCAACTAGTGATAACCCGATCTCAAATCTATCTTCGAGAAAAACCGAAGCTCCTCGCAACTGATCGAACAGATCATCGATCCTCGGTAGCGTATACTTGTTCTTGATCGTCAACTTATTCAACTGTCTATAATCGATGCACATACGCATCGATCTGTCCTTTTCCTTAACGAACAAGACCGGCGCTCCCCACGGTGACACACTTGGTCGAATAAATCCACGATGTAACAACTCCTGAATTTGAGCTTTAAGCTCTGCTAGCTCCTTCGGCGCTATTCTATAAGAAAGAATGGACACCGGAGCCGTTCCTAGTAATAGCTTAATACCAAACTCTACCTCCCGATCCGGCAGCAATCCTAGAAGTTCCTCGGGAAAGACGTCTGAAAACTCTTTCACCATTCTAACAATCTCTACAGATAATTCATTGGCATCCAGAGCACTGATGAAGGCTAAGAACGCTCCACACCCCTTTCGCACCAACTTTTCTACCTTTAAAGTAGATACAACATTAGACAGATAGTTTCTTCTTTCACCTATCATCATCACTTCCTTATCCTCCGTAGTTCTTAGCACCATCTACTTTGCAGCACATCCAAGTTCGCACGATACTTAACCAGCCAGTCCATGCCCAAAATGAGATCGAACTCACCGAATGGCAGTTCCATCAAATCCGCTAGAAAAATTTCCCCCTGAATTTCTAAGGGCACATCCCTAAACAACTTATTTACTATCACCGACTGTCCTAAAGGGCTAATTACAGTTGTTTCTCTAGCAGTAATCTCAGATCTAATATTCAGAGTTCCAGACACAGCACATGCAACATCCAAATGGGTGGATCCAACATCTATCAAACAGGTAACAGGTACATCAGATATGAAGAACGTACCGGTTATGACGTCAGGTGCATCGCCATCCTCTCGACGTCTGACCGCATAAACCAAACCTGGCTGTCTCACCTCTGCGTTACCCCTATTACCGGTACCTCTACCCGGTACACCCTGACCTCGTCCTACACCATTACCACCACGACCTGGCCCACGGCCCCTCTGCGGCTGCTTAGCGCCTCCAGCTGGCTGTGCAAATCTGTTACAAACAGCCTGAGTCTAAGCAGGCTCTCGAGGGCAATCCCTAAATCAATATTCCTTGGAACTACATCTAAAACAACCATCGATTCTCTTCCAGCATTCTCCCGGGTGAAGTTTTCCACAATCCACACATGGCTATAACTGATTGGTAGTATCTTGAACTCTTACTCGAGCTGGCTCCTCATTCCTGGGCCTTTTCTGAAAACCTCTAGCAGGACCTGAGTGCCCAGAGTCTCTCTTGTTCCTGCCCCTATCCTTGTCTCGATTTTTCCTCTCCAAGTGTTTAACCTCCTCAACTATCTTGGCTTTTTCCACAAGTGTGGAAAAATTCCTCTCCTTCTGTGGGGCTATCAGTACCCGTAATTCATCACGTAATCCATCCTCAAAACGCACACAGTGTTCACTGACTCATGCGCAAAAATTTTGCCTCATATGCTGCCACAGATTTACCTCCTTGGACTAGATTCAGAAATTCCTTCCTTCGGGCATCCACATAGTTAGCTCTGACATATTTTCCTTGAAGTGCGGTTTTAAAGAATTCCCAGGTAATGCGATCAGCCTGAGTGCCTTCTTGAACGGTGAGCCACCACTGATACGCCTCGTCTCTCAGCAAAGACACCACTCCTTTTAGTTTCTGCTCGGCGGTGCAATCCAAATCGTCCATGATCCGCTCCACAGCCTCAAGCCAATACTCCTCTACATTAGGGGCTACACCCAAAATACCCCTAAAAACTTCAACCCCATTGTAATATCCTAGATTTAGGGGTTATGCGTTTATGCATAATTCAAGTGATAGTGGGCTTAGTGTGTGTTTGGATATGTTTTAAGGGTTTTTAGAATTTTAGAATATAAGCGAATGCTTTAGAAAAATATTAGATTTTTAGTCTTAGAAGGGGAGCTAAGCAAAATTAGCCTTAAGAAAATTTGTTTGAGGTTTTAATCACAAGGAGTCAATTGGTAAAGTGGCAAGTGGAGTGTGGAGTGTACTAATGGTCTTAGGTTCGAATCCCATGGATGACAATAATGTGACTTTTATTTTTGTTTTTGTATGGCATGTGTTGGTCAAATTTTAATTATGGTAGGATAGACTTTTTCATTTTTGGATAGTAGACTAAGGGAATAAGGCAAGTTATTAGTTAAGGTATGGAATCAAGGTGTTATGGAAGGATAAGGGGACATAAGGCTTGATGTATGGGTGATGTTTTGGAAATATTTTTATGGTCATCTTGACCATGAATGTGGACGCATAGATGGCTAAGGGGGGATTGGCCAAATATTGTATGGGATTAGGGGGAGGATAGTTGGCCAAATTCTTGGCATTTTGTGCATCTTTTTCCCTCTTCTCCAAAATTATTCTCCTTAGCTGAATGTGTCATTGGCTTTAGGTGAAAACTTTGTTTTTGTTTTGGCTATCATTTCTTTGACCATATTGGTATTCTCTTTTTCTTCTTTTCCTCTCAGACTCTTCTTTTCTTTTTGGTATCGAAATATCACTACCTTGGAAAAGGGGCATTTCTCTTTCATTCTTTTTCTTATTTGACCGAATATGCATCAATATTAAAAACTTTTTCTTTGTTCAATTTCTTCCATAGCCGAACCCTATAAGCCCTTATTTTCTTTTCTTTTTCATCTCCATTTTGAGCCATAGCCGAATGTGCATCTATCATTTAAAAGGCTTAGCCGAATCTTGTTGTGAGTTTTAGAAGCCAAAACCTTTTTCCCTTTGAGTCTCTTCAAGCAACGTGGTGTCGAAGGGAGGAAACACTAAGGAGTCTTTCGGGATTTGAAGTGTTCAAGGGATTTCGACAACTTCATGGACCAGTGGTGATTCGGGATTTAGATAAGCGAGGTAAGTGAAATGTAGTTTTCAGCCATAGGCCATTTTGGTATTATATTAGCCGATTCTGACTTAGGTTGTGTAGGAAAGAGTTCAACAATCGCAAGGGTGCAAATCGTTTAGACGTGGGTTCCGGGATTGAGTAGACTGTACCAAAAAGGTGCGTAGTTATCACACTATTCTCCTGTTATTTTTATGTTGTTATGTATGTATGTTTATGATGTGTATGTTAGTCGAATTAAGGGCTAAGATGGTGGATACCCGTAGTGGGTAATCGATTAATCAGGTCAGTGCTCTATTTTGCCTATGATATATGTGTGATATTTGTGGTGAGCATGTGATGAATACTTACTCTAAATGTTAATCTGACATGATACACATATATGCATGGGATTTGGGATGTGAAAATCGAAGGAAAGGGTGTACATATTTATGCACGTGGTCTAATGTTAGCCTTGTGCTACATTAGAGCTTGATGTTAGCTATGTGCTTCATCAAGGGAGGTGTTGGCTAAGTGCTACATCTCGACGGTTGATAGCTGTGTGCATCACCGTGGATTGATTGATATGTGGGATCACTTATGTGATCAGTGGCTTCGCCACGGCCTCGAGCAGCAGGTCTGCCAAGGTAGGATATGTGGGATCACTTGGTTGATCGGTGGATTAGCCACGGCCTTGGGCGGCAGGTCTGCCAAGGTAGGTGTAATGGATGGACACTAGGTCGGGTTGGGCTTCATGTTGCATATTTATGAATGTGGACTGTGTGGATATGGGCCAAGCCCATATGTGGAGACATGTGAAATAACTATACACTGAGTCTGTTTGACTCACCCAATTTTTACCAAACATCGCAGGTGATGCATAAAGCTTGGACCGGGTTGGAGAGGATACGAGGTGGCCCATGCAGAAGAGGATTTTCTTTATATAATTTATGTTTCAGTATTTTAAGTATTTATTTATTGTAATAAGGGCCTCCTAAAGTGTTTAAGGATTTTTATTATGTTTTAAGTTGGATTGTCAATTATATTAATAACTGAGAATGTTTTATTTTTAGCAACTTTCCTTTTAAAATATATGATAAAGTTTTTAACCGAAGAATTTGTAACATCAAAGTTTTACTTAAAGTTTTAAATACGAAATGATTTATCAACAACAACAAACTTTCATGATTTAGTTTATGAGTCAAAATATTTTTCAAACGTTTTCCGCAGTGGCATTCTGAATTCGGCCGTGGCTCGTGGGCCGGGTTTGGGGTGTTACACCCATTCGATCTGAGTTGCTCCGATATCAACCCACGAGCTGCCGTCCCAGTTCTTGCCCCAGCGACCCTTTCCAAAACTCGCAACATCGCTTGGGACAGAGCGTCGTCCTCTATCAAACGATCATGTGACCTAGCTTCAGTCACAGGTGACGCAGGTGCGTCCATTTCTGGCATATGTCTCGATGCCTCAGATACAACTCTAGCACCTCGGCCTCTACCATGTCCACGTCTACCTCGTCCACGTCATCTAGCGCTCATATTCACTAATATCGTTTTAATCTGATTACAAGTCTTATGAATTAGTATACTATTCAATGTTTATTAAACAATGTTTTATGGAGTATAGGAAGCAAAGTCGTTTTCGCAAAACATATCCTATAGTCTCAATCTTTATAGTTTCAGCTCCTAAAGCTAAAAGTTCTAGAGTATTCTATTTTGTGGAATTTTCTTACCACAGTAATAACACAATATTCATAAAATGAAAACAAATACTTACTTGACTTGGTGCCGAATACCCGTGGTGCCATACTTCCTTTAGAACATGCATGTATAAATTAATATTCTATACAGCTTTGGAAAACGCTTTTGAATCCAAACTACACCTGAGTTTTGCAACCGGGCTCTGATACCATAAAATGTAACACCCTATACCCGGCCCATGCGTTATGACTTGATCTGACATGTCACATGAGAAAAACGTGATAAATTCTTTTTATTCGTACTAAAATAGGTATTATTTTGGTATAAACAAGAAAACAAATTTGATTTGAAACATATAATAAAATACTACTAATCTTGAAGATTGATTGATAAATCGATAATTTGAACTAGAGATCTTACAAACCGTGACTTTTGAAAATATCGTTGATAATTCGAGAGAAAATTTTCGAGTTAAAATATTTGTAAAAGTTTGTTATGAAATCCATTTATTAATCTATTTTGGAAAACCTTTATTTAAGTTTTTAGAAAAATTCCCATTTAAAACAATTCAAGAAAGATAATAAATACATCAAACATAAAGCAAAAATAAAATATTCCAGAGGCCTTATTACAACATAAAAAAACCAAAATAGTAAAAGTAATAAAGTGAAAGTAAATAGGAATCTAAAGTTCATAAACACCATTTCCGAAGTATGGCCTCCACCAAGTCATCCATGGCCTATGTCCACATCACTGAGCATTACCTATAAGGGTTAAGGAAATAGGGTGAGTTACTAGAACTCAGTGTATAATCCCCTTACCTTCATCCATTGGGTCTGAACCCGAAAAACAGTATCTTGGGCCTGAGCCCATATAGCATAATCTTGGGCCGAAGCCCATTTACAAAATAGAATATATATGTGTGTAATGTATGCAACCCAACCCATCCATCCATCACACCCCGACCAGCCAATCACACCTGTGGGGATCAAGTCAACCCGCCCCGCCGCTCACACCAAATCGCAGGCAAGTTGCCATTTATAATATTTTTGTTGTGGCCAAGCCACCGAAATCATAAGTAAACATAATAATAAACATTCTGGTGGCAATGCCACCAGGCTATGCTTCTCTTCAACATTTTTCCCAACCCATGCAATATGTGACATGCAACATACATAATTAAACATAATATCCACATGTACATACAACAATCATTAATCCAATAATTTATTACGGTAATTCAGCCAAATATTGAACTTTGTAATTCGTCCCACTAAAGCAATCTAGCAATTCAGCCCATAGGAGCATTTTGGTAAATCGGCCCATAGGGGCATTTCGGTAAATCGGCCCATAGGGGCATTTTCATAAATCGGCCTATAAGGGCATTTTCGTAATTCAACACTTTTAAAGATATTCAAGCAATCCAGCCCGTTAAGGTATTTTACTAAAAACGGCCCATTGAGGGTATTTTCGTAATTCTACCCTTAATGGCATTTTCGTAAATTTTATAAATTAACTCCGATTTTGACAAATCTTAAAATTTACGATGTTTAGACAAAACATTCGATTCATACCATTTTACCGATATTAAGTTTTTAGGCAACATCGATCGATATTTCTAATATGATGCTAAATCACAGATTTACGGAATTTCTGTGTGAGATTACACACCTGATTACGGTAAGTATTAAACCCTCTTGATCGTTGGCACTCTCAATATCGTGAATGACCACGATTTGCCTATTCTCAGCGGATGATGGTCCACAACCCGGTGGAAAAATCTCAAACCACCGAAACCGCTCTACGCTCGACACTATGGATGGATAGCACAAAAATTAATCAAAATTTTGCACTAGGTGGGATTCGAACTCCACCCCTCAAGCCCATACATGCAACGCCACACCACTCCTCTACTAGCTTCACTTATGCTAGCAAAGTGCACACTTATTTCCTTAAGTCTTGATGTCACATACCTTCTCTCCTTACAGTGCTTAAACACAAAAGTTTTTCTAAGGCCCAACTCAATCCCGTGCCTTCTTAAGACCCCTAATCGTACACAATTAACATTCTTTACTAACTTACCACAAGATATAATGCACAAACATAAAATTCTGAATTTCAGGATGTTACAAATTCAATCTTGATTCTAACCTTCTAATTCAGCCTTTATCCACACCCTTAACCTAAACCTCATCACAACCTTTTTTTAAAGACCTTTTGATCTGTGTATCATCTCATTTTATAGTGGTGGAGATTTGATTTTCAGGCAAGCCTATGGGATTAACTTTTCAAGTTCGACTTTTGAGTGCTTAATTCTGAACCTTAAATACTTCGAGTGATTTGAGTGAATCTTTAGTGAGGATGTCAACTTTTGTCGATTTCGAACCCGAGGTAATTATTCAGGTAAGGGAAAACACCTATTTTTTTTTCACACTATAAAACTACGACTTTGATTGTTTAAATCTTTAAGACTCTTCGAGTTGAATTATCCATGTATGAATTATCTTTGAATTATGATGAAACATTATTGATGAATATTATGAATCAAGGAAGTTTGTTTTAATTATGAATTGAGAATTTTGCTTGAGGACAAGCAAAAGCTTAAGTGTGGGGGTATTTGATAAACCGTAATAGTAACATATTTTAAGCCCACATTTAGTATGTTTTTAGATGATTTATTCCTTGAATTGTGTAATTTGGTGCTCTTAATCCTTTGTTTTCATGTTTTATACCCAGGAGAGCACTAGAGGATGAAAAGAACGGAGTAAATGAGTCACATCACGAAATCCACACGGCCTAGGCCCAAGACCACACGGCCGTGCCTCAGCCTCGAAAACGGCCTAGCCACGACTTACACGGGCGTGTGCCATGGGCGTGTCCCTGCCGTGACAAAGAGAACTTTCACTCGGATTAGGATACTTAGGGGCAAAGAAACACATTTTGAAGCCTATATAAACACCCTAAGTATAACCTAAAAGGGGGGAACCTAGGGCTTTAGTCAGGGGGCGTCCAGCTAGGCCAAAGAGGGCAAATTTATGGAAATTTACTCGAAGATGGCCAGTTGATTCATCTATAGAAGCCGGAATTATACTCAAGACGGAGGATCTCTCTTTCAATTCCTTCAGAGGGTTTTAGGGATTTCTTATGTTTTGTTTTATCTTTTATTTTGAGATGTATTCTTTTATTATTATGAACTAAACCCTCAGATACCTGAGGGGGATGAAACCTAAGATGAATCTTGTTATCGTTTGCTGAACTTTATGATAAATATTTGACTTGTTCTTAACTATATGTTCTTAATTCTTGTGTTGATATTTCCGGGATATTAATTCAAGTGTGATGTGCTTAGATGGAGGAGCAAAAGTCCCTGTCTAAGAGTAGATCTAGCATAATTAAGTGGAGTTGATCGCACGCCTAGAGATAGGGTGACGAGATTTTGACGAATTAGGGTGAAACCTAATATGGGAATCCATAGATCGAGTTAATGCCATTCTAGGGGTTTTAATTAGAAAGAGATTTCTATTAATCGACCTAGGGTTAGATGTTAGTCGCCTCGAGAGAGGGATTAATATACCTTAGGGAATCTTACGGATCAAGTCAAGTGAATAAATCGTTTGGTTCAGAGTTAGATAACAAGTGAAGTTTAGGTGGATTCTTCCTTGGGTGTCGTCTTAATCAATTGGTTTTCTCTCAAGTTATTTTCCAAATTTCATTCTTCTTTTTCTTTGCATCTTTAGTTTAGTTGTTAGTTAATTTTAGATTTGATAGACAATTCCCTTAATTCTTAGGCTAGATAATAAAAAAAGAGTTCGTATTAGTACTTTTGGTTCCTTTAGGTTCGACATTCCGATCTTGCCTAAACTATACTACTGTTCGATAGGTGCGCTTGCCTTAAATCGTTGTCATAGTTAGTTTCCATGTTCGATAATTGTTTTTATAAATTTTAAGACTTTAACATCGCACAAAAACAATGATCAGAAGTAAGTGGGTTAAATCCTAGGTGCCTTTATCATCTCAGTATATCAAATCAAAAATGTGGTCTCGACATGTATAATCGAAGCAAGTTCTAAAATAACAAATCAATATTAACTCACTCAAAGCAACAATAAAAGTGAGCTCGAAAGAATGTATGTTCTAAAGGTTCAAAATCTCACAGAAATTATTGGTTTTAGATGTCAACCTTGTGAACTTCAAACTTCAAGATAATACCTAAACTTGGGAAAACAACCTAGAACTTTTTTTTTATTTTCAAAAATCAACTTATCATGCTTGATTCTCTAAAGCCTTCAAGTTTAAACAATCAATGCACAACTGCCTATGTTTTAATTCAAGACATATCAATAAAATTAACTAATTATGTATTTAAAGACAAGAAAGATAAAGAGAAAGAGTGTAAAAATTAAAATAAATTTAAAAGAAAAGATCAATGGACTTAAAATTCCTTATCGTTAGATGGTTCGCGAGGTGGGGGTGATTTCTATGGTCGTGGTGTGGTGATTCCCTAACAGACTTTTGAACCTAAATGATAGAAATTAAAATATAATAATATAAATTAAGCACAAGAAAGAAAAAGGGAAGGAAAATAAAGGAGAAGAGAAAATAAAAAGAAAAATTAAATGGACTCAAATGTCCTTGGCTTGTCGGATAAATGAAGCGGCTGGTATGAACTCATGTAGATTGGTCTTGTACGGGGAGACTGTCCTAGGGTCCTTTCACTTCTTTGACATGGGAATGGTAGTGTTGGCCTTGCCTTTGGCCATTGAGTGATAGTGGTAAGGATGGTGAAAAAGGAAGAAAAACTATGGTGGCTAGGGTTGAGAGGAAAGGGGTTTGGTGGAGAAAGTGAGCAGAAAATGGGGTTTATATAGAAATAGGGATCCGGTGGCTTCCCACGCCCGTGTACCATGGGTGTGTTGGGTCACATGGCCGTATCGCACGGTCGTGTTTTGCTTCATTCATTTCTCTCACGCCCGTGTAGTGGTCACCACACCCATAGTGATAAATGAATATCGACCACGGCCGTATCACACGGCCATGGCATTTTATCGCCGCCCGTGGTTTGGAGATTTTTCATCCTTGGTTCGTACTATCTCTGCCACACCAGTGTGTAAATCCGTAGTGTCCACACGGCCACGGCCACGCCCGTGTGTAAGGCCGTGTGGTAGGGAAGCCTATGTTTCATTAATTTGGTTAGTTTGTAGTTAGATGCTATAAGTACAAATAAAAATAAAAATATGAAAATTAATAGGGTTAGTGTTCAGGTTGCCTCCCGAGAAGCGCTCGTTTAAAGTCTTAAGCTAGACTTACCTCTCATTCGCACATTCATGGTGGTTTGAGGAGTTGAAACTCCTCACCCCTGCTATCAGTTCTATGATTACTATATAGTTCGAGTCGAGTAGTGTTTACCTTAAAAGTGCCGAACTTGGTATTAGTTACCTCGACTGTTCCATATGGGAAGATATCCAGTAACTCAAAAGGGATTTCTTCGTTTGTATCAAGGTCTGAAGTGGCAATTCGACGGTCTGTTTTATTCAACAATACTTGATCTCCCATCTTAAATTTGTTTGGATCATCCTTGAGTTTGACATGGTTTTGCTTTGGTTCTGCTTCGCGTGTTCCTAATTTCTCCTTGAAATGTGTTTTCGACTCGTCTAGTTCATCGATTTGTAGCCTTCGTTCCTCATGAGTTATTTCCTTGTTGGCATGAGGTTTAGTGTATGGCTCAATTGTGTAATTTCGTGGTACTTCCTGAAAAGAAGGTTGAACTGAATGGTTATCAATAGAATTTATGTTCACACCTTTATTACTTGATGTCCTGGCCGAGTCAAGGGCCTGAAGAGTGATTGTCTCGTCACCTACACGAAGTATGAGTTCACCTGTACCAACATCAATTTTAGTCCTAGCAGTTGTTAAAAAGGGTCTTCCTAAAATTAAAGGGATATTATTGTCCTCATCCATGTCTAAAACAAAAAAGTCTACTGGGAATACGAATTTATCAATTTTTACTAGAACATCTTCGATTATACCCCTAAGAATTCTAATAGTTTTATCAGTTAATTGAATGCTCATCCTAGTTTGTTTGGGTTTTCCTAGACCTAGCTGTCTAAACATTTTATAAGGCATAACATTATTGCTTGCCCCTAAATCAGCTAAAGCATTATCAACAGATAAACTACCAATTAAGCATGGAATTGTAAAATTCCCTGGATCTTTTAATTTTCATGGTAGTTTATTTTGCTGAATTGCTGAGCACACTGCGTTTAGCTGCACATGCTACTCCTCGTCTAACTTTCGTTTGTTTGTTAAATGCTCTTTTAAAAATTTCCTTGAATTTGGCATCTGCGAAAGAGCTTCAAGAAACGATAAGTTAATATGTAATTTCTTTAAAAGTTTAAGAAATTTACCGAATTGTTCATCTGTGTTGTCTTTCTTCATCGCATCAGGATAAGGTATACGAGGTTGGTACTCTTTAATTACCAGTTTTGGCTTCTCGTGACTTACCTCGACCTTACCTTTCTCTACCAAATTCTCTTGGCTTAATTTAGGCTAATCTAACCCTACACTATCCTGAGCTATTATGGCTTAAAGTTGCTCCTTCAGATTAGTTTTAGTGTTGCTTGGTAAGCTACCTTGTGGTCATTCAGATATGATCTTAGCGAGTTGTCCTAATTGGTTCTTGATCCCTTGAATCGATGCTTCTTGATGTTTGAGTGTTGTTTCGGGGTTTTGGAAATGAGTTTCTGACAACGCGATAAATTTTGTTAGCATTTCCTCAAGGTTCGGCTTTTTTTCTTGTGGGTAGGGTTGCTGTTGAAAGCCTGGGAGGGGTTGTTGTCTCTAATTTCCTTGGCCACCCCATGAGAAATTTGGGTGGTTCCTCCAACTTGGATTATAGGCTTTACTATAAGGGTTATTTTGAGGTCTAGAATTATTACCCATATAGTGAACTTGCTCGTTTTCAGCGCTCAGGTTGTAAGGTGAATATTCTATATTGCTCATCCCTTCTCCATTTGTATCGCACTGCATCACTGGATGTACCCGCGAATAACCACACAAACCATCAATTTTCTTACTAAGAAGTTCTACCTAATTTGATAGCATGGTTACTGCGTCCAGGTTGAAAACATTGGCTGCTTTTGTCGGCTTTGTCCTCATGACTTGCCACTGATAGTTATTCAGTGAAATCTCTTCAATAAATTCGTAAGTCGCTTTAGGGGTCTTGTTGTTAAGGGTTCCACCGGCGCCTGCATCAATAAGCTGCCTAGTTGAGGGGTTCACACCGTTATAGAAGGTTTGAACCTGTAGCCACAAGGGTAACCCATGGTGAGGGCACCTCCTTAGTAGATCCTTGTATCTCTCCCATGCATCATAAAGTGTCTCTAAATTCATCTGCACAAAAGAAGAGATATCATTCCTTAACTTGGTCGTTTTAGCCGGCAGAAAATATTTTAACAAAAAGTTTTCGGTCATTTGTTCCCATGTAGTGATTGATCCTCGTGGTAACGAGTTCAACCACTGTTTAGCTTTGTTCCTCAATGAAAAGGGAAACAACCGAAGACGAATGGCATTATCAGAAATGCCATTTATTTTGAAAGTATCACAAAATTCTAGGAAGTTCGCCAAGTGATTGTTTGGATCTTCATCCTACAAACCATCAAACTGAACAAATTGTTGTATCATCAGAATTGTGTTAGGTTTCAGTTCGAAATTATTTGCAGCAATAGCAGGTCTAACAATACTTGATTCAGTTCTTGTTAAATTAGGTTTAGCATAATCATACATAGTACGAGGAGCAAAATTTTGATTCACCGGGTTTGCGGCAACTATAGGAGGTAGCGGATTGTTATCAGCCATCTCTTCGGTAGTATTGGTATCGTCCTCTTTCTCTTCTTCTATGTATTGTAAGCTTCGCCTTATTTCTCTTCTGTTTCTGCGAACGGTACCTTTTATATCGCTGTCAAAAATCAAGGGTCCTAATGGGTTCCTCCTAATCATAAACTAGAAAAACCTATCAGAACAAACAATAGAGAGAAATCAGAAAACTAAAAAAAATAAAAATTAGAAAGAAATAAATAAATAAAAGAAAAATGGCTAAAGTAATAAAAATTGAGTGTTTCTAATATTTCAGTTCCCCGGCAACGGCGCCAAAAACTTGATCATGTGTTTGAGAGTTCTAATATTTATATAATGAATGATCGAGCCTAGAAACTAACTATCACCAAGAGTGAGGCAAGCGCACCTATCGAACAGAAGTATAGCTTAGTGGCAAGACCAGAATGTCGAACCCCAAGGAACCAAAAGTACTAGTACTAACTTTCTTTCTATTATTTAGCCTAAAATAAAAGGGATTTAACATTTGTCTAACTAATTCCTAAACTAAGGATGCCAAGACACAGAGAATGAATTGGGAAAATACTTCTGAGAAAACCAATTGATTAAGACAATACCTGAGGAAGAATCCACCTAGACTTCACTTGTTATTTAAATATGAACCAGACGATTTATTCACTTGACTTGATTCATAGGATTCCCTAATTTATATTAATACCTCTCTCGAGGCTACTAACGTCTAATCCTAGGTTGATTAATTAAAATCTCTTTCTAATTAAAACCCCTAGTGTTGCATTAACTCGATCTATGGACTCCCATATTAGGTTTGACCCTAATCTGGCAGATTTTCGTCGTCCTATCTCTAGGAGTGCGATCAACTCCGCTTAACTATGCTAGATCTACTCTTAAACAGAGACTTTTTCTCCTTTGAATAAGCACATCAATACTTGAATTAATATCCTTAAATATTAACACAAGAATTAAGAACACATAATTAAGAACAAATCAAGTATTTATCATACAGTTCAGAAAACAATAACAAGATCCATCTTAGGTTTCATCTCCCTCAGGTATTTGAGAAGTTTAGTTCATGTTTATAAAAGAATACATCTCAGAAGATATTAAATAACAAAACATAAAGAAAACCCTAAAACCCCCTGAAGGAAATTGAAGGGAAGATCCTCAATATTGAGCGTGATTCCGGCTTCTGAGATAGATCAGCTGGCTTTCTTCGAGTAATTCCCTAATTTCAGCTCTCTCTGGCTTTGCTCCTGTTAAAAGCCCTGATAGAGGCCTTCTGTCGAACTCTCCCTTTTAGGTTACCCTTTAAGGTGTTTATATAGGCTTTCGGGATGCCTTACTTGGCCCACAAGTATCCTAATTCGAGTGAAATTAAAACAGGTCACGGTAGGGACACGTCCGAGTGAATCGAGTCCTGGGCCGTGTTCGAATCTGCTAAAGTGGCACGACCGTGTGGAGAACTCCAGGCCATGTGGATTTCTTACTTTGGCCCATTTTCTCTGTTTTTGGCTCATTTCTCGTTCTTTTCATCCTCCTATGCTCTTCTAAGTATAAAACATAAAATTAAAGGATTAGGAGCATCAAATTTCACAATTCAAGGGATTAAAATATGTATATATTATGGTTTATCACTACCTTGTGGTCGTTCTAAGATCAGCTTAGCAAGCTATCCTAGTTGGTTCTCGAGTCCTTGAATTGATGCTTGCTGATTTTTAGCGATGTTTCAGTGTTTTGGAAATGAGTTTCTGACACTGTGATGAATTTTGTTAGCATCTCCTCAAGGTTCGACTTTTTCTCTTGTAGGTAGGGTTGCTGTTGAAAGCTTGGAGGGGGTTGTTGTCTTTGATTTCCTTGACCACCCCATGAGAAGTTTGGGTGGTTCCTCCAACTTGGATTGTAAGTGTTACTATAAGAATTATTTTGAGGTTTAGAATTATTACCCATATAGTTCATCTGTTCGCTTTCTGTGCCAGGGTTGTAGGGCGGATATTCTGTGTTGTTCGTCCCTCCTCCATTTGTATCGCACTGCATTTCTGGATGTACCTGCGAAGAACCACACAAACCATCAATTTTCTTACTTAAAAGTTCTACCTGATTTGATAGCATGGTTACTGCGTCTAAGTTGAAAACACTGGTGGCTTTTGTTGGCCTTGTCCTTGTAACTTGCCACTGATAGTTATTCAGTGACATCTTGATAAACCGTAATAGTAACATATTTTAATCCCACATTTAGCATACTTTTGGATGATTTATCCCTTGATTCATATAAAAAGGTGCTCTTAATCCTTTTTCATGTCTTATACCCAGGAAAGCACCCGAGGATGAAAAGAACATAAAACGGGCCCAAAATGGAGTAAATGGGCCACATCACGAAATCGACACGGCCTGGACTGAAGCCCACACGACCGTGCCTTGTTGATCATCCAAAACACGACCTTACCCCCGATTCACACGATCATGCCTCATTAAAGAAATCCGAACACGGATCAAAGATTGGTCACACGGGCGTGTGACATGGTCGTGTCCCTGTCGTGGCAAAGAGCAAATTCATTCGGATTTGGATACTTAGCAGCGAAGAAACCTATTTCAAAAGCCTATATATACCCCCCTAAGTGCATCCTTGAAGAGGGCGGTGGAGCTAGGCCAAGGAGCCAAGCTGAAAAGGTCAGATTTGTGGGAATCGCTCGAAGATAACAAGTTGGTCCATCCCAAGAAGCCGGAATTTTACTCAAGACGGCGGATTTCTCCTTCAATTCCTTCAGGGAGTTCTAGGGATTTCTTATGTTTTGTTTTATCTTTTCTCTTGAGATGTTTTCTTTATTTATTATGAACTAAACCCTTCAGATACCTGAAGGGGATGAAACCTAGATGAATATTGTTATTGTTTTCTGAACTATAAGATAAATACTTGATTTGTTCTTAATTATGTGTGCTTAATTCTTGTGTTAATGTTTCTGGGATATTGATTAAGGTATAATGTGCTTAGGTGGTGGAGCAAAAGTCCCTGCCTATTCATAGATCTAGCATAATTACAGCGGAGTCGTTCGCGCGTCTAGAGATAGGGTGACGAGATTTTACCAGATTAGGGTGAAACTTAATATGGGAATCCATAGATCGAATTAATGTGAGTCTAGGGGTTTTAATTAGAAAGAGATTTCAATTAATCAACCTAGGGTTAGTTATTATTCGCTTCGAGAGAGGGTTTAATATAAGTTAGGGAATCCTACGGATCAAGTCAAGTGAATACATCGTCTGGTTCAGTGTTAGATAACAAGTGAAGTCTAGGTGGATTCTTCCTGAGGGTGTCGTCTTGATCAACTAAGTTTTCTCTTCAAGTTATTTCCCAATTCATTCTTTTTGTCTTTGCGTCTTTATCTTAGTAGTAGTTAATTTAGATTAGATTAAAACAACTTCACTTATTTAGGGCTAAATAATAAAAAGAAAGTTAGTATTAGTCTTTGGGTTCTATAATCCGGTCTTGCTTAAGCTATTGTAACAGTCTGATTTACACACTAGTCAGAACAGTAGTTTCGGGACTACAAATCCGAGTTCGTATAATGATTTAATATTATTTTCTATGCCGTTGATATGTGAATAAGAATGTGTTAAATTTTCGTAAGCTAATTCGTCTGTTTGTGTGTTTAATTTGACAAATGGATTAAATTGCATTGAATGTGAAAGTTGCTTGCTATTTGTTAAAGTGCTTATTTGATGTGGCTTTTTAAAGAAGAGGCCTTATGACGCAATTAGCCATCTATGAAGATAGTGGATGGTGGATGGACAAGTATGTCCATAGTTGGAATGTTATTTTATTAAGAATTCATTAAGGGTAAAAAGGGAATTTGATAATTATGTTAAATTGATAAAATAAAAAGCATGAAATTGTCATTGTTATCATCTTATGTCCATCGAATTTTTGTAAGAAAAGAAGAAAGGTTTAGCTTTGTTATATTCGGCTATTTCAAGCCTTAATTGAAGATCAAGAATCGAGGAAACCGGACTTAGATCGCGGGAAAACGAAAGTTATCGAGTAGCCATTTTCATTCCGATATATCGAATCTGAGGTAAATCACTATGCAAATAAACGTATATGTATGCAATTGTAATTTTTCATATGGCTGATGTTGATAATGAATGTTTATGAGAGGTTATGCATATGAATTCCGAGATAAATTTGATATAGTGATTAAGTCCGAGAAGCCCCGTACGAACCTAGGAATAGGTAGGATTGGCTACGTCATGATATAGGTATCTGTTCTGTTTTATCATGTAAGACCACGTTTAGGATGTTGACGTTGATGTGAGACTCGTGTAAGACCACGTCTGGGATGTTGGCATCGATATGAGCTTTATGTGTAAGACCCTGTCTGGGACAGTAGCATCGATATCTGATTACGTGTAAGACCATGTTTGGGATAGTGGCATCGATATCTGATTATGTGTAAGACTTGTCGGGGACAGTGGCATCGATATCTGAGTGCATATAAGACATCGTCTGGGATATTGGCATTGTATGATTATTCCGAACTTCTGAGTATCCTAATAAATTCCTATTGGTTCAATGGGCAAGTCTGTGATATGAATTGTGAATCCGAGCCATGATCAAATAAGTGAATGAATGTCTGTTCCAGGTACGTTCGGTATATACACTAGTGTGTATAAAAAGGTAAGTACCTATACGACTTTGACTCGAAGAAGTGTATGCATAAATGTGAGAATGAGAATTTTAAATTGATGAATGTGGCAAATGTGGCCACAAGTATGTGAAACAAAGCATAATGGTGATATATGCTAAATGATTGGAATGTGCCTATGTATCTACTAGCACTATATGCATTTTATGCTAAGTTTGTTTGTATATTGACTTACTAAGCTTTTTAAAAGCTTACTCTGTGTGCGTTTTCTCTGTTTTGTAGGTCGTTAAAGGTACTGAGGGCTCGGGACCGTCACGGATTGTCATCACACTACTAAGCTCATTTTGGTACATTTTGGAAATGGATATAGCTAGATATGGCATGTATAGTCTAGTTTTTGGTACAAGTTGAGGTATAGACTTGGTCATGAGATGTGGCTATTTTGGTTCATTTTATGCCTTGATGAATGGGGTATGCATTATAATTTTGGTATGGTTTTATTTTTGAATGGTTAAATGATCAAGATGTGCTTTGATATATATATATATATATATATATATGTTTTGTCTTGAAAGTTGGCATGAATGAATTAGTTATTAAATGTATTGATTGAATAGACAAATTGGTATGTTTTGGTTGCTATATGTTCATGATATATCTTGGTTTGTGATGCTCGTAGGCATAACCCTTTTGAGTGGCATTTTGGTCTCGTATATGACCTATATTGTCACACGGCTATGGCACACGGGCGTGCCTAGTGTCCGTGTGAGCAAATTAGTATATGGCCTAATAGTACACGGCTTTGGCATGGGGGTGTTGGACAACCGTGTTGGTTTTGGCAGGATCGATGACGGTCATGGTACACGGGCGTGCTTTGTGACCGTGGGGGCCAAGTCAGGATAGCCCACGGCCATGGCACACGGGCGTGCTTGGTGGTCGTGGGAGTGTAGTCAAAATAGACCACAGGGAGGACATACGGGGGTGTCTAGAAGCCATGGAGGGCACACGGTCTCCTACCACGGGCGTGTATCCCTTGAATTTTAGAAAAATTTCAATTTTTCTTTGGAATTCTGCATGTGTTTCGATTTAGTCCTGACTCGGTTTATAAGCATGCTTAGGGTCTTGATGACTCCTTTAAGGGACACTATGTTTGTGAATGATGAATGTATGAATTTCTGTAAATGCTTTTCTGATCTGTCAGGTAACGCTCCTAACCCTAATCCGGCGACGGACACGGGATAGGGGTGTTACAACTATACTACTGTTCAATAGGTACACTTGCCTTTAGTCGTTGTCAGAGTTAGTTTCCAGGTTTGACCATTCTCTTTTATAAATTTTAAGACTCCGATTCCAGCGATCAAGTTTTTGGCGTCGTTGCCAGGGAACTAAAATATTAAGAAAGCTCTATTTTTATTACTTTAGCCATTATTTTTATTTTTCGCAATTTACTTTTATTTTTATTTTTTAGGTTAAATTTTGATTTTGCTAAATTCTCTTTCTTTCTTTCTCAGCAGGTACCTCTAGTTTATGACTAGAAGGAACCCGAGAGGACCTCTGGTATACGACAGTGATATTGAAGCTACCGCTCGAAGGAATCGCAGAGAAATAGGCGAGCCCTAAATTACACAGAGGAAAATCAAGAAGGCAGATCCAATCCTACTGAAGGGATGGACGAGAATAATCCACCACCACAAGATGTGGGAGAAAACAATGCTCCACGTACTATGTTTGACTATGCTAAACCACATTTAACAGGAGCAGAATCGAGTATTGTTAGGCCTGCTATAGCTGCTAATAATTTTGAATTAAAGTCTAACACTATACAAATGATTCAACAATTTGTTCAATTTGATGGTTTGCAGGACGAAGACCCAAACACTCATATAGCTAATTTCTTAGAGTTCTGTAATACCTTCAAAATAAATGGCATTTCTGATGATGCCATACGTCTTCAGTTATTTCCCTTTTCATTAAGGAATAAAGCCAAACAGTGGTTAAGCTCGTTACCACGAGGGTCAATCACTACATGGGAGCAGATGACCGAAAAGTTTTTATTAAAATATTTCCCACCAGCCAAAACGGCCAAATTACGAAATGATATTTCTTCTTTTGTGCAGATGGATTTAGAGACATTATACGACGCATGGGAGAGATACAAGGATATCTTGAGAAGGTGTCCACACCATGGTCTACCCTTGTGGCTACAAGTCCAAACCTTCTATAACGGTGTAAACCCCTCAACGAGGCAACTAATTGATTCAGCCGCCAGTGGAACCCTGAACAACAGAACTCCTAAAGCAGCCTACGAGTTCATTGAAGAGATGTCACCGAATAACTATCAGTGGCAAGTTACCAGGACAAAACCAACAAAATCAGCCGGAGTTTTCAACCTCGATACAGTAACCATGCTATCAACACAGATGGAATTGATGAATAAAAAGATTGATAGTTTCTGCTCTTCACAGGTACATCCAGTCATGCAGTGTGATGCAAGTGGAACTGTGGCGAATTCTGAGTACCCACCCTACCAATCGGGCACAGAAAGCGAACAGATGAACTATATAGGTAACAATTTCAGATCTAATAATACATATAGTAACACTTATAATCCAGGTTGGAGGAACCACCCAAATTTTTCGTGGGGAGGTTAAGGAAATCAAAGACAACAATCTCCTCAAAATTTCCAAAATCAGCCCTATCCACAGGAAAAAAGGCCGAACATCGAAGAGATGCTAACAAAATTCATGGCAGCCACAGAAACTCGTCTACAAAAAACCGGGACAACGCTTGATAAGCAACAGGTATCAATCAAAGGGATCGAGAGTCAAATCAGAGAAATTACTAAGTCAGTTGGACAACTTACCAAGATAGTTTCTGAAATTCGATCAGAGATTTTCGAACGACCGCAAGGGCGTCTACCAAGCAACACTGAGATTAACCCGAAGGATCAAATCTAAGCCATCACAGCTCATGATAGTAAAGGGTTAGATAAACTCAACCCAATGCAAGAAAACGAGGTAGAAGAAGGTAAAGTAGAGGTAACACGGGAAAAAACAAAACCAGTAATCAAAGAGTACCAACCTCGCATACCTTATCCCAAAGCAATGAAAAGAGATGATACAGAAGAACAGTTCGGTAAGTTTCTTAAACTTTTAAAGAAATTACATATCAACTTACCTCTTCTTGAAGCTCTTTTCCAGATGCCAGACTCGAGAAAATTTTTAAAACAGCTCTTGACGAACAAGCGCAAATTAGACGAGGAACCACATGTGGAATTAAACGCAGTATGCTCAGTAATGTTACAGAATAGACTACCGCGGAAGCAAAAAGATCCAGGGAGTTTTACAATTCCATGTCTAATTGGTAGACTAACTGTTGATAACACGTTAGCTGATTTAGGGGCAAGTATAAATGTCATGCCTTATACATTGTTTAAACGACTAGGTCTAGGGAAGCCCAAACAAACTAGGATGAGTATTCAATTAGCTGATAAAACTATTAGAATTCCTAGGGGTATTATCGAAGATGTTCTTGTAAAAATCGATAAATTCATTTTTCTAGTAGATTTTGTTGTCTTAGACATGGATGAGGATAATTCAATCCCCTTAATTTTAAGAAGACCCTTCCTAGCAACTGCCAAGACTAAAATTGATGTTGCAACAGGAGAACTCATACTTTGTGTAGGTGATGAATCAATCAGTCTTCAAGCTCTTGACTCGGCCAGGACAACAATCGATGAAGGTAAGAAAGACAATTCAATTGATAATCAATTTGTGCAACCATCATCACAGGAAACACCACAAGGATACAAACCTGAGCCGAATCACGGACCTAATACCAACAAAGAGAATTTACATAAGGAACGAAGCCTTAAGGTCAACAAATTAAAAGAGCAGGAAACACAAATCAAAGAAGAACCGGAACTGCATGAAGTAATACCGAAGGAGCCCCCAGAAGAGCTCATAGGAACATCAAACCACTTCAAAATAGGAGACCAAGTACTGTTAGACAAAGCTGACCCTCGCATCACCACATCAGGCCTGAAAGTAAACGAAGAAATTCCTCTTAAGGTACACAATATCTTCCCACACGGAACAGTCGAGGTAAGCAATCCAACATTCGGCACCTTTAAGGTAAAGGCTTCTCGACTTAAGCTTTATCAAGAAAATAGAATTGTAAGCATGAGGGAAGATATCCAAACCTTTAAACCTCCCTGATTCAAATACAAGGAAAGTCTAGCTTAAGACTATAAACGAGCGCTTCTCGGGAGGCAACTCGAGCACTAATCCTATTTACTTCCACATTTATTTCCAGTTTCGTTTCTCTTCTTCTCTTAGTTCTGAAAATTTAGTTTTAAACTAACACAACAGTGCAGATCTCCAAGCCACATGGCCTTGCACACGGCCATGGCCGTGGCCGTGTGGACCACCAAAATCTCCATACTGACATAGCAGAGGTCGTACAAATCAAATCCCAACTAATATTCGACGTCACGGACCCAATCACTACCCCACAAGCACCGACAAAGTGGCACGGCCGTGTCCTACGACCATGTGAAGATACTGACTTGCCAACCATAGGCAGAACATGCCCGTGCCTTCTAACCGTGCCAACATACTGACTTATCACCAACGAGAGTGGCTGGCTGAAAAACGAGCATGGAGAATCAACACGCCCAGACACACGGCCGTGCGAAGCAACCGTGTGAATCAACATGCCCATGGCTGTCAAGCGTGGGAGAAACGAATGAAGCATCACCAAGGCCGTGTGAGGTGGCCGTGTGAATCGACACACCCTTGGTCCACGGGCGTGGGCAAGCACCAGAAAGCAAAATTCTATTTAAGCCCACCTCCCTTCCCCATTATTTCTACCCACTATCCACTTCTTTTCTTCCTCCCCTCTCTCACAATAACAATTCTCAATAACTCTTAAGCTAAACTAAAACTATGTCGAAGAAGCGGAAGAAGCCAAGCGTAGTATCCTCAAGGGAAACCCCAATACATAAGTTCATGTCGGCCGCTTGATCCAAACAACAAGCCAAGGGTCTTTGAGACCATTTAGTTTCTATTTTTCTTTTCTCTTTTGCTTCAATTTCCTTCCCTTTGACTATCTCATGCTTAACTTAGTTTAATTTACTTTAGTTTCTTAGTGTCAGGTTCGTCAAACTGCTTGGGAATCACGCCACTTCCACCACCGCCAGCACCTCCGCAGCCCTAGAGGTCACACCCACCTCGCGAACCATCCGATAGTAAGGACTTCTCGGTCCATTAGTCTTTTCTTTCATTTTTATTTTCCTTCTTAGTCTCCCTCGTTTTTTCTTTCTTGTGTTTAGTTATATATTTAGTTTATTATAAATGTGTTTCAATAATCCCTGGCTAATTCTTCACGAGCTCCCTAATTTCTCCATCTAGCGCAGAGCTCGGTAACGACCACAACTCCTATCGACTTCCACCTCAAGGAAACCATCCAAATTCAAGAAGTCTCACCTCCCTCTCTCTCTTAAATTGAATATCTATCTTTGTACATTGAGGACAAAGTACATCTTAAGTGTGGGGGGTGAATACTTATCTGAAGAAAGTGCCTAACTTTCTGCATTATTCTCATATTCGGCCTAACTTTCTTTATTATTCTCAAATCCCTGAATTTAGTCTTGTTTTTAATAAATTTTTGCATAATACTAATTAGCATGAAATTTCTGATGAATTATGATTTTTATTGACATGTTTTTGAGTAAGTCATAGTTAATTGTGCATTGATGATTGAATTAGAAGAATACGAGAGATTTAAGCATGATAAGTCTATTTTTCAAAATTAAAATTTTTTTTCTAGGTTGTTGAACTGAATCTGAATATTACCTTGAAGTTTGAAATTTACAAGGTTGATATCAAAACACCCTCAATTTTTATGAGATTTTGAGCCTTATGAGCATATATTCTTTTTCATGCTCACTTTTTGATTATGAGTGTGTCAACTCTAAATTATTATTCTAGAACTTGCCTTGACTATACATGTTGAGACCACATCTATGATTTGATATACCGAGATGATAAAGGTACCTACGTTTTAACTCACTTACTCCACTAAAAAGCCTACCTCCACAATTAACCCCTAGTGAACCCCGTTGATCCTAACAACCCTTTTTATTGACTCACCCACTAATACTAACCCAAAACCCTTTGTATTTGTTATCACCATTCCTTGACTACCTTTTTGTCGAGATTTGATTTTGAGCAGTTACCTAACTATGTTCTATATTTCAGCTGTTAAAGTTCGTTATTATTATTTGATTTGTTCTAAAAAAATCAAAGTATATTCAGTATCAGCATTTTGAAAAGTGAGCTTATACAGTTAAAGTCAATTTATCAAAAGAAAAAGCTCAAATAATTAAGTGAGCTTATGTATTAAATTCCAACTATTAAAGAAGAAGCTCGTATTATAGTATTATCAAAAGTAGTATTATTAGTTTCCAATTGATATAACTATTTAGGATCAATTCATTTTTCTAGTTAGGTAATTTGTCAGGTCAATCTCGATTCTAACCTTCTAATTCAGCCTATATTCATACCCTTAACCTAAGCCCCGTTACAACCCTGTTAAAGACCTTTTGATCTGTTTATTATATCATTTTACAGTGGTGGAGAGTTGATTTTCAGGCAAGCCTATGGGATTAACTTTTCAGGTTCGACTTTTGAGTACTATTTTCCTGAACCTTAAACACTTCGAGTGATTTGAGTGAATCTTTTGTGAGGATGTCAGTCCTTGTAGGTTTTGAATTAAAGGTAATTATTCAGGTAAGGGGAAACACCTAAGTTTTCTTAATACAAATGTATGACTTATATTGTTTGAATCTTTAGGACTCTTCGAGTTAGATTATCCATGTATAAATTATCTATGAATTATGATGAGACATTGTTGATAGGAATTATGAATCATGGAAAGTTCGTTTTAATTGTAAGTTGAGAATTTTGCTTGAGGACAAGCAAAAGCTTAAGTGTGGGGGTATTTGTTAAACCGTAATAGTAACATATTTTAATCCCACATTTAGCATACTTTCAGATGATTTATCCCTTGATTCATATAAAAATGTGCTCTTAATCCTTTCTTTTCATGTCTTATACCCAGGAAAGCACCCGAGGATGAAAAGAACATAAAACGGGCCCAAAACAGAGTAAATGGGCCATATCACGAAATCGACACGGCCTGGACTTAAGCCCACACGGCCGTGCCTTGTTGATCATCCAGAACATGGCCTTACCCCCGATTCACACGGCTATGCCTCATTAAAGAAATTCGAACACGGCTCAAAGACTGGTCACATGGGCGTGTGGCATGGCCGTGTCCCTGTCGTGGCAAAGAGCAAATTCATTCGGATTTGGATACTTAGGGGCGAAGAAACCTATTTCGAAAGCCTATATATACCCCCTAAGTACATCCTTGAAGAGGGCGGTGGAGCTAGGCAAGGGAGCCAAGCCAAAAAGGTCAGATTTGTGGGAATCACTCGAAGATAGCCAGTTGATCCATCCCAAGAAGCCGGAATTCTACTCGAGACGGTGGATTTCTCCTTCAATTCCTTCAGGGAGTTCTAGGGATTTCTTATGTTTTGTTTTATCTTTTCTATTGAGATGTTTTCTGTATTTATTATGAACTAAACCCTTCAGATACCTGAAGGGGATGAAACCTAGATGAATCTTGTTATTGTTTTCTGAACTATAAGATAAATACTTGATTTGTTCTTAATTATGTGTGCTTAATTCTTGTGTTAATGTTTTCGGGATATTAATTCAAGTATGATGTGCTTAGGTGGTGGAGCAAAAGTCCCTGCCTATTCATAGATCTAGCATAATTACAGCGGAGTCGTTCATGTGCCTAGAGATAGGGTGACGAGATTTTGCCAGATTAGGGTGAAACCTAATATGGGAATCCATAGATCGAATTAATGCGATTCTAGGGGTTTTAATTAGAAAGAGATTTCAATTAATCAACCTAAGGTTAGTTATTATTCGCTTCAAGACAGGGTTTAATACAAGTTTGGGAATCCTACGGATCAAGTCAAGTGAATACATCGTCTGGTTCAGTGTTAGATAACAAGTGAAGTCTAGGTGGATTCTTCCTGAGGGTGTCGTCTTGATCAACTGAGTTTTCTCTTCAAGTTATTTCCCAATTCATTCTTTTTGTCTTTGCGTCTTTATCTTTGTAGTAGTTAATTTAGATTACATTAAAACAACTTCACTTATTTAGGGCTAAATAATAAAAAGAAAGTTAGTATTAGTACTTTTAGTTACTTTGGGTTCGATAATCCGGTCTTGCCTAATCTATACTACTGTTCGATAGGTACACTTGCCTTTAGTCATTGTCAGAGTTATTTCTAGGTTTGATCATTCTCTTTTTATAAATTTTAAGACTCTGATTCCAACGATCACATCTCCTCTATAAACTCATAAGCCGCTTCAGGGGTTTTGTTATTTAGGGTTCCATCGGCGGTTGAATCAATCAACTGCCTAGTTGAGGGGTTCACACCGTTGTAAAAGGTTTGAACCTGTAGCCACAAGGGTAACCCATGGTGAAGGCACCTTCTTAATAAATACTTGTATCTCTCCCATGCATCGTAAAGTGTCTCTAAATCCATCTGCACAAAAGAAGAGTTATCCTTCCTCAACTTAGCCGTTTTAGCTGGTGGAAAATACTTTAATAAAAATTTTTCGGTCATTTGGTCCCATGTAGTGATTGATCCTCGTGGTAACGAGTTCAACCACTGTTTAGCTTTGTTTCTCAATGAGAAAGGAAACAACCGAAGGCGAATGACATCATCAGAAACACCATTGATTTTGAAAGTATCGCATAAATCTAGAAAATTCGCTAAGTGATTGTTTGGATCCTCACCCTGCAAACCATCAAATTGAACAAATTGCTGAATCATCTGAATAGTGTTAGGTTTCAGTTCGAAATTATTTGTAGCAATAGTAGGTCTAACAATACTTGACTCAGTTCCTCTTAAATTAGGTTTAGCATAATCATACATTGTACGAGGAGCAGGATTTTGATTCACCAGATTTGCTGCAACCACAAGAGGTAGCGGATTACTATCAGCCATCTCTTTGGTGGTGTTGGTATCATCCTCTTGCTCTTCTTCAATGTATTGTAGGCTTCGCCTTATTTACCTACGGTTTCTGCGAACGGTACCTTCTATATCACTGTCAAAAATCAAGGGTCCTGATGGGTTCCTTCTAGTCATAAACTAGAATTACTTGCCAGAAGCAGATAAAGAAAAATCAGAAAAGTTAATAATAAAATAAAAATAAATTGCAACTAAATAAAATGGCTACAGTAATAAAAATTTAGTTCTCCTAATATCTTAGTCCCCGGCAACGGCGCCAAAAACTTGATGGAGCTCGAAACTAACTATTATTTCGACAAAGGCAAGCGCACCTATCGAACAGTAGTATAGTTGTGGTGAGTCCGGAATATTGTATCCTCAAGGACCAAGAGAACTAGCATTAACTATCTTTTTATTATCAGCCTAATAATTAAGGGGATTTATTTTTAATCTAAAATTAACTAACTAATTTAACTAATTATGAATGCGACAGAGAGTAAATTAGGAAAATACTTTTGGACAACTTATATGAGATAGGCAATACCTAAGGAAGAATCCACCTAGACTTCACTTATTACTTTTGATTCATGCGATTTATTCACTTAACTTAATCCGTACAAATCCTTGATTTATGTTAATATCTCTTTCAAGACTAAAAACAACTAACTCTCGGTTGATTAATTGAAATCTCTTTCTAATTAAAACCCCTATTGTCACATTAACTCGATCTATGGATTCCCTTATTAGGTTTGACCCTAATCTGGTAGATTTTCATCGTCCAATTTCTAGGGTTGCAATCAACTCCGCTTAATTGTGTTGATCTACTCTTAGACAGGGACTTTTGCTCCACTGAATAAGCACATTCGACTTGAATCAATAACCTGAATTATCAAACAAGAATAAGAACTCACAATTAAGAATAAGCACAAGTATTTATCTCATAAATCAAATAATAATAATAAGATTCGTCTTAGGTTTCATCCCCTTAGATATTTAAGGGATTTAGTTCATACTGATAAAGGGAAACATATTAGAATAGGGAAAACAATAAAACATAAGAAAACCCAAAAACTTATAAAGAACTTGATGGGAGATCCTCAGTCTTGATGGAGATCCTTCTTCTAAGCTGTTCCCGAAGGCTGTCTTGGAGTATTTTTTCCTTTTACTCGGCATCTATTCGACGTCCTGTCGACCTCCCCTTTTAGGTTGCCCCCTAGGGTGTTTATATAGGCTTTGAGATGCCTGCTTGGCCCACAAGTATCCTATTCTGAGTAGAATTCATCCCAGGGTCGGCAGGGACACGCCTGTGTGACACACCAGTGGTCGATAGTCCAGGCCGTGTTTGATCCTGCTTGTCACACACGACCGTGTGGTCCGTCCGTGTACAGTAGTACGGGTCGTGTAAGCCCATTTTGTCCCTTTTTAGCCTGTTTCTCATTCTTTTCGACTCCCTAGGCTCTCCTAAGTATAAAACATGAAATTAAGAGATTAGGAGCATCGAATTCATCAAATTCAATGGAAAATCATCCAAAATTAAGCCAAGCATGGGGTTAAAATATGTGTAAATTATGGTTTATCACGTCATCACCTCTTCAAGGTCACACGGCCAAGGCACACGCCCGTGTCCTTAGGCCGTGGGTCAATTTAAATTCCTAGCTTCAGGTGCAGACTTCACACAGCCTAGGCACACGCCCATGTCTAAGGCTGTGCCTCCCACACGGCTGAAACACACGGTCGTGTCTCTGCCCATGTGTTTACTACTGAGCATACTGACTTGTAAAACTAGCTCACAAGGGGACACACGGCCGATCAACACGTCCATATGGCTGACTGTGTATCACACACAACCTAGACACACGCCCATGTGTCTACCCGTGTGGACATTAAAAAGGCTATATTCCAAGCCAAATGCCACCCTACAACCATACATATACCAACTCAAATCAAGCATCCACACAAGCATAAACTTCATGATTCATCCTCAATGAATAAATATATGAACTAGTCAAGTATTTGCCCAACTTTAATGACCATTTACAAAATGAATTGAAACAACCATAGTAGCCAACACATTTGGCTTGCAAATATGACATAACCGAAGCATTCAAGTCCTATACATGCCATACTCAAAATAAATCTAATTTGGCTATACCAAAAAGTGGTCAATAGTGTGATCTCCAACTCCGACGTCCGTGGATTCTCGAGCTAAATTTGCAATACTACAAAGAAAAGGGCAATGAAAGGGGTAAGCATAAAGCTTAGTAAGTTTGCATGGGAATAAATAGCAACAATAAGCTCATGATAAAATCCATCCATGGCATTAATTAACCGTACAGAAAGTTATAGGCTTCTTGCCATACTTACTCATACTTGCTCTTATTTAGTACATACCATGCCACATATCGCAAATGCTTCTTCGTGAATTACTCACGGGTACCTGTGTTAACTCAATCACATAGCTTTAATAAAATTCTCGTTTTTATTTCTAAGCTAATCTATTCATCCTGATAAATCACTAGGGATGCTCCAAGATGCTTATTCATAATCATTAGCATAAACATGAAACCAATGCCACATCCCGGATGTAGTCTTACATGGGGTCACCTCTGAGTGCCGATGCCATATCCTGGATATGGTCTTATACAGAATCTTACATCAAGTATCGATGTCGTATCCAAGATATGGTCTTATACGATCCTCATACTCAATACCGAAGCCATATCCCTTATATGGTTTTATACGGGATCTCAATTCGGTGCCGAGGGCATGTCCCAGACATGGTCTTACACGGGACCTTATCCATCTCATGTCTTGATGATAGTATTCTCACACTTATTATAGTCCCACCGGGACTTCAACATCTCAACTTTATCATCTTTCACATTCAACACCAATATTCAATTTCATAAGATATCATATATCATTATAATATCAACCATTCTCAAGCATGCTAGCATAAGTGTTGAATTTATCACATACAAACTTACCTCGTTTTCAAAATAGGCTAGATTGTCGGGCTAGTTAGATAATTTCTTTTTTTCCCGTTCGAGGTTGATTCTTGGCTCTTCTTGCTCTATAATAGCAAATTAGCTCATTTTAATCATCAATTAATAAAAGCATTTCAATAATCATGCTTTGGTAAAATTACTATTTGGCCCTTGGACTTTGGCAAAATGACCATTTTACCCCTAGGCTCAAAAATTAATTCTAATCAAATTTCTACCTTCAACTAGCCTAGGTAAACATTTATTTCTCTTATGGCTATCATCAAAAACCAACATTTCACACATTTACTACGAACTTTATAACCTTTACAACAAGGTCCATTTAGATGTTTTCATATTAACACCTTTCACAAAAGTTGTTTATCTAACAACTAAGACTCATTTTCTTCCATAAAAATGCAGCAAACAACCTAAAAGCTCACATGGAAAATCCTCAAACTTTTCACCATATTGCAAGATAGTCCTCTCTTTAGAAAGCTTAAGCTTTAGGGGTCCCAAAAGTACAACTATCATCAAGAAAAACCATTAAAATCACTTACTTGTAGGGAGAAGAGTTTGCTGAAATTTTGAGCTTTCAAAACCACTATTTTGCTTGCTATTTTCGGTGGAGGAAGATGAGGAAAAAGATGGATATCATCTTTTCTTTATTTTATTCAATTTCATCAATTTAATCCACCTACTACACCAACTTTGACCAATTTTGATAATTCTTGTCTCCTATGGCTGGCCACCCTATAATTAGGGGTCTAATTGCACTTTAAAGACCTCCAATAAATGTTTTTTAGCTATTAAACACCTTTAGCTTGTAAAATAGAACTTTCACACTTAATGTGATTTAGTCCTTTTGCGCAATTAAACATGAAATCGTTAAAATGAAAGCACCAAAATTTTATGCACTAATATGATCATGATCTAACTTATAAAATAATATCAAAATAATTTTCTCTAACCTCGGATTAGTGATCCCAAGATCATTGTTCTGACTAGCCTCTAAATCGGGCTTTTATAATCTCCTCCTTAAGGATTTTCATCCCCGAAAATCTTACCGGTGAAAAGGTTGGGATATTGGTTTCTCATAGTTTCTTCGGGCTCCCATGTAGCCTCTTCTATTCCATGTCTCTGGCATAGCACTTTCACAAGAGCTATACTTTTGCTTCTCAATCGTTTGACCTCTCGTGCCAAAATCTTAACCGGTCCTTCTCCATAAGTTAAGCCCGGTTGAATTTCTACCTCTGTTTGTACTATCACATGTGAAGGGTCCGAACGGTATGCCGTAACATGGACACGTGGAAGACATCGTGAATCTTATCCAACTCAGGTGGCAAGGCCAAACGATAAGCTAACGGTTCCTTTCGATAACTTTATAAGGTCCAATAAAACGCGGACTCAATTTGCCTTTCCGGCCAAATCTGAGGACTTTCCTCCAACGTGATACTTTCAGAAACACTTTATCACCAACTTGGAATTCAATCTCTTTCCTTTTTAAATCCGAATACGACTTTTGTCTATCAGAAGTAGCTCTCAAACAATCTCGAATCACCTTTACTTTCTCTTCGGTCTCTCTAACTAAATCAACCTCGTGAATCTGGTTTTCCCTAACTTCAGTCCAATATAAAGGCGTTCGGCACTTACGCCCATGCAAAGCCTCGTAAGGCGCCATTTTCAAACTTGAATGAAAACTGTTGTTGTAGGCGAATTCCACCAACGGTAAGTATTTCTTCCAATTACCTTGGAATTCCAAAATACAACATCGAAGCATGTCTTCGAGTATTTGAATTACTCTTTTTGACTGCCCATCGATTTGCGGATGGAAAGCTATACTAAAACTCAATTTTGTGCCTAAGGCCTCTTGCAACTTTTTCCAAAACTGAGACGTGAATCTCGGATCTCTATCCAAAATGATCGATAACGACACTCTATGAAGTCTTACTATCTCTGACACGTACAATTCAGCCAACTTATCAAGCGAGTAATCAACTCGTGCTGGTATGAAATGGGCCGACTTCGTAAATCTATCTACTACGACCCATACAACATCTTTCTTTTTCGGTGTCAACGGTAAACCCGTCACGAAGTCCATAGTAATATGGTCCTATTTCCATTTAGGAACCACTATGGGCTGAAGTAGACCCGAAGGTACTTGATGTTTAGCCTTCACTTGCTGACAAACTAGACATTTCGATACAAACTCAGAAATGTCTTTCTTCATGCTAGGCCACCAATACCATTTCCTCAAGTCATTGTACATCTTTGTGCTGCCTGGGTGTACAGTTAAACATCCGCTATGTGCCTCACCCAAAATCCTTTGAATAAGTTCATCATTTCTGGGTACACAGGCCCTATCTAGAAACGTCAAACATCCTTCAAGATTTACCCGAAAGTCTAATTCAACATTTGACTCACATAGAACTCTTTTGGCTTGTAAGTTGCTGTCCTCTTTCTGTGCTTCACAAATCTCTTGAAGAAATAATGGTCTAGCCCTTAGCTCGGCTAGAATAGAACTATCATCTAACAAAGCCATCCATGTATTAGTTCAATTCCTTTTGAGTAATCAAATACTTTAAACTTTTGTGATCGGTGAAAATCCGACATCTTTCACCATACAAATGGTGTCTCCAAATCTTCAGTGCAAAAAACTATGTAAATCATGCGCCGGATAGTTCTTCTCGTGTGGCTTTAACTGTCTAGAGGCATATGCTATCACCTTGCCTTCTTGCATAAGTACACAGCCTAATCCATTTAAGGATGCATCGCTGTAGATCACGACTTCCTTTCTCGACTTAGGTTGTACTAGAACTGGAGCCTCTGTCAAAAATGCCTTTAATTTCTCAAAACTCTGTTGGCACTTTTCTGTCCATTCAAACTTTACATCTTTCTATAATAGTCTCGTTATTGGGGTCGCTATCATGGAAAACCCATTAACAAACCGTCTATAATAGCTAGCTAGGCCCAGAAAACTTCTAACCTCAAATACATTTTTCGGCTGTTTCCAATCAACAATAGCTGAAATCTTACTTGGGTCTACTCAGACTCCATCTCCCGAGACAATGTGTCCCAGAAATCCAACTTCCTTTAGCCAAAATTCACTTTTGCTGAACTTAACGTATAACTGATTGTCCCGCAAAATCTGTAAAATTGTCCTTAAGTGCTCAGCATTCTCACTCTCATCACAGGAATATATCAGTATATCATCAATAAAAACAACAACAAACTTGTCCAAAAATGGTCAAAAGATGTGGTTCATTAAATCAATAAGCACCGTCGGGGCATTAGTTAAATCAAAAGGCATGACTAAAAATTCGTAATGCCCATACCTTGTTCAAAAAGCAGTCTTCGGCACATCTGTGTCTTTCACTCTCAACTGATAGTACCCAGACCTTAAGTCTATCCTGGAAAATACTATGGCTCCCTTCAATTGATCAAATAGATCATCAATTCTCGGCAATGGAGTACTTTTTCTTCACAGTTACCTTGTTAAGTTGCCGATAGTCTATACATAATCTCATGGAATCATCTTTCTTCTTCACAAATAATACGAGAGCTCCCCACGGAGAAAAACTCGGTCTTGCGAAGCCTTTATCCGTTAGCTCTTGCAACTATGCTTTCAATTCTTTTAGCTCAGTTGGAGCCATTCAATACGGAGCAATAGAAATGGGGGCAGTGCCTGGAGCTAACTCAATCCCAAATTCAATCTCTCTAACTGGAGATAACCCTGGCAATTCCTCTGGGAAAACATCTGGATATTCACATACTATAGGTACCGACTCAATTCTTAACTCAGCCTCTTTAGCATTCATCACAAGGGCAAGGTAAGCTTCGTACCCTTTTCTTAAATACCTCTGAGCCGACATGTGAGAAATCACTATCGGCGATCTGTTTTATTCATCTGATTCAACACGAAGAGTGTCTCCATTCTCACATTTCAACTCAATAAACTTCTTTCCACAATTCACAATTACGTCATGAGTAACTAACCAATCCATCCCAAGGATGACATCAAACTCATCAAACGGCAATAACATAAGATCAACCGAAAAACAATGGCCCCTAACATCAAAGGGCAACCTTTGCATACCCTATCAACCAACACATACTTGCCTAGGGGATTAGACACTCTTATTAAAATTTCAGTAGACTCTATAGGCATGCTCATGCTAGAGACTAATTTCATGCATATATATGAGTGGGTAGATCTCGGATCAATTAAAGCTATAACATGAGTATCATAGAGAAAAAAATGTACCCGTGATTACGTCAGGGGAAGATGCCTCTTCACGGGCACGAATGGCATATGTTCTCGCCGGTGCTCTACCCTCGACTCTTGTAGTCTGCTCTCTAGATGGATTGTTGTTACTCACTTCATTTCCTGGGTTTCTCTGCGGTCTTCCTCTAGCAGCACTTCCCGATCTTGCACTCTGAAACTTCTCTTTCTCGCCCACCTCGGGGCAATCTCTCATAAAATGGTCTAAGGACCCATATCTGAAACAAGCCTTGCTCAGCACTCACCAGAATGACGCCTGCCACACTACGGGCATTTCGGTCTATTCGACCGGGTATTGCCAACACTAACAACTGTTGTGGTCTGCGCTTTAGACCCTAAAAACTATTTGCCCTTATTTCGATTTGAAAACCCGACTAAAGTGGCTGGTCGAGTAGCAAAATTCCTTGATTTCTTAGATAAGGATTGGTAGGACTTACTCAATTGCCTTTTTCTCGAGTCACGGGACTCAATCTCAGATCTTCTTTTCTCTTTAGCCAATTCTTCAGCCTTACAAGCTCTGTCCACCAACACTACAAATTCTTTTACTTCGAGAACTCCGACATATAAATGGATATCCTCATTCAGCCTGTCTTCGAACCTCTTGCACATGATAGCCTCTGTATACACGCATTCCCGGGCATACTTACTAAGCCTTACAAACTCACGTTCGTTTTCGGTCACAGTCATTCGACCTTGCTTTAACTCCAATAACACTTTTCTCTTCTGGCCAATGAATCTATGGCTGATATACTTCTTCCGAAATTCCTCTTGGAAGAATTCCCAACTAAATCTCTCCTTTGGTACCACCGACACAAGGGTGTTCCACCACTGATAGGCCAAATCTCTCAAGAGAGATACCGCACATTTTATGCACTCTTCAGGCGTGCATGACAACTCATCGAATACCCTGATGGTATTCTTGAGCCAGAATTTTACTCTCTCTGGATCATCATCCTTACTAGCCCGAAATTCCTCGGCCCTTTGTTTCCGGATCTTATCAACCGGAGGTCTTTCCCTTCTCACTACCTCAACCACTTGAGGAACTACAGGAGCGGGTTGAGGAATAGGTGGGGTGGAGAGGGTTGAGCATTAGGATTTGCTCGAATGTACTCAGTGTACCAATTGCTCATCATATGGAAGAAGGCTTCTCGGGCCTCTTCTCCCTGACCCAAGGTCTCGGGTCTACTTTCTACTGGCGCGGTCCCTTGTGCAGGAGCCGACGCATTACTTGCAGCATCATCAACTCGAGTCTAATCTGGATCCATGACTATATATAAAAAAATCCAATTTAAACCGTCAGGAGTCGTCACACTATCATTACACAATTACTCTTACATATGCCATGTATAGTTAGACTCATACTTATGCTATGTTAGCCCGAGAACTGACTAAACCTTAGCTCTAATACTAATAAATGTAACACCCCTTACCCGTGTTCGAAGCCGTGACCAGATATGAGGCATTACCTTACTTAACTTGCTTAAACATAACACATCGGCTATAAAGTTTCTACTGTAGCTTCAAAACTTTCCATTTAAACTCATAACCTACTCATTCTGGGCCTACGAGGCCCTAAACATACTTCCGGGTGGTTTCAGAATTAAACCGAGAACTTTTAAGCGCTTAGAAATTTTTTGTCCAAACAGGGGCCACACGCCCGTGTTGTTCAAGGGACACGCCTGCGTGCCCCTGAAACATGCCCGTGTTCTTCACCCGTGATCGACACTGACTTATTTCACACAATCGGACACAAGCCCGTGTCCCTCACACGGCCTCAACACGCCCGTGTCTTAGCCCGTGTGCCAAAACCTTGGCATTCTATTTATGATGTCATCACCTCTCAAAGGTCACACGGCCATGGCACACGTCTGTGTCCTTAGGCCGTGTGTCGATTTAAATTCCTAGCTTCAGGTGCAGACTTTACACGGCCTAGGCACACGCCCATGTCTAAAATCGTGCCTCCCACAAGGCTGAGACACACGGCCGTGTCTCTGCCCATGTGTTTACTACTGAGCATACTGACTTGTAAACTTAGCTCACAACGGGACACACGACCGATCAACACGCCCATGGGGCTGACCGTGTATCACACACGGCCCAGACACATGCCAGTGTGTCTACCCGTGTGGACATTAAAAAGGCTATATTCCAAGCCAAATGCCACCCTACATATCAACCATACATAAGTATAAACTTCATGATTCATCCTCAATGAATATATATATGAACAGTCAAGTATTGGCCCAACTTTAATGACCATTTACAAAATGAATTGAAACAACCATAGTAGCCAACACATTTGGTTTGCAAATATGACATAACCGAAACATTCAAGTCCTATACATGCCATACTCAAAATAAATCTAATTTTACTATACCAAAAAGTGGTCGATAGTGTGATCTCCAACTCCGACGTCCGTGGATTCTTGAGCTAACTTTGCAATACTACAAGGAAAAGGGCAATGGAAGGGATAAGAATAAAGCTTAGTAAGTTTTCATGGGAATAAATAGCAACAATAAGCTCATGATAAAATCCATCATGGCATTAATTAACCATACACAAAGTTATAGGATTATTGCCATACTTACTCATACTTGCCCTTATTTAGCACATACCATGCCACATATTGTAAATGCTTTTTCGTGAATTACTCACGGGTACTTTTGTTAACTCAATCACATAACTTTCATAAAATTCTCGTTTTTATTTCACATAGCTTTAATAAAATTCTCGTTTCTATTTCTATGCTAATCTATTCATCCCGATTAATCACTAGGGATGCTCAAAGATGCATATTCATAATCATTAGCATAAACATGAAACCAATGCCACATCCCGGATATTATCTTACATGGGGTCACCTCTGAGTGTCGATGCCATATCCCAGATATGGTCTTATATAGGATCTCAATTCGGTGCCGAGGCCATGTCCCGAACGTGGTCTTACACGGGACCTTATCCATCTCATGTCTTGATGATAGTATTCTCACACTTATTATAGAATATCATATATCATTATAATATCAACCATTCTCAAACATGCTAGCATAAATGTTGAATTTATCACATACAAACTTACCTCATTTTCAAAATAGGCTAGATTATCGGTATATTCCAATATTTTATTCTTTCCCCGTTTGAGGTTGATTCCTGGCTCTTCTTGCTCTATAATAGCAAATTAGCTCATTTTAATCATCACATTAATAAAAGCATTTCAATAATCATGCTTTGGTAAAATTACTATTTTGCCCTTAGGCTTTGGCAAAATGACCATTTTACCTCTAGGCTCAAAAATTAATTCTAATCAAATTTCTACCTTCAACAAGCCTAGGTGAACATTTATTTCTCTTATGGCTATCATCAAAACCCAACGTTTCACACATTTACTACGAACTTTATAACCTTTACAACAAGGTCTATTTAGGTGTTTTCATAGTAACATATTTCACAAAAGTTGTTTATCTAACAATTAAGACTCATTTTCTTTCATAAAAATAAAACAAACAGCCTAAAAGCTCACATGGAAATCCCCAAACTTTTCACCATTTTGCATGATAGTCCCCTCTTTAGAAAGCTTAAGCTTTAGGGGTCCCAAAAGTACAACTATCATCAAGAAAAACTATTAAAATCACTTACTTGTAGGGAGAAGAGTTTGCTAAAATTTTGAGAAACCCCTATTTTACTTGCTATTTTCGGTGGAGGAAGATGGGTAAAAAGATGGATATCATCTTTTCTTTATTTTATTCAATTTCATCGATTTAATCCACCTACTACACCAACTTTGACCAATTTTGACAACTCTTGTCTCCTATCCACCCTATAATTAGGGGCCTAATTGCACTTTAAAGACCTCTAATAAATGTTCTTTAGCTATTAAACACCTTTAGCTTATAAAATAGAACTTTTGCACGTAATGCGATTTAGTCCTTTTGCGCAATTAAACATGATATCGCTAAAATTAAAGTACCAAAATTTTCATGCACTAATATAATCATGATCTAACCCATAAAATGATATCAAAATAATTTTCTCTAACCTCGGATTAGTGATTTCGAGATCACTGTTCCGACTAGCCTCTAAATCGCGCTGTTACAAGATGTATAAATCTTGCCATGTGGTATGGCTTGGTAATGGAATGATTTTGGTACATGTTTTGGCTAGTGAAAATGGTGTATGTGATGTATATTTGTGTTCTTGTGTGAATGGCCATTATGGTGTGGTTTGGTAAAAGAGAAATGGTATGTTTCTTACTTGAATTGGTGTTTGAGATGGTGAATGATTTGTATGTTTTTTGATATTGGAATTGAACAAGTAGGGATGACCCAAATTTTGTGGCAATTTGGCCTTGTAAATTGCCTATAATTGTCCACACAGGTGAGCACACGTGTAATATCCTGGATTATGGCTTGTGCATTTATGCTTAATTTTATGAAATAGCATGTCTTATGTGTTATGAATGTGTTATGTGAATTTTTTTAGAACCTTGGAAATATAAGGAAATGCCTTAGAAAATATTAAGTTTAAAGTTTAAAAGAGGGAACTGAAGGAAGGTGGCCTTAAGAAAATATATACAGGAAAAATGACATGAAATTGGGCTTGGTAATGTGGCTACAAGGCGCCACTTAGGGCCTTAGTGTGTGACGCCACATGCTAGGGGAAAGGACTTGTGTTCGAGTCGCGTAGGAAGCAAAATGTTGATGTTTTATTTTGCTTGTGACGTCAACAAGAGGAGAATAGGGGGGACGGCACCAAGGCTAGATTTTAGGAGTTAAATTCTTTTATTTTTTTTTAGATAAATAGGGGATAATTGATGGATTATTCTTATTAATTTTAAATGAGGAGATAAAGAGGAAAATAAGGATATGAGAGTGATGGCCAAGTAAGGGACTCTAGGTTAGTAATTTCGGCAAAAGGAGGAAAAATAAGGCCATTCATCATTTTTCTTTCTTTCTCCTTTTCTCTCTGCCGAATTTTCACTACCACTATTCTTCTTTTCTTTTCAATTCTTCAAGAAGCCGGAAGTTCTTTTCTTTCATCATTCTTGCCGAAAATTTCAAGCATCATACTCTTCTTCTCCATATTTTGTTAAAGGCCGAAGCACCATATCACTCTCTCTTTTCCACTAGAGCCGATTCTTCACTTGGTCACCATTGCCAAAATTGTTGATCCACATCCTAGCCATAGCCGATTTCAACACAAGGGGATCTTTCGGGAAATTGTCTATAGTCTACTACTCTCCAAGTCTCAAAACCGAATTCTTGTGGTGTCTGGCATAGGTGCTGTCGATTTCTTCAAGTAAGGGTAAGATCCAAATTCGGTTTCCATTCTTCTTTTAGGCCTGTCAAAATTCAGGAACTAATCCCTCATATTGTTCTTTGGCCGAAACTATGAAGGAAGTTTTGGGATTTAGGTGTTGTCGACTTCAGGGAAGGATCTTTCGGGATTTCTAAGATTCAAGGTAAGATGATATTCGGCCATAGGCCATTGTTAATGTGTTTAAATGTTATAAGTGGATCTAACATGTACCCTGTAGGTTTCGACAACTCCATAGCCAAAAGATTACTTTCGGGATTTGAAAGTCGTAAGGAAGGTATACTTTCTCATTCGGCCAAGGTCTATTTTAGTATTTAGATCTGTTCCTTAAATGTTCAAAAGCTGAAAACTAACATGTGAGGTGATCTAGTATAGGCCGATTTCAAGAAGAGCCAACACAACGTTTTTGGGATTTGGTTAGTAACCAAATCGGCAACAAGATAAGTTTCGGGATTTGATTAATTGGCTGAATGGCCTTCAGCTAAAATATTGCATGTTGGCTGAATGTAGGAACTTGAGATCTAAGGCTTTAGATCGGGCTTTTCGGGATTTGGAGTGAATTTGCTAAGTGTACCAGGTGTGTACCCCACCCTAAGTTCTAATAGTTTTATGGTATTGATTATATGCATGTACTAATATGAATGTGAAAAATATGGCTAAGTACCATACGATGGTACAAAGTACTCAGGTACGTTTCCTACTCCTACTGTGAGTATGATTTATGGCACATAAATAAATGTGATAAGAATGTGAAATAAAGCATAGGGCATGAAATTGTATGATATGTATGACATGGGGCATTTGGGTGATTATGAAAGGGGAAGTGAAAGTGGTGACTTATGTCACGATATAAGAATGTGGTGACTTCGGTCACATTATCTGAATGTGGTGTCACATGACACAAAATATTATCTGGTGGCTATGCCACGAATTTTATAAGGGCGATGAGCACGTCGACTGCAGCGACTGCCTTCGATGGTGTGTAGCGAATGGAGGGTTGACTTAGTAGTCCCCATGGTGTGCAGGTTGGTACGGGTGATGTGTAGCGGATGGCATTTAGGAATGGGTTCAGGAATGCATCATTTATCGTGAATTATGATATGTAAATCTGTATGTTTTGATATGCCTGAATCTGTTTGGACTTAGTGTTTATGTACACATTGAGTCTGTTTGACTCACCCCTTCTGGGAACATTTTTTTCAAGTGACGATCAGTGATGGACCGGGCCGGCAGGAGCTTAGTGGTGGCCATGCTCAGCAAGGAAATTTATTTTACTTGGACATTTTATTTTATTTAAGTATTTTGGATTTATTTGGGTTTGTTTCGATGTAATAAGGCCATAGTACGAACTTTATTTTATGCATGCATGTTATTTATTTTCTTATCATACAAAAATTTTTGTCAAATTAAAGACTAAGCAAATTTTTATATAAGAATGAATTCTCAACGTTTTGTCACTTAAAGTAAATGATTTTTAATTTAAAGATAAAACCTAAATCGACATGGCTTTGTAATTTTAAAAGCAAAGTTTTAATAAAACCCTAATTTCAAAAGCTTAAATTGGTTTCCAACTTTAGCCCAACCCAATTCGAGTTTTCTCCCCGAAATTACTTAATGTTTTTCAAAGAACAAACGAATTTGAACCGATTTTTCCTAAGGAACATACCAAATCTGGTCGAGGCTCGTGGGCCGGGTTTGGGGTGTTTCAGCTTGGTATCAGATCCCAGTTTTTAAACTCTCGGCCTTGGGTTTAAGGCCCAAAACGTTTCCAAAAGTTAAGCCCAAAAGAATTTTTGTGAAAGTAGCAGGATTACTGGCATGACACCTAAGTCTCTGACCCGAAGTCCACCAGGTAAGTACCCCTATCTTTTGTGTGATTTATATTGTGATTGGTAGAAGGGTAGAAGTGGAATGGAACGTATATTAGCATGATAGGTACTTGAACTCTAAGACTAGTTTACCCCAACAGTTACATAAAATTTTAAATGCCTAATCAAACAAACCTATGACTAAGTCGCCGAGTTAGGGTGTGGTAACCATTGTGCGCATGTCTAGGATTGGTATTCGGTGGGAGCTTGGTACTTAAGCAGTCCGCGTGACTCACCTCCTCTCCACTCGAATCCTACCTGGTGCGTAGCTTCGGTTCACCCTAACCAAGAGGACTTATTCATGGGCTAAACCCACTAACTAAAACCCGAAAGGGACTAGCCGTATTTATATAAAAACCTTAGTTTTAAAACTCTTAAAATTTCCCTTTTAATTTGTAAAGACTATTTTTATAAATCTTTCTGAAATATTTTCGATTTCCAGAATTACTAAAATACCCCTAGTGGTAAAATTACTAAAATGCCCTTGGTTTCTAAAAATACTATACTAGCCTCAATTTCAATAAAATCTCCCTATTTTGCAAAAGTATCCATGAAACCCTAACTTGTGAAAATTCGAGGTGCCCTGATTTGGAAATTTACCAAATTACCCCTGGTCTACTAAAATTACCAAAATGACCCTGCTTTCCGAAATTTTGACCATACCTTTGATTTGGAAAATCTTTCTTCCAAAATACCCATGAGTTTGGAAAATTTTGAAATGACTTTTGTAATTTTCAAATTGACCCCGATTTAATTACCAAAATACCCCTGTAGGACAAATGACGAAAATACCACTGGGATAGGAACGGACAGAAATGTCCGAAGAGTGAATGTGTATGGAGGTATTATGGAATGGATGCGCTTTTCTGTGAATGAGGATAGAAAACTTGAAATTTTGAATGATCGAAAGAACCCCTATTAAGCTCCTTTCATAAAACTCTTCGCGAATAATCAGTGGAATAAAAGCTAATTCATAAAATTTCTTAATCAGATTAAAGCATGAACGTAGATATGAGCTCTAGGGGACGTGGTCGTAATGTGCGCAGACGCGGTAGAGGCAGAATGGCCGTGTCAGAACCCGTTAGATCGGGTCAAGGGTCTGACAATGAGGTACCACCACCAGCTGTTGGTGTCGAGCAGCAAGCTCAGACGGGGGATGATGCTGTGTCGCAGGCTGTGCTGCGAGTTTTGGAGATGGTGGCTGGCGCAGGTGGGAATATGGGAGCTCAAAAATCTGTACCTGAGCGACTCCGAGCCAATGGGGCTGAAGTGTTTCGTGGAGTATCTGGGGTGGCACCCAGTACAGCTGAATACTGGTTGGAAGCGACGGAGCGAATCATAGATGAGTTGGATCTGACCCCTGAGGAGAAAGTGAAAGGAATGGTGGCGCTGCTACGTGATGAAGCGTATCAATGGTGGCTCACAGTTCGGGATGGTGCCACAGCTGAGAATTTGACGTGGGAATATGTTAAGGCAGCTTATCAAAAGAAGTATGTTGGAACCAGATATACCGATGCACAGAGGAAGGCTTTTCTGGGGATGGTTCAAGGGACCAAGTCCGTTGCGGAGTATGAGGCTGAATTTCTGAGGTTGAGCCGGTATGCTCGAGGAGTAGTGGCTACGGAGCATGAGCGGTGTATCCGGTTTGAGGACGGACTAAAGGATGACCTGAGATTGTTAGTCGCACCACATCAAGAGCGGGAGTTTCCTACGTTAGTAAAGAAAGCTAAGATAGCGGAAGGGATTAAGGACTCTGTAAGGCAGCACTCTGATCGGAATAAGCAGAAAAGAGGATTTGGGCCGTCAGGGTCAGCTGGGAATGTTCAGAAAAGGCCTAGAGTTGATGGGCCGCGAGGTCAGCAAGCTGGTACTGGAGGGCAATATCGTACTTGTGATCAGTGTGGGAAGAAACACTTAGGGGAATGTTGGAAAAAGACAAGAGGATGCTTCAAGTGTGGGTCAAAGGACCATATGATTAAGGATTGCCCTATGAGGCTAGATGGGAATCGACCAGTAGCTCTGAATGTTAGTCAGGCTGGTAGAGGCGGACAGCAGCCTCAGCAGGGTCGTGGTCCAAATGGCCGAGGTAATGTGCTGGAAGAGGATGTGGAACACCTGGCAGAGGTGCTGGTAATGCAGAGGCAAGGCAGCCGGGTCTAGTGTATGCGGTTCGCCGTAGAGAGGATGGAGACGCGCCGGACGTCATAACCGGTACGTTCCTTGTTTGTGGCAAGCCTTATTTTGCTCTGATTGATGTGGGCTCGACCCATTCTTATGTTGCATGTAGAGTAGTTGAAACTCTAGACATAGCCTCTGAACTTTTTGATAGGGAGATGACTGTAGTAAGTCCACTAGGTCAAACTGTAGTGGTGAATAAGATGTTTCAGAGAGTGCCTCTAGAAATTCAAGGAGTAGTATTTTCTGCTGACTTAATGGAATTACCTTTCGGAGAGTTCGATCTCATACTTGGCATGGACTGGCTAGTAGAGCATCGAGCCATACTGGATTGCGTGGCTAAGTGAATGGAGTTGAGGACTCCAGAGGATAAGGAAGTTGTTATGATCGGAGAAAGAAGAAACTACCTGTCTAACGTAGTTTCTGCTTTAAAAGCTGTTAAAATGGTCCGGAAAGGGTGCAAGGCATTTCTGGCTTTTGTTAGTGCATTGGATACAAAGGAAGAAGGTGTTAAGGGAGTAAGAATGGTGAGGGACTTTGAAGATGTGTTTTCAGATGAACTACCGGGAATACCCCCAGATAGGGAGGTGGAGTTTGGAATTGATCTACTGCCGGGAACAGCTCCTGTGTCAATCGCTCCATACAGAATGGCACCAAAGGAGTTGGTTGAGCTCAAGGCTCAAATTCAAGAGTTGCTTGATCGTGGGTTTATCCGACCCAGTGTGTCTCCATGGGGAGCACCGGTCTTGTTCGTGAAGAAGAAGGATGGAACTATGCGTATGTGCATAGATTATCGTCAATTGAATAAGCTTACCGTCAAGAACAAGTACCCCTTGCCAAGGATAGACGACTTGTTCGATCAGCTTAAGGGGGCAGCGGTATTCTCAAAGATAGATCTAAGGTCTGGATATCATTAGCTTAAGGTGAAGGAAGTGGATATCCATAAGACAGCTTTTCGGACAAGATATGGGCATTTTGAGTTCGTTGTAATGCCGTTTGGTTTGACAAATGCCCCAACTGCGTTCATGGATATGATGAACCGGGTTTTTTAACCCTACTTGGATAGGTTCGTCGTGGTGTTTATCGACGATATCTTGGTGTATTCCAAAACTGAAGAGGAGCATGATGAGCATCTCCGAGTTGTGCTGCAAGTGTTAAGGGAGAAGAAACTATATGCCAAATTCAGCAAGTGTGAATTTTGGCTTAAGGAGGTTGCGTTTTTAGGACATGTGGTGTCTGCAAAAGGAATAAGGGTGGATCCTAGGAAGATTGAAGCGGTGTTGGATTGGAAACCACCCAGGTCTGTGGCTGAAATTCGTAGCTTCTTGGGATTGGCAGGCTACTACAGAAGGTTCGTGGAAGGGTTCTCATCGATAGCCGCGCCTTTGACCAAGTTATTAAGGAAGGAAGTGCCTTTTGTATGGACAGAAAAGCAACAAGAGAGCTTTGAGAAGCTCAAGAGGGTCTTGACTGAAGCTCCGGTTTTGATTCAGCCAGAGGCAGGGAAGAATTTTGTGGTGTATTGTGACGCGTCCCATACAGGTTTGGGATGTGTTTTGATGCAAGACGGGAAAGTGGTCGCTTATGCGTCTCGGCAACTAAGGCCACATGAGGTTAACTACCCAACTCATGATTTGGAATTGGCGGCAGTGGTCTTTGCTCTTAAGGTGTGGAGGCACTATCTCTATGGAGAAAAGTCAGGGATCTACACGGACCGCAAGAGTCTTAAGTATTTGTTGACTCAGAAGGAGTTGAACCTGAGATAGCGAAGATGGGTGGAATTACTGAAGGACTGTGACTGTTCGATAGAGTATCACCCGGGCAAAGCGAATGTGGTCGTAGATGCCCTCAGTCGGAAGGTTGTATCGGATCTGAGGGCGATGTTTACACATCTGAGCTTGTATGATGATGGAAGTCTGCTGGCAGAACTGCAAGTTAAGCCGACGTGGTTGAATGAAGTAAAAGAGGGACAGTTGGTTGATGATGAATTAAGTGTTAAGCTACAGCAAGTACAGAATGAGGAGTTGGAGGATTATGGCGTGAATGACGAGGGAATGTTTTGCTTCAAGGGTAAGGTCTGTATGCCTCAGGATCAGGAGTTAAGGCGGAGAATTCTTCAGGAATCGCATAGTAGCCCTTATGCTATGCATCCTGGAGGAAGTAAGTTGTACAGAGACTTAAGAGAACAGTTTTGGTGGCCTGGTCTTAAGAAAGAAGTTACTGAATTTGTAGGCAAGTGCTTGACATGTCAGCAAGTTAAGGTTGAACACCAAGTTCCGTCAGGACTACTTCAACCGATAATGATTCTGCAGTGGAAGTGGGAAAGAATCACCATGGACTTCGTTAGTGGGTTTCCCCTTACGCCTACTAAGAAGGACTCGGTATGGGTGATAGTAGATAGGTTGACTAAGTCCACGCATTTCATCCCAATAAGAGTTGACTATTCTCTGCAAAAGTTGGCGAAGTTATATGTGGCGGAGATTGTAAGGTTATATGGAGTTCCACTATCGATTATTTCGGATAGAGACCCAAGGTTTACTTCGCGGTTTTGGAAAGCTCTACATCAGGCTTTAGGTACTAAATTGGATTTCACTACGGCTTTTCATCCACAGTCAGATGGGCAATCTGAACGAGTAATCCAAGTGTTGGAGGATATGTTGAGAGGCTGTGTGATAGATTTCAGAGGAAGTTGGGAAGAGTATTTGCCATTAGCGGAATTTGCGTACAACAACAGCTATCAAGCTAGTATTCGGATGGCACCGTATGAAGCACTGTATGGGCGGAAGTGTCGCACTCCTACGTGTTGGACAGAATTAGGAGAACGTCGAGTTTTGGGTCCAGAGTTAGTGGCAGAATCCGAGGAAAAGGTTGAGATAATTCGGGCACGGTTGAAAGAAGCATCTGATAGACAAAAGTCGTATGCGAATCTCAAATGGAAGGAAATAGAATTTGATGTGGGAGATCACGTGTTCCTTAAAGTGTTACCTTGGAAGAAGGTAATGAGATTTGGTCGCAAAGGGAAGTTAAGCCAAAGGTTTATAGGACCTTATAAGGTTTTGAAGCGAATTGGACTAGTGGCATATCAGTTGGAGTTGCCACCGGAGTTGAAACAGATGCACGACGTATTCCATGTGTCCATGCTACGTCGATATCGATCGGATCCATCGCATGTAGTACCGGTTGAAGAGGTGGAGCTAAGGCCAAATTTATCCTACGAGGAAGAGCCAATTCAGATTCTAGAACGAGATGTGTAAGTGTTACGGAGGAAGTCAGTTCCTCTAGTCAAAGTGTTATGGAGAAATCATGGATCGGAAGAAGCTTCGTGGGAGCCGAAAAAAGCGATGCGACAGCAATACCTTCACTTATTTCAGCCAGGTAATTTCGAGGACGAAATTATTTTAAGGGGGTAGAACTGTAATATCCTGGATTATGGCTTGTGCATTTATGCTTAATTTTATGAAATAGCATGTCTTATGTGTTATGAATGTGTTATTTGAATTTTTTTTAGAACCTTGGAAATGTAAGGAAATGCCTTAGAAAATATTAAGTTTAAAGTTTAAAAGAGGGAACTGAAGGAAGGTGGCCTTAAGAAAATTTATAGAGGAAAAATGACATGAAATTGGGCTTGGTAATGTGGCTACAATGCGCCACTTAGGGCCTTAGTGTGTGACGCCACATGCTAGGGGAAAGGACTTGTGTTCGAGTCGCGTGGGAAGCAAAATGTTGATGTTTTATTTTGCTTGTGACGTCAACAAGAGGAGAATAGGGGGGACGGCACCAAGGCTAGATTTTAGGAGTTAAATTCTTTTATTTTTTTTAGATAAATAGGGGATAATTGATGGATTATTCTTATTAATTTTAAATGAGGAGATAAAGAAGAAAATAAGGATATGAGAGTGATGGCCAAGTAAGGGACTCTAGGTTAGTAATTTCGGCAAAAGGAGGAAAAATAAGGCCATTCATCATTTTTCTTTCTTTCTCCTTTTCTCTCTGCCGAATTTTCTCTGCCACTATTCTTCTTTTCTTTTCAATTCTTCAAGAAGCCGGAAGTTCTTTTCTTTCATCATTCTTGCCGAAAATTTCAAGCATCATACTCTTCTTCTCCATATTTTGTTAAAGGTCGAACCACCATATCACTCTCTCTTTTCCACTAGAGCCGATTCTTCACTTGGTCACCATTGCCGAAATTGTTGATCCACATCCTAGCCATAGCTGATTTCAACACAAGGGGATCTTTCGGGAAATTGTCTATAGTCGACTACTCTCCAAGTCTCAAAACCGAATTCTTGTGGTGTCTGGCATAGGTGCTGTCGATTTCTTCAAGTAAGGGTAAGATCCAAATTCGATTTCCATTCTTCTTTTAGGCCTGTCGAAATTCAAGAACTAATCCCTCATATTGTTCTTTGGTCGAAACTATGAAGGAAGTTTCGGGATTTAGGTGTTGTCGACTTCAGGAAAGGATCTTTCGGGATTTCTAGGATTCAAGGTAAGATGATATTCGGCCATAGGCCATTGTTAATGTGTTTAAATGTTAGAAGTGGATCTAACATGTACCCTGTAGGTTTCGACAACTCCATAGCCAAGAGATTACTTTCGGGATTTGAAAGTCGTAAGGAAGGTATACTTTCACATTCGGCCAAGGTCTATTCTAGTATTTAGATCTGTTCCTTAAATGTTCAAAAGCCGAAAACTAACATGTGAGGTGATCTAGTATAGGCCGATTGCAAGAAGAGCCAACACAACGTTTTCGGGATTTGGTTAGTAACCAAATCGGCAACAAGATAAGTTTCGGGATTTGATTAATTGGCCGAATGGCCTTTAGCTAAAATATTGCATGTTGGCTGAATTTAGGAACTTGAGATCTAAGGCTTTAGATCGGGCTTTTCGGGATTTGGAGTGAATTTGCTAAGTGGACCAGGTGTGTACCCCACCCTAAGTTCTAATAGTTTTATGGTATTGATTATATGCATGTACTAATATGAATGTGAAAAATATGGCTAAGTACCATACGATGGTACAAAGTACTCAGGTACGTTTCCTACTCCTACTGTGAGTATGATTTATGGCACATAAATAAATGTGATAAGAATGTGTAATAAAGCATAGGGAATGAAATTGTATGATATGTATGACATGGGGCATTTGGGTGATTATGAAAGGGGAAGTGAATGTGATGACTTATGTCACGATATAAGAATGTGGTGACTTCGGTCACATTATCTGAATGTGGTGTCACATGACACAAAATATTATCTGGTGGCTATGCCACGAATTTTATAAGGGCGATGAGCACGTCGACTGCAGCGACTGCCTTCGATGGTGTGTAGCGGATGGAGGGTTGACTTAGTAGTCCCCATGGTGTGCAGGTTGGTACGGGTGATGTGTAGCGGATGGCATTTAGGAATGGGTTCAGGAATGCATCATTTATCGTGAATTATGATATGTAAATCTGTATATTTTGATATGCCTGAATCTGTTTGGACTTAGTGTTTGTGTACACATTGAGTCTGTTTGACTCACCCCTTGTGGGAACATTTTTTTCAGGTGATGATCAGTGATGGACCGGGCCGGCAGGAGCTTAGTGGTGGCCATGCTCAGCAAGGAAATTTATTTTACTTGGAAATTTTATTTTATTGAAGTATTTTGGATTTATTTGGGTTTGTTTCGATGTAATAAGGCCATAGTACGAACTTTATTTTATGCATGCATGTTATTTATTTTCTTATCATAAATTTTTGTCAAATTAAAGACTAAGCAAATTTTTATATAAGAATGAATTCTCAACGTTTTGTCACTTAAAGTAAATGATTTTTAATTTAAAGATAAAACCTAAATCGACATGGCTTTGTAATTTTAAAAGCAAAGTTTTAATAAAACCCTGATTTCAAAAGCTTAAATTGGTTTCCAACTTTAGCCCAACCCAATTCGAGTTTTCTCCCCGAAATCACTTAATGTTTTTCAAAGAACAAACGAATTTGAACCGGTTTTTCCTAAGGAACATACCAAATCTGGTCGAGGCTCGTGGGCCGGGTTTGGGGTGTTTCAACACGGGCGTGTGTCTCGACTGTGTTCTACACTGTCCCATTTAGAAGCAAACCAGTCTTGCACACGGGCCAGACACATGGGTGTGTAACAGGCTGTGTGACCCTAGTCAGTGTTGCACACGGGGTAAGACAAGATATAAGGCATGGCTGTGTGAGGCCCACAGCCTAGCCACACGGGCGTCTGCCCTGTTTTAAAAGAAAAATTTTCTAAGTTCTGTAAAATTTCCGTATAAGATCGGTTTAGTCTCGAACCTTCTCTGAAGCATGTTTAAGGTCTCAAAGACCTTCTAATGGGACTATGTGTTATTGATTAGCTATGATATGCTGATGTGTAAGCCATGGTAGTTTAAATGTTATGATTCGATTGGTAATACCTCGTAACCCTAGTCCGGTGATGGACATGGGTTAGGGGTGTTACATTTTTATTGGTATCAGAGCTACGGTTTAGTCGATTCTAGGACTAACGTAGTGTGTGAAAGTCTATACATGCCATATATATATCTGCGACAGTGTGATGATTCCTGACATATAAATGTGTTTTTCGTATAGCAAATGGACCCTGATCAAGCTATAGCTGATGACGTTGAGAATAATGCGCCTGCTCTTGGCCAAGGGACAACGCCGTCTAATTCTAGACCTGTTACGAGTAGCCACAAGGGAGAGGCTAAGCAAGCCTTCTTCCAAATGATGAGTGAGTGGTTCACGGAGTTCGTTCAAACGAATCCGACTGCTCAATAACCTCCACTCCTTTAAGTTCCTGTAGTGCCACAAGTTATAGACCTGATCCGATTGAGTAAACCTCCAGTTGATAAAATTCATAAGTATGGGGCCGAAGAGTTCAGGGCCACAGTTGATGATGATGCCGAGCGAGCTGAATTCTGGCTTGAGAATACTATTAGAGTGTTTGATGAATTATCATGTACTCCTGATGAATGTCTTAAGTGTGTTGTTTCACTATTGAGAGATACGGCGTATCATTGGTGGAAAACATTGACATCTGTGGTTCCGAGAGAACAAATCACCTGGGATTTCTTCCAAACTGAATTCTGGAAGAAATATATCAATCAATGGTTTATAGATCAGAAACCCAAAGAGTTCCTTGAGCTGAAACAGGGTTATATATTTGTTATGAAATACGAGCGAGAATTTGTGAGATTGAGCCAGTATGCACAGAATGTGTTTCGACAGAAACTACTATGTGTAAACGATTCATTGAAGGGTTGAATGAAGATATTAAACTTCTGGTCTGAATTCTTGACTTGAATGAATTTGTGGTATTGGTTGAAAGAGCTTGTAAAGTCGAGGAGCTTAGTAAAGAAAAGAAGAAAGCAGACTCGGAAGCTAGAGACGAGAGGAAAAGGTCAATGAGTAAGCCGTATCACTCTTCGTCAAAGAGGTTTAGAGATGCAACCAATCGCTCAAATGCTTTGATTGGACATTCAAGTAGAGATCGTGTGAAACAATATACGAATCCTAAAGCTCAAATTTCAGCAGAATCAAGTGTTGGCAGTGTCAGAAACAATAAGCCTGAGTGTAGACAGTGTGGGAGACGTCATATTGGTGAATGTTGGGGCAAGTATAATAATAGAGTTTGTTATAAATGTGGGCCACGAGATCACTTCATTCAGGATTGCCCAGAGTTGGCTGAAAAAGATAATGTTCAGAGTGTGAGGCCGAGTAACACGGCAGCTAGGGGTAGACCACCTAGGAATTCAAGATTTGTGAGTGGTAGTCAGAGAGGAACAATGGATACAGCTGTGAGATCCGAGGCGAGAGCACCTGCCAGAGCCTACGCTATTCGCGCTCGCGAAGAAGCATTATCTCCCGACGTCCTATTTCACAATTACACAAAATACACATAATTTACTCACACCCAAGCTTGGCCGAATTTCATACTAGTCCCTAGCAGCCCATATCTTTCATTTATTTCACATTTTAACCTTTCAAAGTTTCATTTTCACAAATTAGCCCATAATAATCAATTTCGTCAAAAATCCCAATACAAAACATAGTTATCATTCATCAAGCTTTCATATTTCACCAACTATCAACACAAAGCTCATATATTCATCAATGGCACATCTCAAAATTATTATCAAACTTTAGAAATTTAGGCATGGGCTTACTAGAGTACTTAACAACAATCACAAAAACATAAAAATCATCAAAAACGGATCGAAAACACTTACCTAATTGAAGCTTGAGCTTGCCGAACCCTAGCTAGCTCTTTTTCTTTTCTTTTTCTTTCAATTTTCGTAAAGAACAAAGATAAATGCATGAATTTGGCCTTTTTTTTATTTAATCTACACTTATTTAGCTCATTACTAAATTAGCCTTATTACTGTCATTAAAATCCCACTACTTCATGACCACATTTGTCCATTCATTAAACCAATGGTCCATTTACAACATAAGGACCTCACATTTAAAGAGACATAGCAATTAGGCACTTTTAACTTCAGCACACAATTTTTGCATTTTACGCGATTAAATCCTTTTTCACAAATTGGCACAGAAACAATAAAATTTTCACACAAAACTTTCACACAAACTTTATCTCATGCCATAAACATCAAAAATAATATTAAATTATTTCTTTGACCTCGGATTTGTGGTCCCAAAACCACTGTTCCGACTAGGGTCTAAACTGAACTGTTACAAATCTCCCCCTTAGAGATTTTCGTCCCCGAAAATCTTACCAGTGAATAAATTCGGGTATTGCTCTCTCATAGCATCCTCGGGCTCCCACGTAGCCTCTTCAAACCCATGTCTGTGCCACAACACTTTCACTAAAGCAATTTTCTTATTTCTCAACTCTTTGATCTCACGAGCCAGAATTCGAATCGGTTCTTCGCTATACGATAGATCAGACTGAAACTCAACTTTAGTAGGGGCAATCACGTGCGATGGGTCAGATCTGTATCGTCGAAGCATCGATACGTGAAACACATTATGAATCTTCTCTAGCTCAGGTGGCAACAACAATGTATAAGCAACCGGCCCGATACGTTCAATAATCTCATATGGCCCGATGAATCTTGGACTCAATTTGCCTTTTCTGCCGAATCAGAGTACTTTCTTCCACGGAGATACTTTCAAAAATACTTTATCACCGATCTCAAATTCAATATCTTTTCGTTTCAAATCTGCGTAAGACTTCTGATGATCTGATGCCGTTTTCAAACTATTTCGAACCACTTTCACTTTTTGCACAGTCTCTCTGATCAAATCTACACCGTGAATCTTATTCTCAATAAGCTTAGTCCAGTACAATGGTGTTCTGCATTTACGACCGTAAAGAGCCTCATATGATGCCATTTTAATGCTTGATTGAAAATTGTTATTATACGCAAATTCAATCAACGGCAGGTACTTTTCCCATGTACCTACAAACTCAAGAATACAACATCTCAATATATCCTCGAGAATCTAAATGGTCCTCTCGGATTGACCATCCGTTGGCGGATAAAAAACAGTACTGAAGTGCAACTTCGTTCCTAAAGCCTCTTGTAGTTTCTTCCAAAACTACAAAGTAAACCTCAGATCTCTGTCAGACACAATAGATAATGGTATCCTGTGCAATCGCACAACCTCAGAAACATACAATTCAGCTAACTTATCAAGCGAGTAATCTGTTCTTACTAGAATAAAATGAGTTGATTTTGTCAATCTGTCAACTATCACCCAAATTGCATCTTTCTTTCTTGGAGATAGGGGTAATCCCAACACAAAGTCCATCGTGATTCTTTTCCATTTCCATTCAGGAATCATGATCGGCTGTAATAAGCCTGAAGGTACCTAATGTTCAGCTTTGACTTGCTGACAAACTAAACATATCGAAACAAACTCTAAGATGTCCCATTTCATACCAGGCCACCAATAAAATTGTTTCAGATCATTGTACATTTTCGTACTTCTCGGATGAATAGATAAACGACTGTTATGCGCTTCATTCAAAATCATCTGAATTAACTCTGGATTTCTCCGAATACAAATTCTGTCTCGGAATCTCAAACAATCATCATCATCAACTTGAAATTCTAAATCAGGATTCAAATCACTTTGAGCTCGTTTCACTAACATTTCATAGTCAACTTTCTGGGCATAACAAATATGCTGTATAAACAACGGCCTCGCTTTCAACTCAGCTACAACCAAATCAACATCACACAAAGCTATCTAAGTGTTCATCGCACGTAAAGCGAATAAAGACTTTCGGCTCAAAGCGTCAACAACAACATTTGCTTTTCCTAAACGATAATCAATCACAAGCTCGTAATCTTTTAACAATTCTAACCATATTCTCTGTCGCAGATTCAAATCTCTCTGAGCCATCAAATAATTCAGACTTTTATGATTTGAAAACACATGACATTTCTCACCAAAAAGATAGTGGCGCCAAATTTTTAGAGCAAACATGATCGCAACTAACTCAAGGTTGTGCGTCGGATAATTCTTTTCATGCGGTTTCAATTGTCTCGAGGCATAGGTTATAACTTTGCCTTCTTGCATCAACACACAGCCTAAACCATTCAACGTTGCATCACTGTAAACTATGAATTCTTTACCCGATTCAGGTTGAACTAACACTGGTGCCTCTATCAACAATGCTTTCAACTATTCAAAACTCTGCTGACACTTTTTAGACCATTCAAATTTCCCATCTTTCTAAAGTAATCTCGTCAATAGAGTTACAATCATCGAAAACTCTTTTACGAACCGTCTGTAATACCCATCAAGTCCCAAAAAACTGCGGACTTCAGACATATTTCTCAGAGGTTTCCAATCTAATATTGCAGAAATTTTGCTCGGATCTACTTGTATACCTGCAGCTGACACTATATGCCCCAGAAAACTAACCTCGCACAACCAGAACTCACATTTACTAAACTTTGCATACAACTGCTTATCACGTAGAGTCTGTAACACTATTCTCAGGTGTTTGGTATGTTCCATCTTATCATAAGAATAAATTAAAATATCGCCAATAAACACAACAACAAATAGATCCAAATACGGCCTGAATATCCAGTTCATCAAGTCCATAAATATTGCAGGGGCATTCGTTAATCCAAAAGGCATAACTAAAAATTCATTAATGTCCATACCTCATTCGAAAAGCAGTTTTCAGCACATCTGATTCTTTGACTCTTAACTGATAATAACATGATCTCAAGTCTATTTTCGAAAACACTGTAGCCTCTTTCAACTGATCAAACAAATCATCAATTTGTGGTAGAGGGTACATATTCTTTGTCGTCACTTTGTTTAACTGACAGTAATCAATGCACATTCTCATTGTACCATCTTTCTTTTTCACAAACAGAACAGGAGCGCCCCAAGGAGAAAAGCTCGGTCGTACAAAACCTCTGTCTGTCAATCCTTGCAACTAAGACTTCAATTCTTTCAATTCTTCCAGAGCCATTCTATATGGAGCTATTGAGATAGGGGTCGTCCCCGGCACTAAGTCAATGCCAAACCCCACTTCTCGTATCGAAGGTAATCCGGTAATTCTTCAGGAAACACATCAGGGAACTCACAAACCACAGGCACAGATTCAACTTTCTTTTCTGTCATTTTCATATCAATAACATATGCAAGATAAGCTTCACATCCCTTTTTCACATAATTCAGAGCTTTCATCGAAGATATTACGGCCGATAACCCATTCAAATCACTGGATTCAATTCGGACTATCTCGTCATTCTGACTTTTCAAATCAATAGTCTTCCGTTTGCAATTCACAATAGCATTATGAAAAGTTAGCCAATCTATACCTAGAATTATATCAAATTCATCAAAGAGTAGTAGCATCAGATTAGCCGGGAAACAATTATCTCGAAACATCAACGGACAATTCTTGCACACTTTGTCAACTAGAACACACTTGCCTAAGGGTTCGATACTCTAATTACAAATTCAGTAGACTCAACAGGCAAAGTCTTACTAGATACTAAGTTCACACACACATATGAATGGATTGATCCTGGGTCTATCAATGCAATCACATCAATATCATAAAGAGTGAAAGTACCAATAATGACGTCGGGAGATGACGCTTCTTCACGAGCGCGAATAGCGTAGGCTCTGGCAGGTACTCTCGCCTCGGATCTCACAGCTGTATCCATTGTTCCTCTCTGGGTGGCCTACCCCTAACTACCGTGTTACTCCTCCTCGCACTCTGAGCATTATTTTTCTCAACCAACTCTGGGCAATCCCGAATAAAGTGATCTTGTGATCCACATTTATAAAAAACTCTATTATTATACTTGCCCCAGCATTCACCAATATGACGTCTCCCACACTGTCTACACTCAGGCTTATTGTTCCTGACACTGTCAACACTTGATTCCATTGGAATTTGAGCTTTGGGACTTGTATATTGTTTCACACGATCTCTACTCAAATGTCCAATTGAAACATTTGAGGGACTGGCTGCATCTCTGAATCTCTTTGACGAAGAGTGATACGGCTTACTCATCAACCCTTTTCTCTTGTCTTTAGCCTCTGAGTCTGCTTTCTTCTTTTCTTTACTAAGCTCCTCAGCTTTACAAGCTCTTTCAACCAATACCACAAATTCAGTCAAGTCGAGAATTAAAACCAGAAGTTTAATATCTTCATTCAATCCTTCAATGAATCATTTACACATAGTAGTTTCTGTCGAAACACATTCTCGTGCATATTGGCTCAATCTCACAAATTCTCGCTCGTATTTCGTAACAGACATACAGCCCTATTTCAGCTCAAATAACTATTTGCATTTCTGATCTATAAACCGTTGACTGATATATTTCTTCCAGAATTCAATGTGGAAGAAATCCCAGGTGATTCGTTCTCTCGGAACCATAGATATCAATGTTTTCCACCAATGATACGCCGTATCTCTCAACAGTGAAACAGCACACTTAAGACATTCATCAGGAGTACATGATAATTCATCAAACACTCTAATGGTATTCTCAAGCCAGAATTCAGCTCGCTTGGCATCATCATCAACTGTGACCTTGAACTCTTCGGCCCCATACTTACGAATCTTATCAACTGGAGGTTTACTCAACCGAATCGGGTCTATAACTTGTGGCGCTACGGGAACTTGCGGGGGTGGAGGTTGTTGAGTAGCCGGATTCTTTTGAACGAATTTCGTGAATCACTCACTCATCATTTGGAAAAAGGCTTCATTAGCCTCTCCCTCGTGGCTACTCGTAACAGGTCTAGAATTAAACGGCGCCATCCCTTGAGCAGGAGCAGGCGCATTACTCTCAACATCATCAACTATAGCTCAATCAGGATCTATTTGCTATACGAAAACACATTTTTAACTGTAAGGAATCATCACACTATTGCAGATATATATATGGCATGTATAGCTAAACTCTTACACACTATGTTAGTCCTAGAATCGACTAAACCGTAGCTCTGATACCAATAAAATGTAACACCCTAACTCGTTTCCATCGCCGAACTAGGGTTTTGAGGCATTACCGGTCGAATCATAACATTTAAACAATCATTTCTCACACATCAGCATATCATAGTTAATCAATAACACAAAGTCCCTTTAGAAGGTCTGAGAGACCTTAAACATGCCTTAAAGAAGGTTCCAGACTAAACCGATCTCATATGGAAACTTTTCGAAACTTAAAATTTTTTTCTTTTAAAACAGGGCACACGCCTGTGCGGCTAGGCCATGTGCCTCACACAGCCATGCCTTAGACCATGTCTTACCCCGTGTGCAACACTGACTTGGGTCACACGGCCTGTCACACGCCAGTGTGTCTGGTCCGTGTGCAACATTGACTTGAATCACACGGCCTGTCACACGCTTGTATGTATGGCCCGTATGCAAGTCTAACTTGCTTTGAATTGGGACATTGAAGGACACGGTCGGGACACATGCCCGTGTGCTCAACCATGTGGGCAATTATAGGCTATTACAAGGCCAACTTGCCACCCATTTTGGGTCATTCATACAAGCATCACTCTATCCTCAATTCATGCCCAATACATACACAATTTATGCTACAGTATCCTCATTCATTTCCATATACAATTCCAACTCAAAACATGTCCATTTCATGGACCAATTCCATATCAAAAGCATATGATTCACATCTCATTTCAAACCATTTTAACATGCAATATATTCACCATCTCAATTACCAAATCAAGTATGAAGCATACTATTTATATTTCACTAAAGCATACCATAATGGCCATTTACACAAGACCATATATACACATTACATACACCATTTTCACATAGCAAAACATATACCAAAATCAATCCAAAATCTTGTAACAGTCTCAATTTGGCCCTAATCGGAATGGTGGTTTTGGGACCATGAATCTGAGTCTGAGATATATTTAAATAATATATTCTGTGCTTATCATATGTGAATTAATGTGAGTGAAAGTTTTGTATAAAAATTTTATTGTTTGAGTCTTTAATTTAACAAAAAGGGCTTAATCGCGTAAAGTGTAAAAGTTGCATATTATAGTGAAAAGTGCTAAAATGATGATGGCTTTTTAGTATGAGGTATTAAAAGGGTAATTAGCCCATTTTTAAGTTAGTGGGTGGTATATGACATAAGTAACCTTAAGTTACATGTTAGTTTTATTTTATTTAAAAGGTTATATTAGTAATTAAGTAATAACATATTATATGTTAAAATAAAACAAAAGAAATGGCCATTATCATCTTTATTCTCTTGGTCGAATATTGGAGGAAGAAGAAGAACTTGGTTTCTTTTTATTTTCGGCACATATATGCTCAAATTCAAGGTTAGTTTGATTTCAGTTTTTGATAATTTTTACGTTTTTGAAATCGTTGCTTCGAATACTTCAAGACCCATGCTTGAATTTTTTGTTTTGATGAATATTTTGAAATGTTCCATTGATACGTTCATGAGTTTTATGATGATAGTTGATGAAGTATGAAAAATATATGTTAGATTAATATGTTTTGTATTGAGATTTTTGGTGATTTTGAGTAATTATGGCTAAATTGCAAAAATAAATTTTTGAGGGGTTAAAATGAAAAATAAATGAAATAAATGGATTTGTATAGTCCCTTTGAATATTCGGCCCTTAGGTGATATAATGAAATTTTGTGTATTTTGTGTTTTGTGCAAATAGGACTAAATTGTAAAAATGTGAAACATTAGGGGTAAAATGGTTATTTGTCTATTTATGTGTTTTGGGACTAAATTGAGATGAAATGTACTTGAATGAGTTGAATTCTAATTTGTCTAGATCAAGAACAAAGAAAAACAGAATTGGATCGGGGAAAAGCGAAGGTTATCGAATAGCCGGTCTACGTTGTCCGTCGATAGTCGAGGTAAGTCCTTAAGCAAATATATGTCAAAGAATTAATTATGAATCTAGTAAAAGTTGAAATTGAAATTTTTAAGGATAAAAGTATGGGAATTGCCGAATGTGAATTATAGTAATGGATTTGAAATTGTTTTGTTAAATGTAAAGTGATCAAGTATGTTCGATTCGATATGTGAAAGTAATATGAAATATATGTGATGTTAGTGATTTTTTTTAATATTATGTAATGTGTATGGAATGATTCATTGTGTTGATATTCGGGCTTCGAGCCTAGCAGGCCTTGTGCCGGTGATTTATTTCGGGCTTCGAGCCTAGCAGGCCTTGTGCCAGTGAAATATTTCGGGCTTATTGCCTAGCAAGCTAAATGCCGGTGTTTAAATCTCGAACTTTGAGTCTAGCAAGCCTAGTGCCAGTGTGTGCGATTTGGGCTAAGGCCTAGCAGGTTCTATACCGGTGAGTTTCAATTTCGAATTTTGTTTATATAATAATAAGGTCATGAAGCAAATCTAGTAATTTTAAGCTTTGAAAATGAATTTGTTAATTCGACAACAAGGTATGTACTTTCATACTTTAATGTTATATATATATATATATATGTGTGCTATGATAGTGAGCAAATGAAATGATGAAAGAAATGTGTTTTACACTTGGTTGTGAAGTTTGTATATATATATATATACAATATAATATGCCATGTGGTTATTGGAAATGCGAAAACATGAGTGTGGTTAAAATGTTCATGTAGGTATATTTATACACCTAGTTATGTGATTATTTATGTATATTCGGCAATTGATGTTTTTGGTAAGGAATTGAAAGTTACCAAGTTAAGTAAGGTAATGATACTTTGTAATGTTGAATTTATAAATAAGACATGTATGTTTAATATCATGAATTGATTTATATCATGCTTGGATGGTTGAGTGATATACATTAATGCTTAAGACTTACTAAGCTAGAAAGCTTACTTTGTTTATGTTTAATGTTCTGTTTTATAGATTTTGGTCAAGCTACGGGCTCGAGAAATCGTCAGCAAAGTCAACCACACTATCATCTTTTTGGTACTCTTTTGGTTTGGTTTATTTTGGATAAAGGCATGTATAGGATGGATAATGTCTATGTTTGAGTTGAAAACTTTTGTTTTTTGTATATATTAAAGCCATCCGAAAATGCCTTACTTTCAATGTCATGGGTTTTCAAGGTTTCATGTCTTTAATTATTGTATGTGTGGTGATTTTAAGTGAATTATAAGTATAGTAGCTTGTATGTTCGTTATAAGCATAAGTATATATATATGAGATGAATTGCTAGGAGGTAACCTTAAAGGTCTAAATTGCGTTTTCGAATGTCAGAATGTATAAATGTCGAAAGTTGTTGATTGGTATATTCGGCATAGACATATATGAGTTTTTCGTTGGATTATAATGTAGCTATACATTAGTGAATACTTGTTATGCTTAGGTATGTACTTGGTTTTCTTTAATAATAAAGGATTCGGTTTAATCACATAAGTTTGTATAAGCATATTATATATATATTAAATAGTAAATTTGAGTGTGGTATGAATGGCAATGTGTAATCATGATATTGATTGAATGGTTCATATGAGATAGTAAATTGCATAGTTCAAATGCCGAATGTGTTGCTACATAGGAAAGGTTTGTGAATGTATGTTAACAGATAGCTTAAATGATCACTATGGTACGAATATAAGCCTGCATTTTAATTAGATAGTACATGGGTGTAATGGAGTATGTTCTATACAATTGAATTCGGAAATAGGAATGATGAGCATGTTACATTATTCTGTCGAATCCATGGGGTAAATTTTAACATATGATTAAATTATAGTATGTAAGATATTGCATTTGATTAAGTCATTGTGCATTCGGTTAAGATGTGTTTAAACTATGCTTGACTATTTGATGAAGTCATTTGCAATAATTTGATAAAGGATCTTTAGTAATGTGATGCGAAGTGATTGAGTTGATATGCTCATGTGTTTAGTTATATTAGAAATTAAATTTAATATGTTGTAATGTTATATAATATAGTAATGATCGCATTGCTTATGCTTGAATTCAATTGAATGTTTATTTGGAATTGAGTTTAGTTCGGTAATGCCTTTTAACCCTAATCCGGCGACGAACACGGGTTAGGGGCATTACAAATCTCATCCATTTTCTAGCCATATTACATGGCAAGATTTATACATCTCAAAACATTCCACAACTTCACTAGCCTATACATGCCATATACCATAAATACAACTTCCAAAAGGTACCAAAATAGATGTCCGATAGTGTGATTGAGTCGCTGAAGATCCCCGGATCCGAGCTAGCTTTAATGACACTGTACAATAGAGAAGATTTCATATAGTAAGCTTTAAAGCTTAGTAAGTTCGTAATATAACACAGTAAACTCAATAATTCATATGCAATATGCCAAATTAACTAACACATAATTCAACTCATATCACTACTCAATCTCATCCATACAATTTTTTACTTTCATATCATTCATTTAGGCTTATAAACAAGCATTCATAATGCTACTCATTCCAACTCTTTTCATTATTCATTCTCATAACCTTTCATCTCATTCATACTCAATATCATCAACCACATAAGCTCCGCACGTACCTGTACATCACGTATTTATCTATCACGTTACCACCACAATGCTCAATACATTAATCCATTCGATCATCTTTAAACGTTCAATATACTCACACACTTAGTGCCAATGAATTAGCCAAAGCTATAATGATATCGCACACTTAGTTCCACCACATTAAACCGAAATGGTCTCAATATCGCACACTTAGTGCCCATTTTTCAGCCAACGTTGTTTCGATCTCGCACACTTAGTGCCATTTTTGTAGTCGTAGCTATCTCATTTTTCGCACACTTAGTACCTCATATCCTCGAATCCGCGTTTCATATAATCAAGCTTCACAATCACGTTTCCATTCATTTCATTACACATAAACATTGTTTAAACAATATGTATTATATACAAACTTACCTCGGACGTAGAAACAATGATACTAGTCGATTAATCGAGCACTTTGTTCTTACCTCGATCTAGGTCTGAATTTCTCTTTTCTTGATCTATATAATATCAAATTCGACTCATTCAATCTCATATTCATCCAAAACAATCCACAAACACATAGTTAGGGCATTTTACACTTTAGCCCTCATAATTCTACATTTTGACATTTTAATCCCTATTTCACAATTACACAAAATACATATAATTTACTCACACCCAAGCTTGGCTGAATTTCATACTAGTCCCTAGCAACCTATATCTTTCATTTATTTCACATTTTAACCCTTCAAAGTTTCATTTTCACAAATTAGCCCATAATAATCAATTTCATCAAAAATCCTAATACAAAACCTATTTATCATTCATCAAGCTTTCATATTTCACCAACTATCAACACAAAGCTCACATATTCATCAATGGCACGTCTCAAAATCATTATCAAATTTTAGAAATTTAGGCATGGGCTTACTAAAGTACTTAACAACAATCACAAAAACATAAAAATCATCAAAAACAGATCGAAAACACTTACCTAATTGAAGCTTGAGCTTGCCAAACCCTAGCTAGCTCTTTTTCTTTTCTTTTTCTTTCAATTTTCGGTAAGAACAAAGATGAATGCATGGATTTGGCTTTTGTTTTATTTAATCTACATTTATTTAGCTCATTACTAAATTAGCCTTATTAATGTTATTAAAATCCCACTAATTCATGACCACATTTATCCATTCATTAAACCAATGGTCCATTTACAACATAAGGACCTCACATTTAAAGAGACATAGCAATTAGGCACTTTTAACTTCTAGCACACAGCTTTTGCATTTTACGCGATTAAGTCCTTTTTCACAAATCGGCACACAAACAATAAAATTTCACACAGAACTTTCACACATACTTTATCTCATGCCATAAACATCAAAAATAATATTAAATTATTTCTCTGAACTCGGATTTGTGGTCCCGAAACTACTGTTCCGACTAGGGTCTAAACCGGGCTGTTACATCAATTCCCCGCAACAATGAAAGGCACCTTTTATTGTTGATGGTGGATCGTTTCCTCTGGGAGAAGGGCATCTCGACCGTACATAAACATATAACCACCCACCAAGTGAGGATATGGACATATTTCCTTTAATGGGATCGAACCTCTAACCTATTATATATAGATCAATTGATGAGGTATAAGCTACCACTTACTTAAAAAATTAGAATTGAAGTCACTAAATTTAAATACCAATAGATTGTCGAACTACGTTTACCAATTGAATTATGTCGAAATTATATTAAATTCTAATATGCAATTGTGAGTAAATGATAAATGACGTTGAAAATTTATCAAATAAAATTATTAGTATATTTTTTTAGATATTTACGAAATGGTTTATAGTACATCAATAAATTTCATAATTTTAAAGGTATATAATTATTAATTAATAGTATATGATGTATATCATCGTAAATAATAACATTTTATAATCAATAATAATATAGAGGTAAACATTAGAATAAGTAATTTATAATATACAAATAAAAACATTTTTTTTCAGTGGAAGTAAATAGTCAAAGAACAGCAATTACAAGACTAACAAACAGATGAAGTTAAAACAGCCATATCCTAAATTAGGAAAGCTTTAACCAAAACTGGGGATACTTATAAATCTGTCAATTATAATGGCGAATGTCTGCAAATATTATGAATAAAATAATAGAAAATGATATATGATAAAATAAATAATTGATAATATAAAATAATAGTAAAATTAATTACATTTGTACAATATTTGTATAAATAATTTAAATTAATTTAAATTATCAATTTTTAAAATTTAAAAATTAATTTAATTTATAAATATTAACTTCATATTAAATTTATAAATATTATATAGTTTTACAAATACTAAGCCTTAATCTTTATTTTTGGTTATATTTATTTCTATTTTAAAATCTAAATTTCATATTAATGTAATATAATGAAGATTATTTTAATTCATTTTTATAAAACATTAAACTATCATGTGACATTTTGATAATATCACATACATAATATATGATATTAAAATTAGTATATATTATGAATTAGAGCAGTAGGCTCATTGGTTGAAAGAGAGTTCACCAGTACTCAAAATCAAAGTTCGCCTGTGTGGTAGTATGTGCGTGTGTATGTGTGAGTTTGAGCTCATGTTGTAAAAAAAAAAAAAAAAAAAACTTGTATATGTTATAGCAAGGAGATGTAAATTAGACTTATGTTTTTACATGTTGCTCAAGTTTTGTTCTAATGTCAAATTTGAGACAAAAAGCAGCACATTTCATGCAACGTAGAGAATTGGCTTAGTTGGAAAAGTCCATAATAATTCCAGGATCATATCAACCCACTTTCTCAGGTTCATATGAGTATTACCTTTAAAAACAAATCTGAAATCTGAATTTAAAGTGTTTCAAATCTAAGGCCTCAGGCCACATGTTTGCTCGACTATAGTCTACATACATTCCAAATATAACAACATATGTTTTTATTAGTAAAAAGCGGAAAAAGATTTTGCAAATTACAGATTTATCAGTTTGTCCAAAAGTTTAGCTTAGTTGATGATGAGTTTCCGACCTGAAGAAAAAAAGTTAAAAGTTTTTCAGGTTTATATAATTTGATCTGTTGGAACAAATATACACTTACCTCATGGATATTTCAAGACTATTCATGGTCAAAATATAAACTTGGGGGAAGAAAACCTCTATATCATGTTGGGGAAGCCAGTTGAATCCAAAAGTACAGCTTTGATATTCTCAGGATTGATGTCCTGTCCTTCCTTGCATTGCTGGAAATTGGAAAAACACAACAATTAGTATGTTAAAACTCAAAAGCAAACTGTGAATTCTCGATAAGAATATAGAAGATACCCCTCCTATCCTTTACTTGCATGATAAACCAGATAGGAGAAAGCTATAATCCAAACTGCAGATGCTTTTCTCATGATAACAGAGTTGGCTAAAAGGATGTATTTCCACGGTGCTCGTTTTTCCAATTATGAAGCATGGCTCAGCGATCATGTTAAAGTTTTCATGGTCACCACCGTTATTGCTGTCATCAACTTTTGAAAAGAAAAATGGGAAGTTTACAAGGGGTCAGAAAATGTACCTCAGCTCGAAAGATATCCATGGAAAAACCGTTGAAACAGCTAATGACTGCTTGCTGGGCGTCAAGTCCAAGGTTGTCCAAAGCCCTGATTATGGAGAGCAAAAGACCTGGTCTCCGCCCACAGAACATGTGGATGTTTAAAGCTTTTCCTTCTCTCAGCCTTACTTCAACCTATATAAATACAGTCACACACACACATTTGTCTAAATCAGTTAGCATACAATTTGGCTAAATTTTACAATGTGACTCATATCTAATGACGCTACATGCAACCCATTTCTATGTTACTCTCTGACTCTTCATTTTTCTTCTAGTACCCATGTACAACATATTTATGATCAGTTAAATACTGATATTTGCTAAAATTCAGAAAGACCTAACTAGATATAATTGCAGAAACAAAGAAAAGTGAAAGGTGAAAGTAACTTTTCATGATATAGATATGAAGCTTACTCTTGCTGGCTGCCCATTCAGACCCGGTGATGAACTGGGGCCAAGTTCATCCTTGATACGGCTAGGAAAGGTAGCTGGAGTGGGTGTCAATGGATGGAAACTGCTGGTTGTAGGTGTCAGTGAGGAGCTTGGAAGGGTTGACTCCAATTCATTGTGGAGGTCATTGATTCTCTGTAGAAGTTCCTTCAGGTATTCGATAGCATCCCCGAGAATTGAAGCTCTATCCATCTATAAGTAAAAGGAGAAGGTAAATCATACTATTTCTAAGAAGCAAAAATGAGAAAATATGAACTTCCCAAAACCCTTCTTTTGCAAGTAAAGCAACATGCTCCTTCGTCGAGGTTAGTTAGATTAGAAGTTTAACTACTCTTCATTTGACAAACCCATCGGTATGGGGTACATTCAAATTTTTCAAAGTTGTTTATGAATTTAGAGAGTCCGCTTCCTGGGCAAGCTAAACATAGATACTTGAAGAAAAATATAAACACAGAGCACATAGGATGTATGTTGAGAATGTGCCTTAAACTTGCTTAATAATAGATCTGTAGACCAAGTCTTTAGGAATTTTCTTTTATTTTTTTGTCACATGATTTTAGGAGTGAGTTAAGTGTTTGTGGCATGATTTTAAGAGTAAGTTTAACATGCTTCTGTTTTTTTTTTTTTTTTGCTTATATAATCTTAACCTTACAACAGATTATTTTGGACTTCCAATATATCTTCCTTTCATATTTTTTGTGTTTTATATTGTTGCTAAAATACCAACAATGTAACTATTTACGGTGCTCAAATATAAAAGTATAAAGACATGATAAGAAAAGATTGCAAGTATTGAACTTTACTCATGGATGAGTTGAAAGAAGTTACTGAAATGTGGTCCAAAGAATTATGGTGAAATTTGAAACACACAACCAGACTCCATGTGAGAGAAATTAATGCTAACTTTCTCACAGCATTTTGAGAACACATAAAAACAAAAGATTGCCAGTGACTCACATATAATCCAAAAATGCCACCCAGAAAACAAAAACACACACCAAAATAAGAAAAAGTAAGAAAATTTGATGGTTTTCTGAGGATCAAAATGAAAATTTTGATGGTTTTCTGAGGATCAAAATGAACACAATAGTTCATATTTGAATTCACAAGATAAAAAAGAAAGTCTGAAAGAAAATTCTTACTTTGCTAATCTTTGGAACAACAGAGCGCAACATGTAAAGCCTATCATTGAGTTTCTTTCGACGGCGCCTCTCAGCCATCAAATTCTTAGCAGGAAGCCCTTTCCTTTTACCCTTTTGGTTTTGGTCTCCTCCGGTAGCACTAGTGTTTGCATTTATGGTATTTCCCCCATTTTTAAGAGTATCCTCCACCTTGGTATTCTCACTAAACTCATCTGAATCATAATTCAGAGCTGACCCATCAATGCTCACATCTTCTACATCATCTCTGTTGTTAATTTTCCTCTTCTCATTCTCTTCTTTACCCATTTCTTTCTTCCCTTTATCTCCCTCAGTACCACTTGAAACACTAACCTTTCCTCCATCTAACGCCCCGAAATTTGGTCCACTATCAGCTGAATTCTTCCTCATAGCTGCTCTTTTTTGGAATAAAGTAGGTTGTGCACCAACGGAAGGACAACTTTCTAGTGGCCTTAACAACTTAGATCTCTTTAAAAACAGAGCATTTCCAGGATTCTCATCAAACCCTTGAAAACCAGCAAACCCGGCACCATTTTCTGGTAGCTGAACTATCCAAGAACTCGAAAACTGAGCCTCACGACACAAATTAGCAGGGTCTAAATGATTATCATGACCTAGATCAGTTAAACTACCCAAAACCCCAACATTTCCCCTGTTCAACAAAGTAGTACCATTTGTTGCTTGGTTGTCAAGGAACCCAATTTCACTCAAATCAAAACCATGGTCTAAAGGGCTATTAGAAACAAAATTAAGGATTGAAGATAAGTTTGGTTTTGGTTGGCAAAAGTACTGTACTTGAGATGGGTCAAGATGGTTAAAAACGGAGGAAGATGGTGAACATGAAGATGAAGAATCCACTGAAGGAAGAGAATGATGATGGAGCAAAAGATTATCTTGATGATGGTCACCAAGATTTGAAGTAAAGGAAAGGTCTCTGATATCTTGATGGCTTGAAATGCTGTTGTTTCCTACGTACCATTCATCATCTAACATGGATTTGAATGTTGAAAAAGTACGCATATCTTCTTTGTTCTCCATTATAACACCACTGTTATTGTTGTTATTATTATTGCTGCTGTTGTAGTTGGTTCGGTTCCATGAAGCTGAGTCTTCATCTTCTTTATCTTCCATCCAAAAAACACCGCCATTAACCCTTGGAAGCATGGGTTTCGGGAGAACTTCTTGATTATGCAGGACTCAAAATTTTCTTTGTTTTCTTTGAAAAGAGAGAATCAAAACCTGACTTTGTTTTTTGTTGAGCGCTTATGAACTTAAAATAGTGGGGGGGGGGGGGGGGGGGGGAATGGGGCAGCTTTTGAGTAGGAGAGAGAGAGAGTTGCAGAAAGGGCGAAAGCTTTTTGATTGAATCAGCTAAAGAGAAAAACAATCAAATTGTCGATTTTAGAGGGATTAAATGATACGTGGTGAAATAAATAAAAAGGTAAATTAAAGTTTGAGGAATTGAAATTGGGGGTAACTTTGTAGAGGTCACTTTCAAAATCTTCCTATAAAACACACAAAATGCTCAAATTAGGCTAAAATTTGTTAAATAAACCTTTCAAAAAATGAGTTTAAATTCAAATATCTTATAGATTTTAAATTATACTTTTATTTTTTAAATAATATTTAATTCAATTTACATGTTTTATTTTATATACATCAATATTCACATAATTTTTATTACAAAATAGATTAAAATGTCTTTCTTAAAGTTTAAGCCCTTCCACGATTATTTTTTGAAAGATTTGAATTATACGAGTAATCTAAGCTCTAATTTGAACATTTAATAGGGTTGTTTTTAAAATTAATATATAAAAAAACCTATATAAAATAATTTAATAGTAAATTAAGACCTTAATCGAAAATAACACTCAATTGAGTCATTGATTGAATTTAAGCAATCAATTAAGCTATTAAAGCAATTAATTTTAATACAAATCCCTTAAGTCCGTTAATTTCACTATGTGGCACGTTAAGGTTGTGCCAGATGATGAAATCTGGTAATATTCATTTAAAATATTTAAAAATAATAAAAAAATTTAAACTTATAAAAAAAATTAGAATTTCAAAAAAATAGAATTTTTAAAATTATAAAAATTTAAAAATATATGGAAATTTATCTAAAAAATAATATAAAATTATTCAAAAAAATAAAAATTAGAATTTTCAAAAAATTATAAAATTGTAAAAGAATTAGAATTTCCAAAAAAATTATAAAAAGGAAAAATTATAAAAAATATATTACAATTTATTTAAAATAATATAAAATTGCAAAAAAGTATAAAAAAGCAAACAATATTAAAAATAGAATATTATTAAAAATTATATAAAATTATGAAAAAGAATCAGCATGGTTCACTAATTTGTGACATAAAGAATTGACCATCGAGAAAAAGAACTAGAATTGAGTTAAGGTCAAAGGGGAGAGGTTCAGACTCCCTAGTGACAACACCATGTTCCCATGTGGAGCTGATGCTTATATTAATGATATCGACAAGTTGATTAATCTCAAAGATGGCTCCATAAAAAAATAATTTGTTATAATTTCATAATTTTTAAATAATTTTTTGTTGTTTTTTTAATAATTTTTATAATTTTTTTATAATTTTGGAACAATTAAAAAAATTAGGTGTAATTTTTAAAAATTTTAAAAATTCTAAAATTTTAATAATTTTCTATTATTTTTTAATAATTGTATAAATTTGTAAATTTTTTTATAATTTTATAACTTTTAAAAATTCTATTTTTCAAAAATTTTCAAAGTTCTAATTCTTTTAGAATTTTTATAATTTTTTATGCTTTTTAAACCTTTTTTTAGGGAATTTACTCGATTTTGCCACATTGCACAACCCTAGTGTGCCATGAGGCGACGTTAATGGAAATCAAAGGCTTTCACATGTTAAACTAGCTTTATTTGATAATATGTTATGATATAACAAATTAAAATGTTTTTGAATAAAAGTTAAAGTTAAACAAAATTGGCAGAATGATAAAATCAAGTTAAAATAGTTTTAGTTGAGTTAAACATTTTCAATTAAGTTAAAATTGTTTTAAAACAAGTTAGTATTGCTCCAGGCCAAAAAGTACCAGTATCGATAGTTTTCAAAATATCGACACCTATTCCAAAATCGATACCAAATTGACATTCTGTTTTCAACCAATTTATCTAAGTATCGGTCTAGTATCAATACTTTTTATATGGTATCGATAAAAGTTCATTGGTATCGATATCTTTAGCTCCAACGGTCACTGAACTTTTCATTAAATGCAAAAAATTATCGATACCTTTTTAGCTGGTATTGATACTCGTCGTTGCAGGTGAATTAAATGCACTAGTTTTCACATCCCCAACGACTCTATTCATATCGCCAACAACCACAACGGTTAGAAATCAATTATGGGGTATAAATATCAGCTTCCAAATATCCTACAACAATAAGAGAGATCATCAAGCTTAAAAATCAATAAAAAAAAACCTTATTGCTTAATTCTTTCATACATTTCTTGTACACACTTGTGAGCTTTCATTGTTATTCTTTAGCTCAAGTGCATTATTGTTTATTTGAGATTTATTGGCAAACATTTTGATCTTTTAAGGATTATTTCTTTGTTTGCTTCTTTATATCTTTTTGAGAGGGTTGTATCTTAAGGTTTAGGTAGAAACCATAAGGGAGTTGCAATCTTAAGGTTTGGGTAGAAACCTTAAGGGAGTTGTAATCTTATAATTTTGGGTAGAAATCTTAAAGCAGATTGTAAGGTTAAACCTTATCCTCAAAGGTTATCAAATTATTAAATTTGAGAAAATCCTTATTGTGGAAAGCTAAGGTAGTGGAGTAGGCAATTGGGGCTAAACCACTCTAAATTCTTGTGTTCATTGTTTCATATTCTTTCATTTCTTCCACCATTTTCCTTAAAGGTCAATTCTCCTCCCCTCTTGGTGATTTCGAGTTAAATTATCGAGCTAAAAATTAGTATCAGAGCTAGTCTCTAAAGACTGTTTAACAACCAAGTGAAAATCCTCAGAGAAGCTAAAACGATCATCAACTCATTGTACAACAATGGCATTTACTTTCGGGTCAATTTTCTTTGGTGAGTCTCAATCTATCTCCAAACCTCCTTATTTCAATGGTGTTAACTATTCCTATTGGAAGATAAGGATGATGATGTTCATCTAAGCAAATAATCTTGCCATATAGGATATTATTATGGATGGTCCTTCAATTTCATTCAAATAAGGAGGAGAGTGTTTAGTTCCAAAAAGTAAGAATGAATGAAATGAGGAAGATAGGAAGAATGAATGAAATGAGGAAGATAGGAGAAGCATTCAACTCAATGCCAAAGGCAATGCACATTCTATTTTGTGCACTTGGTCCATATGAGTATAGTAGAGTTTCGTCTTGTTCAAATGCCAAAGAGATATGGGACAAGCTTGAATTCAACCATGAAGGCACGATCCAAGTGAAGAAGTCTAAAGCCTGAATTCTTAAACTCAACTACAAAACTTTCAAGATGAATTCTGAAGAGGATATTAAGGAGACATCTGATTGATTCACAATCATCATAAATGGATTGAAGCCTTATGGAAAGATTTATCCAAATAAATAGGTGGTAAGGAAGATGCTTCAAAGCTTACCTAAATCGTGGGACGCCAAGGTGACTGTAATTGAAGAAGTAAAGAATTTAGAAACATTTACTTTCAATGAACTCGTCGGTTCTTTGCTTACAGATGAGATGAGAACGAAGATAGCGAATCAAGTGAAGAGGTGGATAAAGACAAAGAGATGGAGATGTTTGCTAGAAGATTCAAGAAGTTCATAAAGTCTAATAAAGGAAGAAGATTCCAAAACATGGAGGAATTGAAGCTTGAATCTACCAAGGAGAAATATCACATTATTTTCTATGAGTGCAAGAAAATGAGACACATCAAGTTTGATTGTCCTCAATGGAAGAAGGAGGGATCAAACAAACAAAAGCTTAAAGCTAATGTTGCTACTTGGAGTGATGAGGATTCCTCCGATGATGAAGATCAAGAAGTAGCCAACCTATGCCTTATGGCTATCAATGATTCTAAGGTAACTTCTAGCCCATGTACTTCAAATTCTTATTCTTTTGATGAGTTGCAAAATGCCTATGATGAATTAGGCTTGCAGTTTGAATTAATGGTTTCAAAACATAGGATAACTATTTCAAAACTAAAAGATGAAAATAATTCACTCTCCAAAGTCAATCATGAACTTGAAAGTAAAATAAATGATATGCAAGCTATTATAAATGATTTTGAGAAAAGGAATTGTGACTTGCATAATTTTGTTTCTAAAGTTCATGATGATCATCAAAAGTAACTTGAGTTGTTTAAGAGTAAAAAAGCTCACTCTAACAAATTTTTTGAAAAAGGAGAATGTTCAGAACAAAACTTTGTTAAAACTAGCTTTAATTTCTATAAACATAGAGGTCCTCTAAGCTTTTACAAAGGAAAATTTGTTAAAAGTATATGGCTCCCTAAATGACTCATAACTATTAAAGATAACGATATCCTTTATAAATGGATACCTAAAGGGACTAGAATCTTGAAAACTAATGCTTATGGACCCAAAAGAAATTGGGCACCAAAAACAAAATTTAATTCTACTTTTGAAAGAAAAGGTGCATTGCTTCAAGGAGAACATCACTACTGGAAATTCTATGTGATTGCACCTTAATGTTTACTTGGTATAGTTCACTTGTTCCTTATTTTTTATATCTATCTTTGGACTAACCACTTTCTTTTCCTCTTAAGATTTATTTGATTATTTTTAATATAACAAAAAGGGGAAGAAGAGAAAGGTAAATTTAATGGTTGATTGATTATGATTAATTGATTTTACGTCAAATTTAGTGACCATATTTTCCAAAGCAAAATGAATCTCAAAATTGATCTTATTTCAATTTTTTTTAAGCCTTACATTGAAAATGAATTTTATATAGGGGGAGCAATTTATTCAAAAACAAATTTACAAAATGTTTTGTTATATCAAAAAGGCGAAGATTGTTAAACTAGCTTTATTTGATAATATGTTTTGATATAACAAATTAAAATGGTTTTGGATAAAAGTTAAAGTTGAACAAAATTGGCAAAATGATAAAATCAAGTTAAAATGGTTTCAATTGAGTCAAACATTTTCAATCAAGTTGAAACTATTTTAAAACAAGTTAGTATTTGTATCGATATTTATCAAAATATAGATACCCATTTTAAAATCGGTACCAAATTGACATTTTGTTTTCAACCAATTCAGCTAAGTTTTGATCCAATATCGATACTTTTCACATGGTATCGATAAAAGCCTATTGGTATCGATATCTTTAGCTCAAATGGTTACTGAACTTTGCATTAAGTGCAAAAATTATCAATACCTTTTTAGTCAGTATCGATACTCATTATTGTAGGTGAATTAAATGAACTAGTTTTCACATCCATAACGACTCTATTCATATCTCCAACAACCACAATGGTTGGAAATCAATGAGGGGGTATAAATACCAACTTCCAATTATCCTACAAGAATAAGAGAAATCATCAAGATTGAAGATCAATTAAAACAACCTTAATGCTTAATTCTTTAATACTTTTCTTGTACACACTTGTGAGCTTTCATTATTTGTAACACCCCAAACCCAGCCTAAACATTACGACCAGATCTAATGTGCTACATCAAGTGATGTTAGAAACCACATGGTTATTTGGAAAATATATATTGTTTAAAATCACATTTATAAGTTCGAACATTTCTCCTCACTTATGCCCACAGAGGGTTTCACTCATTTTATTATTTTTTTTCAAAATACGCGTTTTGTCTTGTTTAATAAAACTGAGTTGATTATAAAGAATCTGATCTTATCATTTACAAAAACGAGTTGTTTGAAAAAATTAGTTGTTTATTGTTTTGAAAACTTCGTGATGGTTAAATTTGCATTATTTAAAGAAAATCCAAAATAAAAAGTTAAAATAGTTCCAATGGCCTTATTACAACAAATGTAAAACCCAATAATTAAAGTAAAGAAATCCAAATTTAAAATACTTAATTCACCCTTATAACGTGCGGAACAAGTGGCCACCTCCGAGTCCCTCGCAGCTCCAAATCCTCTACGGCTGGGGATTACTTGTACAGTTAAAGTAAAGGGGTGAGTTACAAGAACTCAATGTGTAATCCCAGTTACAAACACAGTCTAGGCCCAAGCCCATGTAATAACAGTTTGGGCCTAAGGCCCCAAATCATGATGATGCAAGTAGAGAAAATGCAGCCCAACCCAATCCAACCAACACACCACCCGTACCAACCCTACACTCCTGTGGGGACCAAGTCAACCCACCCAGCCCTACACACAAATCTTGGCCGAGCTGCCAGTATAATGCAGCAATGCTGCCAGTAACAATATTTGTGGCTGAGCACTAAATCAGTATATCGTGGCAGAGCCATTGAATCAATATAATGTGGCATAGCCACCAATACAGTACTTCCTACAATATATATAAATTTATATATATTTCATCATCCCAACCCAATGCAAAATGTCGTGACATAATAATTCAGTGTATGCAAAATGAACCATCATAGCAGTTAAACAGAATACTCACAACCATACTAAATCTACCCCTAAGGGTATAACAGTAATTTTACTCACCAAGGGTATTTCAGTAATTTACCCACTAAGGGTATTTTAGTAATTTACCCACCAAGGGTATTTCAGTAATTTAATCATCTAACAGCCTTTCAGGACATCTATTGTCGCCTCGAGCAACTCGAGACCCTTTTATGGTCTCAACCGTGCAATTGGGCCTAAAATCCATTTTCGGCCCAAACGGGCCCACACACTCGTGTGGTCCATTAAACACGATTTCAGTCACGATTTTGTAGACTTCGCAGTCGTATCCGTCATTCGGTAATTTTCTACCAGTGTTGCCCATGTGGGCCCATAAGCCCATTGGGCCCATTTAGCCCGTTTCAACTCGATCAGGCCTGTTACAACCTCAGTTTCGTGAGAGTGCTCGTGACACTCTCCACGACCTATCGCCCTCATAGTAACTCAGTTAATCACTACAAAAACTCGCGCGCTCGAGTGGTCACAGTTGCCAGTTTTCCGGCATTTTGGCTTTTGGCCGAAACATAGATCTAGACATGCTTTCGCTGATGATTGGTGTGAGATTACACACCTGATTACGAGTTGTGCTAACCACCGATTCCAACACCTATAACGATAATTGAGAAATCAAGTTAGTTTCTCTCCTTGATAAACTCAACTTGAAACACTATACCCATTACTTCTACTTACCAGAGATCGCCCCCTCCTTGCTGTGCAAGAGTATTTGGTTTACTGCCCTTGATCACGATGACGAGTTCCTAAAGAAGAGCACAGATTATCAATGTTGTTTCAAGACAACGCAAAAACGGCCTTTTTGCCTCAAGGAACTCAAAAATTAATAAAGGGCAACCAACCATCCCCCATTCGGCCATAATTATGCTTACCAAAGTGCCATAAATTCGGCAGTTTCTCAACAAGGGTTTCAGCTTTCACAAAAAGAACAAACAAGACTCGAGGTGGAGATGGGTATTCAGATTCGGCCTAATTCGGTTCTTTAAGAGAGAAAAGAGAAATGGAACATAAAAAGAAAAGAAACCATTACCTTGCAACTAGAGAAGAACCGAATGAAAAGGGAGATTCGACAGACAGAAAAGAACCAAGTTTCCTGCTACTAGATGTTCGGCTAAGGGGAAACAAAATATAAGTAGAGGTGATTTTTCGGCTTTACGAACAAAGAAGAAACCGATGCTACAAGTGGATAGATGAGTAAGAGAAGTTTCGGCTGTTAGCAAGGGATAGAAGAAATAGTTTCAACTTGGAGAAGAGAGGAAAGATTCGGCTTATGGAGAAGAAAGAGTAGAAGAAAAAAAACGGCAAGAAGAGAGAAAGAAATGGACAAAATGAGAGAATAGGTGAGTAAGAGAAGATTCGGCTATTAGCAAAGGGTATTAGCAACAACTTTAAATTGGAGAATAGAGGAAGATAAAGAATTCGGCCAGCAGGAAATTGCAAAGAACAAAATTGACCCGAAATGCTTAAGGGAAATGCACAAAAACGCAAGAAAATGCTAAGGAGAACCTAGAGAAATTCGGCACTCTCATACCCAAGACCGAAATGCTACCCAAAAGCCTCTCTCTAGCCGAACTCCCCACCTAGCACACACTCCCACTCACGACCAACTCCACCTCTCTCCCCAATCCCATGATCCTCTCCTCTTTTTGCTCCACAATTTACCCTCCTCCCCCCATTCAAAGTTGTTTGACCAAGTCTCCATCCATCTTGTAGAGTTCTATCACAACTCTACTTCTTCCACCCCCCAAAGCATAAAATAAAAGCTCCCAAATGCAGGTTGTGGGATTCGAACCCCATACCTCCTTACATGCCCATCACGCCAATTGCCACCACTACACCAGCTCACTTGTGTTAAAAACCACACATTATTTTACTTACACCCTGCTTCCAACAACCTTCTCCATTGAAGACCCAAAAATCAAAATTTTTCTAGGGCTTGGCCTCGACCCTAGGCCTCCCTAGAGCCCCTAAATCCCCTCAAACAACCTGCAAAACAAATACAACATGCAATTATACAACAAAATCACGAACCCCTAATTTTGGGATGTTACATTATTATTCTTTAGCTCAAGTATATTCTTGTTTATTTGAGCTTTATTGGAAAATATTTTGATCTTGTAAAGTTTATTTCTTTGTTTACTTCTTTGTATCTTTTTGAGAGGGTTGTATCTTAAGGTTCAGGTAGAAACCTTAAGGGAGTTGCAATCTTAAGATTTTGAGTAGAAATATTGAGGGAGATTTTAAGGTTAAACCTTTTCCTCAAAGGTTATCAAATTAATAAATTTGGGAAAATCCTTAGTCGTGGAAAGTTAAGGTAGTGGAGTAGGCAATTTGATACGAGCACGCCCGGGGCACCAACATTTTGCAAAGTGACGAAGCTCGAATCAAATGTCCCAAGTGTTGAAAAAGTTGATTTGCACCTTGGTGCATTTCCAATTGAACCGGATTAGTCCATTCGGGTTCAATTTGAGCTCACTAAATAAATTGCATCCTCAAATTAATTATTTGTTACCACAAATTAATACGGCCTAATAATTTAAATTAGTGACTAAATTAATTTGTCCAAGCTTTAATTAATTTGTTTGCATGTTTTTAATTAAATTTTAAGTTGGTCTAGTTTTAAAATTGTAATGTGCCCAATTAACAAAAGGACTGCCAAATTTAATAAACAAAGTGTCCAGCCTTATTTTTCTCCTAAGATATAATCTATGGGTTGTATTCCTTTGATGCAGGTACATGATTGTGGCGTCACCAAAGTCAACCAATTTAGCATGTGGAAGATACAAGCTATGGACAAGGGACGCATGAGATAGCATAGCATGATAAGCACAAATGCTTATTGAAGAACAAAGCATGGTGGCTTAAAGGAATCTTCATTTGTTTATTACATGGAAATTATAGGTGAATTAAATAAATAAATTGATGAAGGAAGGAGCTTGGGGATAGACGACACATGGAAAGTTATGAAGCATAAAATATTAACACCCATGAGTAAAAACAAGATTGAAGCATAAAGCATAAATTGAAGAAGCATGCGTGGATGGGAAGATTTTTGAATAAAACAAATTATGCAAATGGTTGATGAATTAAATAAACTGCATTTGGAAGGCCATGATGGATTGAGCATGTGGGAATTAATTAGGCAAGACTTTGAATAAAATAATAGGAAACAAGCATGAGACTTGGATGGCATAGGTATGGATGGCATGGTGGAGCATTAAAACAAGCAAGTTGGATGAGTATGATGTGTGAAACATTAAATAATAAAGCATGTGGATGCATGAGATTAAAAGAATGTGCAAGTGTGTTGTGGAAATTGTTGGACGGCATGATAGGAGGTAGAATGAAGCTAAAATTTTATTTTTTTAATTGAAGCACAAATGTTCAATTTATCCATGTGCAGGAGTGGTGCTTAGTGGAGCCTTGATTAAATTATTTAGAAAGTTGGATGCATGAACAAAGGTGGACGGCAAGGCTAAATTAAAATTGAGGGAATTAAATAACATATGCCAATAGTGGGACGGCCAAGCCCCCATGCTCCAAGATTTTTAATTATTCTTCCAAGGTCCAATGTAGGGACGGCAATTGAAAGAAGTATTGGCTGATAGGATTTAATTCTTTTATCAATGTATTCAGCCAAAGCAATAACCTCCCCTATGCTTATAAATAGCTGGTGAATTTTCAATGTAGATCCAGAATTTTCATGAATGAATTTTTATGAACGTTGTTCATTTGAGTGAGTTTATCTCCTCTCTATCTTTCGTACGAGTTTCGATTCCGACTTATCAAGCTTTGCTTGTGGTGTCAGTCGTTTCTCATCCATTTATTTATACCAACGATTCTTATCTTTTTAGATAACGAGTCTTGGTCCATCATCGAATTCCATCTTTCCACCTTAACGATATAAGAAACGGGGTGACACTGATATATAGTGTTGAATCCTTCTTAAGTTAAGTTCGTATTTCTGTTTCCATCTTCGATTACCATTTTTCACCTTAAGCATTATAGAACCCGGGGTGACACTCTTTAGTGTTGAATCAGTTCTCATTTAAGTTCTTTTATCCATCTCCATTCAATTATCCTTTTGTCTATTTTATTTTTTATTTTATCAAACCGAACCAACTCCTATTTATTTACTTAAAGCTTCCGCAAATTCATCATATTTTCTGATTATTTTTTCGAAGGCTTGATTCCTCCTCGTAGACGATTGGGCAACCCGCATACGTTTCGACTCACCCCGAGCCGGTTCATATCACAATTGGGGCTGAACCACTCGAAATTTTTGTGTTCATTTTTTTATATTCTTTCATTGCTTAAAGGTCAATTCTCCTTCCCTCTTGGCAATTTCAAGTTGTATTATTGAGATAACAACACAAAAATTAATTTTTTAAGCCTTAATTGATTGCTTATATTCAATTAAAGGCTCAATTGGGTGTTGTTTTCGATTAAGGACTCAATTGATTATTTGGCAGTGTTTGCATAGCTTTATGCCATTAATTTTGTTCTAGTCCATCATGGGGTTAACGTCTTGTTGGCTTGTATGCGATGTAGGTCGACTAAGGGCCTTGAGCACATTCTTCTCAGTTGCTCATTCACCAAGGACGTTTGGTGTAACACCCATAGCCCATTTATGTCGCCGAAATAGGGTTACAAAGTATTACCATACATATCAAAACTTTTCATATCAATTGGCATCCAATTATCAAATAAATTTCATAAATACATATATGATTCAGCATGAAATAGAACATAAATTTACGTGCCTTAAATCGAGCCTTCGAAGCCCTAAAATAGGTTAGGAACATTTAGGGACCAGATCGAAACAAATCAAAACATTAAGGGAAAATTGCAAATTTTCACTACAGGGGTTACACGGCCGTGTGCCCAAGCCATGTGATAGAACCTAGACTGTGTGGCTATCCCACATGCCCTTGTGGTTACTCTACATGCCCGTGTGCTCACCCGTGTGTCCACCCGTGTAACTCACTGACTTGGGTCACACGCCCCTGTCTTAGCCTATGTGCTAACCTGTGTGAACTTTGCACCTAACACGCTAGGGGCACACACCCGTGTGTGACATACAACTATGTGTATCTAAAAGTTACCTAAAACATGCTTATTTTCACCCAATTGCATATGTACCTAAACCAATTCATAACACATGATCCTAAGGTTATAAACACACTTAAAAGCAACCAAAACATGTCAACTTCAACCACCTAAGACCCAACCATTGTACCATACATGAAACCACAAAAATAATGCTCATATCCAATCATTTTCATAGGTATCACCTACAAGCCATGACATACATAAAAACCAACCTATTTCACTTTCATCATACCTTATCTTGAACATGACAATTACCATTTCATATTAGGTCATTTAAGCACAACTTTAAATCAACCATGCATACAACCTATAGTTGTTCAAACAAATTATATCAAAGCATAACACTTACACCCAAAAATAAATTATGAACCTCTGCAAACATAGCCAAATTATCCTATTACATGCCATATAAGTCAAGTTAAATTTCAAAATCTACGAAAGAGGTCCTCGGATAGTGTAATGCTTCGAGTTGATCCAATCTCCTGATCCACAAAATGTATCTACAAGAAATAAGACAAACAATAAGAATAAACTTTTGTAAAGCTTAGTAAGTTCGTTGATTGAATGGTAAAGATTACTGAATCAAACATAATAATAATTCAAATAAAAGATTAATGAACAGCGTTCCTATGAACGAGGTTAATAAAACATAGCCTGATGAACAATAAGTGGATACGAGTACACGATTAACCATCCAGCACACTAGATGCTCTTATGAGCTAATCCATCCAGCACACCAAATGCTCATATGAGCTAATCTATCCAGCACACCAAATGCTCATATGAGCTAATCCATCAAGCACACCAAATAAGATTGTAATGTATCTCGTTAGTCCACAACAAATGCAGGACCTAGACATGTTCAATGAATAGAGAATCTACTATAATCATCTCCACTACTCCCATTAACCCCATACCACGCGCAACATAACTTATTGGCATGCCAACTGTACTCTATCATATGTTCATCGGTTCAGAGTATTCTAACACAGAATAATATAAGAATAACTTACTATCTCATTGATGTGTCTTAAACTAACTATGATCACAATAAAGGCAAGCGCACCTATCGTTTGATAGTATAGTTATGGTAAGACCGGTAATATCGTATCCACAAGGACCAAGAGTACTAGTAATTACTATCTTTCTATTATTTAGCCTAAGAATTGGAGTGATTTCTTTTAAACTAAAACTAATTAAGATCACGACAAAGAATGAATTAGGAAAAATACTTGTAGACAAATTATATGATAAAGACAATACCCAAGGAAAAATCCACCTAGACTTCACTTATTACTTTCGATTCATATGATTTATTCATTTGACTTAACCCGTAGAAATCCCTGAATTATGTTAATATCTCTTTCAAGACTAAAAACAACTGACTCTAGGTTGATTAATTGAAATATCTTTCTAATTAAAACCTCTATTGTCGCATTAACTCGATCTATGGATTCCCTTATTAGATTTTATTCTAATCTGACAGATTTTTGTCGCCCTATTTCTAGGGTTGCAATCAACTCCGCTTAATTGTGTTGATCTACTCTTAAACAGGGACTTTTGCTCCACTGAATAAGGAATTCAACTTGAATTAATAACTTGAATTATCAAAACAAGAATAAGAACCCACAATTAAGAATAAGAACAAGTATTTATCTTATAAATCAAATAGTAATAAGATCTGTCTTAGGTTTCATCCCCTCAGGTATCTAAGGGATTTAGTTCATATTGATAAAGGGAAACATCTTAAAATAAGGAAAACAGCAAAACATAAGAAAACCCAAAAACTTCTAAAGATTTTAATGGGAGATCTTCAGTCTTGACGAATACCCTTCTTCCGAGCTGCTCTCGATGGCTATATTCGAGTATCTTCTGCCTTCTCCTCGGCGTCCCCTTTTTAGGTTGCCCCATATGGTGTTTATATAGGCTTTGGAAAGCCTTTCTTGGCCCACAAGTAACCTTTTCCGAATAGGATTAAACCTGGGTTTGGTAGGGATACGCCCGTGCGTGATGGCTTGGGCCATGCTCAATTTTGCTCGTCACACACGGTCATGTGGTCTACCCGTGTGCGGAGGTCTAGGCCGTGTTGATTTCTGAGGTAGGCCCATTTTGTCCCTTTTTGGCCCGTTTCTCGTTCTTTTTGGCTCCCTAAGCTCTCCTGAGTGTAAAAAATGAAATTAAAGGATTAGGAGCATCGGATTCATTAAATCTAATGAAAATTCATCCAAAAATAAGCCAAGCATGGGGTTAAAATATGTGTAAATTATGGTTTATCAAATATCCCCACACTTAAACCTTTGCTTGTCCTCAAGCAAAATCCTCAACTCATAATTAAAATTCAACTTCCTCAATTTATAATCCTCTTCAATAATATTTCATCATAATTCATAGATAATTCATACATTGATAATTTAACTAAAAGAGTCCTAAAGATTCAAACAATCTAAGTCATCAATTTTTATAGCATGAAAACATAGGTGTTTCCCATTATCTAAATAATTACCTTTAATTCAAAATCGACAATAATTGACATCCTTACTAAAGATTCACTCAAATCACTCAAAGTGTTTAAGGTTCAAGTTTAAGCACTCAAAAGTCAAACATGAAGAGTTAATCCCATAGGCTTGCATGAAAATCAAATCTCCACCACTATAAAATGAGATGATACACAAATCAAAAGGTCTTAAAAGGGTTGTAATGGGGCTTAGGTTAAAGGTGTGGATAAAGGCTGAATTAGAGGGTTAGAATCGAGATTGAACTGACCATTTACCTAACTAGAAAAATAACTAATACTGAATGATTACATAATTGAAGTTATCACTAAAAACATGAGCTTCTTCTCAGTGTATGAAATTAACCATTTAAGCTCAAAAAAACATAGAACTAAGTAATGAATATTTTTAAGAATAAGAAAATACATTAATAAGAAAGAACTTAACAACTCAAATAGAGAACATAGTTAGACAACTGCTCAAATCAAATCTCGACAAAAATGAGTTAAATCATTAGGAAAAATTCTCAATGAAATCAAAAAGAGTGGGCCTTGGGTTAATATTAAGGGTAAATCAAGAAATGGTTTATTAAGATTCAAGGGGTTCACTAGGGGTTAATTATGAAGGTAAGCTGTTTATGGAGTAAATGGGTTAAATCCTAGGTGCCTTTATCATATCAGTATATCAAATCAAAAAGTGTGGTCTCAACATGCATAATCGAAACAAGTTTTAGAATAACAAATCAATATTGACACACTCATAATCAATAAAGTGAGCAAGAAAAATATATGCTCTAAAAGGCTCAAAATCTCACAAGAATTATGGTTTTTGATGTCAATCTTGTAGATTTTAAACTTTAAAGTAATATTTATATTTAGGGAAACAACCTAAAAATTTTTAATTTTGAAAATAGACTTATCTTGCTTGATTCTCTAATGTCTTAAAGTTTAAACCATAAATTATCTATGACTTAATCCAAAACATATCAATGAAAATCATAAATCAATAGAAGTTTCATTCTAATAGTAATATGAGAAAATTACTAAAGAACAAGACATAATTCAGGGATTTTCAAATAATACTATAGTTAATCTCCCCACACTTAAGATGTACATTGTCCTCAATGTACAAAGATAGATAATAATCAAATTATAAGATAGGGAGAGAAGTGAAACTTCCTGAATTTTGGATGGAATCAAGGAAAAGAAACGGGAAAGTTGGGCAGATGTGAAGGTGGGGGTGGATACTCCGGTGGTAGTGTGGTCGTTCTTTAATAGCCCCTTAAACCTAAATTAAAGAAATCAAAATATAATAATATAAATTAAAGACAAGAAAGATAAAGGAAAAGGATTTAAAAAATGAAAATAAAACAAAAAGAAAAAATAAATGGACTCAAAGGTCCTTGTCTTGTCGAGTAAATGAAGCGGCCGACATGAACTTATGTAGGGTGGTCGCGCGCGGGGAGACTGTGCTAGGATCCTTTCGCTTTTTCGACATGGGGATGGTGGTCTTGGTCTTGCCTCTAGTATTAGTCATTTGTGTACGATGGCAAGGATGGTGGTTGGTGTGGTGATGGTGTAAAGAAAGAATAAGGGAAAGGGGGAAAGGAAAATGAAGGGAGAAAAATAATGGGGAAAGAAAGGGGTGTGGTGGTTAGGGTTTGGGAGAAGAAGAATTAGGGAGGAAAGTGAGAAGAAGGGGGTTTAAATAGAAATCAGGGCACCTGGTTGCTGCCCACGCCCGTGTGCCCTGGGCGTGTTAGGTCACACAGCCGTATCGTACGGCCGTGTGATGCGTCATTCGTTTCTCCTACGCCTGTGTAGAGGTTTCCACGCTCATGTTGCTTAATCAGTTTCAGCCACGACCTAAAGGCATGGGCGTGTCGCACGCCTGTGTAGATTTCTCAGTTTCAACCACGGTCGGGGAACACGGGCGTGTCGCACGCTCTTGTTACTTTCTCAGTGTCGACCACGGCCGAATCGCACGGCTGTGGCATTTTATCGTAGCCCGTGCTTTGGGGAAAATTTTCGTCCTTGGTTCACATGGTCTCAGCCACGCCTATGTGCCTATTCGTGGTGTCCACACGGCCACGACCATGCCCGTGTGCAAGGCCGTGTGGTAGGGAAACTTGCGCTTTATTTATTTGGTTAGTTTTTAGTTTAGGTGCTAGAAATATGAATATTAATAAGTTAGTGCTTGGGTTACCTCCCGAGAAGCGCTCATTTAAAGTCTTAAGCTAGACTTACCTCTCATTCGTATACTTCATGGTGGTTCGAGGAGTTAACACTCCTCTCTCCTGCTATCAATTTTATGATCGATATATAATTTTAGTCGATTAGTGTTTACCTTAAAAGTGCCAACATTAGGATTAGTTACCTCGACTGTACCGTATGGAAAGACATTGAGTACCATGAAAGGGACTGCTCCGCTTGTATTAAGGTCTGAAGTGGTGATTTGAGGGTCTGTTTTATCCAATAGTACTTGATCCCCGATCTGAAATTGGTTTGTCCCATCTTTAAGTTTGACATGGAGTTGCTTTGGTTCATAATGTTTTCTTGATTTCTCCTTGGCTTGTGTTCTCCACTCGTCTAGTTCATCGATCTGAAGCCTTCACTCCTCATGAGTTATTTCATTGGTGGCACGAGAACTAGGATGTGGCTCAGTTGTGTATTTTCGAGGTTCTTCCCAAAAAGAGGGTTGAACCAAATGGTTATTAATAGAATTTATGTTCTCACCTTTATTACTCGATGTCCTAACCGAGTCACGAGCCTGAAGAGTGATCATTTCGTCACCTACACGAAGTGTGAGTTCACCTGTACCAACATCAATTCTAGTTTTAGCAGTTGCTAAAAAGGGTCTCCCTAAAATTAAAGGAACGTCACTATCCTCATCCATGTCTAAAACAACAAAGTCTACTGGGAATATGAATTTGTCAAATTTCACTAGTACATCCTCAATTATACCCCTAGGAACTCTAATGGTTTTATCAGCTAATTGAATGCTCATCTTAGTTTGTTTGGGTTTCCCAAGACCTAGCTGTTTAAACATTTTATAAGGCATAACATTAATACTTGCCCCTAAATCAGCTAAAGCATTATTAATAGATAAACCACCAATTAGGCAAGGAATTGTAAAACTCCCTGGATCTTTTAACTTTTGAGGTAGTTTATTTTGTAAAATTGTTGAGTACACTACATTTAGCTCCACATGTGATGCATCGTCTAACTTCCATTTGTTTGTCAAATGCTCTTTTAAAATTTTTTTCGAATTGGGCATCTGCGAAAGAGCTTTAATAAACGGTAAGTTAATATGTAATTTTTTTAAAAGTTTAAGAAATTTACCGAATTGTTCATCTGTGTGGTCTTTCTTCATCGCATTGGGATATGGCACACGAGGTTGGTACTCTGTACTTACAAGTTTTGGTTTATTGTGGCTTACCTCAACCTTACCTTTATCTGCCACGTTTTCTTGCCTTGGTTTTGGTGCGTTTAACCCTTCACTTTCGTGAGCAGTTATGGCATGAAGTTGCTCCTTTGGGTTAGTTTCAGTGTTGTTTGGCAAGCTGCCTTGTGGCCGTTCAAATATGAGCTTAGTAAGCTGTCCTATTTGGTTCTCGAGCCCTTGAATAGATGCTTGCTGATTTTTGAGTGCTATTTCGGTGTTCTGGAAACGAGTTTCTGACACCACGATGAATTTTGTTAGCATCTCTTCAAGGTTTGACTTCTTCTCTTGTGGATAGGGTTGCTGTTGAAAGCCTAGAAGGGGTTGTTGTCTCTGCTTTCCTTGACCACCCCATGAGAATTTTAGGTGGTTCCTCCAACCTGGATTATAAGTGTTACTATATGGATTATTCTGAGGTCTAGAATTATTAACCCATATAGTTCATCTGTTCGCTTTCTATGCCAGGGTTGTAGGATGGATATTCTGTATTACTCATTCTTCCTCCATTCGTATTGCACTGCATAACTGGATGTACCTACGAAGAACCACACAAACCATCAATCTTTTTATTTAACATCTCTACCTAGTTTGATAGCATGGTCACTGCGTCGAGGTTGAAAACACCGGTTGCCTTTGTTGGCTTCGTCCTCATAACTTGCCACTAATAGTTATTCAATTCCATCTCCTCTATAAACTCATATGCTGCTTCAGGGGTCTTGTTATTTAGGGTTCCACCAGCAGTTGAATCAATCAACTGCCTAATCGAGGGGTTCACGCCATTGTAAAAGGTTTGAACCTGTAGCCACAAAGGTAACCCATGGTGAGGGCATCTTCTTAGTAGATCCTTGTATCTCTCCCATGCATCGTAGAGTGTTTCTAAATCCATCTGCACAAAAGAAGAGATATCATTCCTGTAACACCCCAAACTCGGCCCAAACACCACGACCGGATCTGGCATGCCACTAGGAAATTTTTGTAAAACATGTCACTTTTTTTTTCGGAAAATATCTTTTCTAACTTAAATGTTTATACCGGAAAACTTAGTAATTAGATATTATATATAAAATATAAATTTAAAACCAAAATTTAGTACATGCCCTAGTCTAATTAAACATAACATTTAAATGTCTAGTAACAGTCAAAGCCCAAAATAAAACCCCAAAATAAATATGAATCCAGTGGCCCATGGCCTTATTACAACGAGATTTAAAACCCATTAAATAAAAATATAAAATAATAAACTAAAGTCTTTTTGCTGAATCCAAATGTTCTTTTGCATGGCCACCTTACGCTCCTTTCCAGCCCGGTCCGATGCACTAGATGCTACCTGAAAAAGTTAAGTAATTGGTTGAGTCGCGAGACTCAGTGTGCAACCCTAATGCACCATTAGATTTGGGCCTTAGCCCCACAGAACAGAATAACAAATTAATATATATATAACAAAAATTATGCAAGCCCAACCCAAATCCTAGGTTTCCATCCGCTACAAGCCACCCGTACTAGCCATTCACACCATAGGGGATTTCTACAATCAACACACACCGCTACACACCATTGATGGCAGTCATGCTGCTCATCGTCAGATCATGGCCGTAGCCACTACAACAGGTACGGAAAAAGCCGCTACAACAGGTCACGGCAGAAGTCGCTACAACAGAACACTTCCCCTTTCAATAAACCCAACCCCATGCAATCATAGAAAACAGCATACTTATCACATATGTCATCTTAACAGGAACATTCACTTAAGAATGACAGAGATCACTAACCTGGTAATTTGCTTTTACCCTCCTTGGGTTTCAAACAATATGCCGAGATTTCGGCATTGTCAGAATATAACATATTAATAAACATATTTTAACAGGTAATCTAAATGGTGTGGAAGTGTTACACACCTGATATCGCGTAGTTTTACACCCTTAGTCAATATCCTTACTATCTGGATCTACAACCCTTAGTCTAAATCCTTGCTCAAAAGCCGGAAGAACACGAAGATTTGGCCTCCCCTACATTCGGCCAAGGGTTAATAAATACCCGAAATTACACGCTAAAATCAATAGATCTCCTTACCTTGAAATCTCGAAAGTAACACGATTCGAGTGTTACTGAACCCTGACTTAGAGATCTAAGCGATTGACTCCCCCTTCAAATCTTAAAATGTCGAAAAAGAAAGAAAAACACAAGATTAATTCCATATGGCCATTCGGCTATGGCCTCCAAAAGCCGGAAAAAGATCAAAAGATAACCCAAATTGGTTCTTACCTCTACTGAAGGTTTCGACTATCCATTGTAAAAGATTCGGCAACTGTAGAAGATTAGAGCTCTAGAAGTTTCGGCTTTTTAAGGAAATCCCGGAAAGATGAACAAGAGAGGACTGATATGTTTTCGGCTTTTGGAAGAACAAAGAATTGAAGAGATGGCCAAGAGATATTCGGCCAATGAATATTAAAGAAAAGAGAAAGTGTTTGCAGGGTTTCGGCAATTTGATGAGACCTCAGAAGTTTTGATTTTTGACAGAAAAGCAAAAGAAGAAGAGATGCTTCGGAAGAGAGAAAACTAGAGACTGTTCTAAATGAAAAATTCGGCACAGAGAAAGAAGAAAAGAGTAGGGTTCAAATGCTGGAATTAATGAGCTATCCCCCCTATTTATAGAAATTTCAGCACTTACCTATCAAAATCCGAAAGTGCCCTTCCTAATAACTAAAAAAAAATTAAGCAAATAAAAAGGGAAAATTCGGTACCCATATATACTAAAATAAATAAATAAATAAATATATAGAATAAACCTACACTCCCTAATCAATTCAAACTTATCACTAATTAAATTCCTTTATTATCTCCAAAATTTATCCTCATCAAAAAGTCCTTTTATTTAGCCAAAAATTCAATTTTAATTTCATTCAAATAGCTTCCCCGAACAGCGACCATCTTTTGGGCATTTTGGTCCACCTCAAATACCTTCCCCACGCCAGCAGCAAAATAACATATTAGTGTGCACAAGGCAACTCGAACCCAAGACCTCCAAACACCACCACACGCCCCCTACCACTGCACCACAACCGTTCTTGTGATACATTCAATTCTCAACTTGCTTTAAAGTATACTTTCCAGCGACCGAATCATCCAAAGAAATCCAAAAATATTAACCAACACCCAGATTCGAACCTTCGACCTTTTACTATGAGGCACGTCCCTTGCCACTGTGCCACTTATTTTATTTGAGTCATATTTCCTCCCCAATTAATTATCAACCTTTATTTCGTGCTCCAGGTTTACTTAAAAAAAACAAACATTTAACGCGCGCCGCGGCTAGAACCATGCTCCCCCTACTACTCCTAATGCCTTTGCCACTGGGCCAGGCGTTTCCTTATGTCATGAAATAGTCCCAACTATTTATAAGGCCTAAACTCTAGCCTTCATACCACTTATACGCATTAAAATTTTTTTTGCCAAGTCCAGGACTTGAACCTCTGACCACCAGCTTATTCCAAACGCCCCAAGCCACCAGACCACCTACTTCTTTGTGATATCTTTTAACCCAACAATATTTTAAAAGCCTTATGACTACCACCAACCTCCCTAGAAAAACAACATTTTTGCTAAAGCCCTAGATCGAGCCTAGGATATTTTCAACACTACCAACCCTTCCTAAACCTCCTAAAAATTAAACTAAACATGCAATAATAATTTTTTTAAAAGAAAATGTCCATTCAAACTTTTCATGATAAAATAATTTATTTCTTTTTGAATAATATTTTTAAGAAAAATTAACTATTTAAATGTATTAGTGACATTATAAAAGTAGAGGGACAAACTATGTAAAAAAAAAAGTAAAGCATATAAATCAAATCTCCAAATTTTAGCATAATCTAGGGGTCAATTAAAAATTGACCATTATCTTATTTTAGTATAAACCACATATTAAATTCTTTTTAGTACATTCAAATTATATATACTCATATTGTATACTAACGAAAATTTAAAGATAGAAATTAATATTATAAAAAATATAAGAACTAAATTATATTAAAATATAAAAATTAAATTGAGAATAATAGAAAAATTAATATTTCTAAATTATAACTTCGTTCATCACACTGATAACATAAATAAAATAATTAATTATATGACAAGGACAAAATTATGGAAAAAATTTGATAAATTGATGCATAAATTGACTACATAGAGTTTAATATTATGCTACATTAAATTTTATTATAATTCAGTTAATATATTTAAAAGGGAGGAAAAATTAGTATACAATAATTACACATTAATCTAAATCCAAACAATAATTACAAGTTTTGTTTTTAACGAAAAAATCCATTCTCTCGACACACGAACCCACTTATTCTAGGCCCAAATTCAGGGTGTTACAATTCCTCAACTTAGCCGTTTTAGCCGGCGGAAAATATTTAAGTAAAAAATTTTCGGTCATTTGTTCCCATGTGGTGATTGATCCTCGTGGTAACGAGTTCAACCACTGTTTAGCTTTGTTCCTTAACGAAAACGGAAACAACCGAAGGTGAATGACATCATTAGAAACGCCATTAATCTTGAAAGTGTGGCAAAACTCCAGAAAATTTGCCAAGTGATTGTTTGGATCCTCATCCTACAAACCATCAAACTGAACAAATTGCTGAATCATCTGAATAGTGTTAGGTTTCAGTTCAATACTTGGTTCAATTTCTGTTAAATTAGGTTTAGCATAATCATACATAGTACGAGGAGTAGGATTTTGATTCACCGGGTTTGCGGCAACCATAGGAGGTAGCGGATTATTATCAGCCATCTCTTCAGTAGTATTGATTTCGTCTTCTTGCTTTTCTTCTATGTATTGTAGGCTTCACCTTATTTCTCTTCAGTTTCTGCAGGCTGTACTTTCAATCTCACTGTCAAAAAGTAATGGTCTTGATGGGTTTCTTCTAGTCATAAACTAAAATTACCTGCCAGAAGTAAAGAAAAAGTTAGTAAACTAAAAATAAATAAAAATAAGAATGGTTAAAGTAATGAAAATTTAGTGTTCCTAATATCTTAGTCCCCGGCAACGGCGCCAAAAACTTGATGTGTCCTAAACTAACTATGATCACAATAAAGGCAAGCGCACCTATCGTTTGATAGTATAGTTATGGTAATACCGGTAATATCGTATCCACAAGGACCAAGAGTACTAATAATTACTATTTTTCTATTATTTAGCCTAAGAATTGGAGTGATTTCTTTTAAACTAAAACTAATTAAGATCATGACAAAGAATGAATTAGGAAAAATACTTGTAGACAAATTATATGATAAAGACAATACCCAAGGAAAAATCCACCTAGACTTCACTTATTACTTTTGATTCATATGATTTATTCACTTGACTTAATCCGTTGAAATCCCTGATGTAACACCCTGAATTAGGGGTTATTTGTAATTAAATAAATTCCATGTGGGCTTCAGGAAATAAATTTATGATTTATTTGGCATGATTTTAGGACCTAAAATAACTCGAGCTAAGCCTGACCCAGTATTAAAAATTTATTTTTATTTAGTGTTTAAAGGAGGGAAGCTAGGTGAGTTAGGGGTTAAGAAAATTTTTAGTAGGAACCTGACACAAGGATCTAGTTGGCTAAGTGGTTTCATGCGTGTTGGAGGTGAAAAAGGGGGGGGAGGGGCGCAGGTCACAAGTTCGAGTGGCAGGAGGAGCGTTCTGCGTTTTGTTTTTTTAGGAAGTGATGGGCTTAAGTGGGAAGGCCTTAAAATTAATTTGTGAAGGTTCATGGCATGAAAGTTCAGGTAGTAGGAGTGGCTTGGGGCGCCACTTGAGAGTTTAGAAGAGGCAGGTCTCGGGTTCGAGGGACGCAGGGAGCATTTTTATTTTGGGCTTTTGCGTTAGAAGAAAAAGGGGCCCAGAAATAGGTCTTATAAATAAAGGAAAGGGTTAATTGACATGAAAGTCAATTGGGAGAGTTCGTCTGGGCGCTTAAGGGGGAGGCTGCTGCTTGAGGTCACTGGTTCGAGCCAGCCTAGCAGTAGTTTGCATTTTTATTTTATTTTGGGGTGATGGGTTTAAGTAGGGAGGCTTTAAAAATAAATGTTGAGGTGTTATGACATGAAAGTCTAATGGGAGAAGTGGCTAAGGACGTTGGAAGAGAGGGATGGGGCGTGAGGTCAGTGGTTCGATTCAAAGAAGCAACACTTTGGTTTTTCCCTTTTTGCTGCTGGCGTGACAAGGTGAGTTGGCCTGCACATGGTTCTTTGTTTAGCATTCGGCTGGAAGAGTTTGTTAGGCACATGGTTTCTTTTATTTATTATTTATTTGATAAGATAAAAAGGGATAATATTAGCATTATTATTAGATTATTATAGGATTATTATTTAATTATTAGAGGTATTCAAATTATTTTGAATTAAGTCAAATATGTGGTCAAGAGCAAATTAAGGAATTGGTGGAATTTTAAACTCTTGGTTGGGGTAGAGTGGACGGCAAGGATATTAGGAGAGTGCCGAATTTCTTCAATTGGTTTCCTTCTCTTTTTCTTTTGCTATTAGCCGAAATTCCCAATCTCTTCCATATTTGATTTTTCTTTTATTTTCCCTTAGCCGAAACTCCTATTCCACTTTTTCTTCAACCTCTCTTTTTCCACTCAAACCGAATCTTAAGCAACCATAGTCGATTTTTTTCCTCTTTTCTTTTTGACTGCATTAGCCGAATCTACCCCCTTGGTGTGCCGATTTTCCTTCTCCTATTTGGTGTAGTTTGGCCGAATATTAGACAAGGGGGCTTTACTTTAATCAATTGGAAAGAGCTCCGGGATTTGTGAAGTATTCAGTCTCCATTCGTTAGCAATCAAACGTGGGTCAAGATCTAGCATCGTAGATCGGCTTTTCGAGATCTAGGAATTACGATAGTAACAGGTGTGTAAGACCTCTATACACACTTTATTAATTTACATGTTATTATTATTTGCCTTAGATCTTTTGGTTGTGAATAGCTTGTGGCATAATCATGGATTTCGGGTAAGTCCCCTAACTTGTAATTTTTATATGTTTGCATGCCATCACATGATGTTTAATACTATGACATGATATATGAAATTTGATGTGTAAGCATGTGATGGTGGGATTGATGAGAGGAGGGGGATGAATTATGGACTGTCGTCAGTGGTTTTGACCACAAGATGGGTTGGCCCCATCAGATTATTTGTGACCTATGGTCATCAGTGGTTTTGACCACAACGATTGATTATTTGCGACTAAGTCCCAGTGGTTTGGTACCACCAGTGGTTTTGACCACATTTGATAAATTGTGACCCATGGTCATCAGTGGTTTTGACCACACGATGGGTTGGCCCCATCATTTGAATTGTGACTTTAAGTCATCAGTGGTTTTGACCACACGGGGTAGAAAAGGAGTATGGATGGCTAGTTGGGTTGCATGAGCATGTTTATTAATGAATTGTGTATGAGATGTATTTTCCGGGTGGGGGATTTACACACTGAGTCTTGGTGACTCACCCCTTCCCTTAACATTTTGCAGATGAGTAGATCGCGGAGATGGAGTCGGATGGGCTCAAGGTGGCCATGCAGTGGAAATTTTAATTAGATGGACTTGGATTTTAGTTTATTTAATTTTAACGCTGGTTTTATTTTTGTTAAGTTGTAATAAGGCCTCCTAGAATTATTTTATTATTGTTACATGCTTTGAACATTTGTTTAAACTATTTAATTATGTTAAAAATGAATTCACATGTTTTTCCCAATCAAACGTAAAATGTTTTAAAAATGCCATCGGGCACATTTGCAATCTATAAACAACCCGACTTAATAAATATTTCTAAACAACACCAAGAATGGTTTTTAACAAGAGACTTGAAAACACAAGGTTTTCGACAAAACTTAAAACGGTTTTGAAAAGATTTCAAAATGTTTTCTCGGTAGCAACCCAAATTCGGTCGTAATGTTTGGGCCGGGTTTGGGATGTTACACCTGAATTATGTTAATATCTCTTTCAAGAAAAAAAACAACTGACTCTAGGTTGATTAATCGAAGTCTCTTTCTAATTAAAACCCCTATTGTCGCATTAACTAAATCTATGGATTCCCTTATTAGATTTTACTCTAATCCGACAGATTTTCGTCGCCCTATTTCTAGTGTTACAATCAACTCTGCTTAATTGTGTTGATCTGCTCTTAAACAGGGACTTTTGCTCCACTGAATAAGCATATTCAACTTGAATTAATAACCTGAATTATCAAAACAAGAATAAGAACCCACAGTTAAGAATAAGAACAAGTATTTATCTTATAAATCATATAGTAATAAGATCTGTCTTAGGTTTCATCCCCTCAAGTATCTAAGGGATTTAGTTCATACTGATAAAGGGAAACATCTTAAAATGAGGAAAACAACAAAACAAAAGAAAACCCAAAAACTTCTAGAGAACTTGATGGGAGATCTTTAGTCTTGATGAAGATCCTTCTTCCGAGTTGCTCCCGATGGCTATATTCGAGTATCTTCTGCCTCCTCCTCGGCTTCCCCTTTTTAGGTTGCCCTATAGGGTGTTTATATAGGCTCTGGAACGCCTTTCTTGGCCTACAAGTAACCTTTTTCCGAATGGGATTAAACTTGGGTTCGACAGGGGCAAGTCCGTGTGACACGCCTGTGCGTGATGGCTTGGGCCGTGCTCAATTTTGCTCGTCACACACGGCCGTGTGGTCTGTCCGTGTACGGAGGTCCAGGTCGTGTTGATTTCCAATGTAGGCCCATTTTGTCCCTTTTTAGCCCGTTTCTCGTTCTTTTCGGCTCTCTAAGCTCTCCTGAGTGTAAAACATGAGTACAAGAGGTCATGGACGTCCACTGCGTGGCCGTGGTAGGGGTAGGATGGCCTTGTCAGAGCCAGCAGGGTCTGGCCATGGGTCTGGAAATGTGATGCCAGATCTGCCGGCGGCGGAAGCTGAGTTCCAGGATCAGACTGGTGCTAACGATGCGGTATCTCAGGCGGTACTGCGAGTTTTGGAAAGAGTTGTCGGGGCAGGCGCGGGCGCAGGAGCCCGAAAATCCGTGGCTGAGCGACTCCGGGCTAACGGAGCAGAAGTGTTTAGGGGAGTTTCTGGAGTGGCTTCCAACACGGCTGAGTACTGGTTAGAGGCGACCGAACGTATAATGGATGATTTGGACTTCTCGGCTGAGGAGAAGTTAAAGGGGATAGTGTCTCTTCTCCGGGATGAGTTTTACCAGTGGTGGCTCACGGTCAGGGATGGTGCAGTGGCCGATGATATCACCTGGGATTATTTTAAGGTCGCCTATCAGAGGAAGTATGTGGGGGCTGGTTATACTGATACGCAACGTAGGGCGTTCTTAAATTTGGTTCAAGGAAATAAGTCGGTACCCGAGCACGAGGCTGAATTTTTGAGGTTGAGTAGGTATGCTCGGGGTATGGTGGCTACAGAACATGAGCGCTGTGTTAGGTTCGAGGACAGCCTAAGAGATGAGCTGCGGGTGTTGATTGCACCTCAGCGAGAAAGGGAATTCGCCGTTCTCGTGGAAAAGGCCAAAATAGCTGAGGAGGTGAAGCGAACCGAGAAACGGAATCAGGATAGAGGCAGGGATAAAAGGAGTTTTGGGCCATTAGGGTCTGGTGGAAGTGCTCAGGAAAGGGCTAGATTTGATGGACCGGGTCGAGCCGCAAAGCCTGCTGCCGCTCAGTGGCCACCTCAGTGTGCTAGATGTGGGAAGTCTCATTCGGGAGAGTGTTGGGCTGGTAATAGAGGGTGCTTTAGGTGTGGGTCAATGGAGCACCGGGTAAGGGATTGTCCGCGGAAGTTAGCTAGGACTCAAGCTGAGGGTCAAGGATGTGGTCAATTCAGGAGGGATGGTCAGCAACCACAGAGGGGTCGAGGTGCAGCTAGGGGTGGCAATGGTAACGGGCAAGCCCGAGGAGCACCTGGCCGAGGTGCTGAAGGTACTGATGCTAGACAGCCTGGGTTGGTCTATGCAGCCAAACGTCGAGAGGAGGGCGACGCATCGGATGTTATAACCGGTACGTTTTTAATTTCTGGGTTGTCTTATACTGCTTTGATTGATGTTGGTTCGACACACTCATATGTTGCTAGTAGTATAGTGGAAACTTTAAACTTAGTTAGTGAGACTACTGCTAGGAAGATGACGGTAGTTAGCCCTCTAGGACACTCTGTGGTGGTAGACAAACTGTATAGGGAAGTACCCCTAGAACTTCAAGGGGTTGTGTTTCAAGAGGATTTGATGGAACTACCCTTCGAGGAGTTCGATTTAATCTTAGGAATGGATTGGTTGGTAAAGTACCAGGCAGAGCTAGACTGTGCAGCTAAGCGCATGGTGCTAAAATCGGTTGAGGGTGAAGAAGTGGTGATGATAGGGGAGAGAAGGAATTACTTATCTAATGTGGTGTCCGCACTGAAGGCGGAAAAGATGGTAAGGAAAGGATGTGAAGCATTTGTAGTTTATGTTTGTACTTTGGAAGGTAAGGAACCGGCTATAGGAAGTGTTCGGACGGTGAAAGAGTTTGTTGATGTTTTTCCGGAAGAGCTTCCGGGTTTGCCTCCGGATCGCGAGGTGGAGTTCGGTATAGATCTCCTACCAGGAACAGCGCCAGTATCCATTGCTCCATATAGGATGGCGCCAAAGGAATTGGTGGAGTTGAAAGCACAGATTCAGGAGTTGCTGGATCAGGGTTTTATCCGGCCAAGTGTTTCACCGTGGGGAGCGCCTGTGCTCTTTGTTAAGAAAAAGGATGGGTCAATACGAATGTGCATAGATTACCGTCAGTTGAATAAATTGACGATTAAGAACAAGTATCTGTTGCCTAGGATAGATGACTTGTTCGACCAGCTTAAGGGAGCATCGGTCTTCTCCAAGATAGATTTAAGGTTGGGGTATCACCAACTTAAGGTAAAAGAGGCGGATATCCATAAGATGGCGTTTCGTACTCGATATGGGCACTATGAATTCTTGGTTATGCCGTTCGGGTTGACAAACGCACCGGCAGCATTTATGGATATGATGAATCAGGTGTTTCAGCCGTATGTGGATCGGTTCGTCGTAGTATTTATTGATGATATTCTGGTGTACTCGAAATCGGAGGAGGAGCACGACGCACATTTGCGGGTGGTGTTGCAGATTTTAAAGGAAAAGCGTTTATACGCCAAGTTTAGTAAGTGTGAGTTCTGGTTGAAGGAAGTTACCTTTTTGGGTCATGTGGTGTCAGCCGAGGGGATTAGAGTGGACCCTGGGAAGATTGAGGCTGTATTGGACTGGAAACCACCAAAGTCTGTGGCGGAGATTCGAAGTTTTTTGGGCTTAGTAGGATATTACCGAAGGTTTGTGGAAGAGTTCTCTTTGATTGTAGCGCCATTAACCAAGTTGTTAAGAAAAAGAGTTCTGTTTGTGTGGTCAGACAAGCAACAAGAAAGTTTTGAGAAATTAAAGAGGATTTCGACGGAAGCTCCGGTGTTGATTCAACCTGAAGCAGGAAAGGAGTTTACGGTTTATTGTGATGCGTCGTATACAGGTTTATGATGTATGCTGATGCAAGAGGGGAAAGTAGTAGCGTATGCTTCTCGACAGTTGAGACCTCACGAGGTGAACTACCCAACGCATGATCTGGAATTGGCTGCAGTGGTTTTCGCTCTAAAAATTTGGAGACATTATTTGTATGGGGAGAAGTCTGTTGTGTATATGGATCACAAGAGTTTGAAGTACCTTCCTACGCAGAAGGGGTTAAATTTAAGGCAGAGGAGGTGGATGGAGTTGTTGAAGGACTATGACTGCTCGATTGAGTACCACCCGGGAAAGGCTAATGTGGTAGCGGATGCCTTGAACCGTAAGGTGGTGGCAGATTTAGGAGCCATGTGTACCCACCTTAGTCTGTATGATGACGGAAGCCTGTTAGCGGAGTTGCAGGTGAAGCCGACGTGGGTAGAGCAGGTTAAGGAGAAACAATTAGTGGATGAAGTTTTGAGCGCATGATGTTTGCAATTGTAGAATGATGGATTGGAGGGGTATAGCTTGAGCAGCGATGGAGTGTTGTGTTTCCAAGGAAAGGTGTGTATGCCTAAGAATGTGGAGTTAAGGCAGAAAATTTTGCAGGAGGCACATAGCAGTCCCTATGCTATGCATCCGGGAGGTAGTAAGATGTATCGGGATTTGTGGGAGCAGTTTTGGTGGCCGGGCCTTAAGCGTGAGGTAACAGAATTTGTGGGTAAATGTCTGACATGCCAGTAAGTCAAGGCTGAACATCAGTTGCCGTCAGGTTTGTTACAACCGATTAAGATTCCGCAGTGGAAGTGGGAAAGGATTACAATGGATTTTGTGAGTGGACTACCCCTTACGCCTGCCAAAAAGGATTCGGTTTGGGTGATTGTGGACCGTCTGACGAAGTCTGCTCATTTCATTCCTGTACGAGTGGATTATTCTCTTCAGAAGTTAGCGAGGCTGTATATAGCAGAAATTGTAAGGTTGCACGGGGTGACAGTGTCGATTATTTTGGACAGAGACCCTAGATTTACGTGAAGGTTCTGGAAAGCTTTGCATCAGGCATTGGGTACAAGGTTGGATTTCAGTACAGCGTTTCATCCCCAGTCTGATGGACAGTGGGAGAGGGTGATTTAAGTTTTGGAAGATATGCTAAGGGGATGTGTCTTGGATTTCAAAGGCAGTTGGGAAGAATTCTTACCGTTGGCGGAATTCGTGTACAACAATAGCTACTAGGCAAGTATTCAGATGGCACCATACAGAGTGTTATATGGTCGGAAGTGTCGTACCCCTACATATTGGACGGAGTTGGGGGAGCGGCAGTTGTTGGGTCTGGAGTTGGTTGCTGAAACAGAAGATAAGGTGAAGGTGATTCGAGCTCGTTTAAAAGAGGCTTCGGACAGGAAAAAGTCTTATGCCGATCTGAAACGGAAAGATATAGAGTTTGCAGAAGGTGACAGGGTTTTCTTGAAGGTATCGCCGTGGAAGAAGGTTCTGAGATTTGGTAGGAAAGGCAAGTTGAGCCCTAGATTTATCGGACCTTATCGGGTGTCGAAGCGAGTAAGACCAGTAGCTTACCAGCTCGAGTTGCCACCAGAGTTGAGTCAAATCCATGATGTGTTTCATGTTTCCATGCTTAGACGCTATCGCTCAGATCCGTCTCATGTTGTGCCGATAAAGGAAATTGAAGTGAGCCCAGATTTGTCTTTTGAGGAGGAACCAGCGCAGATCCTAGATCTGAATGTTAAGGTTTTGCGTAGGAAATCAGTTCCTTTGGTAAAGGTGTTATGGCGGAATCATGGATCGGAAGAAGCGACATGGGAACCGGAGGATATCATGCGACAGCAATACCCTCAACTCTTTTGACTAGGTAAATTTCGAGGTCGAAATTTATTTTAAGGGGGGTAGAACTGTAATATCCTGATTTTGTGGGTCTATGCATTTGGTTTGTTGCATGGCTAAGTTAGTAGGTTAAGGCTTTGAAGTGTGTATTGGGCTCAGGTTTGGGCATAAAACCTGGGTTAAATTGCTTATAAATAGTGTTAGTTTATAATTTAAGTTAAGTAGTTATGTTTAGTAGCAAGTTGGGCTTGTGGCCCAAAGTTTGGAGGTGCTTTAAGTGGGCATGTAGGTGGCGTTACAAGGGGGAGGAGTTTGGACCATGTGTGGCCGCTTGAGGCCCAAGTGTTTGGGGCAAAAATTCGGCACTTCAAGGGGGAAGGGGTGGACGGCATATTGGCTACAATTTAGGAGTTTATTTTCTTTTATTTTAAGTGATAAAATGCTGATAATTAAGAGGGAAGAGTTGGTTTTAATGTGAACTCTTCTAAAGGTAAGATAATGATTGGGTTATCAGGTGAGATAAAGGCTATCAGGAGGGAGAGAGTTGGCCGAAACTCCAACTCTGAGTGTGTTTGTGTGTGTGCCGAAATTTAGTGCTAAGGTGATAGTATTTCGGCATTTTGGGTGGATTTCTACTTCTTGAAACTTTGTTATTCTCTCAATCTCTCTTCTGCAGAAAATCAACAAAGCTTTTCTCCTCTTTTCTCTTTTTCCTCCCATAGCTGAAACCCCTTTAGGCTTCTCTCTTTTCTTTTTCCTCTATGAAAACCGAAACTCCCTAGTTGTTTCTCCTCTCCTCGAAAACTCTCTAAAAGCCGAATACTCCTTGTGCATATCATCTTCTTCCCATAGCCGAATCTACAAGGGTGGATTTTCCTGAAGGTGCACCATAAGCCGAGTACTCCTCTTTAAGTTTGGTAAGTTTTCAAGGTTTTTCCCTGCGGTTTCTCTCTTTCTTTTTCATTAAGTTACTAACCCAAACCATTTGTTCTAAGGCCTGTCGATTTCTCCTCTCTGTTCCTAGAAGCCGAATCTGTCTTACAGTGATCAGTAGTGCCGATTTGTGGGAAAGCCGAAGGTAGGTTGGTGGTAGGTTCGGCCTAATGGCCACTTTCTTGTTCTTATGTCTTTGGCCGAATGTCATATGGTACTTGGTAGGGTGCGTTCAACGGTCTGATTTAATATTTTGGGCTTGGCCGAATGTAGGTAGGAAGGTGACGCTTTCTTAAGGGCTTTTCGGGATTCGACAAACTAGGTAAGGGTTTCGTTTAAACACTATGATTATTGATTAGATCTCATCGGTTTGATTGGTTTAGTGACCAAGGATTATTATGGACTCGAATAGCAGTCAAGCAGTAGGAGGGGTTGGATCTGTAAACCCAACGCCAAAATACAAGACGCGATCTGTGTCAGGAGTGCGCGATTGGCCATCCGGGTGTGGGCCGACATCGGAGTTAGATCGTAGGCCTATAGTGGTAGTCTCGAGTGACAGTAGCGTACAAGCGGTGAAAGCGTTAGTATGAGAACCAGGTGTGTAACTCTTACACACTTTCATTACTCGATATGTTAAATGTTATGTGTTGTTAAAAGCCGGAATGACGGCTGTGGATACTAGATTACCCTTGTGGGTAAAAGCGAGGATGCCGAGTAAGTTGTTGTGATTTCTCGCGCTGATTGTGATCTATGAATGCATGATATCCTATATACATAATTTTGTATGTTAAGCATGATCATACTGATATTGTTAGCATAACTCTGTGTTAGGGGTGATGAGAGGAGGGGGAAGTATGATCTATCAGACTGTCACCAGTGATTTGGTATCACAACAGTGGGTTGGCCCCACATATTATAAAAATTGTGACTAAGTCTCAGTGGTTTGGGACCACCAGTGGTTTGGTACCACATATGTTTATTTCTGTAACTTCGGTTACCAGTGGTTTGGTACCACCAGTGGCTTGGTGCCACAAGGGGTAGATTTGGGAGACACGGATGGATATCTAGGTTGATGGGTTGCATGACATGCATATTCGTATAGAAATTTGTGTAAGAGCATAATTTCTCTTGGGATGGGGATTTATACACTGAGTCTAGGTGACTCACCCCTTCCGTTACATTTTGCAGATCAGACTTAGATCGTGGATATGGAGCCGGAGTGGACTCGAGGTGGCCATGCTCAGCATTCATTTATTACAAAGTTTTCTATTTGGACTTAGTTATTTCATTCAATTTGGGATTTCAGCGTTGTAATAAGGCCGCCTAACTTTTATTTTTGGGATGTTTTATTTGGTTATTTCTATAAATTTCGATAAGCATACCTGGTAAATATGAATTGGTTGTTTTTTTAAAACCTCAATAAGTATGTGTTTTCTGAAATGTTCACTGATAAGTAATAAATATGGAGTAACAATTAGGCAACTAAGTTTTTCTAAAACAAGTTTTAACATGTTTTGAACATCACAAGATTCAAATTCGTTTTCTCTAAAATTATTCAAAAGTTTTCTCCTTAAACAAAATTGACAAATCGACTTTTAAACATTTTCTTCCCCGTAGCACGCCAGACTCGGTTGTAGTGGTTGGACCGGGTTTGGGGTGTTACACCTACCTGGTGCGTAGTGACTGTTCACCCTAGCCACGAGGATTTGTTGACGGGCCTAACTCTATAATTAAAACCCGAAAGGGACCAGCCACCTTATTTTTAAAAAAAAAATTACCCATGATTTGCAAACAAACCCCGATTTACAAAGTCAACAGAATTTTTCCTTAGAAAAAAAAAACACACACACACATAAAACACATGACAACAACCAAAAACACCTGAACATTACTATTTTCTTTGAAATCAAATTCTCCAAGTTACCCCGGTTTAAAAAAAAAATAAATAAAAAAATATACCTTCTTAGTTTTGTAAAATTTTCTTTTGAAAATACCCTTGATTTGTAAAATTACCAAAGTACCCCTGGATTACAAAATTACCAAAATACCCCTAGATTACAAAATTACCAAAATACCCTTATTTCACAAAATCAACAAGGAACTCTATTTTGAAAATTACGGAAATACCCCTGTAGGATAAAATTACGAAAATACCCCTGGGTAGTGGAATAACGAAAATACCCCTATGTGTTGAATGTGGGTGCATGGATGTTGGCTGTATGTTGATGGTTGAATGTATGTAGTTCTTAGAACTAGGAAAGGTGAACTTGAGACTGAATTGCGAATTCGAAAGAACTACTCTTAAAACTACTAATCATAAGACTGTTCATGGATAATCAGTGGAAGAAAACCAATAATTCATAAAATTTTTAATCAGATAAACGGAAACTGATAGCATGAGTACAAGGGGACGAGGACGCTCTAGATGTGAATACCGGTGCGTACTCTACCATAGAATACTAAGTGTTTATTTTGGGTTTAGAATTGGAGTGCGCAGCGAAAGCATGGTAGTGAGACTTAGGTAGTATGATTACTATTTAGTTGGAAATTTCGAGGACGAAATTTCTTTAAGGAGGGTAGAATTATAACATCCTAAATTTGGGCCTAGAATAAGTGGGTTCGTGTGTCGAGAGAATGGATTTTGTCATTAAAAAAAAACTTGTAATTATTGTTTGGATTTAGATTAATGTGTAATTATTGTATACTAATTTTTCCTCCCTTTTAAATATATTAACTGAATTATAATAAAATTTAATGTGGCATAATATTAAACTCTACGTAGTCAATTTATGCATCAATTTATCAAATATTTTCCATAATTTTGTCCTTGTCATATAATTAATTATTTTATTTATGTTATCAGTGTGATGAACGAAGTTATAATTTAGAAATATTAATTTTTCTATTATTCTCGATTTAATTTTTATATTTTAATATAATTTAGTTCTTATATTTTTTATAATATTAATTTCTATCGTTAAATTTTCGTTAATATACAATATGAGTATATATAATTTGAATATACTAAAAAAAAATTAATATGTGGTTTATACTAAAATAAGATAATGGTCAATTTTTAATTGACCCCTAGATTATGCTAAAATTTTGGGGATTTGATTTATATGCTTTACTTTTTTTTACATAGTTTGTCCTACTTTTATAATGTCACTAATACATTTAAATAGTTAATTTTTCTTAAAGATATTATTCAAATAGAAATAAATTATTTTATCATGAAAAGTTTGAATGGACATTTTCTTTTAAAAAAATTTATTATTGCATGTTTAGTTTAATTTTTAGGAGGTTTAGGAAATCGGGAATAATAGAAAAATTAATATTTCTAAATTATAACTTCGTTCATCACACTGATAACATAAATAAAATAATTAATTATATGACAAGGACAAAATTATGGAAAATATTTGATAAATTGAGTCATAAATTGACTACATAGAGTTTAATATTATGCCACATTAAATTTTATTATAATTCAGTTAATATATTTAAAAGGGAGGAAAAATTAGTATACAATAATTATACATTAATCTAAATCCAAACAATAATTACAAGTTTTTTTTAACGACAAAATCCATTCTCTCGACACACGAACCCACTTATTCTAGGCCCAAATTCAGGGTGTTACAGTACGAACTTAGAGGACTAAACTGTAGCAATGACAAAGTACAAGGGCTATTTGGTAATTTTCTCTTTTCCTCGTTTTTCCACTCGTTTAGGATCTAAAACAATAATTCCATTCAATTCACTAATTCTAACAGCAAAATTATTTGATTTTATGCAATTATGTCCTCTTGTCATTTTTACAAAATTGCCCCCAACAGTTTACTTTTATTCAATTTAGTCCCTAAGCTCAAAACTTGCAATTTAACCAAATTTAACAAAATCTCATTTCATCCGAATTATTCATTATTTCTCTAAAGCTCATTCATGTTGTTATTTCACATTATGTCCTCTTAATTTTATCACTTTAAACATTTTAGTCCGTAAACATTAAAATTACAAAAAAATTACTTTACAAAATAGTCCTATTTAAAAACCAAGTTCAATAATCTACCATAAAACTTCAAGAATATCCAAAACTCATCAATGACATAATCCAAAACATTTTATAGTTTTACAAATTAATCCTCGAGTTAGCTAGATTAAGCTTATACAAGTTCAAAAACATAAAAATTACTAAAAATGGGCGAGGTTTACCTCCTAAATCAAAGAACCCTAGTTGGCCAAAAGTTTCTTCTCCCTTCTCCCATGGCTATACGATTTTTGCAAGAAGAAAATCTAAAGATGATAGTTTATTTAGCTTTTATTTTATTTACATTATGTTTAATTATCCAATTACCATTCTACCCTTCTAATTTCCATTCAATTTTAACAATTTCAAGCCCATTACCGTCAACAATCATCACTTATGGTATATTTACCATTCAATAAGGGTTTAATTGCACAATTAATCCATTAATTATATTAAATTCCAACTAAATAAACTCAATTTCAATTTAACCCTAAACTAATTAAGACTAAATGAGCAAATAGCCCATGTCGAAACCATTTTAAATGTTGATTTAAAAAACGGGGATCGACTTTAAAACGAAAATGGAGTCACCACCAATCCCTTTTTACTTAGGTGTGACTGGATCACCTTATAAAACGTTTTATTTCAAAACATTGATTTTGGTCCACGAAATACAAGAAAACAGGTTCGGGAGTCGGTTACGTACGAGGAAGGGTTAGCACCCTCGTAACACCCAAAATTTGGTACCAAATTGATAACCTCATGTCCTTATGTCGAAGGTTTGAAAAGATTTAAAAAAAAAACATGATTACTTTAAAACTTGAATAATTTAAGTTAAAATTTGAGATTTCTTTGTTCCGAAGGAATATAAACATCACATCCAGCACGTTAGGCCACGATGTTTTAAAACTTTTGTAATCAAAATCATCTCATGATTTACAAAACTTGTTAAAAGGATATTTAGTTATTTGGATGAACGAAAAATCGAAACCGAGAACGTTAGGGCACAATTTCTCGAACGTCTAAACTCGAAACATTGCCTTGTTTTCTAAAATTCTTATCTTGACATAACATAATGTCATGTCTAGTGAGTTAGGGTACAAAGTTTTGAATTCCCAAGAATAAGTTTTTGATTTGAAATGTGTAAATTTCGATTTTAAAAGAGAAGAAATATCTAATACCTTAAGTTTTACGAGAAAAATCAAAACCCAGTAAGTTAGGGCATAATTCTTCTCGAAGTCCCCAAATATCATATATCACTTAAAAAATGCATCAAAAAAATATTTTTATAAAACAATGGTTTGAATATACAACCTATATATTTAATAGCAATTTTACATAATTACAAATTATACTAACAATGAATAATAAAAGAATAATATAACATAAATATATAATGAACTATGCTAAATAATAATAAATGATTTAAAGAATATAAACAAATAAACATGTAATTTATAATTAATAGCAATAATTGAAATTTTCACGAAATAACCAAAATCAAATAAAAAGGGGAATAATATGTTTAAAAATATATAAAAAAGTAATAATTTTTAAAATAATATAAATATATGTATAAAGTAACAAATATATAAAAAACTTGTAATAAATATATAATTCAATAATTTAATGTATGCATAAATAATTACATATAATAAAATAATTAGTAAGCAGTATAAAGTATTTCTATATAAAAACATTTTTATATAATATACTAAACATAAAATTACATACATATATAATAATATAAATAAAATATGTTTAGATAATATAGATAAAAAATTTTAAAAAAGGATTTTAGAAATAATATATAATATAACATAATACTATATAATATAGAAAATAAAAAATAATGTAATAAATAATATACTACTAATATATAACAAAAATAATATTAAACCATATAAAATAAATAATAATAATTAATATATATATATATATATATATATATATATATATATATATATAAGGTTAGTACATATAAATATATATATAGATATCTTATACTATTAATAAATTAATATATAAGTAATAAAAAAATATAAATATTATTTATGACAAAATAATTTTAATACAATATTAAAATAATTTGAAATGGACTAAAATAAAAAAAGATTTTAAAAAGATAGGGATTAAATAGCAATTAAAATAGCTATAAAAGGACTAATTTAACGCGCGTTGTATTATAGGGACTCATTAGGCGATTATGCCTTCTTCCCGAAACGACGGCGTTCTGATTTTGGTCCTCAAGGCAGCCCGAGGGATTAAATTGGAACGAAAACAAAATTTAGGGCTAAATTGTAAATACAAAAAAATGCCATTGGACATAATTGTAAATTTAAAAAATGCGGAAGGACCTATTCCGTAAATAGACCATTGACTTAAAAAAACACACGGATCCTCTAGTCTATCGGGTCAGATTCGGGTCAAAGGCTTTATACGGCGTCGTATTGATGCTTATTGGTTTAAGCATAAATGACGACGTTTTATCATTGCTATATAAGTTAAGAAAATAAAAAAAAAAATCATTTTTATCATTTCGAAAGAAAAAAACAAACTGAGTTTTTTTTTTGAAAGCACTCTGTCCTTTGGCCTTCGGCCAGGACTCCGACGAGGGGGCCGTCACACTCGCCTCTGTAAGTGCCACGGAGCACGGTGATCGAAGGCCTGCAACTCCATTTTTTTGAACGCTGATAAGAAGGTAAAAACCCTTTTTTCCTTTATTTTATCACCTGTGTATTTACTATTAGCGGAAATAAAAAAAATAATTAGAATGATGCGAATGAAGAAAAAGAAATCACCTCTGTTTGGGTGTTTTTATTTCAGTGTATATATATATATATATTTGCCTATATTCTCTGTATTGGCTTTTTTGCGTGTGTTTTTGTCTGTCTCTTCTCGTCTCTCGATTTTACATATTAGGGGTTTTTATAACCCGAAAATAGAATAGGACAGAAAAGAAATGCCATGTTTGCTGTGTTCTGCTGGTGTTCTTTCCTTTTTCATGCAGGTCAACTGCGAGGATACTGGCGGCGAGGCGCGTTGATGGCGGTGTGGCTCGCGAGCGGAGGCATGATCGAAGGCCAGACGAGGATTGCGGCATGACGATCGGGCTCTCGCTGGGGTGCTTGCGGCGCGATATTTCTCTAAGGTTTTAGAAACCCTTAATTTTCTGATTGGGTATTGGGCCAAGGGTGTAAATGGGCTGCGGGTCTAATTTGGGTCTAAGTAGGATTTGGGTTAATTGATCACGGGTTTTAGGTGTTGGGTAGTGGTTTAGTATTTGGGCCTCTGGTTTTAACTTTGTAAGTTGGACTGTTAAAAGATATTTATTTTTATATTTTATTTATGTTCTGGTTAGTTTCATGGGCCCGGGCAAAATTGGGTACTTATAGCTACCCCTCTTTGCTCATTGTCGTGTAACGAGAATAGAGCAAAGACTATAAAAGGACCAATTTTGCCCGATCTCGCCCGAACTTCGACTTCTTGATCCTCGTCTTCTTCAAATGGCTTCCAATCTAAACCGCATCTTCAGGGGTACTAGAAATTCATCTTGATTTCAGTAAGTTTGATAGCTTCAATCTGTTTCACTGCAACTTCATGAAGGCAGTATCCACTATCTTTTGATCTGCTCCACTGCAAACTCAGGGAGACAAGATCTGATGTTTTCGATTTGCTCCTTACAACTTCAAGAATGCCAGATCTGCTATTTTAATCTGCTCCCTGCAACTTCAGGGATTGCCAGACTAATGTATTTGATCTGCTTCCTGTAACCTCAGGAATGCCAAATCTGTTATTTTAATCTGTTCCCTGCAACTTCAGGGATCACCAAACTAATGTCTTCGATCTGCTTCCTGCAACCTCAGGAATGCCAAATCAGCTATCTTAATCTGCTCCCTGCAACTTCAAGGATTGCCAAACTAATGTCTTCGATCTGCTTCCTGCAACTTCAGGAATGCCAGATCTGCTATCTTCAATCTGCTCCCTGCAATTTCAGGGATTGCCAGACTGATGTCTTCGATCTACTTCCTGCAACCTCAGGAATGCCAAATCTGCTATCTTAATCTGCTCCCTGCAACTTCAGGGATCGCCGGACTAATGTCTTCAATCAGGAATGCCAAATCTGCTATCTTAATCTGCTCCCTGCAACTTCAGGGATCTCCAGACTAATGTCTTCGATCTGCTTCCTGCAACTTCAGGAATGCGAAATCTGCTATCTTAATCTGCTCCCTGAAACTTCAGGGATCGCCAGACTAATTTCTTCGATCTGCTTCCTGCAACTTCAGGAATGCCTAATCTACTATCTTAATCTGCCCCCTGCAACTTCAGGGATCGCCAGACTAATTTCTTCGATCTACTTCCTGCAACTTCAGGAATGCCAAATCTGCTATCTTAATCTACTCCCTGCAACTTCAGGGATCGCCAGACTAATGTCTTCGATCTGCTTCCTGCAACTTTAGGAATGCCAAGTCTGCTATCTTAATGGCTTTAGGAATGCCAAATCTGATTTCTTGAATCTGTTCCCTGCAACTTCAGGGATTGCCAGACTGATGTCTTCTACTTTGCTACATTATCCTTTAGAGGATATAACCTGTAGAATGGGTATATGCTTATGTCCAATAATTAGGATGCTTTGATCAAAATGCATCAAATGCCCCTAATTAGACATGCTATGATATATGAATGCGAAAATGTTATGAAGATGATTCCTATTTCAAGTGTCATCACTCATTTATCCGTCAAGGTTTCATCCTCATTCAAATAATTTGTCCCATGGTAATTCTCAGTCCTCTTCACTTGAACCTTGGGACATGAAGTTGGTGTCTCCCACTGCAACTTCAGGGGAATAACATTTGGTTTCTTCCATATTTCTGTTACCACTCAGAGGTACAAAACTTGTATCACTTTCAATCAATTTGATTTGTTACACAATTCCCTGGGTGTAATAACCATATATATGAATGCAGGGTATCCTGACAATGATCCCCTTTACACTTGGATTGACCTTGTTCGTCATTTGTCGATATGATATCACCAATGAAATTGTCTTATCCAATAAGAATCCGACGAGATAATCATTTTTTGATGTTTCCAACCTTTAGGCTTGGTGAGTTCTGAACAATAGTCATGTTTCAGATTCATCATATTATTTAGAAGCTTCTAGAGTAATATGCAAAACTCTTTTTATTAGTCCATAAATCGTTACTTCAATATAAAACGCTAAAAAGGTCACAAAAATGGACGAGAAAGAAATTAGTCAGAAGCATAGCTCAGAAAAATAATTTAATCAAGGATAACCTAGTCAATAAAAGAAAATTGATTCAGGTGTATCTCAAAAAGAATAAAGCAATCAAAGATAACGAATTCAAAAATGGGTAAGATAAAAGCTAGGTGCCCCAGATATCGTAGCCTGAGCTTCCTTGTTCAAACTTATTGAGGACCATTTTAAGCTCAATATGTGTTTAGGGGATCCAGAGTACTTTGTCAATGCCCCAAGATATAACATACTTCCTCATTGTTAGTTTAGATGTAGCAAGACTACTGTATGCCCCACTTTTTTTTGGTCAAAATTTGAGCCGCCCTTTTCGGGTTTTCAACTCAAATCCCCTTTGGTCTCAAATCGCCCTTTGCGGGTTTTTGCCTTGGCCTCTCCCTTTTTTTTTGATTTTGAGGCGCCCTTTACGGGTTTTCACCTTGGTCTTTCCTTTTTCAGGTAAAATATCTCTTGACTAAACCTGAATTCACCGGATTGGGCAAGTCTTCACCATCTGTCTCGATCAATATCAATGCTCCTCTAGAACAGGCCCTACATAAGTCCTTCCCAGTTTGGCATATGCTTTTCTCTAAAATTGTTTTGTAGAAGAAAAATCTTTCTCAACATCAGGTTTCTTTGTAGAATTCCTTAAGATGAACTTCTTTAGCGTAAGCTTGCATCATCTGACCTTGACAAATAACTTTTAACCTTTTCTTCAATTAGGTTCAATTGATGAAAACACTTCCAATCTATAAACCAATGTGTAAGATGTTGCCCCGGAAAAGGTCTTGGCCAACGTTCAATAATCATAGAGTGTAAATGATAGCTTCTTATACCAATCTTTACAAGTCCTGGTCATCTTTCATCATCTTCTTCTTTTTTTTTCTTATTTTTGGCAACTTTTGCTGCACTGTGATATACTGCCTGATCTTTGGACAAACTGTAAACTTTGACTTTGTACAGTTATGCATTCTTTCCTGGCATCTGATCCTTTTTTTTAAATTAATGACTTCGACCTTGTAACATTAGCATATGAAGCTACTTCCACCCTCTTAGTGAAGTAGAAAATGACCATGACGGTAAATCGATGAAACTTAAAGCGTTTGACTAGATTGGGCCCATAATATCCATGCCCCACATATAGAAAAGTCTGTGAAGAAAATAGAAGAGTCACATAAATCTTGTCTTCTTCAATTCAGTATTTGCGGTATGACTTATGCAATCCCCTTCCATGGTAGACCAATAGTGCCCCATCCTCTTATTTAGCCTGCGTCTTATTAGTCCAGGCATGTCGTGATATGATCGTGCAAAAACATCTTTGAATTCTCAAAGATAACTCAATAAAGTCTCGCCTTATTTCTGTGATGAGCTAGGCTACAATCTTCACTCCTTTCCTAGGCTCGCAATATCCAATGACCCTTTGTAGAGTAAGGTCTATTTTTCATCTTGTTTCACCATTCTTAACAAATTAGAAGATAGGTTACAATCTCTGTTATCTTCAAAGTCTTTAGATCCCCTAGACCCATATCTCATTCAAAAAGGGAGTCAGTAACAACGTTCCTCATGTCGTTGATATCTGGGTACCTAGGTACGAAGGTAAGAAATCCAAAGAATAAATGATTCTAAGGATGATTATTGGTATGGTCATGAAAGAATATTCTAAAAAAAAACAAAAGAATGTACAGTATGAAATGTAAAGAATAAAAGAATATGTATTCAAAAAGATGTATTTTATTGAAATAAAATTTCAGACACAAGCCTATTTCACAAAAGGGTTCTTATTGCCTCTAGGCTTAAGGCAACAAGCATGTTTTGAATATTACTCTAGATCAGCTCTAAAAATACAGGGATCTCTTCCATAGTCCCATTATTCAAAACGCTCCCAAGTACACAAGAGCTTGGAAACTTCGTTCCCCGATTCCTTCTCCGCTTTTGATTTCTTCAAGGAGTCGCAACTTTCTTGTCTCCTCCTTCAATTATTACATTTACTGCATCGTCAAAGTGATCAGGTTTTGATGAATCGTCGACTTTCACAATTCTCATTTTGATGAGCCTCTCAACTACCTTTTTGAAGGCAGTGTAGTTTTCCATGGAGTGACCCTTTATTCCCGCGTGGTACTTGCATTGGGCATTGTCGTTATATCATTTGTGGAACATAGGTTGCAACGGTTTTAAATAAAATGGAGACACCACGTGTGCCTCAAACAAACTTTGATATAGCTCCTTATACGTCATTGAGATCGGCGTAAATTGGAGCCTTTCAGAGTTTTGCCTGGTGCCTGATTCTTGCCTTGTCGACCCTTGTTGCCCAGCAGTGATTACCTTTGGCTGATTAACAGTAATTGCTTTTGAGTACCCTTTATTGTATGTACTCGTATTATTCACCTCGTCATCCTTTTTCCTAGGAGTAAACCTTCTAGTGGTTTCCCCTGCTTCAATCTTGCCACCCCTTTTGGCATTTTCAATCATCTCTCCTGCCATCACTATATCCGCAAAGCTCTTAGTAGTACTTCCTACCATATGAGTGATGAATGGAGCCTTCAAGGTATTGATGAAGAGCATTGTAATCTCCTTTTCTAGGAGTGGTGGCTGAACTTGCATGGCGACCTCTCTCCATCTTTGCGCATACAGCCTGAAGCTTTCATTTGGTTTCTTCTCCATGTTTTGCAAAGTGATTCTGTCAGGCGTCATGTCCGTGACATTGTTGTATTGTGTTGTAACACCCCAAGCCTGGCCCATACGTTTCTACCAGATCTGGAATGCCACGAGTTGTACATTGAAAACTTTTGCTTTGTTGGTTTTGGAAATCGTAAGTTAATTAGACAATATTTGATTAAATAAGTGACATAAAAAACCTTGTATTATTATTATTATTAGAATTAAAGCTTTGACATAATTTCATAAGTTGCAAATACTAAAAACTACTTAGGTGAATATAAACTATGGGGCCTTATTACATAAATATTCCTAAAATTAAAAACTTGAAGAAAAACCAAAAAAATAATCTATAGAATTAAAACAAAACTTGATGGCCCCTCGAGTCCGTCTCGGCTCCCCTGTCCATGATCTACTGCTCATCTGAAAGAGTAGGAAAAATGAAAGGGTGAGTCACCAAGACTCAGTGTATAAATCCCAAACACAACGACCTGAGGCCCACAAACACATTATGAGCCCTGGCCCATACATAAAGGCAACAATCATAATTACATGATAAATAATAAATGATGAATAGCCCAACCCATCCTAGAATTCCATCCTCTACACACCAACCCGTACCAACCATCACACATTGGGGATTTCTACAATCAACCCTCCATCCGCTACACACCATAACGACAGCCGTACTGCCTATTCCTATTATTCAGGAATCATTAAACGTGGCATAGCCACCGATCACTATGTGACCTAACATTTGAATTTATGGTTTAACCACCGATCACCAAGTGACCTATCATGCACTTCCCCTTCATTATCATAATCCCACCCAATGCCAACTTTAACAAAACAGGCTTTCCCATATATATATCGATACACATAGAGATTTCTATGATTACGTACCTGGCATCCTTTGCCTGACCCTTTTAGGGTTTTATTCGACTGTCTACACAGCCTCTTTTCGGCTTTTTAGCCCATAACACATATACATTACAGTTAACTAGTGTGTTAGAGATCTACACACCTGATTACCGACAAGATGATACTTCCTATGTCAATGCTATCTGTAGCCGACACAACTGCTATCTGCCTAAGGTGTTGTTCAGAAGCCAGCCCACAACCCGGTGGCCAATCTCGAACAGCAGACACCGCGCGTTTCTTGAACTTAGGGATTGGGTTTACAGACCCAATCCTCTCCTTTGCCTTAAAATCCCGAAATTAGAGACTAGCGATCTTCGACTTTTAGATCTAAACGATCAGGTTTCCTTCAAATCCCGGAATGCCGCCCAAAATGCAAAAGAGAGAAAGTATTAACCTCAATCGATAGCCATAACAAACCAAGTGGCCATTCGGACTTGTCTCCTAAAACCCAAAGAAAACATGAGAAACTAACAGAAGTCGACACTTACCTCAACACAGGAAATTCGACTAGCACTTGAGAGGAGATTCAGCAATGCCAAAGAAGAAGATTTAAATGCCAGAGGAAATAGAACCAACTCGCAAATGAGATCTAAGGGTTTTCAGTTTTGAAGAGGGATCAGATGAAAAGATGAACAGAGGGAACTATGGAGATTTCGGCTTTATGGAGAAATCGGCACAAGAGGAAAAGAATGGAAAAGAGAGTGAAGTGAGAGGTTTCAGCTTTTGAAGAAATCATAAGAAAAGAAATTGCAGAGAATGACTGAGAGTTTCGACACAGAGAATGAAGAAAAGAATAGGGTTCAAATGCCGGAATTGAAGAGATACCCCCTATTTATAGAGAATTTCTGCACTTACCTATCAAAAAACTGAAAGTGCCTTTCCTGATAACTAAAAATTAAGCAAATAATAGGGGAAAATTCGGCACCCCCTATGGCAAATAGAATCCGATTTCTCCCCCCTTCCAGGAGATGAAATTTCGGCCAACTCTGCACTCGACAGATAGCTCCTATATTTTCTCCTCTATCTTAATCTATTCACACCTTTAGAAGAGGTCTAGATAACACCACCTCTCCCTACTATTATCAGAATAATATCCATATTATCCATGTCATTTAATCCACCTATTTTCTAGCCTTATTGCCGTCCCCTCCTCCTTGCTCCTTTAAGTTCCGAAAATGGCCCAAATACATGGGCTCCATGCGGCCAAAACTTGGGCCTCTTCAACTGTTAATGGCACCATCTTATAACTTCTTTGCAGCGCCACTTGCTACTGGGCCACAAGCCCACTTGGTAATTTAAACCCCAGATACTATCTTTTAAACCCTATAGTGCCCCAACAGAAAATTTAACCAAGGCCTTGACCACATCCTGAGCCCAATTTGGACTCCTAACACTTAAATTAACACATTAAACATATACACACAGTAAACACATAGGCCCATTAATTCAGGATGTTACATGTGTAACATCCTAAAATTTAGAATTTTATGTGTTGCATTATTCTTGCGTTAAGCTAGTTAAAAATATTAATTGAGTATGTTTAGGGGTTCTATGAAGGCTCGGGGTTGAATTGGGCCCTAGTAAAAATTTGGTGTTTAAGCCTATTAAGGAGAAATAGTAAGTGGGATCAATGCTTATGGAAATAAGTGAGTAATTGGCTAGCATAAATGAGCATATGGTGAAGAGGATGTGGCGTCACATGAAGGGCTTTAGGGGAAGAGGTTCGAATCCCCCTTGGTGCAAAATTTTAACTATTTTTTTTGTGTTCCATGGTGGTATTTAAGGCAAGGAAGACTTTTTAATTATGGTATGGTGGCTAAGAAATATGGTAAGGAGGAGGATAAGGGATAATGAAGGAAAGAATCAAAAGAAAAGGCAAGGGAAGGGAACATGTTGGCATTTTTCATGGGTGATGTTTTGGAAAGTGTTTATGGTCAACACTTATCCTTTTGGCAAAACAATACACGGTTTGGGAGGGGTCTTGAATTAGCCAAATTTTCATTAGTCTTTTTGGAAGAATTTTGGTGCTTGTTAGGCCAAATTCTTTTAGCATTCTTTTGTGTCCTTTTCTCCAAACTTCTTCTCTCATTGCCAATTATTTTCTTCTTTTCTTTCTTGTCTTGCTGAAATCACCTAGCCTTGTGACCAATTATTTCACTCATTCTCTTTTGGAAAACCGAATCTAGTTAAGCACTCCTTTCCCATCTTTCTTTTCTTTTTTCACAAAATTCTCCAACCCTTCTTTCTTCTTTTCTAATCCATACTCTCATAGCCGAATTCTCCAAACTTCAAGCCATTAGTGAGTATTATTTTCTTCTTTTCTTTCTTATCTTGCTGAAATCACCTAGCCTTGTGACCAATTATTTCACTCATTCTCTTTTGGAAAACCGAATCTAGTTAAGCACTCCTTTCCCATCTTTCTTTTCTTTTTCACAAAATTCTCCAACCCTTCTTTCTTCTTTCTAATCCATACTCTCATAGCCAAATTCTCCAAACTTCAAGCCATTAGTGAGTATTATTTTCTTCTTTTCTTTTTTGTCTTGCTGAAATCACCTAGCCTTGTGACCAATTATTTCACTCATTCTCTTTTGGAAAACCGAATCTAGTTAAGCACTCCTTTCCCATCTTTCTTTTCTTTTTTCACAAAATTCTCCAACCCTTCTTTCTTCTTTTCTAATCCATACTCTCATAGCCGAATTCTCCAAACTTCAAGCCATTAGTGAGTATTATTTTCTTCTTTTCTTTCTTATCTTGCTGAAATCACCTAGCCTTGTGACCAATTATTTCACTCATTCTCTTTTGGAAAACCGATCTAGTTAAGCACTCCTTTCCCATCTTTCTTTTCTTTTTTCACAAAATTCTCCAACCCTTCTTTCTTCTTTTCTAATCCATACTCTCATAGCCGAATTCTCCAAACTTCAAGCCATTAGTGAGTATTATTTTCTTCTTTTCTTTCTTATCTTGCTGAAATCACCTAGCCTTGTGACCAATTATTTCACTCATTCTCTTTTGGAAAACCGAATCTAGTTAAGCACTCCTTTCCCATCTTTCTTTTCTTTTTTCACAAAATTCTCCAACCCTTCTTTCTTCTTTTCTAATCCATACTCTCATAGCCGAATTCTCCAAACTTCAAGCCATTAGTGAGTATTATTTTCTTCTTTTCTTTCTTGTCTTGTCGAAATCACCTAGCCTTGTGACCAATTATTTTACTCATTCTCTTTTGGAAAACCGAATCTAGTTAAGCACTCCTTTCCCATCTTTCTTTTCTTTTCTCACAAAATTCTCCAACCCTTCTTTCTTCTTTTCTAATCTATACTCTCATAGCCGAATTCTCTTGTTCATTTTTCCTCCATAGCTGAACCATTCAACCCATAATCCCTCCTTCACAATTTCTTTCTCATTCGTGTTGACACTCACTCCTTTGATCAATCGGTAAGTGGTTCTATTCTATCATTTTATTTTTCTTTTTCCTAGCCGAATGTGTGTTTATCAACATTCAGATATTCACTTTGTTCCAACTGAAATATCTTCCTTTCATAATTCTTTACCATGTGATCACCTTCTAATGTAGAGTTATAGTGGAAGGCCGAATCTTTGACTTATCCGTAGCCATTGTACAATCGTTGGGAATCGGTTTTATAATCATTAAGGTAAGGGATTCATCATGGTTCTTTTTGGATCTTGTTTTCGTTGATTGATTATTTTGCTAAGCGGGATAGTGGTTGTGTCTAATCGTTTATTTTTAGGGACTAAATCGCTCAATCTATCTACTTGTTGATTCTGCGGAAATAGTGGTAAGCCGAGCCCTTTTTCCTTAGACAATCGATATATATATATCGTAATATCGTTTTGACTAAGATTTTATCCGATGGAGGCTAGGGGTACCGACTTGAAAGAGAAAGCGAGTGGAGAACACAAATGGAGTGGATTTGCAATTCCCACTCCTAAATTCAAACGAAGGGTGGTATCGGCGGTCCAGGATTTTCCACCGGGTTGTGGACCATCATCCGGGGAGAATCGACAAATCGTGGTCATAGGTGCCGACGATCAAGACGGTTTAATTCTTACCGTAATCAGGTGTGTAATCTCACACCGTAAATCCGTAGAATTATGTTTCGGTAACATGTCGAATAGTAGATTGTTATCATTATACGGCTAAAATCGTAAAATTGGCATAAAACAAGGAATATGCTTAAAGTATACTATTTTGAAAGATTTGACAAAATCGGCATTAAGATTTTTTAAAATTACGAAAATGCCCTTATGGGCTGAATTACGAAAATGACCTTATAGGCCGAATTACGAAAATGCCCTTATGGGCCGAATTACGAAAATGCCCTTATGGGCCGAATTACGAAAATGCCCCTACGGGCTGAATTACGGAAATGCCCTAATGGGTCGTTATGTTAGAATGCCCTAATGGGCCGATTATTGTTGCTTAAATGGGTCTAATCACTGTAATAAATTTCTTGATAAAGGGTTGTTATTTATATGCGAACATCTTATTATGTATGTTGCATTTTCATATATTGCATGGGTTGGGAAAATGTTGAAGAGAAGTGTAGCCTGGTGGCATTGCCACAATAAACTGTTTATTATAATGTTTACACATGATATCGGTGGTTTGACCACAATAAAATATTATAAATGACAATTTGCCTGCGTTTTGGTGTGATGGCGGGGTGGGTTGACTTGATCCCCACAGGTGTGATGGTTGGTACGGGGGTGTGTTGGATGGATGGGTTGGGTTGCATACATTGCTTATATATATATTCTGTTATGTAAATGGGCTTAGGCCCAAGATGATGCTAAATGGGTTCAGGCACAGTGAACTACGGTAAGAGGATTATGCACTGAGTTCTAGTAACTCACCCCGTTTCCTTAACCCTTGTAGGTAATGCTCAGTGATGTGGACTTGGGCCATGGATGACTTGGTGGAGGCCATACTTCAGAAATGGTTTTTATTGAACTTTAGATTTCTATTTCGTTGTAACATCCTGATTTAATGGGCCTGTGCATTTGGTGTGTTGATGTTAAAATGAGAGTTAGGGGTTTAGATTGTGCTCAGGAATGGGCTGAGACCTTGGTTAAAATATTCTGTTTAGTCACCATAGGGTTTAAAGGTAAATATTTGTGTTTAAAATGTCAAATTGGGCTTGTGGCCCAAAGTTGGTGGCACTACAAGGAAGGGAGAGGGTGGCGTCACTAGTGGATGGAGAGGGCCCAAGTTTTGGTTGCTTGAAGCCCAAGTTATTGGGGCATTTTCGGCATTTAAAGAGGAGCAAGGGGGGATGGCAACAAGGCTAGAAAATAGGGATTTTTAATGTTTAAAATATGTGGATATTATGCTGATAAAGAAGGGAGGAGTTGGAGCTAATTAAGTCTCTTTTGGATGAGTTAGTAGATTAGGATAAGGGGAAAAAGATAGGAGCTATCATGTGGATTGGAGTGTTGGCCGAAAATCAAACACAGGAGAGGGGGAGAAAATCGGTTTAGTATAGGAAAAAGGGTGTGCCGAAATTTTATTAGTTTTTCTGAAAGCTTTTCTTCAGTTTTCTCTACTGTCGAAATTCTCTCCATTCTTTTTCTTCCTAGCCGAAATCTCCAAGTCTCTTGCTTGTTTTCTTTTCTTCTTCTCTTTTTCTGTCAGAAACCGAAACTCTTCACTCAGTTTTTCTAAAAGCCGAAAACGCATCAGCCTTCTCTTTTTCTTCTTTTCCGGGATTTTCTTTAAAGCCAAAATCCCTAGATTTCATCTCCTGTGATTGCCGAATTCCTTCTGTGGTGTCTGCTTGGGCCAAATCTTGAAGAAAACTAAAGGTAAGTGTCGATTCGTGAGATTTCAATCTTTTTCTGGCTTTTAGAGATCTTAGCCGAATGGCTATATGGTTAACTAATCGGGTGTTTTCTCTCATTTGCAGCATTCCAGGATTTGAAGGGGATTCAATCGCTTAGATTTCTAAGCCAGAGTTTAGTAGCACTTGGATCGTATTACTTTCGGGATTTCAAGGTAAGGAGATCTGTTAATTTAAACGTATAATTCAGGTAAAACACTAACCCTTGGCCGAATATAGGAGAGGCCTTATCTTCACGTTCTTCCGGCTTTTGAGCAAAGTTGTAAAGAAAGGGTTGTAGATCTGATTAGTGGGGGTATCGACATAGAGAGTAGTACTACGTGTAATCAGGTGTGTAACATTCTCACACCATTTGGATTGCCTGTTAGAATATGTTTATAAATCTGTTATATTCTGTTAAATGCCGAAATACCGACATGGCTATTGAAAACCCGAGGAGGGTAAAGGCGAATCACCAGGTTAGTGATCTCTATCATTCTAAAGTGAATGGTTCTGTTGATTTGATATGATAAACATGTATGCCGGTTTCTGTGCTTGCACGGGGTTGGGTGATTGATGAAAGGGGAAGTGTTCTGTTGTAGTGGCTTTTTGCCATGATCTGTTGTAGTGGCTATTGCCATGATCTGACAATGAGCAGCTAACTGCAGCATGACTGCCATCGATGGTGTGTAGCGGTGTGGGTTGATTGTAGAAATCCCCAATGGTGTGATTGGCAGGTAAGGGTGGTGTGTAACGGATGGAAACCTAGGATTGGGTTGGGCTTGCATAATACCTGATATATTATATTCTGTTATCTGTTCTGTGGGGCTAAGGCCCAATCTGATGGTGCACGAGGGTTGCACACTGAGTCTTGTGACTCACCCTATTATTTAGTAATTTTCAGGAGACACTTAGAGCATCGGACCGGGCTGGAGAGGAGCGTAAGGTGGCCATGCATGAGATTATATTGGAAACTGTAAAAGACATTATTTTGTTTATTTAATATTTTGGTTTAGTTTGGGTTATATTTTATTGTAATAAGGCCACGGGCTATTTACTTTATATTTTCGATTTTTGGGCTTTACTCTCAGACACTTGAATTATACAATAAAAGTTGACACTAAGGCATGTACTAAATTTCAGTTTTTAATTCATAAAGGCATCACCTAGAATTTATATCTTATATAAATTTTCAAATTATTAAGTTTTCCGGTATAAATGTTTAAACTCGACAAATGTTTTCCAAAGATGCGACATGTTTTACTAAATCTCCTTAGTGACATGCCAGATCCGGTCGTGGTGTTTGCCTCGGGTTTGGGGTGTTACAAATTGGTATCAGAGCCCGGTTCAAAACTTGGCTTTGAGGTTTGGGGCTTAAAACATTTTCTAAAAATGGGTTTTGGAAACATGCATGTTTATGAATAAAATACAGGTTGGTTTCTCGGCATGGCACCTGCGTCTCTGGCCTAAGTCCGCCAGGTAAGTATTTTGAACTCACTGTGTGTCATATATGTATGTGGGCTTGATGGGCTTTATGGGACGTAGACTATTTAGATTAGAACTCGATGGACTCTAGGCTTAGCTTAAACAACTTCTTATATTCATAAAACTTAAGTCAACTAAACAAACCCGTGAATAAGTCACTGGGTTGGGGTGTGGCAACAGGCATGCGTATGTCTAGGATTAGATCCGGAAGAGCCTGGTGCTTAAGCAGTCCTAGTGACTCACCTCCTCTTCGCTGGAATCCTACCTGATGCGTAGTGACTGTTCACCTTAACCGTGAGGACTTGTTAACGGGCCAAAAGTTCTAACTAAAACCCGAAAGGGACCAGTTGCCCTAGTTTTGAAAAAAAATTACCAAAACACCCTTGATTTGGAAAATTATCAAAATTTGTGAAATTACCGAAATACCCCTGGTTTACAAAAAATTACCAAAATACCCCGGGTTGCAAAATTTCCAAAATACCCTACTTCACGAAATTACCAAAATACCCTTATTTTAGAAAATTACCAAGATACCCATGATTTGCAAATATACCCCCAGATTTACGGAAATACCCCGATTTACAAAGTCAGCAGTATTTTTTTTAAAAAAAACAACAACAACTAAAAACAACAAACACCTGAACGCCACTAATATTCTTTTGAAATCGAATTCTCCAGAATACCCCTGTTTTAAAAAAAAAATTACCCCTGTTTTAAAAAAATATATATATATATACCTCTATTTCGAAAATCCCAAGATACTCTATTTTGAAAATACCCTGTAGGATAAAATTTCGAAAAACCTCTGGGTAGTGAAATGACGAAAATACCCTATGTGTTGAGTGTGACTTCATGGATGTGATATGTATGGTGTGGATGAATGTGGTTTCTAGAATTAGGAGGTAAACTTGAGACTGGAACTGTAGACAGGTTTGAATTCGAAAGAACCACTCTTAAAACTACTTTTCATAAGATTGTTCGTGGATAATCAGTGGAAAGAGTTAATAATTCATAAAATTTCTAATTAGATAAACGCCGATCAGAAGAATGAGTACAAGGGGTCGAGGACATCCGCCGCGTGGTCGTGGTAGGGATAGGATGACCGTGTCAGAGCCGGTAGGGTCTGGCCATGGGTCAGGAAACGAGATGCTGGATTCGCCAGCTGTAGAGGGAAAATTTCGGGACCAGGCACCCGGAGACGATGCGGTATCTCAGGCGATGTTGCGGGTCCTTGAGAGAGTTGCTGGGGCAGGCACGGTTCAGGAGCTCGGAAATCTGTGTCTGAACGACTCCGAGCCAACCGAGCGGAGATGTTTAGGGGTGTTTCTGACGTAGCCCCTAATACAGCTGAGTATTGGTTAGGGGCAAGTGAGCGTATAATGGAGGACCTTGACTTCACTGTAGAGGAGAAGTTGAAGGGGGTCGTGTCTCTTCTTCGAGACGAGGCTTATCAGTGGTGGCTCACGATAAAGAAGGGTACTGCCGCAGACCGAATCGACCGGTATCTCTTTAAGGAGTCATTCCAGGGAAAGTACGTTGGGGCCAGCTATGTGGATGCGCAGAGAAAGGCATTCCTGAACTTGGTACAGGGAAGTAAGTTTGTATCTGAATACGAGGCGGAGTTTCTGCGGTTGATCCGTTACGCTCGAGGGATTGTGGCGACTGACTATGAGCGTTGCGTACGGTTCGAGAATGGACTAAGGGATGAGCTGAGGGTATTAGTAGCACCGCAGCGGGAAAGGGACTTTGCGGTTTTGGTTGAAAAGGCTAAGATATCTAAGGAGGTTAAGCGGACTGAGAAACATAATAAGGATAAGGATAGGAATAGGAATAAGAGGAATTTTGGGCCGTCAGGGTCATCTGGAAATTTTCAGAAAAGGCCTAGGTCTGATGGGCCAGCTCGTGCTCCGACGGGTCAGAATCGATCATGCCCTTCGTGTGGGAAGGTACATTATGGGGAGTGCAGAAGGAAAACCGGTGGATGCTTTAGGTGTGGATCCATGGAGCATATGATTAAGGACTGTCCACAGGTGAATCAGGCACAGCCTGCGGGACGAGGTTCTGATCAGGCTAGGAGAGGTGGTTAGCCAGTACCGAGGGGTCGTGGCCCAGATAGAGGAGGAAATGGGGCTGGTCGGGGTCATGGAGCACCTGGTAGGGGTGCAGGAAATGTAGACGTGAGACAACCAGGTTTAGTTTATGCAGCTCGTCGACGGGAGGATGGTGACGCACCGGACGTCATAACCGGTACGTTTCTTATTGCTGATAACCCTTTTCTTGCCTTGATTGATATTGGGTCAACCCACTCCTATGTTACATGTTCGGTATCTGAGACCCTAAGTATAGACTCTGAAACAAGTACTAGGAAGATGACTGTGGTTAGTCTTTTAGGACAGTCTAGGGTAGTGGACAAACTACATAAGGATGTACCTTTAGAGACTCAAGGAATAGTGTTCCCGGCAGACTTAATGGATTTACCGTTTGGAGAGTTTGATCTTATCCTATGAATGGATTGGTTGACTAAACACCATGCTAAGTTGGATTGTGAGACTAAGCGCATGGTGTTGAGTACCCCGGAAGGCGGGGAGGTGGTTGTGTGAGGAGAAGGAAGGAATTATTTGTCCAACGTGGTATCTGCAGTGAAAGCTGTTAAGATGATTCGGAAGGGATGCAATGTATTTCTAGCTTTTGTTAGTGCTTTGGATGCTAAGGAGGTGATATCGATGGGGTAAGAACAGTGAAGGATTTCATAGATGTCTTTCCTGAGGAGTTGCCAGGGTTACCTCCGGATCGCGAAGTGGAGTTTCGAATAGAGCTACTTCCGAGTACGGCTCCGGTGTCCATTGCTCCTTATCGAATGGCGCTGAAGGAGCTGGTGGAGCTCAAAGCTCAGATTCAGGAACTGTTGGATCGAGGTTTTATTTGATCGAGTGTGTCTCCGTGGGGAGCACCAGTCCTATTCGTGAAGAAGAAGGACGGATCCATGCGTATGTGTGTGGACTACCATCAACTGAATAAGTTAACGATTAAGAACAAGTACCCGCTGCCGAGAATCGACGATCTGTTCGATCAACTTAAAGGAGCTTCGGTCTTTTCTAAGATTGACTTACGGTCGGGATATCATCAGTTAAGCGTAAAGGAAGGAGACATTCATAAGACGGCGTTTCAAACTCGCTATGGTCATTATGAATTTCTGGTGATGCCGTTCAGGTTGACGAATGCGCCAGCCAGGTATTTCAACCGTATCTTGATCAGTTCATCGTGGTGTTCATCGACGATATCCTGGTTTACTCCAAGTCCGAGGAAGAGCATGATGCACATCTAAGTGTGGTGTTCCAAATTCTGAGGGAGAAGCAGTTGTACGCAAAGTTCAGTAAGTGTGAGTTCTGGCTAAAAGAAGTGACTTTCTTAGGGCATGTAATTGCCGCAGAGGGAATTAGGGTGGACCCTCGGAAGATAGAAGCCGTATTAGATTGGAAATCACTAAAGTCTGTGGCAGAAGTTCGAAGTTTCATGGGATTGGTCGGGTACTACAGAAGGTTTGTTGAAGGGTTCTCATTGATAGCGACACCTCTAACTAAGTTGTTGAGGAAGGGAGTATCATTTGTATGGACCGACAAATAGCGGGAGAGCTTTGAGAAGCTGAAGAGAATCTTGACGGAAGCGCCAGTGTTAATTCAGCCAGAGGTGGGAAAAGAATTTACCGTCTACTGTGATGCGTCACACACGGGTTTAGGATGTGTGTTGATGCAAGATGGAAAAGTTGTTGCATATGGGTCTCGACAGTTGAGACCGCATGAATTGAACTACCCTAAGCACGATTTAGAATTGGCGGCGGTAGTGTTTGCTCTGAAGATTTGGAGGCACTATTTGTACGGGGAGAAGTCTGTTATTTACACCGACCATAAAAGTTTGAAGTATCTCCTTACCCAGAAGGAGTTGAACCTAAGACAACGTAGGTGGATTGAACTTTTGAAGGACTGTGACTGTTCGATCGAATATCATCCGGGTAAGGCTAACGTGGTGGCAGATGCGCTGAGTAGGAAGGCGATAGCGGATTTGAGGGCGATGTTCGCTCATCTCAGTCTATATGAGGATGGAAGTTTGGTAGCTGAGCTCCAAGTAAGACCTATGTGGACAATTCAGATCAAAGAGAAGCAAATTCTAGAGGATGTTTTGAGTGCTCGACTCCGTCAAGTGCGAAGTGGTGAAAGAGAGGACTATAGTTTGAATGGTGATGGAGTCCTGTGTTTTCATAAGAGAGTTTGTATGCCAAAGGATGTGGAGTTAAGGTAGATGATTCTTCAGGAGGCGCGTAGTAGCCCTTACGCTATGCATCCTGGAGGGGTTAAGATGTATCGGGATTTGCGAGAACAATTCTAGTGGCCAGGTCTGAAGCGAGAGATAACAAAATTCGTAAGTAAGTGTTTGACATGCCAACAGGTGAAAGCGGAACACCAGTTGCCTTCAGGGTTGTTGCAGCCAGTAAAGATTCCGCAGTGGAAGTGGGAAAGAATCACGATGGATTTTGTTAGTGGGTTACCTCTTACGCCCACTAAGAAGGATTCGATTTGGGTGATTGTTGATCAGCTGACGAAGTCTGCTCACTTTATACTGATTCGTGTTGATTATTCTCTGCAAAGGTTGGCCAAGCTGTACGTGGCTGAGGTTGTGAGACTGCATGGTGTACCTGTGTCGATCATATCAGATAGAGACCCTAGATTCATGTCACGATTCTGGAAGGCTCTACATCAGGCAATGGGAACAAGGTTAGACTTTAGTACCGCTTTTCATCCGTAGACTGATGGTCAGTCTGAGAGGGTAATACAGATTTTGGAGGATATGCTAAGGGTTTGCATCATCAATTTTAAGGGTAGTTGGGAGGAGTATTTACCCTTGGCAGAATTTGCATACAATAACAGCTATCAATCTAGTATTCAGATGGCGCCTTATGAAGCGTTGTACGGACGGAGATGTCGTACTCCTACTTGTTGGACAGAATTGGGTGAGCGTCAGGTGTTGGGTCTAGAACTAGTTTCGGAGACGGAAGAAAAAGTTAGGATAATTCAGGCTCGGTTAAAGGAAGAATCTGATCGATAGAAATCGTACGCGGATCTTAAGCGTAAGGAGTTGGAATTTGCAGTGGGAGACCAAGTCTTTTTGAAAGTGTCACCGTGGAAGAAGGTAATGAGGTTTGGTCAGAAGGGCAAGCTAAGTCCCCGGTTTATTGGACCTTATCGGGCACTAGAACGTGTGGGCCCAGTGGCGTACCGATTGGAGTTGCCGTCAGAGTTGGAGTGGATACATGATGTGTTTCATGTCTCGATGCTAAGACGTTATAATTCAGACCCATCGCACATTGTGCCAGTGGAAGAAATTTAAGTAAGGCCAGACTTGTCCTTTGAGGAGGAGCCAGTGCAAATCTTGGATCGAGACGTAAATGTGTTGAGGAGGAAGTCCGTCCCTTTGGTCAAGGTTTTGTGGCAGAACCACGGCACGGAGGAAGCGACATGGGAGCCAGAGGATGTTATGTGACAGTAGTATCCTCATCTCTTCTGATCAGGTAAATTTCGAGGCCAAAGTTTATTTTAAGGGGGTAGAACTGTAACATCCTGATTTAATGGGCCTGTGCATTTGGTGTGTTGATGGTTTAAAATGTTAAATTGAGAGTTAGGGGTTCAGATTGGGCTCAGGAATGGGCTGAGACCTTAGTTAAAATATTCTGTTTAGTCACCATAGTGTTTAAAGGTAAGTATTTGTGTTTAAAATGTCAAATTGGGCTTGTGGCCCAAAGTTGGTGGCGCTACAAGGAAGGGAGAGGGTGGCGTCACTAGTGGATGGAGAGGGCCCAAGTTTTGGTTGCTTGGAGCCCAAGTTATTGGGCCATTTTCGGCATTTAAAGAGGAGCAAGGGGGGACGGCAACAAGGCTAGAAAATAGGGATTTTTAATGTTTAAAATATGTGGATATTATGCTGATAAAGGAGGGAGGAGTTGGAGCTAATTAAGTCTCTTTTGGATGAGTTAGTAGATTAGGATAAGGGGAAAAAGATAGGAGCTATCACGTGGATTGGAGTGTTGGCCGAAAATCAAACACAGGAGAGGGGAGAAAATCGGTTTAGTATAGGAAAAAGGGTGTGCCGAAATTTTATTAGTTTTTCTGAAAGCTTTTCTTCAGTTTTCTCTACTGCCGAAATTCTCTCCATTCTTTTTCTTCCTAGTCGAAATCTCCAAGTCTCTTTCTTGTTTTCTTTTCTTCTTCTCTTTTTCTGTCAGAAACCGAAACTCTTCACTCAGTTTTTCTAAAAGTCGAAAACGCATCAGCCTTCTCTTGTTCATCTTTTCCGGGATTTTCTTTAAAGCCGAAATCCCTAGATTTCATCTCCTGTGATTGCCGAATTCCTTCTATGGTGTCTGCTTGGGCCGAATCTTGAAGAAAACTAAAGGTAAGTGTTGATTCGCGAGATTTCAATCTTTTTCTGGCTTTTAGAGATCTTAGCCGAATGGCTATATGGTTAACTAATCGGGTGTTTTCTCTCATTTGCGGCATTCCGGATTTGAAGGGGATTCAATCGCTTAGGTTTCTAAGCCAGAGTTCAGTAGCACTCGGATCGTATTACTTTCAGGATTTCAAGGTAAGGAGATCTGTTAATTTAAACTTATAATTCGGGTAAAACACTAACCCTTGGTCGAATATAGGAGAGGCCTTATCTTCGCGTTCTTCCGGCTTTTGAGCAAAGTTGTAGACAAAGGGCAGTAGATCTGATTAGTGGGGGTATCGACATAGAGAGTAGTACTACATGTAATCAGGTGTGTAACATTCTCACACCATTTGGATTGCCTGTTAGAATATGTTTATAAATCTGTTATATTCTGTTAAATGCTGAAATACCGGCATGGCTATTGAAAACCCGATGAGGGTAAAGGCGAATCACCAGGTTAGTGATCTCTGTCATTCTAAAGTGAATGGTTCTGTTGATTTGATATGATAAACATGTATGCCGGTTTCTGTGATTGCACGGGGTTGGGTGATTGATGAAAGGGGAAGTGTTCTGTTGTAGTGGCTATTGCCATGATCTGACGATGAGCAGCTAACTGCAGCATGACTGCCATCGATGGTGTGTAGCGGTGTGGGTTGATTGTAGAAATCCCCAATGGTGTGATTGGCAGGTAAGGGTGGTGTGTAGCGGATGGAAACCTAGGATTGGGTTGGGCTTGCATAATACCTGATATATTATATTCTGTTATCTGTTCTATGGGGCTAAGGCCCAATCTGATGGTGCACGAGGGTTGCACACTGAGTCCTGTGACTCACCCTATTATTTAACAATTTCTGCAAAAGTCATTATTTTTTTTATTTAATATTTTGGTTTAGTTTGGGTTATATTTTATTGTAATAAGGCCACGTGCTATTACTTTATATTTTCGATTTTTGGGCTTTACTCTCAGACACTTGAATTATCCGATAAAAGTTGACACAGGCATGTACTAAATTTCGGTTTTTAATTCATAAAGGCATCACATAGAATTTATATCTTATATAAATTATCAAATTATTAAGTTTTCCGGTATAAATGTTTAAACTCGACAAATGTTTTCCAAAGATGCGACATGTTTTACTAAATCTTCTTAGTGACATGCCAGATCCGGTCGTGGTGTTTGGGCTGGGTTTGGGGTGTTACATTCGTTCACTTATTACTTTTACTATTTTGGGTTTTATGACGTAATAAGGCCTCTGGATTATTTTATTTTGTTTTATGTTTGACGTACTTATATTTTGCTCAAATTAGTTTAAATGGGATTTTTCTAGAAACTTTAATAAAGTTTTTCTAAAATGGATTCACAAATGGATTTCATAATAAACTTTTACAAATATTTTAACCTGAAAATTTTCTCTCGAATTATTAACAATATTTTCAAAAGTCAAGGTTTGTAAAATCACTAGTTCAAATTTATCGATTTATCAATCAATCTTCGAAGTTAGTAATACTTTATCAAATATTTCAAATCAAACTTGTTTTCTTGATTTTAACAAATAAATACTTAATTCCGAACGAATAAAAAGGATTTAACATATTTTCCTCATGTGACATGTCAGATCTGGTCATAACACATGGGCCGGGTTTGGGGTGTTACATATTGCTTCATGAAGGCTTGAGCTAAGTCTCTCTAGGAGCTAATGTTAGCGCGGCTGAGTTGATTGTACCACCTAGACGCTGCCCCCACCAAACTGTCTTGTAAACTATGAATCAAGAGTTGATCATTGTTAATATAGCCGGCCATGCGTCTGCAAAACATGGTAATGTGGGCTTCAGGGCAGCTAGTCCCATTGTACTTCTCAAACTCTGGCATCTTAAATTTATGAGGAAGCACCAAATCTGGAACCAAACTCAAGGCTTTTGCATCAATACCATGGTGATGATCAGCATTTTCCAAAGCTTGGAACTTTTCTTCCAACCATCTACAGCGATCCTCCAACTTCCTTGAAGATTCAATTCTTATTCCCTCTCTCTCTGCTACGTCCAAATCAGGGATAACAGGATTGGCAGGGTTATCTCCTGGGTTAGATCCTGAGCCGACCTGGAATTTCATAGGTGGTCTAGTATCAGCTTACCCTTATTGAGGCCTAATTGTGACATGTGGCCTTTGGGGATACTCCTCAGGTTGTACATGCGGTGGGGTGAAACCCCGAGGAAACTCCTCATTGTCATCAGCGTTAACTATGGGACCCTTCCCTTTGTCCATTGTCCTACTTAGCAATTGGGCCATTTGAGCCATCATGCTCCTCTGAGCTTCCAACATTTGATCTCTCATTTCTTCCTGGTGCTTTGCCATTTGCTCCTGCATCTGGTCTTGTATATCCCTCTGGAATTGTTCAAGTATTTGATCCATTTTCCTTTTCTTTGCACGTGTACTGTAGTGATGTTCAGCTTCCAGATTTCCCTTCTCTCTCTCTGTGTTATATTTTCAACTAATTAGACTCTCTCTATGGACTTAAATGCATATGATGTGATGTAATGCAAATGCATGAATGCAAAGAAAGAGAGGTGTTGATTCTGAATTCAGTTACATTAGAAAAACTTTACTAGAAAGTAAATTTCTTTACACAAAACGAATTACATATACAGCTTTATCCTTATAGTCCAGGTGAAAACATCAATCCCCTTCTTCGGAAAGGTCAAATCTTGCAAACTTTTAATAAATGCCTCATCTAGCTCCTTTTGCTTGATCTGGGCCACGACTCACTGTTCACTTATTTCCATAATGCTCGTTATCCTTTTCAAGAAAGCTGAGATGTGGTAGTTCTGGAATAGTCTTTGTCAACTTGAATCCTTAGGTAATAAGGTCTTGTGTTCCTTCACGGTCTATCAGTCTTCTCTCGTTATGTTCACTTAGACTATATTCGGACGACCGTATTATAATCCACTTTATCAAAAAATCCATTTTCTTATGACAAACTCTTCTATTTAGCAATCGAATTTGAATCAATACCTCTCTTTTCTATGGTGTGAATGTGATGCAATCAAAATAAAAGAAAACATGTTAGTATAAGAGAAATAAATAACAGAATAAGGTACTTATCTGGGTGACCACTAAGGTTCAACATAACTCTATCTAAGGTGGGCTCTTAAGGTTCACTATATGTGGTTTAGTTCTAAAGTTGAGGTACCCGAACCAGCAGATTCCTCGATCCTTACCCATTATAGGCTCATATGGGCCGAGTTCGGTTATGGGGAATACATTTCCATATGACCATGCGAGGTGAAAACCTCACAAAGACATAGGTACGGATGTATCCCGGAAGTAGTCCACTAGCCCATGCGGAGGTGAAAACCTCACGAAGGCATAGTTCTCACTCCCACTTAAGGGTGTGCCACAACGGTCATGCAGTGCAATGCAGAGAAACATATTTAGAACCATATGCAATAAAAGTATCATGTTTTTTTTAAAAAACCAAAAATTTTAAATTCAGACAAAAGGACATGAAATTATCAATTTTACGGCTTGACTCTTTTATGTCCCCAGTGAAGTCACCAAGCTGTTGAAACCATTTTAAATGTTGATTTTAAAAACAAGGATCGACTTTAAAACGAAAATCCCTTTTTACTTAGCTGTGACTAGATCACTTTATAAAGCGTTTTATTTCAAAACATTGATTTTGGTCCACGAAATATAAGAAAAAGGGTTCGGGAGTCAGTTACGTACGAGGAAGGATTAGCACCCTCGTAACGCCCAAAATTTGGTACCAAATTGATAACCTCATGTCCTTATGTCGAAGATGTAACACCCCAAACCCGGCCCATACGTTTCGACCAGATATGGCATGCTACAGGTTGAACGTTAAAATCTTTTGCTAAGTTGGTTTTAGAAAATCATAGTTATTAGGCAATATTTGAATAAATAAGTGACATTTGAAAAGAAACCTTGTATTATTGTTATTTGGTATAAATAAACCCCTGACATAAATTCATAAGTTGCAAATATTAAAAAAACTACTTAGGCGAATACAAACTATGGGGCCTTATTACCTAAATATTCCCAAAATAAAACTTAAAGGAAAACCGAAAATAATCTATGAAAATAAAAAGACTTGATGGCCCCTTGAGTCCGTCTCGGCTCCCATGTCCACGATCTACTGCTCATCTGAAAAGTTAGGGAAAAATAATAGGGTGAGTCACCAAGACTCAGTGTGTAAATCTCGAAAACACATAAAAGGCTTGGGCCCACAAACACATTATGAGCTCTGGCCCATACACAATGGCAACAATCATAATCACATGACAGATAATAAATGATGTAAAGCCCAACCCATCCTAGAATTCCATCCTCTACACACCAACCCGTACCAACCATCACACCTTGGGGATTTCTACAATCAACCCTCCATCCGCTACACACCAAAACGACAGCCGTACTGCCTATTCCTATCAATCAGAAATTTTAACGTGGGTTTTCTACCACCGATCACCAAGCGACCTAACATTTCATTTCGTGGGTTTTCTACCACCGATCACCATGTGATCTAACATTTCATTAGGTGGGTTTTCTACCACCGATCACCATGTGATCTAACATTTCATTAGGTGGGTTTTCTACCACCGATCACCATGTGATCTAACATTTCATTAGGTGGGTTTTCTACCACCGATTACCATGTGACCAATCATGCTCTTCCCCTTTTCATATCAAACCCATCCCATGCATACATTCATGCAAAATCAAACAATCTACTACCTAAGAGATTACAGTCTTTCGCATACATCGATACACATAGAGAAGTTCTATGATTACGTACCTGGCATTCCTTGCCTAACCCTTTTTGGGTTTTATTCGACTGTCTACACAGCCACTTTCCAGCTTTTTAGCCCATAACATAAACATACATATATTCATATAGATTATTAGTGTGTTAGAGATCTACACACGACTGTTCATACAGCCTCATTTTCCGGCTTTTCAGCCCCTAACAGGTATAATACAAAATAAAACTTATGTGATAATGATCTACACACGACTGTTCATACAGCCTCATTTTCCGGCTTTTCAGTCCCTAACAGGTATAATACAAAATAAAACTTATGTGATAAGGATTTACACACGACTGTTCATACAGCCTCATTTTCTGGCTTTTCAGCCCCTAATAGGTATAATACAAAATAAAACTTATGTGGTAAGGATCTACACACCTGATTACCGTTATAACGAGACCCTCTAAGTCGACACTATCCGTAGCCAACACCACCGCTATCTGCCTTGAAAACCCGGAAAGAGATATGAGATTCAGGGACTAGTGTTTCCGGCTTTTAAATCTAAGAGATCTACTTACTAGAGAAGATTCGGCTACTCCCAGAGGATTCTGGCTTTTTGCGAAAATCAGGAAGAGAAGATGATTCGAAGAAATCTATAGAGATTCGACTTTTAGAAGAAAGAAGAGAAAAGAATAATGGAGTTTTCGGCTTTTAGAAGAAAGAAGAGAATAATGGAGTTTTCGGCTTTTAGAAGAAAGAAGAGAATAATGGAGTTTTCGACTTTTAGGAGAAAGAAGAGAAAAGAATAATGGAGTTTTCGGCTTTTAAAAGAAAGAAGAGAAAAGAATAATGGGGTTTTCGGCGTTTAGAAGAAAGAAGAGAAAAGAATAATGGAGTTTCGGCTTTTAGAAGAAAGAAGAGAAAGAAAAGGTGGAAACCCTAAATGCAGCAAAATAAAGAAGAGAACCCTCCCTATTTATAGAAATTTCGGCACTTACCTATGAAAAACCAAAAGTGCCCTTCCTGATAACTAAAAATTAATCAAATAAAAAGGGAAAATTTGGCACCCCTTTGCCATGAAGAAACTGATTTCTTTACTCCTCTAGGTGATGGAATTTCGGCCAACTCCTAGCCTTGTAGATAGCTCCTATTTTTTTCCTTTTATCTTCCATATTATCAACTATAATATCTACATTATCTTATTCATATAAATCCTCCTATTTTTGAGCCTTGTTGCCATCCACTCCACCTAACCCAAATGCCGAAAATTAGCTAACTTAAACTAAAAGAATTGGGCTCCATGAAACTTAAATTTGGGCCCCTTATTCCCTTGTGTGGCGTCACCTCTTTGCTCCCTAAGTGGCGCCACTGACCACTGGGCCACAAGCCCATTTTGATGTTTTAAACACAGATACTACCTTTTAAACCCTATAATGCCTAAACAGATAATTTTAACCAAGGCCTCTGCCTAAGCCTGAGCCCAATTTGGACCCTTAACACTTAAATTAACTCATTACTCATTTTCACCCATTAAGCGCATAGACCCAAAAATTCAGGATGTTACAGAAGATTTGAAAAGATTTAAAAAAAACATGATTACTTTAAAACTTGAATAATTTCAGTTAAAATTTGAGATTTCTTTGTTCTGAAGGAATATAAACATCACATCCGCACGTTAGGACATGGTGTTTTAAAACCTTTGTAATCAAAATCATCTCATGATTTAAAAAACTTGTTAAAAGGATATTTAGTTATTTGGATGAACGAAAAATCGAAACCTAGCACGTTAGGGCACAATTTCTCGAACTTCTAAACACGAAACATTGCCATGTTTTCTAAAATTCTTATCTTGAGATAACATAACGTCATGTCCAGTGAGTTAGGGCACAAAGTTTTGAATTCCCAAGAATAAGTTTTTGATTTGAAATGTGTAAGTTTCGGTTTTAAAAGATAAGAGATATCTAATACCTTAAGTTTTACGAGAAAAATCGAAACCCAGTAAGTTAGGGCACAATTCTTCTCGAAGTCCCCAAATATCATATATCACTTAAAAAGTGAATCAAAAAAAAGATTTTTATAAAACAATGGTTTGAATATAAACCTATATATTTAATAGCAATTTTACATAATTACAAATTATACTAACAATGAATAATAAAAGAATAATATAACATAAATATATAATGAACTATGCTAAATAATAATAAACGATTTAAATAATATAAACAAATAAACATGTAATTTAAAATTAATCGCAATAATTGAAATTTTCACGAAATAACCAAAATCAAATAAAAAGGGGAATAATATGTTTAAAAATATATAAAAAAGTAATAATTTTTAAAATAATATACATATATGTATAAAGTAACAAAATATATAAAAAAACTTATAAAAATATATAATTCAATAATTTAATGTATGCATAAATAATTACATATAATAAAATAATTAGTAAGCAGTATAAAGTATTTCTATATAAAAACATTTTTATATAATACTAAACATAAAATTACATACATATATAAATAATATAAATAAAATATGTTTAGATAATATAGATAAAAAAATTTAAAATAGGATTTTAGAATAATATATAATATAACATAATACTACATAATATAAAAAAAAAAAATAATGTAATAAATAATATACTAATAATATATAACAAAAATAATATTAAAACATATAAAATAAATAATAATAATTAATATATATAAGGTTAGTATATATATATATATATATATATATATAGAAATCTTATACTATTAATAAATTAATATATAAGTAATAAAAATATAAATATTATTTATGACAAAATAATTTTAATACAATATTAAAATAATTTGAAATGGACTAAAATAAAAAGAGATTTTAAAAAGATAAGGATTAAATAGCAATTAAAATAGCTATAAAAGGACTAATTTAAAACGCGCGTTGTATTATAGGGACTCATTAGGCAATTATGCCTTCTTCCCGAAACGACGTCGTTCTGATTTTGGTCCTCAAGGCAACCCTAGGGATTAAATTGGAACAAAAACAAAATTTAGGGCTGAATTGTAAATACGAAAAAATGCCATTGTACATAATTGTAAATTTAAAAAATGCGGAAGGACCTATTCCTCAAATAGACCATTGACTTAAAAAAACACGCGGATCCTCTAGTCTATCGGGTCGGATTCGGGTCAAAGACTTTATACGGCGTCGTATTGATGCTTATTGTTTAAGCATAAACGACGCCGTTTTACCATTGCTATATAAGTTAAGAAAATAAAAAAAATTCATTTTTATCATTTTGAAAGAAAAAAAACAAACTGAGTCTTTTTTTGAAAGCTCTCTGTCTTTGGCCTTCGGCCAGGACTCCGACGAGCGGGCCGTCACACTCGCCTCCGTACGCGCCATGGAGCAAGGCGGTCGGAGGCCGGCGACTCCGTTTTTTTGAACGCTGATCAGAAGGTAAAAACCCCTTTTTCTTTTATTTTATCACCTATGTATTTACTATTAGCGGAAATAAAAAAATAATTAGAATGATGCGAATGAAGAAAAAGAAATCACCTCTGTTTGGGTGTTTTTATTTCAGTGTATATATATATATATATATATATATATATATATATTTGCCTATATTCTCTGTACTGGCTTTTTTGTGTGTATTTTTTTCTGTCTCTTCTCGTCTCTCGATTTTACATATTAGGGGTTTTTATAACCCGAAAATAGAATAGGAAAGAAAAGAAATGCCATGTTTGTTGCGTTCTGCTGGTGTTCTTTCCTTTTTCATGTAGGTCAACTGCGAGGATACTGGCGGCGAGGCGCGTTGATGGCGGTGTGGCTCGCAGGCGGGGGCGTGATCGAAGGCCAGACGAGGATTGCGGCGTGACGATTGGGCTCTCGCTGGGGTGCTTGCGGTGCGATATTTCCCTGGGTTTCAGAAACCCTTAATTTTCTGATTGGGTTTTGGGCCAAGGGTGTAAATGGGCTGCGGGTCTAATTTGGGTCTGAGTAGGATTTGGGTTAATGGGTCACGGGTTTTAGGTGTTGGGTAGTGGTTTAGTATTTGGGCCTCTGGTTTTAACTTTGTAACTTGGACTATTAAAAGACATATATTTCTATATTTTATTTCTGTTTTGGTTAGTTCATGGGCCGGGGCAAAATTGGGTACTTACAGCCCAAAAGTTAGTGGATTTAATCATGTCACCACCGCTTGGACTTTTTGACCATAATTTAATTACCATTTTAGTCCTTTTAGCATTTTAAATATATAATGATTAACTTTTACCTATTTTACAATATAATCATTTTACCTTAATTAAGCAATCAATCATCAAAATTACCGAACTAAACTTTCAATTCACCTACAATACGACTCTGTAAATATTTAATAAAAATCTTTACAACCCTAAATTATGGAAACGAGGTCCAAATACCTCATTTTCAATAACCACTTGGCTTTTGAACTGAACCACTTATACTAACTTTTAATTCAATTAGTTAAATCCATCAAATCAAAATTCAATATAAAAATTATTATTGACTCGTATAATTTAAATACTAATTATATTAACTTACTCGTCGATTTGTGGTCCCGAAATTGACACTATTGAAAAACAGGCTGTTACATTTGGCATCTTCAAGGATCACAACTTCCATTCTTTTTTTTTTTGCATGTTTTGCTGGAGCATTTTCTTTTGCTTTCAAACATGTCGATGCTGAGTGTTTTTGCATTTTATGGAGTTTATGGTTCGATAAATATCTATTTTTTTTTTTGGAAGAATAAGCATGTGTCTGCTGCTCATGTTGTTCTTTTTGTTGCTTCCTTTTACTTGTTGGCTATGCTATTATTTCGGGATCTTGCTAGTCTAGGCCGCCTACTGGAACACTAAAAGTTAATGTTGATGTGGTGTGGTTTGGAGTTGAGCAGACCATTGGTTGGGGAGCTACCATTTGGGACACTAAGGGTCGATTTTCCAAAGGTATTTTGGGGTACGTTATCAGAGCATAGCCCCTATAATGGTTGAGGTTTACACAATCAAGGAGGCGTTAATTTGGATTGATTTCTTGCGCTTGGATAATATTATTATTAAGATAGATTATTTACAAGTTTATAGAGCTCTTATGTCTTATAAAGAGGATCACTTAGAATTCAGTTTGTTAGTTGCGGATAGTCTTCACTTTTGTTCTTGTTTTCAATCTTTATCCTTCCTTTGGACTCACTGATTAGCTAATAAGACAGCTCATACGCTTGCTAGTGTGGCCTTGTTACATATGAGCCACTTCATATAGGAGAATATTCCCAATTGCATTTCTCATGTTTTAAGTTTGGATATTTTCATTGAACCTGTAAAGATGGTACATCTAGGGTCAGGTGTACATTGTAAGCCTATTGGCGTGGGTTTAGTTTTTTCCCCTTTTATTAGTTCTTACTTACATATTTTTCTTGATTTTATATTAATATACAGTTTTATTTAAAAAAAAGAATTATATGACAAAAATTTAGTTTGTAAAAAAATAAATTAAACTAAGAAACTTGTAGGAACTAAAAGCTAAATCATAAGGACCCAATTATAAAAATTTACAATTGAACATAGATATTTAATCAAATAAATTAAGACTTCAAATTAGAGATTAAATCGAAAGAAATAAAAAAATATATGTGGTACTTAAAAATAAGCTTAAACTAAATAGTAAATCATGTAATATTTTAAAATGGAACTAAAAATGAGGCTAAAAGCGAAATTAAATAGTAATCACCTAAAAATGAAATGGGTGTAAATATATATATATATATATATATAAAAGGCTTATTTATATAATTTTAAATAAAGTGAAAATGAATTTAATCATATAATATTCTCAAGTTATAATGGAACAAATAAAATAAATACACAAGACCCACATAATTTCATAACAATAATGTGCTCATGTGTCAACTATAAAACATGCCATGTGTCCAACAATTAAAGCATACTTGTAATGAAGGGTTTACGAGACAAGTATGGAGTTAGATCCTTGGCTATAATCTGTTTATTGAAATATGTTCTACAATAGATGCGAAATTATGGGGCATTTGGAATAGTCTGATAAATTTTTCAAACAGTCAAGAGGTGATACAATCTCTACAGAGCAAGTCTTCAAAAGGTTCGAATTCCGCTATCACATCCCAAAAATAAGGCTAGAAGAAATAGGGATAAAATTTTGAAATTTTATTTTATTTTAAAGCATACGGTAAGAGAATTAGAAGACCTTAAAAATTATTTGTGTTAAGAAAATAAAAAGAATGAGTTTACTAATTTAGTGGTAAAGCCTTAGCTTACCTTTAGGTCTTAACTTCAAAACCTCTTGTGTGCATTTAGCTAATGTATTTTATTTTCCTAATTTTTACACCATTAAAATGCTGAATTTTCAAAATAGCCCAGCCAAAACTATTTTTTAATTTAGTCTTTATTTTAAAATAGTTCTAATTCTACATTAATTCCTAAAACCTATTTCAATTAGGGAAAATAGTTTATAAATAGGAAATATTTTCAAACCCTAGAATTATTATCTTGCAAATTTTTCAAGAAAAATTCCCAAGTTCTTCATTTTCTCCACCATTACCAAATCAACCTTTAAGAAAAAATAATTCAAGGTTTTCAAATCGTTCCTCTCCTTGCAAATAAATCATCAATCTCCTAATCCAATTTAAGGACTTTGTGTCCACAAAATCAGGTGTGGGATCTAACTTAGACCATTGTAGCCTTGGCATCGTCTCTCATCTCCCATCTTTCTAACATATCATACAATCAGAGGCATCCGTAATAAGTTTACAAGAACTTAGTGAGGTATTATCATACATTTATTCATCATTTCACATAAAATATAAAACATCGCAATTTACTATGGAACCAAATAGGTACTCATCAAACTCAGCAAGAACATATGTTAAACCTTTACATACTTTGTATTCTTTCACATTTTGTAGACATTCTTACCACAGACGATATCATTCAACTTACTTGTGGTCTTGAACTCATAAATGCTTTCATTCGAAGTTTTCCAATTTGGCATTGTAGTCTATTTATGCAGATTTATGCAACTCATGCAACTTATCCATGCAAACTCCTCATGCAAAAACTCCATCATGCTTTCAAGTGTGTTTATGCATGTTCTGTAACAGTCCGGTTTAGACCCTAGTCGGAATAGTAGTTTCAGGACCACAAATTCGAGTTAGAAAAATATTTTAATATTATTTTCCGTGTTTATAGCATGTGAATTGATGTGTGAAATTTTCGTGATTTAATTTATCCGTTTGTGTGCTTAATTTACAAAAAGGACTAAATTGCAGAAAATGCAAAAGTAGTGAGCTACTTGATATGTATGCTAAATTGACATGGCTTATTAATGTGAAGTCCTTATTATACAAATAGACCATGGATAGTGGGAATAGACATTAATGACCAACCATTATGTGTTATTATATATTTTTATTAAAGGTTAAATTTGTAAATTAGATAATAAGTTATATAATTATAACACAAACATGAAAATAGGCCATTTTCATCTTGTTCTTGCCGAAAATAAGAAAAGAAAAAGATTCATCTTCAAGCTTAGGGTTCGACACTTCTAAGTATTAATTAAGGTATGGTTTTTGTTTGGTTTTTGATAATTTCTATGTTTTTGTGATCGTTGCTTTGTACATTAGCTAGCCCATGCCTCAATTATTGAAAGTGTTGATAATTTTGAAGTTTCCATTGATGAATTCATGAGTTTTATGATGTTTGATAATGAATTATGCTAGCTTGGTGTTTGACATACATGTTTTGTAAAGTGATTTTTGACAAAAATGTCAATTAAGGATTAAATTGAGAAAAGTGTAAATTGAGAGGTTAAAATGTGAAGTAAATGAATTATATGGGCTTATATGAAGAGTAATAACATTCAGCCTAGCTTGGGTAAAATGAAATTATGTATATTTGGTGATTTTATGAAATAGTGACTTAAATGTCAAAATGTGAAAATGTGAGGGCTAATTTGTAAAATGCCCTAAATATGTGTTTCTGGATTGAATTGAATGTTTTGGTGAATAAAAGAGTTAAATTTGAATGTGAATAGATCAAGAACCAAAGAAAACAGAATTAGATCGGGGGAAGTCGAAAGTAGTAGAATGGCCGTTCGTTTTCATTCTTTTCTGTACGAGGTAAGTCTATATACAAATAAATACGTTCGAGTTGATTCATTCATGATTTTATGAAATTGAATTGTGATGAATGATCGTGGAAGGCGCATATATGAAATCTGAAAAAGTTTCGACAATGTGTTAAGGTCCGAAAAATCCCGTACGAACCTTAGGAATAGTTATGATACGTATGTCATGACATAGGATTCTGATATGTGTTATCATGTAAGACCACGTCTCGGACGTTGGCATTGATTTGAGATTTACGTGTAAGACCATGTATGGGATATCGGCATCGTATATGATTTCGTGTAAGACCTTATCTGGGACTGTAACACCCCTAATCCGTATCCGTCGCCGAATTAGGGTTACGAGGCATTACCGGTCATACCACAGTTCATACAGGAAATCATTACTTTTCACAATTCGAAGTTTAATCATATCGATGCTCGTAACTTAATTAAATATCGAGTCTTAAAAATCATAGCAATCATAACATTGCATAATTAAAACATATACTAGCATATGTCAAAACATATCATATACAGAACTTATAACAAAACAACTATTTCATTAGTTGTATATCAATCTATTATTATAAAGCTTTCGCACATGTACAAATTAGACATCAAACGAATCATATTTCACTACTAATTTGCTCATTCATTTATGCGGCATTGGTGATATAAAACATGACCAAACATGCTTAATTTATCATTATACCATGTGCGTATTTCCTAATGTCAATGCTATATCTAAATATATTTACCAAATCAATAATTCAATACCAATCATGAATCGTAAATATTGTATACTTAAAACGTGAACCAACTCAAACAATGAATCAAGCTAACATAAAAAAAAAAACAATATGACCATTAAATTCATGATATTCAAACACTTAAATTAAAACTATGCATGTTTCATTTTATAAACTAAGCACATATATAACCACACCAATAATAAACTCCAATGCAAAGCTATCCATAATAACATTATAGGCTAATCGCCATATCAAAATTTATACACACTTAGCAAATTCATTTCCTTATTTATTCGGCTATCAAGGTCAACCACATAGATAGTACAAATTATGCCATTTCCTAATCATAACAAAGTTGATCATTTCACAACCAATGAATTCATAGGCATAACTTATTAAAAAAATTTTACTAGTCGAATATAACCATGCATTTAATTGACTTATTAAGTAATCATAAAACCAATACAACATGTTTATAATATAATCATGAAATCCAACTAATTCATCCAAATTAATAAGTACAATGCCAAATCAAATCATGTCTATTACACATATTATGCATTGTACCAAAATTTCAAACAAAACCAACTGGCTTCTCGTCAATTCGGCTAGCAAAATTAACCTGAAACAATTTCCTCAATTATCAATTCAATACCAAACCTATATAGCCAATTCACATTATTAAATCATACATAATACTTCACATTGCCAAAACAGACATCCATCCACCACACAGTTTATAGCATAAAACAGACTTCCAAAACAACCTTAGACCTTGATCGAATACACTCAAGCCAATATATTATAATCAAGCCATATTCGCATGGCTTAATATGTAACACCCCAAACCCGGTCAATACGCCATGACCGAATCTGGCATGCCACAGAGGAAAACGTTTTGAAGAAAATCGAGTTAACAATTAAATTTTAGTGAAAAACTCTTTGTTGTTCCATGTTTGTAGAAATCAGGTGTATAATAAGTTAAAAACTGATAATTCACTTTGAAATTCCGTAAATAAATCTTTAAAACATAGTTGCAAATCCATAGATCAGAAAACTAATTATAATTTTAAAGGAAACCCAAGCGATTAGTTTGAAAACCGTTTCTAACTGAAATTTGGAAACTTAAGTTTTGGAAAAATCGTATGAGTTATCGAAAACACTTAAGTTATTAAATATTATCAAATGATTTATTTTACCCGATGGTAATGTTTTGAAAACCATTTCGTTTTGTAGTTTAGAAAACTTTGTGCTCAAATTAATATATCAACCATGTAATTTCTAAGCCATATTTAAAACAAGTCCAAAACATATATATGATCCAAAAACATAATTAAAAAGGCCTTATTACAAATCCAAATAAAGATGTAAACCAAATTAAGATAAAATAAAGTACCCAAATCGAAGTTCTTATAACACCGAATTTTTATTGCATGGCCTCCTCGAGTTCATCCAACTCCTCATCCGCGATTTTACGAATCACCTGAAAAGATAAGGGAGAAGGTGAGTCACCAAGACTCAGTCCATAAGTCCTTCCCCCGGTTAATGCAACATTCTTACACAATTCATAACCAAGCAATATATATATAATGCACCCAACCTAACCATCCATAACTCCTTTTCTACCCCGTGTGGTACCAAACCACTGGTGGTGTCAAACCACTGGTGACCCAAAGTCACGAATAATCAAGTTGTGGGGCCAACCCACGTGTGATACCAAATCACTGGCGACGATCCCAATACATCAAATGTGGGGCCAAACCACAGTGGTGCTAAGCCACTGGGAGGAGTCGCTATGAGATGCCAAACCTCTGGTGTCCCAAAGACACAAAATATCAACGATCCAGGTGTGGGGCCAACCCACGTGTGATACCAAATCACTGGCGACGATCCCAATACATCAAATGTGGGGCCAACCCACGGTGGTACTAAGCCACTGGGACAAGTCGCTATGAGGTGCCAAACCTCTGGTGTTCCAAAGACACAAAATAATATGTGGTACCAAACTACTGGTGTCCCAAAGACACGGATATCAAATCCTTCCCCCTCCTCTCATATCACCCATAACCATGCAATTATTATGCAAATCATACCATCATGCTCTAATATGAACATATAACAAATATATCATAGATCATGATATTAAACAACATATATCAACATCATACCGAAACGGACTTACCCGAATCCTTGCTCATAACCATCAAAGTATCATATCAAGATCTCACAGTTTCGGCTTTAATAACATGATTAGTATATTTATGTATATATTTATCGAGTTATAAAGTGTGTAAGATACACACCTGATAATAGCGAAATCACTAAATCCCGAAGACCCGATCTATCGCACTAGATTTCCTTGTCCTACATTCAGCCAAACGACAAAACTATAAACAAGGCCATTCGGCCACACCAACAAATCCCGAAGGGTTATCGTACGAAATACCAAATCTTACCTATTGGCTTACCCAAAACGATTGTCAGAGAATCGAGGCTTAAGTCGATTGCTTCCAAAATCCCGAGGAGTCTAGAAGAAAAATCGGTTCCTTCGAATAGTTAGAACCTTACAACAAATACCCAAAAATTCGGCCTTTGCCCTCAAGAAAAATGACATAGAAAAGAGAAAAGAAATAAAGGAAATACGGCCATGAACACTTACCTATCTTCAAAACCGATTGAAGAAAACCAAATGAAGACCTACCCTTGAAGACATTTGGCCAAGATAACACCAAAAGAGAGAAAGAAGATTCGGCTATGGTGGAGAAAAAGAAAGGAAAATAAAAGTGAAAATGAAATAGGAGAAGGAGGATTCGAAAATAAAAGAAAGAAGAAAATGGAAGGAGAAAATAGAATGAGAATGGATGTTTTTAACTTTGAGCAAAAGTGAAAGAGAAGGGAATTAGGGAGGAGGAAGATTCGGCCAAGAGAAAGTAAAAAGAAATGTGGTTTTGAGCAAATAGCAAAAGAAAGAAAAGAGAGAGATGGAAGAAAGGGGTTCGGCCAAACACCTTGTTTGCCGAAAAACAAAAAGTGCACAAAGTGCAAGTGTGGTTTCGGTTTCAAAAGGAAAAATGAAGAAAGAAAATAGAATTTGTTTCAAACAAAATGAGAGCTAAACCAAAAAGCAAAATTGTACCTAATGCCTAAAGTACATTCGGCTAAGGAAGAAATTTTTGGAGAGGAAAAGAAGAAATGCCAAATGGTGCACAAAATGCTAAAATTGGCCAACCAATCCCCCCCAACTTCCTATCAACATTTGGCCACCCCCCTAGCCACACATGCCGTCCACATTCATGGACTAATGGCCTTAGAATAGTTTCCAAAACACTCTCCATTATCCAAGCCCTTTTTCCTCCCATCCTACCATAAATCTTAAGATTCTTATCCCAAAATACTAGCTTTCCTAAACTAATATTCAACTTGCCATAAAACTTAAAGTCCAACCTACCATATGAATAGTTTGACCGACATTTAATGTAAGGTGCATAAAAATAAAGTCTTCCAAATGCAACCCATGCTACTCGAACCTCTTCCCTCAAGCAACCCTTCATGCATCTTAACCACCTTACCACTAACTCCTCTTGTGCTAGAAATTAACACTTAAATTAACTTAAGTGTCAGGATCACCTAATCCACTTCACTAATTTCTTCAAACTAAAAATTATTCTAGCTTAGCTAATAATTCCAAACCTTCACAAAACTATACTAAACACACAATAAAAATCATACTTGAACTAACACAAATAACAAGATGATACTCAAATTTTTTTTCCTAAAGCCCAAGGTCCAATTGGCCCAATCCTACTAGGCTCAATTTCAGGATGTTACAATTCTACCCTCCTAAAAAAAAATTCGTCCTCGAAATTTCCAACTAACAGTCGTGCATCCTTACTCACCACACTACGCTCCTGCTGCGCACTCTGATCTTAATAAAACTAACATACTTTCTACTAAATCTTGGAACCCTGACCAGACCCAACTGGCTCAGACACAGCCATCCTACCTCGACCGCGTCCACGCATAACACGACCCCGACCTCGAGTGCTCATGTCTAAAGTCTCGACTTATCTGATTTAAAAAGTTTTATGCTTAGACATCATTCCACTATCTTTAAAACACAGTTTTATGAATAATTTTATAAGAAGTTGTTTCACGAGTACATCCAACCTATAGTTTTGAGTCTCTAGAGTAGTTTCTACTACTATACAGTCATACCATCATCATCATATCATCAAAATCAACAGTTTGAAGTACTTACCCGGGCGGATTGGTGCCGGAGACTCGGTGCCATGCTTTTCAAACCATATAATTTCAAACAAAAACATTTTAAGACCATACTTTAAATCATTTTGGGCCTCGGGCCCACAGCGAGATTTTGAACTTAGCTCTGATACCAATTTGTAACACCCCAAACCCGGTCAATACGCCATGACCGAATCTGGCATGCCACAGAGGAAAACGTTTTGAAGAAAATCGTGTTAACAATTAAATTTTAGTGAAAAACTCTTTGTTGTTCCATGTTTGTAGAAATCAGGTGTATAATAAGTTAAAAACTAATAATTCACTTTGAAATTCCGTAAATAAATCTTTAAAACATAGTTGCAAATCCATAGATTAGAAAACTAATTATAATTTTAAAGGAAACCCAAGCGATTAGTTTGAAAATCGTTTCTAACTAAAATTTGGAAACTTAAGTTTTGGAAAAATTGTATGAGTTATCGAAAACACTTAAGTTATTAAATATTATCAAACGATTTATTTTACCCGATGGTAACGTTTTGAAAACCATTTCGTTTTGTAGTTTAGAAAACTTTATGCTCAAATTAATATATCAACCATGTAATTTCAAAGCCATATTTAAAACAAGTCCAAAACATATAAATGATCCAAAAACATAATTAAAAAGGCCTTATTACAAATCCAAATAAAGATGTAAACCAAATTAAGATAAAATAAAGTACCCAAATCGAAGTTCTTATAAAACCGAATTTTTATTGCATGGCCTCCTCGAGTTCATCCAACTCCTCATCCGCAATTTTACGAAGCACCTGAAAAGATAAGGGAGAAGGTGAGTCACCAAGACTCAGTGCATAAGTCCTTCCCCCGGTTAATGCAACATTCTTACACAATTCATAACCAAGCAATATATATATAATGCACCCAACCTAACCATCCATAACTCCTTTTCTACCCTGTGTGGTACCAAACCACTGGTGGTGTCAAACCACTGGTGACCCAAAGTCACGATATCCAATAATGTGGTGCCAAACCACTGGTGACCCAAAGTCACGAATAATCAAGTTGTGGGGCCAACCCACGTGTGATACCAAATCACTGGCGACGATCCCAATACATCAAATGTGGGGCCAACCCACGGTGGTGCTAAGCCACTGGGAGGAGTCGCTATGAGGTGCCAAACCTCTGGTGTCCTAAAGACACAAAATATCAACGATCCAGGTGTGGGGCCAACCCACGTGTGATACCAACTCACTGACGACGATCCCAATACATCAAATGTGGGGCCAACCCACGGTGGTACTAAGCCACTGGGACAAGTCGCTATGAGGTGCCAAACCTCTGGTGTCCCAAAGACACGAATATCAAATCCTTCCTCCTCCTCTCATATCACCAATAACCATGCAATTATTGTGCAAATCATACCATTATGCTCTAATATGAACATATAACAAATATATCGTAGATCATGATATTAAACAACATATATCAACATCATATCGAAATGGACTTACCCGAATCCTTGCTCATAACCATCAAAGTATCATATCAAGATCTCACAGTTTCGGCTTTAATAACATGATTAGTATATTTATGTATATATATTACCGAGTTATAAAGTGTGTAAGATACACACCTGATAATAGCGAAATCACTAAATCCCGAAGACCCGATCTATCGCACTAGATTTCCTTGTCCTACATTCGGCCAAACGATAAAACTATAAACAAGGCCATTCGGCCACACCAACAAATCCCGAAGGGTTATCGTACGAAATACCAAATCTTACCTATTGGCTTACCCAAAACGATTGTCAGAGAATCGAGGCTTAAGTCGATTGCTTCCAAAATCCCGAGGAGTCTAGAAGAAAAATCGGTTCCTTCGAATAGTTAGAACCTTACAAGAAATACCCAAAAATTCGGCCTTTGCCCTCAAGAAAAATGACATAGAAAAGAGAAAAGAAATAAAGGAAATACGGCCATGAACACTTACCTATCTTCAAAACCGATTGAAGAAAACCAAATGAAGACCTACCCTTGAAGATATTCGGCCAAGATAACACCAAAAGAGAGAAAGAAGATTCGGCTATGGTGGAGAAAAAGAAAGGAAAATAAAAGTGAAAATGAAATAGGAGAAGGAGGATTCGAAAATAAAGAAAAGAAGAAAATGGAAGGAGAAAATAGAATGAGAATGGATGTTTTTAACTTTGAGCAAAAGTGAAAGAGAAGGGAATTAGGGAGGAGGAAGATTCGGCCAAGAGAAAGTAAAAAGAAATGTGGTTTTGAGCAAATAGCAAAAGAAAGAAAAGAGAGAGATGGAAGAAAGGGGTTCGGCCAAACACCTTGTTTGCCGAAAAGCAAAAAGTGCACAAAGTGCAAGTGTGGTTTCGGTTTCAAAAGGAAAAATGAAGAAAGAAAATAGAATTTGTTTCAAACAAAATGAGAGCTAAACCAAAAAGCAAAATTGTACCTAATGCCCAAAGTACATTCGGCTAAGGAAGAAATTTTTGGAGAGGAAAAGAAGAAATGCCAAATGGTGCACAAAATGCTAAAATTGGCCAACCAATCCCCCCCAACTTCCTATCAACATTCGGCCACCCCCCTAGCCCACATGCCGTCCACATTCATGGACTAATGGCCTTAGAATAGTTTCCAAAACACTCTCCATTATCCAAGCCCCTTGTCCCCCCATCCTACCATAAATCTTAAGATTCTTATCCCAAAATACTAGCTTTCCTAAACTAATATTCAACTTGCCATAAAACTTAAAGTCCAACCTACCATATGAATAGTTTGACCGACATTTAATGTAAGGTGCATAAAAATAAAGTCTTCCAAATGCAACCCATGCTACTCGAACCTCTTTCCTCAAGCAACCCTTCATGCATCTTAACCACCTTACCACTAACTCCTATTGTGCTAGAAATTAACACTTAAATTAACTTAAGTGTCAGGATCACCTAATCCACTTCACTAATTTCTTCAAACTAAAAATTATTCTAGCTTAGCTAATAATTCCAAACCTTCACAAAACTATACTAAACACATAATAAAAATCATACTTGAACTAACACAAATAACAAGATGATACTCAATTTTTTTTTTTTCCGAAAGCCCAAGGTCCAATTGGTCCAATCCTACTAGGCCCAATTTCGGGATGTTACATAATATATACACATTTCAAAATTCATCCAAAATAAATACTAGCCTATACATGCCTTAAGAACAAAAATCTAAACATTATAAGTACCAACGTGAGCCGATAGTGTGAGTGACTTCAGTGACGATCCCTGGAGCTCGTAGCTTGATCAAAATCTATAAAACGAAACAATGAACACACACAAAGTAAGCTTACTAGCTTAGTAAGTCTTAAGCAAGTACATTATAACTTCAATCATCCAAGCATTTTAACAAACAATTCGAAACATTAGATATACATAGTTTAACTTATAAATTCACCATAGCTGAATACCATTATTTCATTTAACCTAACAACTTTCATTTTCTTACCAAAGTACACCATTCACCGAACATACCAACACATATATAAGTATAGATATACTTACATAAACATTTTCAATCACCCTTATGCTTTCAAGTAATCCATCTCCACATGGCATAATGTATATATAATTTCCAACAACCAATGTATAACACATTTGCTTCCTCATATTATTTGCTCATTAACATCATATGCAACATATAAGTATGAAAAACACATACCTCAAGGCCGAATTAACATGATTCATTTTCAAAAGCTTAGACTTTCTCGATTTGTTTCATAACTTTGTTGTTACATAATTTGAGCTCGGAATTTCAGTTCACTGGTATAGAACCTGCTAGGCATTAGCCCGAATCACACACACCGGCACTAGGCCTGCTAGACTCAAGGTCTGAGATTTAAACACCGGCATTTAGCTTGCTGGGCAAAAAGCCCAATATGATTCACCGGCACTAGGCCTGCTAGGCATTTAGCCCGAATAGATCACCGGCACAAGGCCTGCTAGGCTCAAAGCTCGTATCAACATAATTAACCATTCCATACACCTTTCTTAATACTAAAGTCATTATATCCCATACATTTCATAATACTATCACATATCAAATTCGAATAAGCTTAATCACATTACATTAAATAATTAACATCAATCCAATATTATACCACCAACATTCGAAAATCTCATATATATATATCCTCAAAATATTTCAATTTCATCATTCATTAAGTTACATAAATAATTTTTGACATATATTTACTTAAAGACTTACCTCGACTATCGACGGACAACGAAGACCGGCTATTCGATAACCTTCGCCTTTCCCCGATCCGAATCCGTTTTTCTTTGTTCTTGATCTAAACGCATTAAAATTTAGCTCATTCAAGCACATTTCATCTCCCAAAACACATAAATGGGCAAATTACCATTTTACCCCTAATGTTTCACATTTTTACAATTTAGTCCTATTTGTGCAAAACACAAGATACACAAAATTTCATTACACTACCTAAGGGCCGAATGTTCATAGGGACTATACAAGTCCATTTATTTCTTTTATTTTTCATTTTAGTCCCTCAAAAATTTATTTTTGCGATTTAGCCCAAAATACTCAAATTCACCAAAAATCTCAATACAAAACATATTAATCTAACATATATCTTTCATAATTCATCAACTATCATCATAAAACTCATGAACTCATCAATGGCACATTTCCAAATATTCATCAAAATAAAAAATTCAAGCATGGGTCTTGAAGTATTTGAAGCAACGATTTCAAAAACGTAGAAATTATAAAAAACCGAACAAAACACATACCTAAATTCAAGCTCCCAAGTGCCGAAGATGCTAGGTCTTCTTCTTTCTTCTTCTTTTGTTAATTTCAGCTAAGTGAGGAAGATGACAACATGTTTTTATTTTATGTTATTTTAACATATATTATAATTTATAAAATGTTTACTATTTTACCCTTTTTAATGCTTAATTATAAAACATAAAGATATGGACAAAGTTGTCCTATGCCGTCCACTAACTCATGAAATGGGCTAATTGCCCTTTTAGGACTTCAACTTAAAAAGCCACAAACAAATAAGCACTTTTCACTATAGTTTGAAACTTTTACACTTTACGCGATTAAGTCCTTTTATTTAATTAAGCACACAAACAATTAAATTTTCATACGAAACTCTCACACATGATAATTCACATATAGTAAACACAGAAAATAATATTTAAATATTTTCAAACTCGGATTCATGGTCCCGAAACCACCGTTCCGATTAGGGTCAAATTCGGACTGTTACAGGGACAAAGGCATCAATATTAAATTACATGTATGACCACGTCTAGGATGTTGGCATTGTACGGGTTTTCTGAACTATCCGAGTATCCTATTTGATTCTGAATGGTTCAACGGGCATTTCAAGAAATGAATGACTATGTGAAATGTGTGTCCAATGCAGGTAAGTTTGAATATGAAAGGTAAGTATATGTGAAAATGTGATATGAGAACATTGAGATAAGATGTGTTATATACAAATGTGCTATGATTAAATGAGCTACATGGAAGTGTGATATGTTTGTAAGAAAATGGTCGAGAACTATTGAGCCAAATGAGAAATATGATAATTTCTATTGTGTTATGCTATAGTCTATAGGAATGAAATGGTTTATAAGTTTTATGTGATAAGTTTATTTGTATATAACTTACTAAGTTTTGAAAGCTTACTTTGTGTGTGTTTGCATTGTTTTATAGACTATCGAAGCTACTAGGAGCTCGGGAACCGTTGAGGGTCATCACTACACTATTAAACTATATTTTGGTACCTTTTGAAGTATGGCATGTATAGGCTAGAGAATTTAGGCTATGTTTTGAAATATGTAAATATATAGCCATGTGATTTGGCTTGTTAATGAATGTGACTATGGTGAATATAGTTCATGCTATGTGATGTAAAATTTGGTATGTTTTGGTTGCTTTAAGGTTATAATTTGATGCTTGTAGGTATGACCCAAAATGGGTGGCAATTTGGCCTTGCAAATGGCCTATAATTGCCCACACAGTTGAAAATACGGGCATGTCTCCCGACCATGTCCTTCACTATTTCAATTCGAGGTAAGTCAGACTTGCACGTGGGCCAGACACACGGGCGTGTGACAGGCTCTGTGATTCAAGTCAGCTTTGCAAACGGGCTGGATATGGTCCAAGGCACGACCGTGTGAGGCACAAGGCCTAGCCACATGGGCGTGTATACTGCTTTGAAAGAAAAAGAATTTCTAAGTTCTGAAAAGTTTCGTATGAGATAGGTTTAGTCACAAACCTTTTCTAAAGCATGTTTAAAGTCTCGTAGACTTTCTGAAGGGACTATATGTGTGTGAATGCTTATGAAATGGTGATGCATGATTGATGATGTGCTAATGAGTAAAATATTTCGATATGTCCATGATAAACCGTAATAGTAACATATTTTAGCCCACATTTAGCATGCTTTTAGATGATTTAAGCCTTGAATTGTGTAATTTGGTGCTCTTATTCCTTTGTTTTCATGTTTTATACTCAGAAGAGCACCGGAGGATGAAAAGAATGAGAAACGGGCCCAAAACAGAGTAAATGGGCCATATCAGGAAATCAACACGGCCTGGGCCCAAGACCACACGGCCGTGCCTCATTCAACAGACTCGAACACGGCCTGGCCACAATTCACACGGGCGTGTGCCATGGGCGTGTCCCTGACGTGATAAAGAAGAGTTTCACTCGGATTAGGGTACTTAGAGGCAAAGAAAGCCATTCCAAAAGCCTATATAAACACCCTAGAGGCCAACCTTCAGGGAGGGTCCAGCTAGGCCAAAGAGCCGAGCCAGAGAGGCCAGAATTGTGAAATTTACTTGAAGATAGCCAATTGATTCATCTCAAGAAGCCGGAGTCATACTCAAGACGGAGGATCTCTCTTCAATTCCTTCAGGGGGTTTTAGAGTTTTTCTTATGTTTTGTTTTCTTCTGAGATGTTTTCTTTTATCGTTGTGAACTAAACTGATCATGATGTCAGAGTCTTAAAATTTATATAAAGAATGATCGAACCTGGAAACTAACTATGACAACAATTTGAGGCAAGTGCACCTATCGTGCAATATCCGAGATTTAGGGGTTATGCGTTTTAACTTAATTGTATGTGGTAGCATGCCTATTTGTGGATTGAGTGTGCTTTGGGAGTTTCAGGAACTTTAGAATGCAGGAGAATGCCTTAGAAAAATATTAGATTTTTAATTCTTAAAAGGGAGCTAGACAAGATAGGCCTTAAGAAAATTTATTGGAGGATTTAGACACAAGTAACCAGTTGGCAAAATGGCAAGGGAGGCGCCACTTAGGGCCTTGGAAAGTGACGCTACGAGCAGTGTGAGGGGGGCTTAGGTTCGAATCCCATGGATAGACTTAAGGTGACTTTTATTTTGCACTTGTATGGCATGTGACGGTCAAACTTTAATTAAGGTAAGGTTGGATTATTTTCTTTTATGGATAGTAGACTAAGGAAAAAGGCAAGTGCTAACTTAAGGAATGAAATCTTAAGCTTATGGTAAGTTAGGGGGACATAAGGCTTGATGTAAGGAATGATGTTTTGGAAATTTCTTTTATGGTCTATTGACCATGTATGTGGACGGTATGGAGGCTAGGGGGGTTGGCCGATTATTGAAAGGAATTAGGGGATAGTTGGTCAAATTCTTTAGCATTTTTTTTAGCACCATTTTCTTTTCTCTCCAAAATCTCACTCCCTAGCCGAATGTGTCTTGGGCAATAGGTAAAGTTTTGCTTTGGTTTTGGCTATTATTCTTGACCAAATTGATATTATTTTCTTTTCCTCTCAAACACATTTCCTCTTTGTGCCGAAAGCATACTACCATTGAAAGGAGCATTTTTCTTTCATCTTATTTTTTTTATTTCTTCTTTGGCCGAATGTACACCAATTTCAAAAACTTCTTCTTTGATTCATTCTCCTCCATAACCGAAACCATATAGCCATTTTAGATTATTTCTTTTCTTGTTCGTTCTTCTCTTCCATTCTTGTTCTTTTCTTTTTACGTTGCTTTGGCCGAATCTCTCTTTCTTCCAAAAGTTCATCATTGTCGAATCTCTCTAAACTTCATCTCTTTTCTTCTTATTTGTTAAGGGCCGAATCTCTCTTTGTACGCAACAAGCACCATCTAGCCGATTTCTTCATCTCTTTCTTCTTCAAAATCAATCATTCATCTTTATAGCCGAATATCTCTGTGGTTTCAAACAAGGGTGCAATTGATCTCAGCGTTAGTGGAGGATTTCGGGATTTGGTTGTAGCCGACGGTTAGAAGGGAACCTTTCGGGATTCGGATACTCAAGGTAAAGCAAGTGTAATCTTAGGCCAAAGGCCATGTATTTTGGTTCATTAATGTTAGAAATCGAATCTAACATAGTTGTGTAGGAGGAGTTCAACAAATCACAAGGTGCAAATTGTGTAGGCTACGGGGTTCGAGTTTAGGCGACTTTTGCTTATAAGGTGTGTAGTTATTGCACTGTTCTCCTGTTGTTTGTATTTGTTATTATATCTATATATATGTGTGTGTATATGATATGTGTGGTGGCCGGAAATATGGCTGAGATGGTGACTACCCATTTATGTACGTGGTCTGATGTTAGCCTTGAGCTACATTGGCGCTTGATGTTGGTTATGTGCTTCATCAAGGTGGGGTGTTGGCTATGTGCCACATCGTGGATGGATGATAGCTGTGTGCATCACCGTGGATTGAGGATGACCTTGAGTCACCTTGTGGATACAGATATGTGGGGTCACTTAGGTGATCGGTGGCTAAGCCACGGCCTTGAGCAGCAGGTCTGCCAAGGAGGTGTGTAGCGGTTGGAGGGTGATTTAGTAATCCCCTGGTGTGTGCGGCGGGTACGGGGGTGTGTAGCGGATGGACACTAGGTTGGGTTGGGATTCATTTTGCATGATAACGTATGTGGACTGTGTGGATGTGGGCCAAGCCCATTTGTGGAGGCATGTGGAATAACTATACACTGAGTCGGTTTGACTCACCCTATTTTTCCAAAAACAATGCAGGTGATACATGATACTTGGACCGGGCTGGAGCGGATACGAGGTGGCCATGCAGAAGATGTTTATTTGTTTTATGCACTTTATATTTTTAGTACTTTTGAGTAAATCTTTATTGTAATAAGGCCACTTAAAGTATTTGGGAACTTTTTATGGTTTGAAGTTAAATTGTTATTGTACTAATAACTGGAAATGATTTTTGGAACCTATTTATATCTTAAAAACTTATATTAAAGTTTTAAATCCGGAAATTTGTAACAACATAGTTTTTACTTAAGAATTTTAAATGTACAATGTTTTATAAATGACGAAAAATTATTATGTTTTCACTCTTATGACAAATTCTTTTCAAACTTTTTCCTCAGTAGCATTCTAAATTCGGTCATGGTGTTTGGGCCGGGGTTGGGGTGTTACAATTTGGTATCAGAGCCTGGTTCGAAACTCGGCTTTGAGGGTTTTTGGGCCAAAAACATTTTTTTCAAAGATGGGCTTTTCAAAAATGTAGACTTTCATGAATTATTTTAGGTTTGTTCTGGCATGGCACCTGTATCACCGGCCCGAAGTCCACCAGGTAAGTACCCCTAACTACTGAAGTGATTGGTATGTGAAACTTTATGGGCATTATGGGATCGTAGATTAGTAGATTAGGAGTTATTGAACCCTAGGGCTAGCTTACTTCAACACAAGATACATAGGACTTAAATACAACCAAACAAACCTGTGAGTAAGTCGCCGAGTTAGGGTGTGGCAACAGTTGTGCGCATGTCTAGGATTGGATTTAGTGGGAGCGTGGTATTTAAGCAGTCCTAGTGACTCACCTTCTCTTCACTCGAATTCTACCTGGTGCGTAGTGACGGTTCACCCTAACCAAGAGGACCTATTCATCGGTTAAACCAGATAATTAAAACCCGAAAGGGACTAGCTACACTGTTTTGTAAAAACCACCTTAGATTTGAAAAATGACTAAAATACCCCAGTTTGGAAAATTTACTAAATTACCCCTGATTTACAAAATTACCGAAACCCCGATTTCTGAAATTTCCGCAATACCTTTGATTTGGAAAAATTTTCAAAATAACCTCGAGTTTTGAAAATTCCCAAATGCCTTTGATTTATAAAAATATTTTTTTACCCTGATTTATTACTAAAATACCCCTATAGAATGAATTACGAAAATACCCCTGGGTTGGGAATGGAAAAAATGCCCAAAGTAGTGTAGTGAATGTTGTTGATGACTGAATGTGACTCTTAGAATTAGAGTAGAAAACTTGAGATGAAAACTTTGATTGGTCGAAAGAAATACTAATAATCTTCTTTACATAAAATTGTTCGCGGATAATCAGTGGAACAAAAGACTAATGCATAAAATTTCCTAAATCAGATTAAATCGCGATAGTAGACATGAGTTCTAGGGGACGTGGTCGGCGTGGACGTGGTAGAGGAAGAATGGCTGTGTCGGAACCAGTTAGGTCTGGTTAGGGTTCCGAAAATGAGGCACCGCCACCGGCTGTTGGGGAGGAATTTCAAGAGCAAACTAGAGGAGATGACGCAGTATCGCAGGCTGTGCTGCGAGTTCTAGAGCGAGTAGCGGGAGCTAGTATGGGTAATGGGGCTCAAAAGTCAGTAGCTGAGAGACATAGATCCAATGGAGCTGAGGTTTTTAAGGGAGTATCTGGGGTAGCTCCGAATGTAGCGGAGTACTGGTTAGAGGCAGTCGAGAGGATCATGGACGATTTGGACTGCACTGCTGAGGAAAAGGTGAAAGGTGCTATTTCGCTGCTTCGAGATGAGGCCTACCAGTGGTGGCTCACTGTCAAAGAAAGTATCCCTGCGGATCGAGTGGATTGGGGGTATTTCAAGGTTAAGTTTGAAGGGAAATACGTCGGAGATAGCTACATAGATTCTCAGAGAAAGGCGTTTCTAAATTTAGTACAAGGAAATAAGTCGGTAGCTGAGTATGAAGCAGAGTTTCTGCGGTTAAGTCGGTATGCTAGAGGGATTGTAGCTACTGATTACGAGCGGTGTGTCAGATTTGAGGAAGGGTTCCAAGAGTTAGTTAGAAAGTACATTAGTTTTATTAAGATCAGAGTGCGCAGCAAGAGCGTAGTGTGGTAAGTGAGGATGCACGACTGTTAGTTAGTTGGTAATTTCGAGGCCAAAATTATTTTAAGAGGGTAGAATTGTAATATTCGGGATTTAGGGGTTATGCGTTTTAACTTAATTGTATGTGGTAGCATGCCTATGTGTGGATTGAGTGTGCTTTGGGAGTTTCAGGAACTTTAGAATATAGGAGAATGCCTTAGAAAAATATTAGATTTTTAATTCTTAAAAGGGAGCTAGACAAGATAGGCCTTAAGAAAATTTGTTGGAGGATTTAGACACAAGTAACCAGTTGGCAAAATGGCAAGGGAGGCGCCACTTAGAGCCTTGGAAAGTGACCCCACAAGCAGTGTGAGGGGGGCTTAGGTTCGAATCCCATGGATAGACTTAAGGTGACTTTTATTTTGCACTTGTATGGCATGTGACGGTCAAACTTTAATTAAGGTAAGGTTGGACTATTTTCTTTTATGGATATAGACTAAGGAAAAAGGCAAGTGCTAACTTAAGGAATGAAATCTTAAGCTTATGGTAAGTTAGGGGGACATAAGGCTTGATGTAAGGAATGATGTTTTGGAAATTTCTTTTATGGTCTATTGACCATGTATGTGAACGGTATGGAAGCTAGGGGGTTGGCCGATTATTGAAAAGAATTAGGGGATAGTTGGTCAAATTCTTTAGCATTTTTTTTTAGCACCATTTTCTTTTCTCTCCAAAATCTCACTCCCTAGCCGAATGTGTCTTGGGCAATAGGTAAAGTTTTGCTTTGGTTTTGGCTATTATTCTTGACCAAATTGATATTATTTTCTTTTCCTCTCAAACTCTTTTCCTCTTTGTGCCGAAAGTATACTACCATTGAAAGGAGCATTTTTCTTTCATCTTATTTCTTTTTATTTCTTCTTTGGCCGAATGTACACCAATTTCAAAAACTTCTTCTTTGATTCATTCTCCTCCATAACCGAAACCATATAGCCATTTTAGATTATTTCATTTCTTGTTCTTCTCTTCCATTCTTTTCTTTTCTTTTTACTTTGCTTTGGCCGAATCTCTCTTTCTTCCAAAAGTTCATCATTGTCGAATCTCTCTAAATTTTATCTCTTTTCTTCTTATTTGTTAAGGGCTGAATCTCTCTTTGTACGCAACAAGCACCATCTAGCCGATTTCTTCATCTCTTTCTTCTTCAAAGTCAATTTCATCTTTATAGCCGAATATCTCTGTGGTTTCAAACAAGGGTGCAATCGATCTCAGCGTTAGTGGAGGATTTCGGGATTTGGTTGTAGCCGACGGTTAGAAGGGAACCTTTCGGGATTCGGATACTCAAGGTAAAGCAAGTGTAATCTTAGGCCAAAGGCCATGTGTTTTGGTTCATTAATGTTAGAAATCGAATCTAGCATGGTTGTGTAGGAGGAGTTCAACAAATCGCAAGGTGCAAATTGTGTAGGCTACGGGGTTCGGGTTTAGGCGATTTTTGCTTATAACATGTGTAGTTATTGCACTGTTCTCCTGTTGTTTGTATTTGTTGTTATATCTATATATATATGTGTGTGTATATGATATGTGTGGTGGTCGGAAATATGGCTGAGATGGTGACTACCCATGGTGGGTAATTGGGTAATCAGGTCAGTATTTAATGATTTTAATCTACCTGTGATTTATGTGTAAAATTGTGGTAAGCATGCGATGTATACTCATCTTAATATTGTTTTGTCGTGATATATATATATATATACATGGGGACTGGAATGTGAATATTGAAGGACAGGGTGTACATATTTATGTACGTGGTCTGATGTTAGCCTTGAGCTACATTGGCGCTTGATGTTGGCTATGTGCTTCATCAAGGTGGGGTGTTGGCTATGTGCCACATCGTGGACGGATGATAGCTATGTGCATCACCGTGGATTGGGGATAACCTTGAGTCACCTTGTGGATACAGATATGTGGGGTCACTTAGGTAATCGGTGGCTAAGCCACGGCCTTGAGCAGTAGGTCTGCCAAGGAGGTGTGTAGCGGTTGGAGGGTGATTTAGTAATCCCCTGGTGTGTGCGGCGGGTACGGGGGTGTGTAGCGGATGGACACTAGGTTGGGTTGGGATTCATTTTGCATGATTACGTATGTGGACTGTGTGGATGTGGGCCAAGCCCATTTGTGGAGGCATGTGGAATAACTATACAATGAGTCGGTTTGACTCACCCTATTTTTCCAAAAACAATGCAGGTGATACATGATACTTGGACCGGACTGGAGCGGATACGAGGTGGCCATGCAGAAGATGTTTATTTGTTTTATGCACTTTATATTTTTAGTACTTTTGAGTAAATCTTTATTGTAATAAGGCCACTTAAAGTATTTGGGAACTTTTTATGGTTTGAAGTTAAATTGTTATTGTACTAATAACTGGAAATGATTTTTGGAACCTATTTATATCTTAAAAACTTATATTAAAGTTTTAAATCCGGAAATTTGTAACAACATAGTTTTTACTTAAGAATTTTAAATGTACAATGTTTTATAAATGACGAAAATTTATAATGTTTTCACTCTTATGACAAATTCTTTTCAAACATTTTCCTCAGTAGCATTCTAAATTCGGTCATGGTGTTTGGGCCGGGTTTGGGGTGTTACATATTGAACATTAGTATAATTTAGGCAAGACCGGAATGTCGAATCCCAAAGGAACCAAAAGTACTAATACTAACTCTCTTTTTATTATCTAGCCTAAGAATTAAGGGAAATTATTTATCTAATCTCAAATTAACTAATGACTAAACTAAAGATGCAAAGACAAAGAAGAATGAAATTAGGAAAATAACTTGAGAGAAAACCAATTGATTAAGACGACACCCAAGGAAGAATCCACCTAGATTTCACTTGTTATCTAACTTTGAACCAGACGATTTATCCACTTGACTTGATCCGTAAGATTCCCTAACGTATATTAATCCCTCTCTCGAGGCGACTAACGTCTAACCCTAGGTTGATTAATTGAAATATCTTTCTAATTAAAACCCCTATAATTGCATTAACTCGTTCTATGGACTCCCATATTAGGTTTCACCCTAATCCGACAAAATCTCGTCACCCTATCTCTAGGCGCGCGATCAACTCCGCTTAATTATGCTAGATCTACTCTTAGACAGGGAATTTTGCCCCTCCACCTAAACACATCACACTTGAATTAATATCCCGGAAATATCAACACAAGAATTAAGAACACATAATTAAGAACAAGTCAAGTATTTATCATATAGTTCAGCAAACGATAACAAGATTCATCTTACGTTTCATCCCCTCAGGTATCTGAGGGTTTAGTTCATAACAATAAAAGAAAACATCTCAAAAGAAAAGATAAACAAAACATAAGAAATCCCTAAAACCCCCTGAAGGAATTGAAGGAGAGATCCACTATCTTGAGTATAATTCCGACTTCTTGAGATGAATCAACTGGCTATCTTCGAGTAAATCTCCACAAATCTGACCTTTTTGGCTCGGCTCCTTGGCTTCGCTAACCATCCTCTCCTAGGTTATACTTAGGGTGTTTATATAGGCTTTTGAAATAGGTTTCTTTGCCCCTAAATATCCTTTTCTGAGTGAAATTGCTCTTCTCCACGACAGGGAGACGGCCATGGCACACACCCGTGTGAGTCGTGGCCAGGCCGTGTTCGGACTTTTAATGAGGCACGGCCATGTGGTATTGGGCCCAGGCCATGTCAATTTCTATTTTGGACCAGTTTGGTCCATTTTAAGCCCGTTTCTCGTTCTTTTCATCCTCGGGTGCTTTCCTGAGTATAAAACATGAAAAGAAAGGATTAAGAGCACCTTTTTACATAAATCAAGGGATAAATCATCCAAAAGCATGCTAAATGTGGGCCTAAAATAAGTTACTTTTACGGCTTATCAAATACCCCCACACTTAAGCTTTTGCTTGTCCTCAAGCAAAATTCTCAACTCATAATTAGAACGATCTTCCTTAGTTCACAATATTTATTAATAATGCCTCATAATAATTCAAAGATAATTTATACATGGATAATTCAACTCAAAGAATCCTTAAAGATTCAAACATTCAAAGTCATACATTTATAGCCCTGAAAACTTTAGGTGTTTCCCCTTACCTAAATAATTACCTCTGATTCAAAATCGACAAGAGTTGACATTCTCACTAAGGATTCACTCAAATCACTCAAAGTGTTTAAGGTTTAAAATTAAGCACTCAATAGTCAAACATGAAAAGTTAATCCCATAGGCTTGCATGAAAATCAAATCTCCGCCACTATAATATGAGATGATACACAAATCAAAAGGTCTTTACAGGGTTGCAACGGGGTTTGGGTTATAGGTGTGGATAAAGGCTGAATTAGAAGGTTAGAATCGAGACTGACTTGACAAATTACCTAACTAGGAACACGAGCTAATAATAAATAATTACATCAAATGAAAACTAATAATACGAGCTTTTTCTTTAAGATTTGGAATTTTTCGTATAAGCTCACTTACACAAAACAAATATTGAATATACTTCGTTTTTTAAGAACAAGTCATTAAGGATGAATTTAACTACTGAAATAAAAATAATCAGGCAATCGATCAAATCAAATCTCGATATAAGGGTAGTCAAGAAGAATGGTGATAACAAATACAAAGGGTTTTGGGTTAATATTAGTGGGTGAGTCAATAAAAGGTTGTTAGGATTAAACGGGGTTCACTAGGGGTTAATTGTGGAGGTAGGCTTTTTAGTGGAGTGAGTGGGTTAAAACCTAGGTGCCTTTATCATCTCTGTATATCAAATCAAAGGTGTGGTCTTGACATGTATAATCGAAGCAAGTTCTAGAATAACAAATCAATGTTGACATACTTATAATTAAAAAGTGAGCACGAAAGAATGTATGCTCTGTAAGGCTCAAAATCTCACAAAAATTATGGGTATTTTGATGTCAACCTCGTAAATTTCAAACTTCAAGGAAATAATTAGATTCAGATAGACAACCTAAAAAAAATTTTTAATTCTAAAAACTAAACTTATCATGCTTGATTCTCTAGTATCCTTTAATTTTAATCATCAATGCACAATTATCAATGACTTAATCTAAAACATATCAATAAGAATCATAAATCAAGGGGATTTCATTCTAATCATAATATGAGAAACTTACTTTAGAACAAAGCATAATTCAAGTATTTTCAAATAATACTATGGCTAACCCCCCACACTTAAGTTGTACATTGCCCTCAATGTACAAAGATAGATAATAGCATATTATAAGAAAATCAAAAGATAGGGAGAAAAGTGAAACTTCCTGAATTATGGATGAATTCATTGGAGGATGTGAAAAATACGTTGGAGGTGTCGTCTTTTGGTGTGGTGATTACTAACGAGCTCTGTGCTAGATGAAGAAATTGGGGAGCTCGTGAAGAATTAGCCAGGAATTATTAAGACACATTTAAATTAAACTAATTATGTATTAAAGGACAAGAAAACTAAAGGGAAAGAAAACAGAAAGTAAAATAAAATTAAAAATAAAGATGAATGGACCGAGGAGTCCTTATTGTTGGATGGTTCGCGAGGTGGGTGTGATTTCTAGGCCTGCGTAGAGTCAGTGGTCATGGTTCCGGTGTGATTCCCTAGCAACCTGAAGAACCTGACACTAAGAAACTAAAATAAAATAAACTAAATTAAGCATAAGATTGTCAAAGAGAAGGACAATAAAGGAGAAGAGTAAAGAAGAAGAAAAATTAAATGGTCTCAAAGATCATTGGCTTGTCGAGTGGATGAAGCAGATGACATGAACTTATGTAGATCGGTCTTCCTAAGGAAGACTATTGTAACATCCTGAAAAGGGCCTATGCATTTTTGGTTTAATTGTACGAAATGACATGTCTTAAGTATTATGAATAAATTTTGAACATTTTGGAAACCTGAAAATGTATGGAAATGTTAAGTTTAAAAATGGAAAGTGAACATTTTTGGAAACTAGGAAATGATTTGGAAATGATTCAAAAGAGGAAAGTGAACATTTCTGGAAACTTGGAAATGTAAGGAAATGTCAAGTTTAAAGAGCCAAACGAAAATTTTTGGAAACTTAGAAATGACTTAGAAATATCGAGTTTTAAAGTTTAAAAGAGGAAACTGAGGCAAGGTGGCCTTAAGAGAAAAAAGTATGTGAAATTTGACATACAAGTAGGCTTGGAAAAGTGGCCTGAAGATGCCACTTAGGGCCTCTGGAAATGGCGCCACATGCAAGGGTGTTGGGCCTGAGTTCGAGTCACATGGGAAGCAAATAAAAGAAGTTTTATTTTTCTTCTAGAAGCACAGAGGTGGACGGCACAAGGCTTGCCAAAGAGGAGTTTCATTCTCTTTTAAATTCGGCTAATTAGGGGATAAATAAAGGATTTTGTTTGGATTATTTCTAAGAGATAATTGTTGGATTAATTCTTTTATTTTGTGATAATTAAAAGGATAAAGCTATCAAATAGAAGAGTGGTGGCCAAGTAAGGGATTCTGAGTAGTAATTTCAGCTATAAAAGGAAGAGAATAGGGCTACTCATCAAATTTTCTTCCTCCTCTTCTCTCTGCCGAATTTTTCCCTAGCAAAATCCTCTCTTCTCTTTTATTTTGTCCAACCGAATATACCAATAATCTCTAGTGAAATCGATTTCTTTTAAGCCTCAAAAGCTGAATCTTTGTGACTCCAAGCAAGGGTGCAGTCGACTGAGGTATTAAGGTAAGAACAATGGATTTTGTTGTTCAGTTTCTTTTTATCGAGATCTAGGAACTGATCCCCTTATTGTCTCTTGGCCGAATATTAAAGGAGGAACTCCGGGATTTTTGATAGTTATCGACTTCAAGAGAAGGGATTTTCGGGATTTAAAGCTTCAAGGTAAGACATCTGATATTCGGCCATAGGCCATTTAATGTTGATTAAGTGTTAGAAATCAATCTAACATGTGCTTATAGGATTTTCGACAGCACAAAGAAAGCAATGATCTATTTCGGGATTTAAGATTTGGAAGGTAAGCATATAGGTATGTTCGGCCAAGGCTTGATTTGGTATTTAGATCTATTCTTTAATTTGTTTAAAAAGCCAGAACTAACCCCTGATGAGATTTAGGGCTTGGCCGAATACAAGAAGAAGCATAGCAGCAATTTTGGGATTTGAATAATCATCAAATCGGCATCAAATGTAAGTTTTAAGAATACAAATCCTACTAGGATTTGGTATTATAGCCGAATAGGATTTATGCTAAATAATAAGTGATTAATCAAATGTAGGAACTTGAGATTTAAGGCAGTAGATCAGATTTCGGGATTTCAGTGAAGTTGTTAAGCGAATCAGGTGTGTACCCCACACTATTTCATACTACCTTATATGGCTAAGTTTAATTAATATATGTGGTATTAAGAATATGAAAGTAGCTAAGGTACCATGTTATGGTACAAAGTACTCAGGTACGTTTCCTACTCCTACTAGGATTATGAAATATGTTAATTGTAACATGAGAGAATTAGAATGTGAACTCTGGCATATTTATGCATATTACTATTATATGGGGCATATGGGTTTTATTTTGAAGGGGAAGTGAATGTGGTGACCTAAGACCACGAACATGGTGACCTAAGACCGTGATATCTGAATGTGGTGACCTAAGACCACAGTAATCTGAACGTGGTGACCTAAGACCACGAATGCAGTGACCTAAGACCGCGATATGGAGTGTAGCGGAAGGAGGGTCGACTTAGTAGTCCCCACGGTGTACAGGTTGGTACGGGGGAGTGTAGCGGATTGCTTAATAGGTTTGGGTTTTGGGAATGCATCATAACTTGTATGCTATGATATGAATGTGTAATAATTGTTATGCCTAATTCGATTATGATTTAGTGTTGTGTACACATTGAGTCTGTTGACTCACCCCATTGTGGGACCATGTTTCAGGTGATGAATAGTGATGGACCGGGACGGCAGGACTTGTGGTGGCCATGCTCAACTTGAAGTCTTTATTTTAATGGACTATTAATTTTTTTTAGTACTCTGAATTATTTGGATTTATTTGATGTAATAAGGCCTTAAGGCCATAGTGCAATATCTTATTTCTGTTTATTGTTTAATTATGTTACAAATTTTTATTAAGTTTAAAGACCAAGTAATTTATTTTTTTTTAAAAATATACTCTATATGTTTTATCACATAGAATTAAAAAGAGTTTTCTAATATGAAAATCGAATTGGTTTTCAACACAAGCCCAACCCAAACAAATTTTTTTTAAACCGCACAAGATTTTCACAAAGTAACAAAAGAATTTGAACCGGTTTATTTGAGGAACATACCAAATCTGGTCAAAGCTCGTGGGCCGGGTTTGGGGTGTTTCAGTTTGGTATCAGAGCCCAGTTTTAAAACTCTCGGCCTGTGGGCTAAGGCCCAAAATGTTTTCAAATCGAGCCCAAATGAGTTTTATGGAAGTATTTCTGAAAATAGGCAGGTTATGGCGTGGCACCTAAGTCTCCGACCCGCAGTCCAGCAGGTAAGTACCCCTAACCATCTGTGTGATTATGTGATTTATAGAAGGGTAGAAAAGGAATGGAACGTAGAATAGAATGATAGGTACTTGAACCCTAGGACTAGTCTGCCCCAACTATTACATAAGACTTAATTGTTTAATTAAACAAACCTATGGCTAAGTCACCAAGTTAGGGTGTGGTAACCCTTGTGCGCATGTCTAGGATTGGATCCGGAAGAGCTTGGTATTTAAGCAGTCCTAGTGACTCACCTCCTCTTCGCAGGAATCCTACCTGGTGCGTAGCTTCGGTTCACCCTAACCAAAAGGACTCAAAGAGTGTGGTAACCTCTGTGCGCATGTCTAGGAATGGTTTCAGTGGGAGCTTGGTATTTAAGCAATCCGCGTGACTCACCTCCTCTTCATTTGAATCCTGCCTGGTGCGTAGCTTTGGTTCACCCTGACCAAGAGGACTCGGTCATAGGCTAAACACAATAACTAAAACCCGAAAGGGAACTAGCCGTGTTTTTATGGAAACCCTAGTTTCAAAACTCTTAAAATCACCCTCTTAATTCGTGAAAACTATCTTTACAAAAAAAAAATTTCCGAAAAATTTCTGATTTATGAAATTACAAAAATACCCCTAGTGGTAAAATTACCAAAATGCCCTTGATTTATAAAATGACCAACTACTCAACAGTTTTTGCCAAAATTTCATCATTTTATAAATGTTCAAAAACCCTAACTTGCAAAATATCAAAATACCTTGATTTTTGGAAAATTTTAAAATTGCCCCTAACAAAATTACCAAAATGACCCTGGTTTCCAAAATTATGCAACATCACTGTTTTGGAAAGTACAAGTCTCAAAAAGAACTCTCAAAGTTTTGCAAAGTTTGGAAATACCTCGGAAATATTAAACTTTACAAATTTACCCTGGTTTATTACCAAAATACCCCCGAGGTCCAAAATTACCGAAATACCCTCGAATTTCAAAATTTTCCAAAATACCCTGGGAATTTAAAAATTCCAAAATACTTTTTGACAAAAAATCACCAAGGAACTTTTCTTTCGAAAAAAATTACAAAAATACCCCTGTAGGACAAATTACGAAAATACCCCTGGGTAGAGGAAAAACAATAACAAGGAAAACTACAACGTTTCTTTGAATGAACGAAGGTTCATAATTGTTTGATGGATGTATGAATGAATGGAAAGACTGTGTGCATGTATGAATACGAAAGAACCACTCCTAAAACTCTTTTCATAAAATTTCTTCGCGGGTAATCAAGTGAAACAAAAGTACTAATGTAATATCCCGCGTTAGGGGCTATTTTGTTGTTGCATGATATTGCATGAGGTAGTGTGCTGTGTTGCTATTTCTATGTTTTAGGGGCTTAGTTGTAGGCTAGGAGTATGCCTGAGGGAATGGGGAAAATTTAGTTTTTGAGCCTTAGGTGTAGGGAGCTGAAAGAGTTGGGGTTTAAGAAAATAATTTGGAGTTTTATTGCACAAAAGAGGAGCTGGCAAGATGGCAAGGCATGCACTACTTGGGAGCTAGGTGTGGCGTCAACTACATGGAGTGGAGGTCTAGTGTTTGAGCTGCAGAGTCCCCATTTTGGTTCCCATTTTGGACGGCATGGAAGGAGAGGTAGAAGGCAACTAGAATTCTACCTTGGACCAGGTCATACCATTCAAAAGAAAGGTGGAGAGCAATTGTAGGAGGGAGACTTGGTCATGCATGTTTGAATGAGTGGTTGGGAGTCTTTGGAGGGATTATGGCCGAATTCTTGGGGTGTGTGGAGTGGGGGAAGTGACGGATTAGTGTGGGAGAGGGGGAAGGCCGAATGTACCTTTGCATTTTTGGTGCATTTTTCGGTCACTTTTTGGTAAGCTAAGGTTCTCTCATTCTTTCTTTTTCTCACCTCTTGAAACCGAAACACCTAGTCCCTTAGTTTGCCGAAATTGTTTTGCTTCATTTGGTTTGTGTGTAGCCGAATGCATGATTGCATTTTTCCTTCTTTCTTCACTTGGGTAAGCCGAAAGTAAAAGTCTTTTCTTGTCATATTTTCTTCCTTGTTGAACCTTGATAGCCAAACCTAGCACTCCATCTTTATTTCATTTCTTTTTGGAACCTTGTAAGCCGAAACCCCATCTCTCCAAAACATAATTTTTCTTTCTCTCATTTCTTCTCTGACTAGCCGAAACTCAAGCACTAAAAGCACATCTTCATTTTCTTTCTTTGACAAACCGAAACTACCTTCATTCCATCCACTTCTCTTTTTCTCAATTGCCATTGCCGAAACTACATTTTGTCTCACACTTCTTTTCTTTCTCTTCCACTCAAGCCGAACATTAGAGGTGATAAACACTTAGGCCGAATCTCTTCTCTCCTAGAAGTCCTATTATTTTGGCCGAATTTTGGGTGTTGGGTCATTGGAGTGTGGAAGCAAGCAAGGGAACCGTCGTTCTTTTGTTAATCAATTAGTAAATAAGGGTAAGTAATTGGTATATTAGTGTCAGTTCCATCTGTGGGTTCGATTAAGTCCGGAGTAACAAAGGTTTAAATGTTCTCTTTTGAAGGTGTAGCTGATTGTTGGAAGGAGAACCTTTGTGGTTCGGGTTTGATAAGAAATCAAACCATTTGCAAGGTAAGGGTTAATCGACAAACCCTTTTGGATTAATGGTTATGGCCGAATGGTCTTAGTGCCTAACCCCTATGTTTGGCTGATTCTAGGAGCAAGTCAATCGAGGGACCTAGATCGATTCGTTGGGATCTTTAGACTCGTAATAACCAGGTGTGTAAACTAACACACTTCTATTTAGTAACGTGATTGATAACCTTGTTGTAACTAGTGAAACAGTGATGATTGATGTGATACCCTGATGGGTATGATCTTGGACTCGGGTAAGTCAGTATTATTATTATGAGTTTACTGATGATCTATATGATAACATGGCTATGGATATATGTGATATGGGATATGAGGTTTAACATATTAGCATGATATGTATGACTTGTATGATATGCATGATCACATGAGTTGGTATGATGATGGGTGATATGAGTGGAGGGGGCAGTGATATTTTGTGCTGACGAGCACCAGTGTTTTGGTAACACAACTTTGTGACTTTGGGTCACCAGAGGTTTGGCACCTCCAGAGGTTTGGCACCTCAGCGTCTCGTCCCCGTGGTTTCGCACCACAGTGGGTTGGCCCCACAAGGCGGTATTGAGGGATTGACGCCAGTGATTTGGTATCACACGATGGGTTGGCCCCATCACTCGATTATTGTGACTACGGTCACCAGTGGTTACGTACCACATTTGTGTCTTTGGGACACTAGAGGTTGGGCACCTCATTGCGACTCGTCCCCGTGGTTTGACACCACCGTGGGTTGGCCCCACTTGAGATATGGGATCGTCTACTAGTGATTTGGTATCACACGATGGGTTGGCCCCATCAATTGATTTGTGACTTCGGTCACCAGTGATTTGGTATCACAATCGTGTCTTTGGGACACCAGTGGTTTGGCACCACATTGACGGATATTGTGTCTTTGGGACACCAGTGTTTTGGTAACACATTGTGACTATATGTCACCAGTGGTTTGGCACGACCAGTGGTTTGGTACCACACGGGGTAGAAAAGGTGTATGGAAGGTTAGGGTCGGGTTGCATTAATTATGTTGCTATGATATGATGTGTGTTAGCATGATTGTTTTATTGGGAGCGGGATTTATGCACTGAGTCCTGTGACTCACCCTCTCCTTTGACATTTCAGGTGACTCGTAGACGCGGACATGGAGCCGGGATGGACTCGGGGTGCTCATGCCATGCTTAAATAAAGTTTTACTCAGACTTTACAATTTGGGTACTTTAGTTTATTTACTTTTAGTTGGGTTTTATTTTGGATTGTAAAAGGCCTTTAAATTATGTTTTCTATGTTTACGTTTAAAGTTGATTTTTAATATGCCTTAACAAAACAATTGGGTTGGAATTTTATTAAAATTTGGAAAGACAAGGATTTCAAAACTATAACGCAATGTGTTTTAAACTATACCATCGGGTATCACCCTACGTTTTGATATTAAGTAAACTCTAATGATTTTTAAATCAAACTCGATGTTCTACTAAGTTAAAAATGTTTTAAGTAACACTAAGAAACTACTTGAAGTTTTAAATGAATTAAACCCATTTTTACTACACACTTCGATTAAGTTTTCAAAATTTCTGGGTATCAAATACATCATTTGATTTCAAACAAGCCTACTCAAATTTTCTTCAAGTACACTATGTTTTCATCCAGTTTTAAACGGAAAATTCTAACCTCTCAAATACGTTTTCCCCTGTAACATACCAGATTCAGACGTGGTGTTTTGTCCGGGTTTGGGGTGTTACAATTGTGGTATCAGAGCCAAGTTCAAAGGCTCGGCTGTGGGCCTGAGGCCCAAAATGTTTTCAAAAAGTTGTCTTAAGTGTTTTGGGTTTAAATATATGGTTTGGAAGGCATGGCACCGAGTCTCCGGCACCAGTTCGCCCAGGTAAGTACCCCTTACTATTGCTTGTGATTTGTTGGATATACTATGGTTGTATGACTAGAAATAGTAGGATTACTTTAGAGATTGAAACTGATAGGATTCTGTGAACTCGCGAGAACAAAGCCTTTTTAAATATTCATAAGACTTGCTTTAAAACAGTGGAATAAATACTAATTCATAAAACTCTTAAATCAGATACGTAGAGATATTAGACATGAGCACTCGAGGCGGACGTGGTCGTAATACTCGTGGTAGAGGTAGGGGTAGGATGACAGTTTCTGAGCCCGTAGGATCTGGTCAGGGTTCAGAAAACGAGGTACCGGTTCCGCCACCAGCTTGAGGTGGTGAGTTCCAAGATCAGACTGGAGATGGCGCAGTGTCACAGGTGATGCTGCGAGTGTTAGAAAGAGTAGCTGGAGTGGGTGGTGGTGCAGGAGTTAGGAAATCTGTGCCTGAGCGACTCCGGGCAAATGGGGCCGAATTCTTTCGAGGTGTATCTGGTGTTGCTCCCAGCACTGCTGAGTATTGGCTGGAGGCAACTGAGCGGATCATGGATGATCTGGACCTGACTGCTGAAGAGAAGCTGAAGGGCATCGTATCGCTTCTCCGGGATGAGTCATATCAGTGGTGGCTCACGGTTCGGGACAGTGTGGCAACAAAGGATCTGACATGGGATTATTTCAGGGCTGCATATCAAAAGAAGTACATTGGAGCTAGTTATATTGACTCCCAGCGAAAGGCATTTCTGAGGCTTGTTCAGGGGAGTAAATCTGTTTCGGAGTATGAGGCTGAGTTCTTGAAGCTGAGTAGGTATGCCAGGGGCATTGTGGCCACTGAACATGAGAGGTGTATTCGTTTCGAGGATGGTCTGCGAGACGAGTTGAGACTGCTGATTGCTCCTCAGCAGGAGCGCGAGTTTGCTGTCTTAGTTGAGAAGGCTAAGGTAGCCGAGGGTGTTAAGGAGTCAGTGAGACAGGGTATGGACAGAAATAGGCATAAGAGGAGCTTTGGGTCTTCTGGGTCATCGGGTAATCCGCAGAAGAGGGCTAGACCGAGTGGGCCGAATCAGTTAGCTAGGTTTGTTGCTGCTAGGCAGGGACCGCCGCAGTGTAACCAGTGTGGGAAATCTCATTGGGGTGGTTGCTGGACCGGAGGAAAAGGTTGCTTCGAGTGTGGTTCTCTGGATCATCGCGTGAGGGACTGTCTGCGTAGGTTGGCTAGGATTCAGTCTGAGAGTCAGGGCAGTAATCAGTTCAGGAGCAGTGGACCGCCACCGCAGAGGGGCCGTGGTAATGGCAGAGGTGGTAATGGTTCTGGTCGGGGCCGTGGAGCACCGGGCAGAGGTGCGGGTAGTTCTGAGGCCAGACAGCCTGGATTAGTGTATGCTGCGAGGCACCGAGAGGAGGGCGACGCACCGGATGTTATAACCGGTACGTTCTTGATCTTTGGTTCTCCTTATACTGCTTTGATTGATGTAGGTTCAACGCACTCTTATGTTGCCAGTAATATAGTAGAGACTATGGATCTAGACTCTGAGATATCTTCTAGGCAGATGACTGTAATTAGCCCTCTAGGTCACTCTGTAGTAGTAGATAAGCTGTTTAGAGATGTACCCCTAGAACTCCAAGGGGTAGTGTTTGCTGCTGATCTGATGGAACTGCCGTTTGGGGAGTTCGATCTGATTCTTGGGATGGACTGGTTGGTCAAGTACCAGGCGAGGTTGGATTGCGCGGCCAAGCGCATGGTTCTTAAGACGGTTGAGGGTGATGAGGTGGCTATGATAGGTAATAGGAGAGATTACTTATCAAATGTGGTATCTGCTCTGAAGGCAGAGAAGATGGTCAGGAAGGGCTATGAAGCGTATGTGGTTCATGTGTATGCCTTGGAGGCTAAAGAGTCTGCTGTAGAGAAAGTTCGTACAGTTAAGGAATTTGCTGATGTGTTTCCTGAAGAGCTTCCGGGTTTGCCGCCGGATCGCGAGGTAGAGTTTGGGATAGATCTATTACCCGGAACTGCGCCAGTGTCTATAGCTCCGTATAGGATGGCGCCAAGGGAATTGGTGGAGCTTAAGGCTCAGATCCAGGAGTTACTGGATCGAGGTTTTATCAGGCCAAGTGTTTCGCCGTGGGGTGCGTCGGTACTCTTTGTCAAGAAGAAAGATGGTACGATGCGGATGTGTATAGACTACCGCCAGTTGAATAAGCTGACGATTAAAAACAAGTATCCGTTGCCACGGATAGATGACTTGTTTGATCAGCTGAAGGGGGCTGCGGTATTCTCGAAGATCGACTTGAGGTCCGGGTATCACCAGTTAAAGGTTAAGGAGGCTGATATCCATAAGACAGCGTTTCGGACTCGGTATAGGCACTACGAATTTCTGGTAATGCCATTCGGGTTGACTAACGCACCGGCAGCGTTTATGGATATGATGAATAGGGTGTTTCAGCAGTATCTGGATCAGTTCGTCGTGGTTTTCATAGACGACATCTTGGTGTACTCAAGGACAGATGAAGAGCATGATGTGCATTTGCGAGTGGTGCTGCAGATTTTGAGGGAAAAGCAGCTTTATGCTAAGTTCAGTAAGTGCGAGTTTTGGCTTAGGGAAGTGACTTTCTTGGGTCATGTAGTGTCGGCTGAGGGGATTCGAGTAGATCCTCGTAAGATTGAGGCAGTTTTGGATTGGAAGCCGCCTAAGTTAGTGGCGGAGATTCGGAGTTTTTTGGGTTTGGCTGGATACTACCGAAGGTTTGTTGAGGGTTTCTCGTTGATAGCAGCGCCGATGACCAAGTTGTTAAGGAAAGAAGTTCCGTTTGTATGGACTGAGAAACAGCAGGAAAGCTTCGATAAGTTAAAGAAGATTTTGACTGAGGCTCCGGTTTTAATTCAACCTGAGGCTGGTAAGGAATTCACAGTGTATTGTGACGCATCACATACGGGTTTGGGTTGTGTGCTGATGCAGGAAGGTAAGGTTGTGGCTTACGCTTCTCGACAGCTGAGGCCACATGAGGTCAACTATCCGACGCACGATTTGGAGCTAGCGGCTGTAGTCTTCGCCTTAAAGATTTGGAGGCACTACTTGTATGGAGAAAGATCGATAGTGTACACGGATCATAAGAGTCTGAAGTATCTACTGACTCAGAAAGATTTGAATTTGAGGCAGCGCAGATGGGTTGAGTTGCTGAAAGATTACGACTGTTCGATCGAGTATCATCCGGGCAAGGCTAACGTGGTGGCAGACGCGTTGAGCCGTAAGGTTGTTTCGGACTTAAGAGCGATGTTTGCCCATTTGAGTCTGTATGACGACGGGAGTATTCTGGCAGAGTTGCAAGTTAGGCCTACTTGGGTTGAGCAGATCAGAGAGAAACAGTTATTGGATGAGGTTCTGAGTGCGCGAAGGTTGCAAGTGCAGAATGGTGGTTTGGAGGGTTACAGCTTGTCTAGTGATGAGGTTCTGTGTTTTCAAGGTAAGGCTTGTATGCCTAAAGATGTTGAGCTGAGGCAGAAGATTCTTCAGGACGCACATAGCAGTCCTTATGCTATGCACCCTGGAGGTAGTAAGATGTATAGGGATCTTAGAGAGCAGTTTTGGTGGCCTGGCTTGAAGAAAGAGGTGACAGAGTTTGTTGGGAAGTGTCTGACATGTCAGCAGGTCAAGGCTGAACATCAGTTGCCGTCAGGTTTGCTTCAGCCTGTAAAGATTCCTCAGTGGAAGTGGGAAAGGATAACCATGGATTTCGTCAGTGGATTACCGCTTACGCCAAGCAAGAAGGATTCAGTTTGGGTAGTGGTGGATCGTCTGACTAAATCAGCTCACTTCGTTCCGGTGAGGGTTGACTACTCACTTCAGAAGTTGGCGAAGCTGTATGTTTCAGAGATAGTGAGGTTGCACGGTGTACCAGTTTCGATAATCTCGGATAGGGATCCTAGATTTACGTCAAGGTTCTGGAAAGCGTTGCATCAGGCACTGGGTACTCGTTTGGATTTCAGCACGGCTTTTCACCCGCAGTCTGACGGTCAATCAGGAAGGGTTATTCAGATCTTAGAGGATATGCTGAGAGGTTGTGTCCTGGATTTCAGGGGTAGTTGGGAGGAGTTTCTACCATTAGCTGAGTTTGCCTACAACAACAGTTACCAAGCGAGCATCAAGATGGCACCGTATGAGGCGTTGTATGGTAGGAAGTGTCGCTCACCTACGTGTTGGATGGAGTTAGGTGAACGTCAGTTGTTGGGACCCGAGTTGGTTGCTGAGACCGAAGACAAGGTTAAGTTGATTCAGTCTCGATTGAAGGAAGCTTCGGACCGGCAGAAGTCTTATGCCGATCTTAAGCGGAGAGACATAGAGTTTGCTGTAGGGGATCGGGTTTTTCTGAAGGTCTCGCCGTGGAAGAAAGTGTTGAGGTTCGGAAGGAAAGGCAAGCTAAGTCCAAGGTTTATTGGGCCATATAAGGTTCTGAGACGAGTGGGACCAGTAGCGTATCAGCTTGAGTTGCCAGCAGAGCTAAGTCAGATTCACGATGTTTTTCACGTTTCGATGCTTCGGCGTTATCGTTCAGATCCGTCACATGTGGTAGCAGTGGAAGAGATCGAGGTGAGTCCAGATTTGACTGTAGAAGAAGAACCTGTACAGATTCTAGATCGAGATGTGAAGGTTCTGCGTAGGAAGTCTGTGCCTTTGGTTAAGGTACTTTGGCGGAATCATGGCGTAGAAGAAGCTACGTGGGAACCCGAGGATATGATGAGACAGCAATACCCGCAACTCTTTTGATCAGGTAATTTCGAGGTCGAAATTACTTTTTAAGGGGGTAGAACTGTAATATCCCGGGTTAGGGGCTATTTTGTTGTTGCATGATATTGCATGAGGTAGTGTGCTGTGTTGCTATTTCTATGTTTTAGGGGCTTAGTTGTAGGCTAGGAGTATGCCTGAGGGAATGGGGAAAATTTAGTTTTTGAGCCTTAGGTGTAGGGAGCTGAAAGAGTTGGGGTTTAAAAAAATAATTTGGAGTTTTATTGCACAAAAGAGGAGCTGGCAAGATGGCAAGGCATGCACTACTTGGGAGCTAGGTGTGGCGTCAACTACATGGAGTGGAGGTCTAGTGTTCGAGCTGCAGAGTCCCCATTTTGGTTCCCATTTTGGACGGCATGGAAGGAGAGGTAGAAGGCAACTAGAATTCTACCTTGGACCAGGTCATACCATTCAAAAGAAAGGTGGAGAGCAATTGTAGGAGGGAGACTTGGTCATGCATGTTTGAATGAGTGGTTGGGAGTCTTTGGAGGGATTATGGCCGAATTCTTGGGGTGTGTGGAGTGGGGGAAGTGATGGCTTAGTGTGGGAGAGGGGGAAGGCCGAATGTACCTTTGCATTTTTGGTGCATTTTTCGGTCACTTTTTGGTAAGCTAAGGTTCTCTCATTCTTTCTTTTTCTCACCTCTTGAAACCGAAACACCTAGTCCCTTAGTTTGCCGAAATTGTTTTGCTTCATTTGGTTTGTGTGTAGCCGAATGCATGATTGCATTTTTCCTTCTTTCTTCACTTGGGTAAGCCGAAAGTAAAAGTCTTTTCTTGTCATATTTTCTTCCTTGTTGAACCTTGATAGCCGAACCTAGCACTCCATCTTTATTTCATTTCTTTTTGGAACCTTGTAAGCCGAAACCCCATCTCTCCAAAACATAATTTTTCTTTCTCTCATTTCTTCTCTGACTAGCCGAAACTCAAGCACTAAAAGCACATCTTCATTTTCTTTCTTTGACAAACCGAAACTACCTTCATTCCATCCACTTCTCTTTTTCTCAATTTCCATTGCCGAAACTACATTTTGTCTCACACTTCTTTTCTTTCTCTTCCACTCAAGCCGAACATTAAAGGTGATAAACACTTAGGCCGAATCTCTTCTCTCCTAGAAGTCCTATTATTTTGGCCGAATTTTGGGTGTTGGGTCATTGGAGTGTGGAAGCAAGCAAGGGAACCGTCGTTCTTTTGTTAATCAATTAGTAAATAAGGGTAAGTAATTGGTATATTAGTGTCAGTTCCATCTGTGGGTTCGATTAAGTCCGGAGTAACAAAGGTTTAAATGTTCTCTTTTGAAGGTGTAGCTGATTGTTGGAAGGAGAACCTTTGTGGTTCGGGTTTGATAAGAAATCAAACCATTTGCAAGGTAAGGGTTAATCGACAAACCCTTTTGGATTAATGGTTATGGCCGAATGGTCTTAGTGCCTAACCCCTATGTTTGGCTGATTCTAGGAGCAAGTCAATCGAGGGACCTAGATCGATTCGTTGGGATCTTTAGACTCGTAATAACCAGGTGTGTAATCTAACACACTTCTATTTAGTAACGTGATTGATAACCTTGTTGTAACTAGTGAAACAGTGATGATTGATGTGATACCCTGATGGGTATGATCTTGGACTCGGGTAAGTCAGTATTATTATTATGAGTTTACTGATGATCTATATGATACCATGGCTATGGATATATGTGATATGGGATATGAGGTTTAACATATTAGCATGATATGTATGACTTGTATGATATGCATGATCACATGAGTTGGTATGATGATGGGTGATATGAGTGGAGGGGGCAGTGATATTTTGTGCTGACGAGCACCAGTGTTTTGGTAACACAACTTTGTGACTTTGGGTCACCAGAGGTTTGGCACCTCCAGAGGTTTGGCACCTCAGCGTCTCGTCCCCGTGGTTTCACACCACAGTGGGTTGGCCCCACAAGGCGGTATTGAGGGATTGACGCCAGTGATTTGGTATCACACGATGGGTTGGCCCCATCACTCGATTATTGTGACTACGGTCACCAGTGGTTAGGTACCATATTTGTGTCTTTGGGACACCAGAGGTTGGGCACCTCATTGCGACTCGTCCCTGTGGTTTGACACCACCGTGGGTTGGCCCCACTTGAGATATGGGATCGTCTGCTAGTGATTTGGTATCACACGATGGGTTGGCCCCATCAATTGATTTGTGACTTCGGTCACCAGTGATTTGGTATCACAATCGTGTCTTTGGGACACCAGTGGTTTGGCACCACATTGACGGATATTGTGTCTTTGGGACACCAGTGTTTTGGTAACACATTGTGACTATATGTCACCAGTGGTTTGGCACCACCAGTGGTTTGGTACCACACGGGGTAGAAAAGGTGTATGGAAGGTTAGGGTCGGGTTGCATTAATTATGTTGCTATGATATGATGTGTGTTAGCATGATTGTTTTATTGGGAGCGGGATTTATGCACTGAGTCCTGTGACTCACCCTCTCCTTTGACATTTCAGGTGACTCGTAGACGCGGACATGGAGCCGGGATGGACTCGGGGTGCTCATGCCATGCTTAAATAAAGTTTTACTCAGACTTTACAATTTGGGTACTTTAGTTTATTTACTTTTAGTTGGGTTTTATTTTGGATTGTAAAAGGCCTTTAAATTATGTTTTCTATGTTTACGTTTAAAGTTGATTTTTAATATGCCTTAACAAAACAATTGGGTTGGAATTTTATTAAAATTTGGAAAGACAAGGATTTCAAAACTATAACGCAATGTGTTTTAAACTATACCATCGGGTATCACCCTACGTTTTGATATTAAGTAAACTCTAATGATTTTTAAATCAAACTCGATGTTCTACTAAGTTAAAAATGTTTTAAGTAACACTAAGAAACTACTTGAAGTTTTAAATGAATTAAACCCATTTTTACTACACACTTCGATTAAGTTTTCAAAATTTCCGGGTATCAAATACATCATTTGATTTCAAACAAGCCTACTCAAATTTTCTTCAAGTACACTATGTTTTCATCCAGTTTTAAACGGAAAATTCTAACCTCTCAAATACGTTTTCCCCCGTAACATACCAGATTCGGACGTGGTGTTTTGTCCGGGTTTGGGGTGGTACAACTAATTCATAAAACTTCTTAATCAGATCTCGACGTTAGAAATGAGCTCTAGAGGACGTGGTCGTCGTGGACGCGGTAGAGGAAGAATGACTAGGTCAAAACCCGTTAGATCGGGTCAAGGGTCTGATAATGAGGTACAACCGCCACCACCACCCCCAGCTGTTGGTGTTGAGCAGCAGGCTCAGACGGGGGAGGATGCTGTGTCGCAGGCTGTGTTGCGAGTCTTGGAGTTGGTGGCTGGTACAGGGGGAAATTCGGGAAATTGAAAGTCATTGCCTGAACGGCTTCGAGCTAATGAAGCCGAAATGTTTCGTGGAGTATCTGGTGTGGCACCCAGTACAGCTGAGTACTGGTTGGAAGCAACTGAGCGCATCATAGATGAGCTTGATCTGACCCCTGAGGAGAAGTTAAAAGGAATGGTGGCACTGTTATGCGATGAAGCGTATCAATGGTGGTTAACTGTGTGGGACGGTGCCACGGCTGAGGATCTGACCTGGGAATATGTTAAGGAAGCATTTCAAAAGAAGTATGTTGGAACAAGGTATACTGATGAGCAAAGGAAGGCTTTTCTGGGGCTGGTTCAAGGGAACAAGTCTGTTGCAGAATATGAGGCTGAATTTCTAAGGTTGAGCCGGTATGCCCGAGGAGTAGTGGCAACTGAGCATGAGCGCTGTGTCCGTTTTGAGGACGGGCTAAGGGATGACCTGAGATTGTTGATAGCACCGCATCAGGAGCGGGAATTTTCTGCGTTAGTGGAAAAGGCTAAAGTGGCTGAAGGAATCAAAGATTCTACCAAGCAGACTATGGACCGGAATAGGCCCAAAAGAGGTTTTGGATCATCTGGAAAGGTTCATAAGAGGCCTAGAGTTGATGGGCCGCGAGGTCAGCAAGTTGGTTCAGAAGGGCGGTATCGTCCTTGTGATGTGTATGGAAAGAAGCACTTAGGAGAGTGCTGGAAGAAAACAGGAGGATGTTTTAGTTGTGGGTCCAAGGACCATGTGATCAAGGATTGTCCTAAGAACCTAGATGAAAGCCGACCAGCAACTTAGAATGTTAATCAGGCTGGTAGAGGGGGACCGCAGCCTCAACGAGGTCGTGGTACGAGCAATCGAGGTAATGGTGCTGGCAGAGGACGTGGAACGCAGGGCAGAGGTGCTGCTAATGCTGAGGTAAGGCAACCAGGTTTGGTTTATGCGGTTCGCCGGAGAGAGGAAGGAGACGCGCCGGATGTTATAACCGGTACGTTCTTTATTTTTGGCAAGCCCTATTTTGCTCTGATTGATGTGGGCTCGACCCATTCTTATGTTGCGTGTAGTGTAGTGGAAACACTAGGCCTAGACTCTGAACTCTCTGATAGGAAAATGACTGTAGTAAGCCCATTAGGCCAAACTGTAGTGGTGGATAAGATCTTTTGGAATGTACCCCTAGAGATTCAAGGAGTAAACTTTCAGGCTGACTTAATGGAACTACCCTTTGAGGAGTTTGAACTCATACTTGGAATGGACTGGCTAGTAGAGCATCGAGCCGTGTTGGATTGTGCGGCTAAACGTATGGAACTAAGGACTTTGGAGGATGAAGTAGTAGTAATGATCGGAGAAAGAAGGATCTGCCTGTCTAACATAGTTTCGGCGTTAAAGGCTGAGAAAATGGTTAGGAAAGGGTGCAAGGCGTTCTTAGCCTTCGTAAGTGCGTTGGGTGGAAAGGAAGAAGGTGTCAGTGGAGTTAGAACTGTAAGAGATTTTGAAGATGTGTTTCCGGAGGAATTACCAGGAATACCCCCAGATAGGGAGGTAGAATTTGGAATAGACGTGCTACCGGGAACAGCTCCTGTGTCAATTGCTCCGTACCGAATGGCGCCAAAGGAGTTAGTTGAGCTCAAGGCTCAAATCTAAGAATTACTAGATTGTGGGTTCATTCGACCCAGTGTGTCTCTGTGGGGAGCACCAGTTCTGTTCGTGAAGAAGAAGGACGGAACTATGCGTATGTGCATAGATTACCGTCAGTTGAATAAGCTGACCATTAAGAACAAGTATCCTTTGCAAAGGATCGATGACTTGTTCGATCAGCTGAAGGGAGCCGTAGTATTTTCAAAGATAGACTTAAGGTCGGGATATCATCAATTGAAGGTGAAGGAGGCAGATATCCATAAGACAGCTTTTAGGACAAGGTACAGCCATTTTGAGTTTGTGGTAATGCCGTTTGGATTGACGAACGCTCCAGCCGCGTTCATGGATATGATGAACCGAGTTTTTCAACCCTACTTGGATAGGTTCGTCGTGGTGTTCATCGACGATATCTTGGTGTACTCTAAGTCTGAAGAGGAGCATGATGAGCATCTCCGAGTTGTGTTGCAAGTATTAAGGGAGAAGAAGCTCTATGCCAAATTCAGCAAGTGTGAATTTTGGCTTAAGGAGGTGGCATTCTTAGGACATGTGGTATCCGCAGAGGGAATAAGAGTGGATCTTAGGAAGATCAAAGTAGTGTTGGATCAATAATGCCTTATCATAATTCAAGGATAATTTATACATGGATAATTTAACTCAAAGTGTCCTAAAGATTCAAACAATATAAGTCATACATTTGTATCACGAAAACATAGGTGTCTCCCCTTATCTAAATAATTACCTTTAATTCAAAACTGACAAGGATTGACATCCTCACAACAGATTCACTCAAATCACTCGAAGTGTTTAAGGTTCAGAAAAAAACTCATAAGTCGAACCTGAAAAGTTAATCCCATAGGCTTGCCTGAAAATCAAATCTCCACCACTAGAATATGAGATGATACACAAATCAAAAAGTCTTTAACAGGGTTGTAACGGGGCTTAGGTTAACGGTGTGGATAAAGGCTGAATTAGAAAGTTAAAATCGAGATCGAATTGACAAGTTACCTATCTAGAAATACCAAGATAATAATAAATAATCAACTGAAAAGTAATAACCCTAATAATACGAGCTTTTCTTTTTGATAAATAGACTTTAACTGTATAAGCTCACTTTTCATAATACTAATACTGAATATACTTCGATTTTTTTAAGAACAAATCAGATAATAAAAAAATAACTTGGTAACTAATCAAATCAGATCTCGAGATAAGGGTAGTTAAAAGGAATGGTGATAACAAATACAAAGGGTTTTGTGTTAATATTAGCTGGTGAGTCAATAAAAAGGTTGTTAGGATCAACGGGGTTCACTAGGGGTTAATTATGGAGGTAGGCTTTTTATGGAGTAAGTGGGTTAAATACTAGGTGCCTTAATCATATCTGTATATCAAATCAAAGGTGTGGTCTCAACATGTATAATCGAGGCAAGTTCTAGAATAACAGTTCAATGTTGACACATTCATAAAAAAGTGAGCACGAAAGAATATATGCTTTATAAGGCTCAAAATCTCACAAAAATTATGGGTATTTTGATGTCAACCTTGTAAATTTCAAACTTCAAGATAATAATTAGATTCAGGTAGACAACCTAAAAAATTTTAGTCTGAAAAATAGACTTATCATGCTTGATTCTCTAGTATGCTTCAAATTTATCATCAATGCACAATTATCAATGACTTACTCTAAAACATATTAACAAAAATCATCAATCAGGGGAATTTCATTCTAATCATAATATAAGAAACTTACTTTAGAACAAGGCATAATTCAGGGATTTTCAAATAATACATTGCCCTCAATGTACAAAGATAGGTAATAGCATATAGTAAGATAATCAAAAGGGAGGGAGAGAAGTGAAACGTCCTGAATTATGGATGAAATCCTTGAGTCGGAGGTGAAAAGATAATGACATATGTAGTATTGAATTACTCCTAGTGATTTGTTCGTTATTTGAAGTGTGCAATTAAAACTGCGAAGTCATCAGTTAGATGTCTCGGTGGCATGATTTAAACAAGTGTTTGTTAGCAATACTCGAAGGTTAGATAGCCAATAATATCATGAATGAAATAAAAAGTTTGAAATATAAAAGGCAACAGGTTTGAATAAAAATAAAAATTAAAACTAAGAACTAAAAATAACGAAAAGAAAACTAAAAATAAAGATAATAAAAGGACTCAGAGGTCCTCATCATTTGCTGGGTCCTACGATGGTGGTGGTGAAGAAATGTGGAAGTGATTCTGCTGAAGGGGGCCTCGATCCCGTCAAAACGTCGAGCGGTGTCAGTGAACTGCTGAGTACAGTACTGCTCGAACTGGGCAAGGTGTGCAGAGATGTCTGAAAGTGAAGCTGTTGCATGGGAGGACCGTTGGCTCGGGAATGGTTTCTTCTGTGGTGGTGGGACATTATCAGTAATGTCCTTAGGCTCCTCCTCGTCAATGGGGAGGGCTAGTCGGTATTGAGGAGGATCAGTCTCACGTCGATATTTGATCATCCTCATGTGCAGTATCATCTGGATACCCTGTGGTGCCATCTGCCCCATCAGTGTTAGGGAGGAGGTCTGGGTTTTGGTGATGAGGATGAGGAGGATCGGTCTCACGTCGATATTTGATCATCCTCATGTGCAGCATCGTCTGGATACCCTGTGGTACCATCTGCCCCATCAGTGTTAGGGAGGAGGTCTGGGTTTTGGTGATGAGGAGGCCAAAGTACCGAGCCGAACGTGTGATGTATGGGCCCATCGATAGGATTCCCCTCCTATGTGGCTCTGTCTGGTGCTGGATGGCACGGGCTATGAAGTAGGATAGGTCGAAGACGTGCCCGTTTGACATGCACCACAGGTAGTAGACGTCGTGAGTGTTTACGACGCCGGTGCTCTCGCGTTGACCTGTAAGATTCTGAGCCAAAATTGTGTGTACGTACCTCAGAGACAGGGCCAGGGCCGTCGCCTTGGAGCGACTAGGGTCGTAGTTTCCCTTGTGGGGGGCTAAGTTGTACAAACAGCTGACGGGGGTCGAGTGGATGTGGTGGTGTAGCTCAGAGAGGTCATTCTTTGAAACGAAGTCATCTGTGTAAAGTCTGGGTGCGGCCCCAAATTGTGGCACATTCAGTCATCGTACGATGCCTCCTAAACGGAATTGTATCGTACCTGGATCATCGTATTGTGGCATCACCGTCTGGAGTTGAAAAGTAGAGTAGAATTCTAAGGTAAGTTCCAAGTACGTGGGCTCGATGATGGTGAAAAATTTATCCCACGGATCGGTTGTAAGCAGGGCTCGAACATCATCTGTGAGACCGACCTGCTCTAAAGCGGCCCAATCAACACACGTATCGGTGCCAAGAGGTCGCGCCTGTAGTGTTTTGTACCGTTCCTCTTCGGCCTCTTGAGTAAATTGGAGGAACCGGTGGCGCACTTTGGAGGATGCGCTAGCAGAGGATGAGCCGGGTCCCTTCCGTTTCTTAGAAGTGGCGCTGCGGTTCTCTTTCCTCGTGACGATGACATTGTACTTGAAAATAGTTTATATTCAAATAATTGTCTACCAAATAATATCAAGTATTTAACTAATTTAAACATTTCAACCATGAGAAATTATATTGACAAAATTAACTAATTTAAACAAAAATATAGCAATCAATATTAGTTCTAAAATTCAAGAAATTATTCTTAAAATTAAATAATACTAAAAGTAAAAAGAAGCTAAATAACATGAAATTTTAATCAAACAATAGTTAAAATAGATGAAAATGAAACAGTGAAGAGTGACCAGCAGTGTTTTGGGGTGTGTGGCGACGTGAACGGCAGAGCACGGGCATATACGGTGGTGCACGGGCATGTGCTGTGAAATTTCTAGGTAACGCGGTGGTGGAGTGGGCATGGACTTCTGTTAACACGGGCGTGGCTTCGTTTTTATATGAGTATTTGAAAGTTTGGAAGATTTGGGGTGGGGAGAAGCAATGGTGAGGGAGTTTCTTGTTGATGGCCGGATTTGGGGGAAGTTTTTGAGGGGAAAACGGCTAGGGTTGGGGTTTGGGGAAGGAAATTGGGGAAAAGTGGGGCTGTGTTTCTTTAAATAGGGAAGGCGACACGGGCAGCGGCCACGCCCGTGTGTCTATTTATTCAGGTCGTGATTTTTGCGATTTTCAAATTTGGGCGCGTTCGATATGTTTCCCACGCCCGTGTTCCATGGTCGTGTGCTATTATGTTCGCTTCTCCCACGCCTGTGCTTTAGCTTGCCACACTCGTGTATAAATAGTCAGTGTCTTCCACGGTTGGTAGGCACGAGCGTGGCTCGTGCCCGTGCTTAATTACTCAGAATAGACCACGATCGTGTCACACGGCTGTGGCCTTTTTATCGCAACCCATGTTGGGGAAAAAAATTCTTCTTCTTCTCACACGTCTTTCTGCACGTCTATTTTTTCACCCCGTGTTGACCACACGGCCACGGGCACGCCCGTTTGTAAGGCCGTGTGGTAGGAAACCTGCACTTTCCTGACTCAGTTAGTTTGATTTAGGTGCTAAAAAGGGAAAATAAATTTAGAATATGAACATTAATGGGGTTAGTGAAGTTAGTGCTCGGGTTGCCTCCCGAGAAGCGCTCCTTTAAAGTCTTAAGCTAGACTCACCCTGTTTTCATTCCTAAAAGAAGGTTCACGGAGCTGAAGCTCCTCTCTCAATTCCTTAAAATCTTCACCATTATAAAGTTTCAGTCGATGGCCATTTACCTTGAATGTTCCTTGAGTTGGATGGGTTACCTCGACTGTGCCGTAAGGAAAAATAGATTTTATCACGAATGGTCCTGACCACCTTGATTTCAGCTTTCCAGGAGTAGTTTGAGCCTTGAATTATACAGCAGGACTAAGTCTTCTACTTAGAATTACTTTGATTGTTTTAAACGAGCATCATAGCGTTGTTTTGTTGCCTCCTTATATAGTCGTGAATTCTCATAGGCCTCAGTTCGCCATTCATCTAGTTCATTTAACTGCATCATCCTCTTCTCACCTGCGGTTTTGAGATCGTAATTCAAGAATTTTATCGCCCAGTAGGCTTTGTGGTCTAACTCAAATGGTAGATGACAACTTTTTCCGTAAACAAGTTTGTACGAGGATGTCCCTAAAGGGGTTTTAAATGTTGTTCTATAGACCCATAAAGCGTCATCTACTTTTATTGCCCAGTCTTTCCTGTTTGATTCAACTGTTTTTTCTAGGATTTGCTTAAGCTCTCGATTTGCCACTTCCACTTGCCCACTGGTTTGAGGATGATAAGGGGTAGCTGTTTTGTGGTGTACTCCATATTTTCTTAAGACTTTTTCAAATTGAATATTGCAAAAGTGAGTGCCCCTATCACTGATGATTGCTCTAGGTATTCCAAAATGAGAGAAAAGTTTCTTAAGAAACTTTACTATAGCTCTAGCATCATTAGTAGGTAAAGCTTGGGCTTCCACCCATTTCGACATGTAATCTACTGCTACTAAGATGTATTTATTTCCAAATGAACTAGGGAACGGACCCATAAAGTCAATACCCCATACATCAAATATCTCTCATGATAACATATATGTCTGAGGCATTTCATCGCGTTTAGAAATATTACCTGATCTCTGGCATTTATCACATGAAGCAGCATACCTGTTGGCATCCTTGAAAAGAGTTGGCCAATAAAATCCTGATTCGAGTGTTTTGTGTGCTGTTTTAATCCCGCTGTAATGTCCTCTTGAAGGTCCTGAATGGCAATGTTCTAGGATCTTACTTGCTTCTGCCTTTGTAATGCATCTTTGAATTACTTGATCTGCACATACACGGAAAAGAAAAGGATCTTCCCAAAAATAGTTTTTCGCATCAGCAAAGAATCGCTTCTTTTGGTGATGTGTTTGTCTTTTTGGCACTATGTTAGCAGCTAAATAATTCGCAATATCTGCAAACCATGGTACCTCAGAGTGGGTTATAGAAAAGAGTTGTTCTTCGGGAAACAAGTCGTTTATCTCACTTTCGTCGAGCTCTTCGATATGTGGGTTCTCAAGCCTGGAGAGGTGATCTGCCGCAAGGTTTTCAGCTCCCTTCTTATCCTGTATTTCCAAATCAAATTCTTGTAAGAGTAAGATCCAACGTATGAGTCAAGGTTTTGCATCAGGTTTAGTTAAAAGATAACGAAGAGCTGAATGGTCAGTGTAAATGACAACTTTATATAATATTAAATACTGCCTAAATTTGTCAAAAGCAAAAACTACAGCTAGCAATTCTTTCTCTGTGGTGGTATAGTTTTCTTGTGCAAGTGTCAATGTTCTGCTAGCATAATAAATTGGCTGAAAATGCTTGTCTCTTCGTTGTCCCAGAACTGCACCTACTGCAAAATTACTCGCATCACACATTAGTTCAAAGGGTAAATTCCAATCAGGTGCAATTATAATCGTAGCATTTATTAGTTTATCCTTGAGAATATTGAACGCATCTAAACATTCCTGATCGAAATTGAAAGGAACATCTTTTTCTAGTAATTTTGTTAAAGGCTTAGCTATTTTAGAAAAATATTTAATGAATCTTCTATAGAATCTTGCATGTCCTAAAAAACTTCTAATAGCTTTAACTGAACTAGGGGGAGGTAATTTTTCTATGGTTTCAATTTTTGCTTTATCTACCTCAATCCCTTTACTAGAAATCTTATGTCTTAACACAATCCCTTCTCTAACCATAAAGTGACATTTTTCCCAATTTAAGACAAGATTCGTCTCCTCACATCTTATTAGAACTCGTTCTAAATTTTTAAGGCAACGGTGGAAAGAATTGCCGAATACCGAGAAGTCCTCCATAAATACCTCTATAATGTCTTCCACAATTTCATCAAAGATGGCTAACATGCAACACTGAAAAGTAGCAGGAGCATTACATAATCCAAAAGACATTCTACGATAAGCAAATGTACCGTATGGGTATGTAAATGTTGTTTTCTCTTGATCTTCAGGAGCTATTGGGATTTGGAAGTAGCCGGAGAGTCCGTCCAAGAAGCAGTAGTACATATGCCCAGACAATCTTTCTAACATCTGATCTATAAAGGGTAAAGGGAAGTGATCTTTTCTGGTGGCATCGTTCAGCTTCCTATAGCCTATACAGACTCTCCAACCTGTAACTGTTCTTGTAGGAATCAACTCATTCTTTTCGTTGGGCACCACAGTCATGCCTCTTTTTTTCGGAACTACCTGCATAGGACTTACCCAAGTGCTATTAGAAGTAGGATAAATTATTCCTGCATCTAGATGTTTAATTACCTCTGCTTTGACCACTTTTTTCATATTGGGGTTTAACCGTCTCTAAGGTTGCACACACGGTTTATACTCATCTTCCATTAAAATTTTGTGGGTGCAAAATGATGGGCTTATTCCTTTAATGTCTGGCATTTTCCATGCTATGGCCTTTTTGTGCTTCCTTAGTAGCTTTAGCAGATCTTCTTTCTCATTGGGTCCTAGTTCTGAAAAGATGATTATTGGTAGTGTAGAATTATCCCCCAAGAATGCGTATTCTAAATGTTTTGGTAATTGTTTTAGTTCTAACTTGGGCTGCTCATCAATAGAGGATTTCTGTTTTAGTTCATCATTGATCTTGATGTCCTCTATTTTCATCTATCTAGAGGATGATGCATTGGGATTCTCATCATCGGTATCGTCATCTTTCCTCTCACCCTATGAAAGACACAGTTCGATCGTTTCCCTGTGCATGATTTCCTGCACAGATTCTTGAAAAATGTGATCAGTGGCATCAACAAAGTAACAAGAATCATCTTGTTCTCTAGAATATCACATGGCATCATAAATTTGAAAAACAATTTCCTCATCTCCTACCCTTAGTGCAAGTTTACCCTCACTAACATTAATGACAGCCCTAGCAGTAGCTAAAAAGGGTCGTCCCAAAACTAAAGGTACCTCTACGTCCTCATTCATGTTGTAACATCCTAAAATTTGAGTATCATCTTGTTGATTGTGTTAGCTCGGATATGATTTTATTGTGTGCCTAATATAGTCTTGTGAAGGTTTGGAATTAAATTGTATTTAGAATAATTTTTAGTATGGAGAATTTAGTGAAGTGGATCAAGTGATTATGATGCTTAAGTTAATTTAAGTGTCTTAAATTAGCACAAGAAAAGTTAGTGGCATGGTGGAAATGGCGCATGAATGGTTGCTTGAGGGGAGTGGTTCGAATATCATGGAGTGCATTTTGGAGACTTTATTTTTCTACACATTTACATCAAGTGTCGGCCAAGCTTTATATTTGGTATGTTGGACTTTAATTTTTTTATGGTAAGATGACTAAAAGATTAGGTAAGCTTGAACTTGGGGAAAGGAATCATCTTGATTAAGGAATGATGAGGGAACACAAGGCTTGATGTAAGGTGAATGTTTTGGAAAGTTTTGTGTTCTATCAAAGCATTTTCTCTCCATCTTTTCTCTCCCTAGCCGAATGCACATTGAGCATTTGTGAGCATCTTTTGTTTTTCTACTTTTGGGTCATTTTCATTTTGACCATTTGGTCTTAATTTGCCAAACCTCTCAAGTCATTCTTCCCTATTGCCGAAAACACCAAAAACCTTGAAGATTATCTTTTCTTTTCTTTTCTTCCTCTTTGCCGAATGTACATCAACTTCAAGACTTTTCCTTTGTTCATTTTTTCATTCATAAAAACCGAAACATAAACACTTTACCTCCTATTTCTTTTCTTCTTCTTTTCTTCTTGCAAAAACTCTCAAACATCACTCCCTCCCTAATATTTTCACCATGGCTGAATGTTATTGATCATCTCTTCATATCCAAATCTCCCTCTTCTCACATATTTTCTTATCAATCAATTTCTTTGCATTTGTTTTGAACAATCAGTAAGAACCCTCTTCGATCCCTTAATTTCTTATTTCCTTTTTCCGAATTTACTTTTGTTTGGGAAGGTCTTTCGATTGAAAATATCATCCTCTACTTTAGATGATATTTTGTCTTAATATAGAAATAAAGAAAAGTCGAAAACTCGGAAGTGTTCGTAATCTTCGTGAATCACCAAGACTTGGTTCATAGTATAATGTAAGGATTTCTATCAATGGTATCCATATTATTTTTTTAGGTTGACCGATTTTGATTATGATCTTTTAGGGGCAGTTCGATAGGGATAAACATTTCATTATTATTGTTAGCGAGAGCGTTGGTATCGGTAGTATCGTAATCACTATTATCAGGTGTGTAACCTTACATTGTTTCCTAATAGATTTACGGTATTAATTTAATATATGTGTTAATGAAAATATGAAAGATATGGCTAAAGGTACCATACGATGGTACAGAGTACCCAGGTACGTTCGCTTTTAATACTATGTTAATAGTGTTATGAAGATTGAATATGACATATAAGTGAATTCGTTATGAACATGGAATAAGATATATGGCATGATTTTACATGTTTTGTATGACATATGGGCATATGGGTGATATGTGAAGGGGAAGTGATCTGGTGGTTTTTACCACAATATCTGGTGACTCATGTCACATAATCTGAATATGGTGACTTATGTCACATATTGTTATCTGGTGACTTTGTCACATTATCTGGTGGCTATGCCACAATTTATAAGGGCGATGTGCAAGTCGTCTGCAGCGACTGCCTTCGATGGTGTGTAGCGGATGGAGGGTCGATTTAGTAATCCCCACGGTGTGATTGGTTGGTACGGGTGATGTGTAGAGGATGGATATTTAGGTTTGGGTTCGGGATTGCATCATTATCTCTATTTGCTAAATATGCATTTATGACTTGATATGCCTAAATCGGTTGGGACTTTGTGTTGACTGTTACACACTGAGTCTGTTTGACTCACCCCGTTGTGGGATATCTTTTCAGGTGACACACAGTGACTTGGACCGGGTCAGCGGAAACTATGTGGTGGCCATGCTGAATATTTTCGGGACTTCAAACAGTTGAACTTGCGTTTTCTATTATTTTATTTTTTGAGATTTATTTGGTATTTTCCAGTTGTAATAAGGCCATTACTATTGAACTGTTTTATGCATGCATTTTATTTGATTTCATTATGATATGATTATTATTAAATCAAGGTTTAAGTAACATTTCTCAAAAAATAAATTGAATACTTTTAACTTATTGTTTTCCAGTACTAAAATTAAGTTTTATTAAAATCTAGACTTCAAAAATTACATCGCTTTCAATTTGAACTCAAAACAAATCAAATTTTCTTCAAAACCACTCAAATTTTTCCAAAGTAACAAACAAGTTTTTGAAATGTTTACTCAAGGAACATACCAGATCCGGTTAAGGCTCGTGGGCCGAGTTTGGGGGTGTTTCAACTTGGTATCAGAGCCCAGTTTTAAACTCTCGGCCTTGGGTTTAAAGCCCACAACGTTTTCTAAATTAAGCCCAATTAAGATTTTGTTAAAATTTTTGGAAATGAGCAGGTTTTCTGACATGGCACCTAAGTCTCCGACCCGAAGTCCACCAGGTAAGTACCCCTAACTGTTGTATGACTGATTGTATGGTTTGTATGTGGATATAAGAGAACGTAGATTAGTACACTAGGAACTATTGAACTCTAGGATTAGTTTACTCCAACACAGAATTACATAAAACTTAAAGCCTAATTAAACAAACCTGTGAGTGAGTCGTCGAGCTAGGGTGTGGCAACTGTAACATCCCAAAATTGGGCCTAGTAGGATTGGGCCAATTGGGAATTGGGCTTTAGGAAAATTTGAGTATTATTTTTTTTTTGTGTTGGCTCGGGTAGGAATTTTGTGTGTTAGAATAGTCTGGTGAAGGCTTGTTTTTATTTAGGAAGTTAGAATAATTTTTAGTTTGGGATATTTAATAAAGTGGATTATATGAGCTTAGCACTTAAGTTAATTTAAGTATCAATAAGTGACACAAGATGAGTGCATGGCAAGTTGGTAATGGTGCATGGATATTAGCTTGAGGGGAGTGGTTCGAATCCCTTAGTTAGCATTTAGAGAACTTTTATTTTTGTACTTCTATGGTAAGTGTTGACCATGTTATTTTTGGTTATTAGAATAAAGGATTAAGGAAAGTATTAATATATGGTATGGAATCAAGAACTTATGGAAAGGTATGGAGACATGGGGCATATATCAAGGAAAAGTTCTGGAAACAAATACATGGTCATGTGACCAATGAGTTTGGACGGCATTAAGGGGAAGGAATTTCCTAATTTTGAATTTTGGGTTATTAAGGAAAAGAATATTATTTGACTTTAAATGATTTTATTTGAAAAGTTGGCAAGAGAGAGAAAGAGATGATAAAATTTTAATGTGTGGATTTTGAGGATATTATTGAGGATTCTAATTGAATTATTATTATTAGAAATATTTTATAATATTTTGATAGAGGAAAAATTAGGGACATGATTTATTCAAATTAAATTTGAATATATCATATGAGTGGCTTAAAGTGAATTGGGGGAGTTGCCAAAATTGTAAACCCCTTGATGATAGGAGTGGATGGTCAACCTATGTTTTTTTTTTGATAAATTGGACTATTTCTTTTGGTAAGTTGGAATTATGATTAAGATAAGAATCTTGAACTTATGGCATGATGAGGGGACAAAGGCATGGAAAGTGGATGATGTCTTGGAAAGTTTTCCTAGGCTTTAGTGGTTGAATGTGGACGGCAAGGGTGTCTAGGTGGGTGGCCGAATGTGTTAGGTGGTTTAGGGGAGGATATTTGGCCAACTTTGGCATTTGGGCACCATTTGGCATATTTTCTTTTCCTCTCCAAGCAAATTCCTCTTTGGCCGATTTCACTTAGGCATTTTTGTGCAAAATTGTTTTGGGATTTTAGCCTCATTTTGGTTGAATCAAATACCATTTCTCTTTCTCAAATTTTTCCTTTTGACATCAAAACTACCTTTTTAATTATGTGCATTTTCTTTTGGGCAAACAAAGTATTGGCCGAATCTCATTCTCCCATCTCTCTCTTTTCTTCCTTTGATTTGTGCTCAAACACAAATCCCTTTTCTTTCATTTGGACGAACTTCTTTCTTCTCCAAATCCTCTTTTCTTTTCTTTCTTCCATTGTTGATTAAACCGAATCCCCATCCACTCATTTATTATTTTCTTTTGTACTTACATATTTCCTCACTTTTATTCACATATTTTCTCCTTTCATTACTATATAGCCGAAATCTTTCCTTCTCCATTAGAGTTACTTTGGTCGAATATCAAGGGAGCACAAGATCCTTTTTGGGATTCTTTTTCAAGCATTAGTAAGAGGGAAGCCATAGCCATTAAGGGAAGCTTTTGGGATTTATTCTCCTAAGGAAATGTGGTAAGTAACATTCGGCTATAGGCTTTGGTTATGAATAGATGTGCAAGCTAATTATTAACAAGTGTTTTCGTAGGAATCTCGATAGGACAAGTGACAAATACGGGAATTCAGTGAATTGGAGGAAACAACGTCTCGGGATTTCGCTAGTATATTTGAGAATTTCTAGTAAATAGGTGTGTAAGAACTCACTACACACTTTATTAATTTACATGGTTATTGTTGTTGTTATTCACCTATGTGGTAGTGATTTGCTTATGGCTAAGCATGGTTTCCGGGTAAGTCCCCTAACTTGTGATTTTTGATATATGATTTGCATGCCATCACATGATGATTAAATGCTACGGTATGATTTATAAAAATTGTTATAAAAGCATGTGATGGTGGGATTGATGAGAGGAGGGGAATGATATTATGGACTGTCGTCAGTGGTTTTGACCACAAGATGGGTTGGCCCCATCAGATTATTTGTGACCTATGGTCATCAGTGGTTTTGACCACAACAATTGATTATTTGCGACTAAGTCCCAGTGGTTTGGTACCACCAGTGGTTTTGACCACATTTGATAAATTGTGACCCATGGTCATCAGTGGTTTTGACCACACGATGGGTTGGCCCCATCATCTGATTTGTGACTCTAAGTCATCAGTGGTTTTGACCACCAGTGTTTTTGACCACACGGGGTAGAAAAGGAGTATGGATGGCTAGTTGGGTTGCATGTGTATGTTTATTAATGACTTGTGTATGAGTTACTTTACCGGGTGGGGGATTACACACTGAGTCTTGGTGACTCACCCCTTTCCCTTAACATTTTGCAGATGAGTAGATCGCGGAGATGGAGCCGGATGGACTCGAGGTGGCCATGCAGTGGAGATTTTAATAAATGAATTTTGGGTTTAATTATCTTTCTTTTGGATTTATGTTGCTTAATTGTAATAAGGCCTCCTAGGATTATTTTATTATTGCGGCATGTTTGAATGATCGGTTTAAACTATTTGATGGTGTTAAAACGGATGCACATGTTTTCTCAAATTAAACGCAAAATGTTTTTAAAGTACCATCGGGTACATTTGAAATTTGTAAACAACTCGACTCAACAAATATTTTTAAATAAATTAAGTATGGTTTTTAACAAATAAAATTTCAATTGAAAGGCAATTCGACTAAGTTTTAAAATGGTTTTCAAAATGTTTTCTCTGTAGCAAACCAAATTCGGTCATATGGTTTGGGCCGGGTTTGGGGTGTTACAGCAACCATTGTGCGCATGTCTAGGATTGGTTTCGGTGGGAGCTTGGTATTTAAGCAGTCCTAGTGACTCACCTCCTCTCCACTCGAATCCTACCTGGTGCGTAGTGACGTTCACCCTAACCAAGAGGACTTATTCACAGGACTAAACTCGATAATTAAAACCCGAAAGGGACTAGCTACACGGTTTTATAAAAACCTTAGTTTTAAATTCACCAAATTACCTCTTTGATTTGTAGGAAAATTATTTTTTTGAAAATTTTTCCAAAATATTCCCGATTTACAAAATTACCCAAATACCCCTGGTTTGTAAAAATTACTAAAACACCTTTGGATTATAAAATTACCATAATACCCTCGACTTTTGTTAAAATATTCTTACTTTACAAAAATATCAAAACCCCTAATTTTCAAAATATCAAAATACCCCGATTTGGAAAATTACCAAAATACCCCTATAGGACAAATTACGAAAATACCCCTGGGAATAGAATGAACGAAAATGCTTGAGTGGTGAATGTGTGTGTGTAGTTGGTACTATCGAATGAATGTGTTTTCTCTGAATTAGGGTAGAAAACTTGAAACGAAAACTCTGAAATGATCGAAAGAACTACTATTAAACTTCTTTTCATAAAATTTCTTCGCGGGTAATCAGCGGAAAAAAGACTAATGCATAAAATTTCTTAAATCAGATTAAATCGCGATCGTAGACATGAATTCTAGGGGACGTGGTCGTAATGTGTGAGGACGTGGTAGAGGCAGAATGGCTGTATCGGAACCCGTTAGGTCTGGTCAAGGGTCCGAAAATGAGGTACCACTACCCCCACCACCAGCGGTTGGAGTTGAGCATCAAGATCAGACGGGGGATGATGCAGTATCGCAGGTGATACTGCGGGTTCTTGAAATGATGGCTGGAGCAGGTGGAGATATGGGAGCTCAGAAATCTATACCCGAGCGACTCTGAGCCAATGGAGCTGAGGTATTCTGTGGTGTATCCGGTGTGGCGCCCAGTATGGCTGAGTATTGGTTGGAGGCGACAGAGCGAATCATGGATGAGCTGGATCTGACTGCTGAAGAGAAACTGAAAGGAATGGTGTCGCTTCTCCGTGATGAGTCATATCAGTGGTGGCTCACAGTTCGAGATGGTGCTACAGCTGAGGATCTCACTTGGGAGTATGTTAAGGCGGCGTATCAGAAGAAGTATGTTGGAACTAATTATGTTGATGCGCAGAGGAAGGCATTTCTGGGGCTGGTTCAAAGGAACAAGTCTGTAGCGGAGTACGAGGCTGAATTCTTAAGGTTGAGCCGATATGCTCGAGGGATCGTGGCTACGGAGCATGAACGATGTGTCCGGTTTGAGGATGGACTGAGGGATGATCTGAGGTTGTTAATAGCTCCCAGCAGGAGCAGGAGTTTGCCGTGTTGGTAGAGAAGGCTAAGGTAGCCGAAGGGATTAAGGACTCTGTGAGACAGAATACGGATCGAAATAGGCAAAAGAGAGGTTTTGGATCATCAGGGTCATCTGGGAATGTTCAAAAGAGACAGAGAGTTGATAGGCCGCAAGGTCAGCAGGTTATGACGGGAGGACAACATCGTACTTGTGTTCAATGCAGAAAGATGCACCTGGGAGAGTGTTGGAAGAAGACAGGGGGATGTTTTAAGTGTGGGTCCAAGGATCACATGATAAGGGACTGTCCTATGAAAACAGACGGGAGCCGACCATCAGGTCAGGGTTATAATCAGGCTGGAAGAGGTGGACAGCAGCCACCACGGGGTCGTGGTTCGATTGGCAGAGGTAATGGTTCTGGAAGAGGACGAGGAAAACTGGGCAGAGGTGGTGGTAACTCTGAGGCTAGACAGCCAGGTCTGGTATATGCGGTTCGTCGGAGGGAAGATAGTGATGCACCTGATGTTATCACCGGTACGTTCCTTATTTCTGGGTTACCCTTTATTGCTTTGATAGATATAGGGTCAACTCATTCTTATATCGCTAGTGAAGTATCTGGAATTCTGCATGTGAATTCTGAGACTATACCTAGGAAGATGACCGTACTTAGTCCTTTAGGACAGACTGTAGTAGTAGATAAGCTCTTTAAGGAAGTGCCTTTAGAAGTGCAAGGGACGCAGTTTCCGGCTGACTTGGAGTTGCCATTTGGGGAATTTGATCTAATCTTAGGCATGGATTGGTTAGTGAAGTATCGTACGAATGTAGATTGTGCTGCTAAGCGCCTGTCATTGAGAACTTTTGACGATAAGGAAGTTGTGGTGTTGGGCGAAAGACGGAACTACTTGTCAAATGTAGTATCTGCCCTTAAGGCAGAAAAGATGGTTAGGAAGGGTTGTTTGGCTTTTCTTATGTTGGTCAGTGCCTTGGAGGCTAAGGAGGCAACTGTTGAAGAGGTCAGAACTGTGAGAGAATTTGTGGATGTCTTTCCAGAAGAACTTCCTGGATTGCCTCCGGATCGTGAGGTGGAATTTAGGATTGACTTGTTGCCTGGAACGGCGCCAGTATCTATCGCTCCGTATAGAATGGCACCAAAGGAGTTGGGTGAGCTCAAGGCTCAGATCCAAGAGTTGCTTGACCGTGGGTTTATCCGACCCAGTGTGTCTCCATGGGGAGCACCGGTTTTGTTTGTGAAGAAGAAGGACGGAACTATGCGCATGTGCATAGATTATCGTCAGTTGAATAAGCTGACCATCAAGAACAAGTACCCTTTGCCTAGGATAGACGACTTGTTAGATCAGCTTAAGGGAGCGGCGATATTTTCAAAAATAGATTTACGGTCGGGATATCATCAGCTTAAGGTGAAGGAAGTGGATATCCATAAGACAGCTTTCCGAACAAGATACGGGCATTATGAGTTCTTAGTAATACCGTTCGGATTGACGAACGCCCTAGCTGCATTCATGGATATGATGAACCGGGTCTTTCAACCTTATTTGGATCGGTTCATTGTTGTGTTCATCGACGACATCCTAGTATATTCCAAGTCTGAGGAAGAGCATGATGAGCATCTCCGGATAGTGTTGCAAGTGTTAAGGGAAAAGAAGCTATATGCCAAATTCAGCAAGTGTGAATTTTGGCTTAAGGAAGTTGCGTTCTTAGGGCATGTGGTGTCTGCAGAAGGGATAAGGGTGGATCCTAGAAAGATTGAGGCAGTGTTAGACTGGAAACCACCTAAGACTGAGGCGGAGGTTCGTAGCTTTTTGGGATTAGCAGGCTACTACAGAAGGTTCGTAGAAGGGTTCTCATCCATAGACGCACCTTTGACAAAGTTGTTGAGAAAAGAAGTACCTTTCGTATGGACGGATAAGCAACAGGTGAGCTTTGAGAAGCTTAAGAGGGTTTTGACTGAAGCTCTGGTTTTGATTCAGCCTGATACAGGGAAGGATTTTGTGGTGTACTGTGACGCTTCTCATACAGGGTCGGGATGTGTTCTGATGCAGGAAGGGAAAGTAGTAGCTTATGCGTCTCGACAATTGAGGCCTCATGAGGTTAATTATCCGACGCATGACTTGGAGTTGGCGGCAGTGGTTTTTGCCCTTAAGGTATGGAGGCACTATCTATATGGAGAAAAGTCAGTGATTTACACAGACCACAAAAGTCTTAAGTATCTGCTGACTCAAAAGGAGCTGAATCTGAGACAGCGAAGGTGGGTAGAGTTGTTGAAAGATTACGACTGTTCCTTAGAGTATCACCCGGGCAAGGCGAATGTAGTGGCAGATGCCTTAAGTCGGAAAGTAGTGTCGGATCTGAGGGTGATGTTTGCACATCTTAGCTTGTATGACGACGAAAGTTTGTTGGCAGAGTTGCAAGTCAAGCCGACATGGTTGAATGAGGTAAAAGAAAGTCAGTTGGTAGACGATGATTTAAGTGCTAAGTTGCGGCAAGTGCAGAAGGGGGAGTTGGAGGATTATGGTATTAATGGCGATGGAGTATTGTGCTTCAAGGGTAAGGTCTGTATGCCTAAGGATAATGAGTTAAGGCAGAGAATTCTTCAGGAATAGCATGGTAGCCCTTATGCTATGCATCCTGGAGGTAGTAAGTTATACAGAGATCTTAGGGAACAGTTTTGGTGCTCTGGTCTTAAGCGGGAAGTTATAGAATTTGTAGGGAAGTGCTTGACGTGTCAGCAAGTCAAGGCTGAACACCAAGTTCCGTCAGGATTGCTTCAGCCAAAAAAGATTCCGCAGTGGAAGTGGGAGAGAATCACCATGGACTTCGTTAATGGGTTTCCTCTTACGCCTACTAAGAAGGACTCGGTATGGGTAATAGTGGATCGATTAACGAAGTCTGCACATTTCATTCCAGTACGGGTTGATTATTCATTGCAGAGGTTGGCGAAGTTGTATGTGGCGGAAATTGTGAGGTTGCATGGAGTGCCGATGTCGATTATTTCGGATAGGGATCCAAGGTTTACGTCTCGATTTTGGAAAGCACTACATTAGGCTTTAGGCACCAGATTAGATTTCAGTACGGCATTTCATCCGCAGTCAGACGGCCAGTCTAAACGAGTGATCCAAGTGTTAGAAGATATGTTGAGGGGCTGTATGATAGATTTCAGAGGAAGTTGGGAAGAATATTTGCCTCTAGCGGAATTTGCATATAATAACAGCTATCAGGCCAGTATTCGGATGGCACCGTATGAAGCGTTGTATGGACGGAAGTGTCGCACTCCTACGTGTTGGACAGAACTGGGGGAATGCCGAGTTTTGGGTCCGGAGATTGTGGCAGAATCTGAAGAAAAGGTTAAGGTAATTCGGGCTCGGTTGAAGGAGGCATTTGATAGGCAAAAGTCGTACGCAGATCTTAAGCGGAAGGAGATAGAGTTTGCTATGGGAGATCAAGTGTTTCTAAAGGTTTCACCTTGAAGAAGGTGATGAGATTTGGTCGCAAGGGAAAGTTAAGTCCCAGGTTTATAGGACCTTATCGGGTCTTGAAAAGGGTTGGACTAGTGGCATATCAGTTAGAATTACCTTCAGAATTGAAGCTGATGCACGATGTGTTCCATGTTTCAATGCTACGTCGTTACCGATCGGATCCATCTCATGTAGTGCCAGTTGAGGAGGAGGAACTAAGACCAGATTTGTCTTACGAGGAGGAGCCGATTCAGATTCTGGAACGGGATGTGAAGGTGTTACGGAGGAAATCAGTTCCTCTCGTCAAAGTGTTATGGCGTAACCATGGATCGGATGAGGCTTCGTGGGAGCCGGAAGAGGCAATGCGACAGCAATACCCTCACTTGTTCTAGCCAGGTAATTTCGAGGATGAAATTTTTTTTAGGAGGGTAGAGTTGTAACATCCTAAAATTTGAGTATCATCTTGTTGATTGTGTTAGCTCAGATATGATTTTATTGTGTGCCTAATATAGTCTTGTGAAGGTTTACAATTAAATTGGATTTAGAATAATTTTTAGTATGTAGAATTTAGTGAAGTGGATCAAGTGATTATGATGCTTAAGTTAATTTAAGTGTCTTAAATTAGCACAAGAAGAGTTAGTGGCATGGTGGAAATGGCGCATGAATGGTTGCTTGAGGGGAGTGGTTCGAATATCATGGAGTGCATTTTGGAGACTTTATTTTTCTGCACATTTACATCAAGTGTCGGCCAAGCTTTATATTTGGTATGTTGGACTTTAATTTTTTTATGGTAAGATGACTAAAAGATTAGGTAAGCTTGAACTTGGGGAAAGGAATCATCTTGATTAAGGAATGATGAGGGAACACAAGGCTTGATGTAAGGTGAATGTTTTGGAAAGTTTTGTGTGGTAAAAACTTTGACTTTGTGTCCATGTATTTGGACGGCTTTAGGGGCTAGGGGGTGGCCAATTTTTTTGAAGAATTTTGGGTAAGGATAGGTGCTTGTGGGGCACATTTCTTTTTGGTCATTTTGTTTTCTATCAAAGCATTTTCTCTCCATCTTTTCTCTCCCTAGCCGAATGCACATTGAGCATTTGTGAGCATCTTTTGTTTTTCTTCTTTTGGGTCATTTTCATTTTGACCATTTGGTCTTAATTTGCCAAACCTCTCAAGTCATTCTTCCCTATTGCCGAAAACACCAAAAACCTTGAAGATTATCTTTTCTTTTCTTTTCTTCCTCTTTGCCGAATGCACATCAACTTCAAGACTTTTCCTTTGTTCATTTTTCATTCATAAAAACTGAAACATAAACACTTTACCTCCAATTTCTTTTCTTCTTCTTTTCTTCTTGCCAAAACTCTCAAACATCACTCCCTCCTTAATATTTTCACCATGGCCGAATGTTATTGATCATCTCTTCATAGCTGAATCTCCCTCTTCTCACATATTTTCTTATCAATCAATTTCTTTGCATTTGTTTTGAACAATCGGTAAGAAACCTATTCGACCCCTTAATTTCTTATTTCCTTTTTCCGAATTTACTTTTGTTTGGGAAGGTCTTTTGATTGAAAATATCATCCTCTACTTTAGATGATATATTTTGTCTTAATATAGAAATAAAGAAAAGTCGAAAACTCGGAAGTGTTCGTAATCTTCGTGAATCACCAAGACTTGGTTCATAGTATAAGGTAAGGATTTCTATCAATGGTATCCATATTATTTTTTTAGGTCGACCGATTTTGATTATGATCTTTTAGGGGCAGTTCGATAGGGATAAACATTTCATTATTATTGTTAGCGAGAGCGTTGGTATCGTTGGTATCATAATCACTATTATCAGGTGTGTAACCTTACATTGTTTCCTAATAGATTTACGGTATTAATTTAATATATGTGTTAAGGAAAATATGAAAGATATGGCTAAAGGTACCATACGATGGTACAGAGTACCCAGGTACGTTCGCTTTTAATACTATGTTAATAGTGTTATGAAGATTGAATATGACATATAAGTGAATTCGTTATGAACATGGAATAAGATATATGGCATGATTTTACATGTTTTGTATGACATATGGGCATATGGGTGATATGTGAAGGGGAAGTGATCTGGTGGTTTTTACCACAATATCTGGTGACTCATGTCACATAATCTGAATGTGGTGACTTATGTCACATATTGTTATCTGGTGACTTTGTCACATTATCTGGTGGCTATGCCACAATTTATAAGGGCGATGTGCAAGTCGTCTGCAGTGACTGCCTTCGATGGTGTGTAGCAGATGGAGGGTCGATTTAGTAATCCCCACGGTGTGATTGGTTGGTACGGGTGATGTGTAGAGGATGGATATTTAGGTTTGGGTTCGGGATTGCATCATTATCTCTATTTGCTAAATATGCATTTATGACTTGATATGCCTAAATCGGTTGGGACTTTGTGTTGACTGTTACACACTGAGTCTGTTTGACTCACCCCGTTGTGGGATATCTTTTCAGGTGACACACAGTGACTTGGACCGGGTCAGCGGAGACTATGTGGTGGCCATGCTGAATATTTTCGGGACTTCAAACAGTTGAACTTGCGTTTTCTATTATTTTATTTTTCGAGATTTATTTGGTATTTTCCAGTTGTAATAAGGCCATTACTATTGAACTGTTTTATGCATGCATTTTATTTGATTTCATTATGATATGATTATTATTAAATCAAGGTTTAAGTAACATTTCTCAAAAAATAAATTGAATACTTTTAACTTATTGTTTTCCAGTACTAAAATTAAGTTTTATTAAAATCTAGACTTCAAGAATAACATCGCTTTCAATTTGAACTCAAAACAAATCAAATTTTCTTCAAAACCACTCAAATTTTTCCAAAGTAACAAACAAGTTTTTGAAATGTTTTACTCAAGGAACATACCAGATCCGGTTAAGGCTCGTGGGCCGGGTTTGGGGGTGTTTCACATGTCAAGCACAACAAAATCAATGGGAAATATAAATTTATCTACTTTTACCAGAACATCTTCAATAATTCCCCTAGGATACTTAACAGATCTGTCAGCTAACTGAATACTCATCCTAGTGGGTGTTGGCTCCCCGAGACCAAGTTGCTTAAACATTTTATAAGGCATTAAATTAATGCTGGCACCTGAATCAGCTAATGCTTTTTCTATTCTCAAACTACCAATTAAACAGGGAATAGTAAAACTTCCTGGATCTTTCAATTTGGTTGGCATCTTATTTTGAATGATAGCTGAGCATTCTTCATTAAGTTCCACTGTTGAAATTTCCTCGAACTTCCTTTTATTTGTTAGAAGCTCCTTTAAAAAATTTGCATATGTTGGCATCTGCGAAATAGCTTCAACAAAAGGTAAGTTAATATGTAGCTGTTTAAAAAGTTCAAGAAATTTCCCATATTGTGCGTCTAAGCGGTCTTTCTTCAACTTCGCTGAGTACGGGATTGTTGGTTTAATTTCCTCATGGGTCGGAGTTATCTTTGCCTTATCGGGTTCATGTGGTACCTCCTTCTTTGTTTCGATTAACTCCTTTCCACTTCTCAGTGTCACAGCCTGGACCTGCTCTTTTTCCCTAGGTAAGACTCTGATCGTATTTCAGAAACTAACCTAGTAAGTTGCCTGATCTGATCCTTGAATTCCTGTGACAATGCTTCAAGTTTTATTTCTACCTTTTGGAGACGTGTTTCTGAGGCTGCTATGAAATTTGTTAGCACCTCTTCAAGGTTCCACTTCTTTTCTTGTGGGTAGGGCTGTTGTTGGAAGTTTTGGGATGGTTGTTACCTTTGATTTCTTTGACCGCCCCATGAGAAATTGGGGTGGTTCTTTCAACCTGGATTATAAGTATTACTATAAGGGTTATTGTTAAGACGGAAATTGTTACCCATATAGCTCATTTGCTCGCTCTCCATGACCTGTCCGTAGGGTGGGTACTCAAGATTCGCCACTCCTTCACTTGCGTCACATTGCATAACTGGATGTGCCTGTGTAGAACCATAGAAACTATCAAATTTTTTATGTAGCAATTCTACCTGGTTTGATAGCACGATTACTGCATCGATGTTGAAAACTCTGGCTGCTTTGGTTGGCCTTGTCCTTGTAACTTGCCACTGATAGTTGTTCAGTGACATCTCTTCTATAAACTAGTAGGCTGTTTCAGGAGTTTTGTTGTTTAGGGTTCTGCCGGCAGCTGAATCAATTAATTGCGTTGTTGAGGGGTTCACACCGTTATAAAAAGTTTGGACCTGTAGCCACAAAGGTAATCCATGGTGTGGACACTTTCTCAACAAATCCTTGTATCTCTCCCATGCGTCGTAAAGTGTCTCTAAATCTAACTGCACAAAACAAAAAATATCATTCCTTAATTTGGCCGTTTTGGCCGGTGGAAAATATTTCAATAAAAATTTCTCGGTCATTTGGTCCCATGTAGTGATTGATACTCGTGGAAGAGAATGTAATCACTATTTGGCTTTATTCCTCAAAGAGAAGGGAAATAACCGAAGATGTATGGCATCATCAGAAACACCATTTATCTTGAAGGTATCACAGAATTCTATAAAAGTCGCTAAATGTGTGTTAGGATCCTCATCCTGCAAACCTCACGAATATTCCTTTAAGCAATCAATTGAAAATAGCATCGCGGTTTTAGTTGAAAATTTTAAGTCAGTTTGTTACTAAAACCCGTCCTTTATTAACCGATTATAAAATCATAAATTCAAAGTTTTTAATTTTAGAAAACACCCATTTTGATAACTTATTAGACATGCCATATCAATTTCATAAGAAAACCCAAACTAACGATTAAGTGGCCTTATTACAACACCAAACTCCAACTTAACTAGTAAAAATCTAAAGTAAATATTAAAAATAAAATTTCTTTAAGCATTATGCATGGCCACCTCGAGTCCACCCCGGCTCCATATCCCCAGTCTAAGGATTACCTGTAAAATTCAACAGAAGGGGTGAGTCACCTAGACTCAGTGTGTAAGTCCCCATTTCAATGAGCTTTGTGCTCTCACACCAATTTATATATATTAGGTATGTATGTAATGCAGTCCAACCAACCTATAATGTCCAACCTCCATATTTCCTGAAACTACCCAATATCTGTGGCACCTAGCCACTGGTGGTACCTAACCACTGGTGGTTCCAAACCACTGGTGACAAATGTCACAGAAGGGAATACGTGGGGCCAACCCACTTGTGGTACCAAACCAGTGGTGACAATCCCGTAACGAATATATGTGGGGCCAACCCACTGTGGTACCGAACCACTAGGACAAGTCACAAAAATAATATATGTGGTACCAAACCACTGGTGGTTCCAAACCACTGAGACTTAGTCACAAAAAGGTAATATGTGGGGCCAACCCACTTGTGGTACCAAACCACTGGTGACAGTCTAAAAGAGATCATGTTTTCTCCCTCATCACATCATACCCCCAAATCCATGCCCATGTGGAACAATTAATATGGTGTGATCATGCTTTCAGTAAATAAACAATCATTCATCTCACTCATACATGCATAAGCCAATAACAGAACATAGTAAGCAGAGCATGGCAAAACTTACCCGGAGTCTTCGATCTTACCCACAAGGGTATCTTAGTGATTCATGCCCTCATTCGGCATTTGCCATCAAGTTAATAACATAATTAAAATACAAAGCGTGTGAGAGTTACACACCTGATAACACGTAATACCACGCTCTCTATGTCGACACTATTGCTAATTGAAACTACTACTATCTGTCTCTTATTCTGTTCAGAAGCCGGCCCACAACCTGGTGGCCAATCTCGAACAGCAGACACCGCGCGCTTCTTAAACTTAGGGGCTCGGTTTACGGGTCCAACCCCCTCCTTAGGATTGCTGGCATTTGTGTCCATGGAATAGATCTTGGTTAGAAGACCGAGTTAACACATAGAATAAAATATGAGTAGGATCACACGTTTAGCTAAATAGATCTCCTTACCTAGATCGAAAAAAGCCGAAAGTTTTAGGCTTGGTTCACACGTCGAGTGAATCCAGAAAGTCTCCAAAAAGAATGCGAACACCACCCCCACCTATATTCGGCCAAAGCATCCAAATCATTAAGCCAACTAGCCATTCGGCTTTGGCTACCAAAGTCCGAAAGGGAGATAAAGAAATAGGAGAAATCGCCTCTTACCTTGGCACAGAAGATTCGAATGACACTAAGAGGAATCAACACAAGCACAGCTGTAGCGAGGGTTCGGCAATAACAGGGGAGAAGATGAAAGAGTCGAAAGAAATAAAAATAAAAGAACTACAAATGTGACTTAGGAATTTCGGTTTCAGCAGAGATCAAAAAGAGAGAAAACTATGAAGATTCGGCTTGTAAAAGAAATCAGAGAAGAGAACTATGGACAAGGGACATTCAGCTATAGCATATAAATGGAGATGAGAATGGAGTTAGGGGTTTCGGCTGAGAAAGAACAATTGAGAGAAGAAGAATGAAAATAAAATGAAAAGAAGTGATAGGAATGGTTAAGAAGAAGTATTTCGGCAAGACTTGAGTAAATTCGGCTTAAAGAGATTCAGTTTCCAGAAAGCTAAAAGAGAGAAAAAGATGAAAATAGAGAAAGCTATAGGGGAATTCGGCTAGGGGTTGTGTCATGAAAGTGAATACGAATAAAAAGGAAAAGAAAGAGTTGCGGTTTCAGCTTTTACAAAATGAAAGCACAAGTGATGCTTACTAAGAAGAGGTCACTAACCGAAAACGAAGAAGGGACCAAGAGCATTCGGCTTCTTCAAAGTTTAAGCTACCCGAAATGTACCCAAAACGGCACCCCAACACTCTCCAAAATCAAAAATGGAAGGAACCCACAACTAAATTTCGGCACACTCCTAGACACACAAAAACCGATTCCCCCCTCTACTATGATTTTGAAATTCGGCCAACACCAAGCTCACCATGCTCATCCCTTTCTTTTCTCCTCAAATTCCTCCTGATCACCCGTTTGAAATATTTTGAACACTTCAAACTCCACTTTTTCCTCTCTGCCACTCAATCAAACTATTTGACTCAGTCCACTCCCCTATCCTGAAGTGTCCCAGTCCAATTCGGCCTCTGCTCTCCCTGACGCCAAAAAGAACTCCCAAAATGAGCTCCTTGTGACTTGAACCTACTCCCTCTCCTACTCCCTGTGGCGTCACTTACCAGCATCTCAAGTGGCGCCTCCTTGCCACCTGCCACTCCTTTTCCTGTGTCACCAAACGCAAACTAAAACCCCTTAAGTCCTACTCCTATTCGGCTAACCTCCTAAAGTGCCCAAAAAAAGAATTTTGCCCAAGACTTCGGCTTAACCCTGAGTCTTTCCTGGACCCCCAAAACACCCTAAACTAGCATATTAAGCATAGCATACACACAGAAACACATCAAATGCAAAGCCCTCTAAATCAGGATGTTTCAGTTCTACCCCTCTTAAAAATAATTTCGGCCTCGAAATTACCTAGTTAAAAGAGTTGAGGGTATTGCTGCCGCATAACATCCTCCGGTTCCCACGTGGCTTCTTCTGATCCATGGTTCCGCCACAACACTTTCACTAAAGGAACTAATTTCTTACGCAATACTTTGACGTCACGATCCAAGATCTGCACTGGTTCTTCTTCAAAAGACAAGTCTGGGCTTACTTCAATTTCTTCCACTGGTACCACATGAGACGGATCCGAACGGTAGCGTCTTAGCATTGAAGCGTGAAACACATCATGGATCTGACTTAATTCTGATGGTAGCTCGAGCTGATAGGCTACCGGTCCCACACGTTTTAACACGCGATAAGGCCCGATAAATCTGGGGCTTAACTTACCCTTCCGTCCAAACCTTATTACCTTCTTCCATGGTGACACCTTTAAGAAAACCTTGTCACCCACTGCAAATTCTATGTCCTTACGTTTCAGATCGGCATAGGACTTCTGTCTGTCTCAGGCTTCTTTCAATCGAGTCCGAATTAACTTAACCTTATCTTCCGTTTCAGAGACCAACTCTGGACCCAACAACTAACGCTCACCCAACTCTGTCCAACACGTAGGAGTACGACACTTTCGCCCATACAACGCTTCATACGGTGCCATTTGAATATTAGATTGGTAGCTGTTGTTATACGCGAATTCCGCCAACGGTAGAAACTCCTCCCAGCTACCTTTGAAGTCTGTGACACAGCCTCTCAACATATCCTCTAAGATCTGAATTACCCTCTCCGACTGTCCATAGACTGCGGATGGAACGCTGTACTAAAATCTAACTTTGTACCCAACGCTTGATGCAAAGCCTTCCAAAATCTTGACGTAAACCTAGGGTCCCTGTCCGAGATGATAGACACTGGTACCCCGTGCAACCTCACGATCTCCGTTATATACAACTTAGCCAATTTCTGTAGAGAGTAGTCGACTCGAACCGGTATGAAATGAGCAGACTTCGTCAAACGATCAACTATTACCCAAACTGAATCCTTCTTAGTAGGCGTAAGGGGTAGCCCACTAACAAAATCCATCGTAATCCTTTCCCACTTCCACTGCAGAATTTTGACCAGCTGTAACAACCCCGAAGGTAACTGATGTTCTGCTTTTACCTGCTGACACGTCAAACACTTACTCACAAATTCGGTTACTTATCTCTTTAGGCCTGGCAACCAAAATTGTTCCCGCAAATCCCGGTACATCTTACTACCTCCAGGATGCATAGCGTATGGACTGCTATGTGCTTCTTGAAGAATCTTCTGCCTCAAATCCACATCTTTTGGCATGCAAACCTTCTCACGGAAACATAAAACCCCATCGTTGTTCAAACTGTAATCTTCTAATCTACCATCCTGCACTTGCAGAAGTCGAGCACTCCAGACATCATCTGATAATTGTTTCTCTTTAATCTGACTTACCCATGCCGGCTTCACTTGCAGTTCCGCTATTAAACTTCCGTCGTCGTATAAACTAAGGTGGGTAAACATTGCTCTCAAGTCCGATATTACCTTACGGCTCAATGCGTCTGCCACCACGTTAGCTTTACCCGGATGGTACTCAATCGAGCAGTCATAATCCTTCAACAGCTCGATCCACCTCCGCTGTCTTAAATTCAACTCCTTCTAAGTAAGGAGATATTTCAAGCTCTTGTGATCCGTATAGATGATGGACTTCTCCCCATATAAGTAGTGTCTCCAGATCTTCAAGGCGAAAACTACTGCAGCTAACTCCAGGTCATGCGTCGGATAATTTACCTTGTGAGGTCTCAATTGCCGAGAAGCATACGCTACCACTTTCCCTTCTTGCATCAGCACACATCCTAACCCTGTATGCGACGCATCACAGTAGACAGTAAACTCTTTCCCCGCCTCCGGCTGAATTAACACCGGCGCCTCTGTCAAAATCCTCTTCACTCTCGAAAGTTCTTAACACCATGCGCTTGGCTGCACAACCCAAATTTGCTTGATACTTCACTAGCCAATCCATACCTAAGATCAAATCAAAATTCCCGAATGGTAGTTCCATCAGATCAGCCGAAAAAACTACCCCTTGAACTTCTAGAGGTACATCCCTATACAGTTTATTCACCACTACAGATTGTCCTAGAGGGCTAATTACAGTCATCTCCCTAGAAGAAGTCTCAAAGTCTAAGTTGAGAGTTCCCAATAAAGCACTAGCAACATAAGAGTGTGTCGAACCAATATCAATCAAAGCAGTATAAGGCAACCCATAAATAAGGAACGTACTGGTTATGACGTCCGGTGCGTCGCCCTCCTCTCGGTGCCTAGCTGCATAGACCAACCCAGGGTGTCTCGCATCTGTATTTCTAGCACCTCTGCCCGGTGCTCCACGGCCCCGACCAAACCCATTACCTCATCTGGCTGGACCACGACCCCTCTACGGTTGCTGACCATCTCTTCTGAATTGTGCAAGTCCTTGACCCTCTGACTGTGCCCTGACTGGCCTCCGTGGGCAATCCTTTATCTGATGATCCATATACCCACATCCGAAACATCCTCTATTACTTGCCCAACACTCTCCCAAATGAAATTTTCCGCATCGAGTACACTGCGGTGGCCACTGAACAGCAACAGGCTTCGCAGCTTGACTTGGCCCACCTACTCTGGACCTTTTCTGAAAACCCTCAGTAGACCCTGATGACCCAAAACTTCTTTTATATCTATTTCTCTCCTAATTCTGCTTTGCGGACTGCTTCACCTCCTCGGCTATCTTAGCCTTTTCCATAAGAACAGTAAATTCCCTCTCTCACTGTGGAGCTATCAGCATTCGCAGCTCGTCTCTCAGTCCATCCTCAAACCGAACACAACGCTCATGGTCTGTGGCCACAAACCTCGGGCATAACGGCTTAGACGTAAGAATTCCGCCTCATACTCGGACACTGATTTACTCCCCTGAACCAGGTTCCAAAATGCCTTACGCTGTGTATCCACATAACTTAATCAGACGTACTTCCTCTGAAATGCTATTTTAAAGAAATCCCAGGTGATATTATCAACCATCGTGCCATCCTTGACCGTGAGCCACCACTGATAGGCCTCGTCTCGAAGAAGAGACACGACTCCTTTCAACTTATCCTCTGCTGTGAAGTCAAGATCATCCATTATACGCTCCATTGCTTCTAACCAATATTCAGCTGCACTAGAAGCTACACCAGAAATACCCCTAAATATTTCCGCTCCATTGGCTCGGAGTCGTTCAGACACAGATTTCCGAGCCCCTGTCCCCATGCCTATCCCAGCAACTCTCTCCAAGACTCGCAGCATTGCTTGAGACACCACTTCGTCTCCACCCATTTGGTCCTGAAACTCTGCTTCCGCAGCTGGCGGTAGCGGCACCTCATTTCTTGACGCATGACCAGACCCTACTGGTTCCGATACAGTAATCCTACCCCTACCACGACCACGTACATTACGTCCACGTCCTCGAGTGCTCATGACTACCGTTTGCGATTTAATCTGATTAAGAGTTTTATAAGTTAGTTTTTCTTTCTTCCACTATTTATTACCGAACAGTCTTATGAGTATATTACCAAAGTAGTTGTTTTCGCGAACACATGCATTCCTACAGGCTTCAGTCTCTAGGGTAAATTTCCTAATACTAGCAATCACATCATAGAATAATTGAATCATACTACCGATGATCAGAAAACTTACCGTCACAGATCGGTGTCGGAGACTCAGGTGCCATGCTTCCCGAAAACGTGTATTTTATCGAAACCTTTTTTTCAAACCATTTACTGAAAAATAATTTAGGCCTTACACTCACAGTCGAGCTTCTGAATTGGCTCTGATACCATAATTGTAACACCCCAAACCCGATCAAAACACTACGACTGAATCTGGCATGTTACGGGGAAGAAAATTTTAGAAATCCAAATTTAAAACCATGAGTTGAGGGAAACTTAGCATATCACTATTGTAACACCCCAAACCCGACCCACAAGCCTTGACCGGATCTGGTATGTCACGGAGTAAAAACTTTTTGAAAGATTCGGGTAAACATTGGAAATCCAAAAATATTGCGGAAATTGTAAAACAACGTTTGCTAAAACTAAGATGGTTTGGTTTGATAACCACGATGGAGTTGAAAACTTTTTCTTTTCCTTTGAAACCATTTGATCATTTAGATTTTTAGAAGTATCGGGGTTATTGATAACTTGGTAAAATTTTGCTACCCGATGGTAGCGTCTTTGAAAACGCGTACGAGTATTAATTTTGAAAACGTTGCCTTTACCGATTTGCTTAACAATTCATAAGTTCGTTAGAAATAAGGTAAAACTACTTAATCATACGAATAGTAATAAAATAATAAGCGGCCATATTACAACCCAATCGAATTTAGTAAATAGTAAGCTTTAATGGTGCGAAATAAAACTTCAAAACGAGAAACAAGCATGGCCACCTCGAGAACTCTCCGGCTCCGTCTCCGCGATTGACTTACCTGAAAAGATAGGGAAAGGGGTGAGTCACCAAGACTCAGTGCATAGCTATAACACATGTCCCCACATATGGGCTTGGCCCATATTCACACAGTCCATACACATGAATATGTAATTATGAAATGAGTATGCAATTATGAAACCCAACCTAGCCATCCATACTCCATTTTCTACCCCGTGTGGTACCAAACCACTGGTGGTGCCAAACCACTGGTGACTCGAAGTCACAATATCCGTCAATACGTGTGGTGCCAAACCACTGGTGACTTAAAGTCACAATATCCGTCAATACGTGTGGTGCCAAACCACTGGTGACTTAAAGTCACAACATCCGTCAGTACGTGTGGTGCCAAACCACTGGTGGTGCCAAACCACTGGTGACGTAAAGTCACAATAAAATGATGGGGCCAACCCATCGTGTGATACCAAATCACTGGCGTCGATCCCGTATCTCAAATGTGGGGCCAACCCACGGTGGTACTAAGCCACAGGGACGAGACGCTATGAGGTGCCAAACCTCTGGAGGTACCAAACCTCTGGTGACCGTAGTCACAATGTGTTACCAAAACACTGGTGTCCGTCGACACGAATATCACTGCCCCCTCCACTCATTTATCCCACATCATCATGCTCACATAACAAGTATCATGATCCCATATATCATGCATTTTTATATAGCATATGATGGCATACACAACATATAACATAGATCGAGTATTAGGGGACTTACCCGAAAACCAAGCTTATGCCCACAAGGCAAAGATACTACGTGATAAGTAATAAAATATCATTATAACAACAATTTATACTAATAAAGTGTGTAAGAGCTTACACACCTGATTAAACGATCACCCACCTTGGGTATCCAACATCTTAGCCCTTATTTCGGCTAACATGCACAACATGTATATTTACAATAACATACATAAACCAGCAAGAGAACAGTGCGATAACTACGCACCTGACTATAGCGATATTTTGACTTATCGAATCTAACATTGATTAAAACCCCGAAACACCACTTGCTCTCGTAGATCAGCTCTCGAAGTCACCGAAAGTCCTATCCTTTCCAAGTCTCAAAAGATTTGCATGCCTTGGTAGTTACCAACCCTTGTATAGCCGAAACCCATAGGCTCCTTTAAGACCCCTTAACATTAGCACAACAAAACACATTAATATAGCCTTTAGCATGCTTGGCTATTCTTAGAATCAAAATCTAGCCTTGATCCCTTACCTTGCCATAGGTTTGGTTTCCTACCAAAACCAGAACCAACAATGGTTCTTCTTTTGACAATCGACACACCCTAATAAAAGAACAGTTAAACCTTTGTCACCCTTGACTTAATCGAAACCAAAAGATTGAACTAAAAGAATCCTCTCTTACCACCACTTACCAATGATCCCCCGCAGAACAGAGGCTATGCTTTGATTGCTTCGAATCCTGGATATCCTATGCCCAAAACGATTCCAAACAAAGATCAACATACTTCTAAATAGAAGCCAAATCAACTCTTACCCTTAAAGATGTCGACAGAGAACAAAGGATAGTCCATAGGGCATTCGGCCTTACCTATACACCTTCTCCGAGGTTAGATACCAAAATCCAAAAAGAAAGGAGACCACTCCACACTCAACAATCGGTCAAGATAACAGCACCTAGAAAAGGGAAATTTCGTCGCACAAGAGTAGGGAAAGTTCAGCTAGGAACAATGAAAGGAGTCCATGCAAACACATAAGCTAGACGAGAGCTTTTCTAGCTCCTTCAAAACCGAACTTAACTCCCCTAAGCCTTTATTTGGCCGTGAATAGCTTGAGAAAAGAAGGAAACAAAATTAAAAGTTTTGGTATCTTCTTGCTATCCGAAAACCAAATAGATAGTCCCTAGAAAGATGCTTTACTCGGCCATGCTCAAGAAGAAGAATAGCTTAAAGACTTCTACAATCGGCTAAGCTTTCAAAAGCAAAGAAGAGAGTATAAGAGGGAGAGAGAACTATTTTCAGTTTACACAATTGAAGAAGAAAGGTAGGGGGGAAAGAACATTCGGCTACCATGAAGATTGAAAGAAAGCATGCAAATTCGGCAAAGGTTCATTTGGACTTACGGTTCCACGGGAAGGGATGGAGAGATACATATGAATATTCGGATAGTTTTTGACAAAAAGAAGAATTGGCTTACCCATTTACCTTTGACCGAATTGCACAAAAATGCCTCAAGAACAAACGGCATTCACCTTCCCAAAACACCTCCAAAACCGGCCACATACACCCATTTGAAAGTTCCCATGGTCGGCCACCTCCTAGAAACACTACAAGCCACAATTTGAATTAAACAAATCCCCCATTATTCTATCCACATGCTATCTCTTTATCAACTCTTAATTTAAACTAAAAAAATAATTGAATTAGTCGCATGCCTCTCTTTCCTCTGCCAATCTCTTGTTGATTCCATATAATAATCCAATTCATCTACCTCCATTATCTAATCAAACAAATAAAATAAAAAGAGAACAAAGGGTCCATGTGCTTTCCAGCCGAATACTCAAAGAAGCAAACCATGTGCCGCATGCTTCCCATTTGCTAAGTCCAAGCTTCAATTACTATTGTTTAGTCCATCACCGAATATTCCAATATAATAAGCAAACAACATATGTAATCCATACTAATAGAACTCCCATGCCTCACGCATATAACAATAATAAAACTTAATATAATAGTAATAATAATAATAATAATAATAATAATAATAATCATGCTTCCTTTTTGTTACAAGAAGAACCGACCAAGCTCCTTTCCCCTACTTCCCACGATCATGCTTCTCTTTTACTAATTTTAAACATCCATTTCCATTGTTAATCTAACCCATGCCGCATGCTTTCATTCCCCAAGGCCAAGACCATGCTTTTAAAATAATAAAACTAATAATACACAAGCAAACAAAAATCTTCCATTCTTTCAAAACCATTAAAAATAAATAAACCAAAAAAAAAAATAAAATGAAAGAATAATGCTTCATGTTTAAAATGAAGCAAACAAGTAGAATCTTTTTAAGCTGCATGCGCACATGCTGCATGCATTAAATTTCCCATGCAGCAATTAATTCTCACGCCTGAAAAGGCCAAAATAGAATCCCATGAGCAGCCCCCAGGTCTCGAACCCGAGACCTGGAGAAAAGTCCTCCAAGCCCCAGCCACTCGGCCCTGTGCGTGTTTCATGACAATAAACGCATATAAATTCTTTTTTAACTTTATTTCAATGGCTGCTCCATTTTAGCGCCAGGAACCGAAAAAAAGGAAACACCTGCGCCCTTAATGGGACTCGAACACGAGTCCTTGTAGCGGCCTCCATGCTGCAACGTCTTAACCAGTCGACCAAGGTGAATTTCATGCGACTAAAAGCAGTGCATTTTCTTTTAATCTATCCTTGCCTTGGCCCCCGTCATTTTAACGCTGGAATAAAAATAAAGCGCCTAATGTGCGATTTCCAGGACTCGAACATGAGTCCCCTTAGACCCAGTTCTCAAGTCGAGTCCTTAACCATTTGGCCAGTATGCATTTCATGCTAACATCTGCATTAAAATCCTTTTGACCCTTACATCTCAAGCGTCCCTGAGACTTAGTGCCCGTAAAAATAAAACACTCGCTCGCAATTATCAAGGCTCGAACGCCTGTCCTCGGGAGCCCCCCCCAATGCTGCAAGCGCCTTATCCACTGGGCTAATGCTCACTTTATGACATTAAAGTATCGTAAATTTTCTTTTAACCCCTCTTTCCGTTAGCTCCCCTTTATAAAAAAAAAATAAAACATTCGTGCGCTTCTCCTCGGGCTCGAACACCTAACCTCTAAGCCGCACTTACTCCCTCGCGCTGTTAGCCACTCGGCCAACTGGACTTTCACGTCCATTAACGTCTAAAATATTCTTTTAGAACCTTCTTCGGCATTAACACCTTACAAGGCAAAAATAAAAACCATTGCCCTTCGTAGTACTCGAACTCTCGACCTGCTAAAACCCCCACACGCCCCTAGCCACTACACCAAGCCTCCTTTCGTACCAAGAAATTCCTAAAATTTAACTTAAGGCCTTCTTCCGAAATTTTCCTCTTTAGCCCTAAATTTTCAAAATTTTACAAAACACTCCCCTTTTATCCTCGAGTATTAATAACTCCTAAAACTCATCAAAACAGACCCTAAGGCCTATCGACTCGCAATTTTTATTCCAACGCACAGCCCCAATTTTTAGGATATTACAAATCTACCCACCTTAAAACAATTTCGTCCTCGAAATTGCTAACTAACGAACATCCGCACTACGCTTATGCTGCGCACTCTGATTCTATAAAACTAACACATCCCTTATATACTATCTCGAGATTCGTATTCAAGGTTCCATACAAACACGAACTATATTACCTTCTAAGCACTGTTTCTAAGTTCACATCCAATGTTCAAGCACTTCACCAATAGTACAAGTATGAACCGATCTTATAAAGCTCATATAATAAAAGATATTCCATAACAAGAAACTCACCTACTAACACATCCTCGATTTCGCATCCAAGCCTTTAGCATCTCAGCTTGAAGTTCCACGTCCTTGACCTCGCACCCTATCCATCACTTGAGGATAATCCTTAATCAAGTGAGACTTAGATTTACACCTAAAACATTTTCAATTCCGGTTCCAACACTCGCCGTCATGGTACCTTCCACACTGAGCCCACGGACAGCTCCGATTTCCCGCAGCTGGCTTAGTCACACGAGCAAAATTTTCACTCCTTGGTCTTTTCCGAAGACCCTCAGATGATTCAGACGGTCCAAAATTTCTCCTATCCCGGTTCTTATCCTTATCTCTGTTTTGTCTCATCGAGTCCTTAATCCATTCAGCTATCTTGGCTTTTTCGACTAACACCGCGAACTCCCGTTCCTGACGAGGAGCTATCAAAAATCTCAGATCGTCCCTTAATCCGTCCTCAAATCGGACACATCGTTCATGCTCCGAAGCAACTACCCCTTGAGTATATCGGCTTAACCTTAGGAATTCAGCCTCGTATTCCGCCACGGACTTGTTCCTTTGAACCAGCCCCAAAAACGCCTTCCTCTGAGCTTTAATGTAGTGAGTACCGACATACTTCTTCTGGTATGCCGTCTTGACATACTCTCAAGTGAGGTCTTCAGCAGTGACACTCTCTCGAACCGTGAGCCACCATTGATACGCCTCGTCGCGAACTAGCGCCGCCATTCCTTTCACTTTTCCCTCCGGCTCAGATCGAGCTCATCCATAATTCGCTCGGGTGCCACGCCGGATACACCACAGAACAAACTCCGCTCCATTGGCTCGAAGTTGCTCGGGAACAGATTCTCGAGCTCCCATATTTCTCTCTCTCTCCACCCACCATCTCAAAAAGGCTGGTGGTGAAGGTGATACCTTATTATCAGACCCTTGACCCGATCTAACGGGTTCCGACACGGCCATTTGCCTCGATCGTGTCCTCTAGGACTCATCTCTTCCGCGTGATCCGGCTTAAAAGTTTTATGCATTAGAAAATGTGTTCCACCGATTAATCGCGAACAAATTTTATGAAATAAAGTATTTAGAAGTGGTTCTTTCGATCACACAAGGGCTCAGTTCAAGTTCGCTATTCTAGTACAGAGAGTCATTCATGCTCATAAACAGAGACATATTCATATCACCTCAATAGTCAGAGGTACTTACCCGAGCGGATCGGTGCCGGAGACTCAGTGCCATGCTGTTTGAAACAAATCATTTCCATAATATTCCACAAAAGACTATCAAGAAAACATTGGAAATCCAAAAATATTGCGGAAATTGTAAAACAACGTTTGCTAAAACTAAGATGGTTTGGTTTGATAACCACGATGGAGTTGAAAACTTTTTCTTTTCCTTTGAAACCATTTGATCATTTAGATTTTTAGAAGTATCGGGGTTATTGATAACTTGGTAAAATTTTGCTACCCGATGGTAGCGTCTTTGAAAACGTGTACGAGTATTAATTTTGAAAACGTTGCCTTTACCGATTTGCTTAACAATTCATAAGTTCGTTAGAAATAAGGTAAAACTACTTAATCATACGAATAGTAATAAAATAATAAGCGGCCATATTACAACCCAATCGAATTTAGTAAATAGTAAGCTTTAATGGTGCGAAATAAAACTTCAAAACGAGAAACAAGCATGGCCACCTCGAGAACTCTCCGGCTCCGTCTCCGCGATTGACTTACCTGAAAAGATAGGGAAAGGGGTGAGTCACCAAGACTCAGTGCATAGCTATAACACATGTCCCCACATATGGGCTTGGCCCATATTCACACAGTCCATACACATGAATATGTAATTATGAAATGAGTATGCAATTATGAAACCCAACCTAGCCATCCATACTCCATTTTCTACCCCGTGTGGTACCAAACCACTGGTGGTGCCAAACCACTGGTGACTCGAAGTCACAATATCCGTCAATACGTGTGGTGCCAAACTACTGGTGACTTAAAGTCACAATATCCGTCAATACGTGTGGTGCCAAACCACTGGTGACTTAAAGTCACAATATCCGTCAATACGTGTGGTGCCAAACCACTGGTGGTGCCAAACCACTGGTGACGTAAAGTCACAATAAAATGATGGGGCCAACCCATCGTGTGATACCAAATCACTGGCGTCGATCCCGTATCTCAAATGTGGGGCCAACCCACGGTGGTACTAAGCCACAGGGACGAGACGCTATGAGGTGCCAAACCTCTGGAGGTACCAAACCTCTGGTGACCGTAGTCACAATGTGTTACCAAAACACTGGTGTCCGTCGACACGAATATCACTGCCCCCTCCACTCATTTATCCCACATCATCATGCTCACATAACAAGTATCATGATCCCATATATCATGCATTTTTATATAGCATATGATGGCATACACAACATATAACATAGATCGAGTATTAGGGGACTTACCCGAAAACCAAGCTTATGCCCACAAGGCAAAGATACTACGTGATAAGTAATAAAATATCATTATAACAACAATTTATACTAATAAAGTGTGTAAGAGCTTACACACCTGATTAAACAATCACCCACCTTGGGTATCCAACATCTTAGCCCTTATTTCGGCTAACATGCACAACATGTATATTTACAATAACATACATAAACCAGCAAGAGAACAGTGCGATAACTACGCACCTGACTATAGCGATATTTTGACTTATCGAATCTAACATTGATTAAAACCCCGAAACACCACTTGCTCTCGTAGATTAGCTCTCGAAGTCACCGAAAGTCCTATCCTTTCCAAGTCTCAAAAGATTTGCATGCCTTGGTAGTTACCAACCCTTGTATAGCCGAAACCCATAGGCTCCTTTAAGACCCCTTAACATTAGCACAACAAAACACATTAATATAGCCTTTAGCATGCTTGGCTATTCTTAGAATCAAAATCTAGCCTTGATCCCTTACCTTGCCATAGGTTTGGTTTCCTACCAAAACCAGAACCAACAATGGTTCTTCTTTTGACAATCGACACACCCTAATAAAAGAACAGTTAAACCTTTGTCACCCTTGACTTAATCGAAACCAAAAGATTGAACTAAAAGAATCCTCTCTTACCACCACTTACCAATGATCCCCCGCAGAACAGAGGCTATGCTTTGATTGCTTCGAATCCTGGATATCCTATGCCCAAAACGATTCCAAACAAAGATCAACATACTTCTAAATAGAAGCCAAATCAACTCTTACCCTTAAAGATGTCGACAGAGAACAAAGGATAGTCCATAGGGCATTCGGCCTTACCTATACACCTTCTCCGAGGTTAGATACCAAAATCCAAAAAGAAAGGAGACCACTCCACACTCAACAATCGGTCAAGATAACAGCACCTAGAAAAGGGAAATTTTGTCGCACAAGAGTAGGGAAAGTTCAGCTAGGAACAATGAAAGGAGTCCATGCAAACACATAAGCTAGACGAGAGCTTTTCTAGCTCCTTCAAAACCGAACTTAACTCCCCTAAGCCTTTATTTGGCCGTGAATAGCTTGAGAAAAGAAGGAAACAAAATTAAAAGTTTTGGTATCTTCTTGCTATCCGAAAACCAAATAGATAGTCCCTAGAAAGATGCTTTACTCGGCCATGCTCAAGAAGAAGAATAGCTTAAAGACTTCTACAATCGGCTAAGCTTTCAAAAGCAAAGAAGAGAGTATAAGAGGGAGAGAGAACTATTTTCAGTTTACACAATTGAAGAAGAAAGGTAGGGGGGAAAGAACATTCGGCTACCATGAAGATTGAAAGAAAGCATGCAAATTCGGCAAAGGTTCATTTGGACTTACGGTTCCACGGGAAGGGATGGAGAGATACATATGAATATTCGGATAGTTTTTGACAAAAAGAAGAATTGGCTTACCCATTTACCTTTGACCGAATTGCACAAAAATGCCTCAAGAACAAACGGCATTCACCTTCCCAAAACACCTCCAAAACCGGCCACATACACCCATTTGAAAGTTCCCATGGTCGGCCACCTCCTAGAAACACTACAAGCCACAATTTGAATTAAACAAATCCCCCATTATTCTATCCACATGCTATCTCTTTATCAACTCTTAATTTAAACTAAAAAAATAATTGAATTAGTCGCATGCCTCTCTTTCCTCTGCCAATCTCTTGTTGATTCCATATAATAATCCAATTCATCTACCTCCATTATCTAATCAAACAAATAAAATAAAAAGAGAACAAAGGGTCCATGTGCTTTCCAGCCGAATACTCAAAGAAGCAAACCATGTGCCGCATGCTTCCCATTTGCTAAGTCCAAGCTTCAATTACTATTGTTTAGTCCATCACCGAATATTCCAATATAATAAGCAAACAACATATGTAATCCATACTAATAGAACTCCCATGCCTCACGCATATAACAATAATAAAACATAATATAATAGTAATAATAATAATAATAATAATAATAATAAAAATAATAATAATAATCATGCTTCCTTTTTGTTACAAGAAGAACCGACCAAGCTCCTTTCCCCTACTTCCCACGATCATGCTTCTCTTTTTACTAATTTTAAACATCCATTTCCATTGTTAATCTAACCCATGCCGCATGCTTTCATTCCCCAAGGCCAAGACCATGCTTTTAAAATAATAAAACTAATAATACACAAGCAAACAAAAATCTTCCATTCTTTCAAAACCATTAAAAATAAATAAACCAAAAAAAAAAAATAAAATGAAAGAATAATGCTTCATGTTTAAAATGAAGCAAACAAGTAGAATCTTTTTAAGCTGCATGCGCACATGCTGCATGCATTAAATTTCCCATGCAGCAATTAATTCTCACGCCTGAAAAGGCCAAAATAGAATCCCATGAGCAGCCCCCAGGTCTCGAACCCGAGACCTGGAGAAAAGTCCTCCAAGCCCCAGCCACTCGGCCCTGTGCGTGTTTCATGACAATAAACGCATATAAATTCTTTTTTAACTTTATTTCAATGGCTGCTCCATTTTAGCGCCAGGAACCGAAAAAAAGGAAACACCTGCGCCCTTAATGGGACTCGAACACGAGTCCTTGTAGCGGCCTCCATGCTGCAACGTCTTAACCAGTCGACCAAGGTGAATTTCATGCGACTAAAAGCAGTGCATTTTCTTTTAATCTATCCTTGCCTTGGCTCCCTTCATTTTAACGCTGGAATAAAAATAAAGCGCCTAATGTGCGATTTCCAGGACTCGAACATGAGTCCCCTTAGACCCAGTTCTCAAGTCGAGTCCTTAACCATTTGGCCAGTATGCATTTCATGCTAACATCTGCATTAAAATCCTTTTGACCCTTACATCTCAAGCGTCCCTGAGACTTAGTGCCCGTAAAAATAAAACACTCGCTCGCAATTATCAAGGCTCGAACGCCTGTCCTCGGGAGGCCCCCCCCAATGCTGCAAGCGCCTTATCCACTGGGCTAATGCTCACTTTATGACATTAAAGTATCGTAAATTTTCTTTTAACCCCTCTTTCCGTTAGCTCCCCTTTATAAAAAAAAAATAAAACATTCGTGCGCTTCTCCTCGGGCTCGAACACCTAACCTCTAAGCCGCACTTACTCCCTCGCGCTGTTAGCCACTCGGCCAACTGGACTTTCACGTCCATTAACGTCTAAAATATTCTTTTAGAACCTTCTTCGGCATTAACACCTTACAAGGCAAAAATAAAAACCATTGCCCTTCGCAGTACTCGAACTCCCGACCTGCTAAAACCCCCACACGCCCCTAGCCACTACACCAAGCCTCCTTTCGTACCAAGAAATTCCTAAAATTTAACTTAAGGCCTTCTTCCGAAATTTTCCTCTTTAGCCCTAAATTTTCAAAATTTTACAAAACACTCCCCTTTTATCCCCGAGTATTAATAACTCCTAAAACTCATCAAAACAGACCCTAAGGCCTATCGACTCGCAATTTTATTCCAACGCACAGCCCCAATTTTTAGGATATTACAAATCTACCCCCCTTAAAACAATTTCGTCCTCGAAATTGCTAACTAACGAACATCCGCACTACGCTTATGCTGCGCACTCTGATTCTATAAAACTAACACATCCCTTATATACTATCTCGAGATTCGTATTCAAGGTTCCATACAAACACGAACTATATTACCTTCTAAGCACTGTTTCTAAGTTCACATCCAATGTTCAAGCACTTCACCAATAGTACAAGTATGAACCGATCTTATAAAGCTCATATAATAAAAGATATTCCATAACAAGAAACTCACCTACTAACACATCCTCGATTTCGCATCCAAGCCTTTAGCATCTCAGCTTGAAGTTCCACGTCCTTGACCTCGCACCCTATCCATCACTTGAGGATAATCCTTAATCAAGTGAGACTTAGATTTACACCTAAAACATTTTCAATTCCGGTTCCAACACTCGCCGTCATGGTACCTTCCACACCGAGCCCACGGACAGCTCCGATTTCCCGCAGCTGGCTTAGTCACACGAGCAAAATTTTCACTCCTTGGTCTTTTCCGAAGACCCTCAGATGATTCAGACGGTCCAAAATTTCTCCTATCCCGGTTCTTATCCTTATCTCTGTTTTGTCTCATCGAGTCCTTAATCCATTCAGCTATCTTGGCTTTTTCGACTAACACCGCGAACTCCCGTTCCTGACGAGGAGCTATCAAAAATCTCAGATCGTCCCTTAATCCGTCCTCAAATCGGACACATCGTTCATGCTCCGAAGCAACTACCCCTTGAGTATATCGGCTTAACCTTAGGAATTCAGCCTCGTATTCCGCCACGGACTTGTTCCTTTGAACTAGCCCCAAAAACGCCTTCCTCTGAGCTTTAATGTAGTGAGTACCGACATACTTCTTCTGGTATGCCGTCTTGACATACTCTCAAGTGAGGTCTTCAGCAGTGACACTCTCTCGAACCGTGAGCCACCATTGATACGCCTCGTCGCGAACTAGCGCCGCCATTCCTTTCACTTTTCCCTCCGGCTCAGATCGAGCTCATCCATAATTCGCTCGGGTGCCACGCCGGATACACCACAGAACAAACTCCGCTCCATTGGCTCGAAGTTGCTCGGGAACAGATTCTCGAGCTCCCATATTTCTCTCTCTCTCCACCCACCATCTCAAAAAGGCTGGTGGTGAAGGTGATACCTTATTATCAGACCCTTGACCCGATCTAACGGGTTCCGACACGGCCATTTGCCTCGATCGTGTCCTCTAGGACTCATCTCTTCCGCGTGATCCGACTTAAAAGTTTTATGCATTAGAAAATGTGTTCCACCGATTAATCGCGAACAAATTTTATGAAATAAAGTATTTAGAAGTGGTTCTTTCGATCACACAAGGGCTCAGTTCAAGTTCGCTATTCTAGTACAGAGAGTCATTCATGCTCATAAACAGAGACATATTCATATCACCTCAATAGTCAGAGGTACTTACCCGAGCGGATCGTTGCCGGAGACTCGGTGCCATGCTGTTTGAAACAAATCATTTCCATAATATTCCACAAAAGACTATCAAGAAAACATTTTTGGGCCTTGGGCCCCCACAGCCGAGTTTTGAACCAGGCTCTGATACCAACTTGTAACACCCCAAACCCGGCCCACAAGCCTTGACCGGATCTGGTATGTCACGGAGTAAAAACTTTTTGAAAGATTCGGGTAAACATTGGAAATCCAAAAATATTGCGGAAATTGTAAAACAACGTTTGCTAAAACTAAGATGGTTTGGTTTGATAACCACGATGGAGTTGAAAACTTTTTCTTTTCCTTTGAAACCATTTGATCATTTAGATTTTTAGAAGTATCGGGGTTATTGATAACTAGGTAAAATTTTGCTACCCGATGGTAGCGTCTTTGAAAACGCGTACGAGTATTAATTTTGAAAACGTTGCCTTTACCGATTTGCTTAACAATTCATAAGTTCGTTAGAAATAAGGTAAAACTACTTAATCATACGAATAGTAATAAAATAATAAGCGGCCATATTACAACCCAATCGAATTTAGTAAATAGTAAGCTTTAATGGTGCGAAATAAAACTTCAAAACGAGAAACAAGCATGGCCACCTCGAGAACTCTCCGGCTCCGTCTCCGCGATTGACTTACCTGAAAAGATAGGGAAAGGGGTGAGTCACCAAGACTCAGTGCATAGCTATAACACATGTCCCCACATATGGGCTTGGCCCATATTCACACAGTCCATACACATGAATATGTAATTATGAAATGAGTATGCAATTATGAAACCCAACCTAGCCATCCATACTCCATTTTCTACCCCGTGTGGTACCAAACCACTGGTGGTGCCAAACCACTGGTGACTCGAAGTCACAATATCCGTCAATACGTGTGGTGCCAAACCACTGGTGACTTAAAGTCACAATATCCGTCAATACGTGTGGTGCCAAACCACTGGTGACTTAAAGTCACAATATCCGTCAATACGTGTGGTGCCAAACCACTGGTGGTGCCAAACCACTGGTGACGTAAAGTCACAATAAAATGATGGGGCCAACCCATCGTGTGATATCAAATCACTGGCGTCGATCCCGTATCTCAAATGTGGGGCCAACCCACGGTGGTACTAAGCCACAGGGACGAGACGCTATGAGGTGCCAAACCTCTGGAGGTACCAAACCTCTGGTGACCGTAGTCACAATGTGTTACCAAAACACTGGTGTCCGTCGACACGAATATCACTGCCCCCTCCACTCATTTATCCCACATCATCATGCTCACATAACAAGTATCATGATCCCATATATCATGCATTTTTATATAGCATATGATGGCATACACAACATATAACATAGATCGAGTATTAGGGGACTTACCCGAAAACCAAGCTTATGCCCACAAGGCAAAGATACTACGTGATAAGTAATAAAATATCATTATAACAACAATTTATACTAATAAAGTGTGTAAGAGCTTACACACCTGATTAAACGATCACCCACCTTGGGTATCCAACATCTTAGCCCTTATTTCGGCTAACATGCACAACATGTATATTTACAATAACATACATAAACCAGCAAGAGAACAGTGCGATAACTACGCACCTGACTATAGCGATATTTTGACTTATCGAATCTAACATTGATTAAAACCCCGAAACACCACTTGCTCTCGTAGATCAGCTCTCGAAGTCACCGAAAGTCCTATCCTTTCCAAGTCTCAAAAGATTTGCATGCCTTGGTAGTTACCAACCCTTGTATAGCCGAAACCCATAGGCTCCTTTAAGACCCCTTAACATTAGCACAACAAAACACATTAATATAGCCTTTAGCATGCTTGGCTATTCTTAGAATCAAAATCTAGCCTTGATCCCTTACCTTGCCATAGGTTTGGTTTCCTACCAAAACCAGAACCAACAATGGTTCTTCTTTTGACAATCGACACACCCTAATAAAAGAACAGTTAAACCTTTGTCACCCTTGACTTAATCGAAACCAAAAGATTGAACTAAAAGAATCCTCTCTTACCACCACTTACCAATGATCCCCCGCAGAACAGAGGCTATGCTTTGATTGCTTCGAATCCTGGATATCCTATGCCCAAAACGATTCCAAACAAAGATCAACATACTTCTAAATAGAAGCCAAATCAACTCTTACCCTTAAAGATGTCGACAGAGAACAAAGGATAGTCCATAGGGCATTCGGCCTTACCTATACACCTTCTCCGAGGTTAGATACCAAAATCCAAAAAGAAAGGAGACCACTCCACACTCAACAATCGGTCAAGATAACAGCACCTAGAAAAGGGAAATTTCGTCGCACAAGAGTAGGGAAAGTTCAGCTAGGAACAATGAAAGGAGTCCATGCAAACACATAAGCTAGACGAGAGCTTTTCTAGCTCCTTCAAAACCGAACTTAACTCCCCTAAGCCTTTATTTGGCCGTGAATAGCTTGAGAAAAGAAGGAAACAAAATTAAAAGTTTTGGTATCTTCTTGCTATCCGAAAACCAAATAGATAGTCCCTAGAAAGATGCTTTACTCGGCCATGCTCAAGAAGAAGAATAGCTTAAAGACTTCTACAATCGGCTAAGCTTTCAAAAGCAAAGAAGAGAGTATAAGAGGGAGAGAGAACTATTTTCAGTTTACACAATTGAAGAAGAAAGGTAGGGGGGAAAGAACATTCGGCTACCATGAAGATTGAAAGAAAGCATGCAAATTCGGCAAAGGTTCATTTGGACTTACGGTTCCACGGGAAGGGATGGAGAGATACATATGAATATTCGGATAGTTTTTGACAAAAGAAGAATTGGCTTACCCATTTACCTTTGACCGAATTGCACAAAAATGCCTCAAGAACAAACGGCATTCACCTTCCCAAAACACCTCCAAAACCGGCCACATACACCCATTTGAAAGTTCCCATGGTCGGCCACCTCCTAGAAACACTACAAGCCACAATTTGAATTAAACAAATCCCCCATTATTCTATCCACATGCTATCTCTTTATCAACTCTTAATTTAAACTAAAAAAATAATTGAATTAGCCGCATGCCTCTCTTTCCTCTGCCAATCTCTTGTTGATTCCATATAATAATCCAATTCATCTACCTCCATTATCTAATCAAACAAATAAAATAAAAAGAGAACAAAGGGTCCATGTGCTTTCCAGCCGAATACTCAAAGAAGCAAACCATGTGCCGCATGCTTCCCATTTGCTAAGTCCAAGCTTCAATTACTATTGTTTAGTCCATCACCGAATATTCCAATATAATAAGCAAACAACATATGTAATCCATACTAATAGAACTCCCATGCCTCACGCATATAACAATAATAAAACTTAATATAATAGTAATAATAATAATAATAATAATAATAATAATAATAATAATCATGCTTCCTTTTTGTTACAAGAAGAACCGACCAAGCTCCTTTCCCCTACTTCCCACGATCATGCTTCTCTTTTTACTAATTTTAAACATCCATTTCCATTGTTAATCTAACCCATGCCGCATGCTTTCATTCCCCAAGGCCAAGACCATGCTTTTAAAATAATAAAACTAATAATACACAAGCAAACAAAAATCTTCCATTCTTTCAAAACCATTAAAAATAAATAAACCAAAAAAAAAAATAAAATGAAAGAATAATGCTTCATGTTTAAAATGAAGCAAACAAGTAGAATCTTTTTAAGCTGCATGCGCACATGCTGCATGCATTAAATTTCCCATGCAGCAATTAATTCTCACGCCTGAAAAGGCCAAAATAGAATCCCATGAGTAGCCCCCAGGTCTCGAACCCGAGACCTGGAGAAAAGTCCTCCAAGCCCCAGCCACTCGGCCCTGTGCGTGTTTCATGACAATAAATGCATATAAATTCTTTTTTAACCTTATTTCAATGGCTGCTCCATTTTAGCGCCAGGAACCGAAAAAAAGGAAACACCTGCGCCCTTAATGGGACTCGAACACGAGTCCTTGTAGCGGCCTCCATGCTGCAACGTCTTAACCAGTCGACCAAGGTGAATTTCATGCGACTAAAAGCAGTGCATTTTCTTTTAATCTATCCTTGCCTTGGCTCCCTTCATTTTAACGCTGGAATAAAAATAAAGCGCCTAATGTGCGATTTCCAGGACTCGAACATGAGTCCCCTTAGACCCAGTTCTCAAGTCGAGTCCTTAACCATTTGGCCAGTATGCATTTCATGCTAACATCTGCATTAAAATCCTTTTGACCCTTACATCTCAAGCGTCCCTGAGACTTAGTGCCCGTAAAAATAAAACACTCGCTCGCAATTATCAAGGCTCGAACGCCTGTCCTCGGGAGGCCCCCCCCAATGCTGCAAGCGCCTTATCCACTGGGCTAATGCTCACTTTATGACATTAAAGTATCGTAAATTTTCTTTTAACCCCTCTTTCCGTTAGCTCCCCTTTATAAAAAAAAAAATAAAACATTCGTGCGCTTCTCCTTGGGCTCGAACACCTAACCTCTAAGCCGCACTTACTCCCTCGCGCTGTTAGCCACTCGGCCAACTGGACTTTCACGTCCATTAACGTCTAAAATATTCTTTTAGAACCTTCTTCGGCATTAACACCTTACAAGGCAAAAATAAAAACCATTGCCCTTCGCAGTACTCGAACTCCCGACCTGCTAAAACCCCCACACGCCCCTAGCCACTACACCAAGCCTCCTTTCGTACCAAGAAATTCCTAAAATTTAACTTAAGGCCTTCTTCCGAAATTTTCCTCTTTAGCCCTAAATTTTCAAAATTTTACAAAACACTCCCCTTTTATCCCCGAGTATTAATAACTCCTAAAACTCATCAAAACAGACCCTAAGGCCTATCGACTCGCAATTTTTATTCCAACGCACAGCCCCAATTTTTAGGATATTACAACTATGCCTTTGGCGAAGATTTAAAACAATAGTTTAGCTTAGTCGTAACGTAGTTCAGGTTTCTTAATAAAAAATCAAATTTCAAGAATATCCCTTTAAGTGATCAATTGAAAACAGCATCGCGGTTTTAGTTGAAAATTTTAAGTCAGTTTGTTACTAAAACCTGTCCTTTATTAACCGATTATAAAATCATAAATTCAAAGTTTTTAATTTTAGAAAACACCCATTTTGATAACTTATTAGACATGCCATATCAATTTCATAAGAAAACCCAGACTAACGATTAAGTGGCCTTATTACAACACCAAACTCCAACTTAACTAGTAATAATCTAAAGTAAATATTAAAAATAAAATTTCTTTAAGCACTATGCATGGCCGCCTTGAGTCTACCCCGGCTCCATATTCGCAGTCTAAGGATTACCTGTAAAATTCAACAGAAGGGGTGAGTCATCGATGTGTGTAAGTCCCCATTTCAATGAGCTTTGTGCTTTCACACCAATTTCTATATATTAGGTATGTATGTAATGTAGCCCAACCAACCTATTATGTCCAACCTCCATATCTCCTGAAACTACCCAATATCTGTGGCACCTAGCCACTGGTGGTACCTAACCACTGGTGGTTCCAAACCACTGGTGACAAATGTCAAAGAAGAGAATACGTGGGGCCAACCCACTTGTGGTACCAAACCACTGGTGACAATCCCGTAACGAATATATCTGGGGCCAACCCACTGTGGTACCGAACCACTAGGACAAGTCACAAAAATAATATATGTGGTACCAAACCACTGGTGGTTCCAAACCACTGAGACTTAGTCACAAAAAGGTAATATGTGGGGTCAACCCACTTGTGGTACCAAACCACTGGTGACAGTCTAAAAGAGATCATGTTACCCCCAACTCCATGCCCATGTGGAACAATTAATATGGTGTGATCATGCTTTCTATACATAAACAATAATATATCTCACTCATACATGCATAAGCCAATAACAGAACATAGTAAACAGAGCATGGTAAAACTTACCCAGAGTCTTCGATCTTACCCACAAGGGTATCTTAGTGATTCATGCCCTCATTCGGCATTTGCCATCAAGTTAATAACATAATTAATATACAAAGTGTGTGAGAGTTACACACCTGATAACACGTAGTACCACGCTCTCTATGTCGACACTATCTCTAATCGAAACTACTGCTATCTATCTATTATTCTGCTCAGAAGCCAGCCCACAACCTGGTGGCCAATCTCGAACAGCAGACACCGCGCGCTTCTTAAACTTAGGGGCTGGGTTTACGGGTCCAACCCCCTCCTTAGGATTGCTGGCATTTGAGTCCATGGAATAGATCTTGGTCAGAAGACTGAATTAACACATAGAATAAAATATGAGTAGGATCATACGTTTAGCTACATAGATCTCCTTACCTAGTCGACAAAAGCTGAAAGTTTTAGGCTTGGTTCACATGTCGAGTGAATCCCGAAAGTCTCCAAAAAGAATGCGAACACCACCCCTACCTATATTCGGCCAAAGCATCCAAATCATTAAGCCAACTAGCCATTCGGCTTTGGCTACCAAAATCCGAAAGGGAGATAAAGAAATAGGAGAAATCGCCTCTTACCTTGGCACAGAAGATTCGAATGACACCTAAGAGGAATCGACACAAGCACAGCTGTAGTGAGGGTTCGGCAATAACAGGGGAGAAGATGAAAGAGTCGAAAGAAATAAAAATAAAAGAACTACAAATGGGACTTAGGAATTTCGGTTTCAGCAGAGATCAAAAAGAGAGAAAATTATGAAGATTCGGCTTGTAAAAGAAATCAGAGAAGAGAACTATGGACAAGGGACATTCAGCTATAGCATAGAAATGGAGATGAGAATGGAGTTAGGGGTTTCGGCTTTTGAGAATGAACAATTGAGAGAAGAAGAATGACAATCAAATGAAAAGTAGTGATAGGAATGGTTAAGAAGAAGAATTTCGGCAAGACTTGAGTAAATTTAACTTTAAAAGATTCGGTTTCCAGGAAGCTAAAAGAGAGAAGAAGATGAAAATAGAGAAAGCTATAGGGGAATTCGGCTAGGGCTTGTGTCATGAAAGTGAATACGAATAAAAAGGAAAAGAAAGAGTTGCGGTTTCGGCTTTTACTAAATGAGAGCACAAGTGATGCTTACTAAGAAGAGGTCACTGACCGAAAATGAAAAAGGGACCAAGAGCATTCGGCTTCTTCAAAGTTTAAGCTACCCGAAATATACCCAAAACGGCACCCCAACACTCTCCAAAATCGAAAATGGAAGGAACCCACAACTAAATTTCGGCACACTCCTAGACACAGAAAAACCGATTCCCCCCTACTATGGGTTTGAAATTCGGCCAACACCAAGCTCACCATGCTCATCCCTTTCTTTTCTCCTCAAATTCCTCCTGATCACCCGTTTGAAATATTTTGAACACTTCAAACTCCACTTTTTCCTCTCTGCCACTCAATCAAACTATTTGACTCAGTCCACTCCCCTATCCTGAAGTGTCCCAGTCCAATTCGGCCTCTGCTCTCCCTGATGCCAAAAAGAAATCCCAAAATGAGCTCCTTGTGACTTGAACCTACTCCCTCTCCTACTCCCAGTGGCGTCACTTACCAGCATCTCAAGTGGCGCCTCCTTGCCACCCTGCCACTCCTTTTGTTGTGTCACCAAACGCAAACTAAAACCCCTTAAGTCCTACTCCTATTCGGCTAACCTCCTAAAATGCCCCAAAAAAGAATTTTTCCCAAGACTTCGGCTTAACCCTGAGTCTTTCCTGGACCCCCGAAACACCCTAAACTAGCATATTAAGCATAGCATTCACACAGAAACACATCAATTGCAAAGCCCCCCAAATCAGGATGTTACAGCACCTATCGAACAGTAGTATAGTTTAGGCAAGACCGAAATGTTCAATCCCAAAGGAACCAAAAGTACTAATACTAACTCTCTTTTTATTATTTAGCCTAAGAATTAAGTGATTTGTTTATCTAATCTAAAATTAACTATCAACTAAACTAAAGATGCAAAGACAAAGAGGATGAATTGAGAAAATAACTTGAGAGAAAACCAATCGATTATGACGACACCCAAGGAAGAATCCACCTAGACTTCAATTGTTATCTAACTCTGAACAAGACAATTTATTCATTTGACTTGATCCATAAGATTCCCTAAGTTATATTAATCCCTCTCTCGAGGCGACTAACGTCTAACCCTAGGTTGATTAATTGAAATCTCTTTCTAATTAAAACCCCTAGAATCGCATTAACTCGATCTATGGACTCCCATATTAGGTTTCACCCCAATCCGGCAAAATCTCGTCACCCCATCTCACATCGTATTATCACAATAAATAAGATCATATTTAAACGATAATTTGACACTTGAGGCTATGAAACATAAAAGTGGGCTTTATCACCACAAATCAGATACACGGATCTCCAACACACCAAATGACTCATAGAGTTGAACATATCCCAAAAGCGTAGCATTTAGCTAACACTCTCTAATAAACCAACCTATCCCGGTAAATGCAGCTTGGTTCACAGTCCCTTATCTCTCCAAACTGTCTCGAGGCCTCAATGGCCAAATCACAAAAGACAAGGTGAGTACTCACAATCCTATGGCATGCCAACTATATCCAACGGTTTCAAGAGATCACAAGGCTAAAATATCCACAATAGACAATTTTAATTACTGATTTAATGTATATAATCACTTTTCATATTCATCAATTTACATCACAAACATGTACACATTGCATGCTTATCGAATTCACATTTAATTGCACTTTAAGGGCCACAATAACGCTCATTGAGCCATCACATATGCAACCACATATGTGTGAATTAAAATCGATACATCATATATCACATACAAGTATTCTCACATATTACCTGTCATAATAATATCACATTCCAAAATTCAACACATATGTACTTACCAAAACATCGCTCACTTCCACTGCATATTTGCATTATTAGCATATTATTATCACTGTTATTTGGTATTTATATCATGCCCACAACACAACACAATTCACAATAGTCATCACATGTGTCTCATATCATAATATCACATCATAATAATCAATTCATAATTATTCACATAATCACATAATTTGCCAAGATAAAACAAGGAAATAGAAAGCTTACACTCGGAACTTAGGATAAGGATTTAGGTTGTTCCTAAGCTCCCAATTAACACTATTAATCGTGTCTACTAGCAGCGATTCCAATCACTCACCGTTCACGCTTTCGCATAAATGTCAAAAGCCTAAACGAGCTTTTCATTGCCTTTCGCCTTACTCAAAGAGGGTTCTAACGATTCTGAAGCTTCACTAGATTAAATCACACAATTAACATTCAGCCAAAGACTCACCAAAATCAACTAAAAATGCAAGCCTAAGCTATATTCCTCATGAAACTGAAATTTCAACTAACAAACTTAAAACTCAAATATCTTAATCTTTACCCATTCCTATTACCTATAATCAAATCCAATAATCTAATTATACATCTAAGAAAAATTTCCAACCTTCAAACTACTCACCCAAATTCGTTGTTCCAAAATTTCGATGTAAAATAAAATTTTTCATGAAAACTCAATAAAACCTTAAAATATATTAACTAAACTTTAAGGAAAGTTTTGAAACCTTCTAATCATGTCAAAACAATTTGAAAAATACTTTGAAACATTGTTTCTATGTAAAATCTCGAATTTCACCATTAACGACCCAATTTTCGACTTTTATTCAAATATTTTGATTCAATGGATAAAAAATCAATTTAAAAGGCTAGATATCACTAAAAACCAATAGGAAAAATGAAACATTACCTTAGTTAATGAGGAATCGAGCGTTTGGTCAAAAATATGAAAACCCAAAACTTAAGCAATAGAGAAATCTATTGTGTTTTTTTTATGGTTTTTATAGAATTCTAAAGAGGTTTAATGTTCTGAGGATGAAAGAAATCAAAGGAATTAATGTTTGAAAAATAAAATTGAAAGAGAGGAGCTTAGGGATCAAGGGATGGCAACACAATAATATGAAGAAGAAACTATCATGTGTTTTATGAAGATAAAGGGGGAAAATAGGATATTTTAAAAACTTTGGTATAATTGTTTTAAAACTACTCCTAAATTGAACCCTTTTAGAAAACAATCCTCATTTTAAAGTTAAAGATCTTCTCAACCTTATTTTCAAAAATTGACCTGATTTTCAAAATGCTATAGTTGAAAATAATTTCGAATTACCACACTTCAAAATTTCTAAACCCGTTCTGAGCCAAAATTCCTAATTTACCCTCAAAACTTTTAGGCCCAATTTTGAGGTGTGACTGTCATAATACTCTATAACCCTAATTTGGCAACGAAGACGGGTTTGGGGTGTTACATTCTTAATGTCATTTAACCTTATATTTCAATTTTAACTTATACTTGTAGGAGCCTTCATTTACCCCAAGGATTCGTTTCATAATTCATGTTTGATTTAATATTCTCATATATATGCTTTCATTTTCTTGTGATACGTAGCGCTTAGTAAACACTAGTCGAAGGAGACTTAGGTACATAGGAATCCTCCTAAACACACCAAGAAGCACATAGTGCTAAGTACCATATCACATCCCTCTTGACGCACTAAGGCTCATAAAGAGCATAATTGTATCACACCAAGATTCACCTAAGTGCAAGGCCTGAAGGCGATATAAAGTGCACATAAGTACGAGACCTCCACCACAACAAAGAGAGCATTAAGGTGCTAAGCTCTAAGGCTTCAGAATATGCATGTGATTGCATAGCCCAAAGGAAACATATAGTGCATGTAATATATGCAAAGCCCAAAGGTAATGGACCTTTAGATACAAAAGCCAGGTACATATCTATTCCTAGTAGTATGCCAACCATATCCTAACTACTTCATTAAGTTTACAAAGGCAAACCTCAATTAGAAAATTTCAATATCATTATAACATTCATAATCACATATATATCAATCCATACATGTAAAAATATTCTTTCATATACATATGCCATTTGATATGTCTTAAGTATGGTTCACATACCATGTTCATAAATAAATATCCACTGGGCAACCATTCACCTTTTAGTTTAAGAGTTCATATTCTTATGCTCTTATGCTTAATAAGAGATTTCCAAAAGTAATAATCATATTTTGTGTTATATAGTTTCACATATGATTAACATTTCAAAATAAAAGTTTCATCGAATTTTCATGAGCCACATATACATATTATCTCTAGGGATGAGCAAAACTCGATTCGATTCGAAAAAATCAAAAAAAATTCGAATTTCAAATTATTCGAATAGAGTTGAATCGAGTTAATCGAATCAAATCGAATTTTGAGTTTCGAATTTCGAGTTTGAATCGAGTTGAATTTTCGAATTCGAATAACTCGAATAATTTGAATAAATCGAATATAAACTATATATATATTTTTATTTTTTAAAATTTTAGGCTTTTACTTAATTACTTTAACCTAATTTCCCTCAAGCCCAAATCTTTTATTTTATCCCATTTCCCCAAGCCCGTCAGCCCAAAGATTTATTTTCCCGAATCCCAACCCAATTCCTCCCCCAAATCAAACCCCCAAGCCCCAGCAAGTAACAAATTCCATCGTCCAACACTCCAACTCCAAACCCTAAATTAATTTTCTTCTTCTCTGTTCTAACTCTCAACCGCACCTTTCTCTGGTAAGTTGTCTAATCTCTTTTTCTACTCTTCAATTCCATATTTCTTGAGTTTCTCTTCTTCCTGCTTTACTTTCGGATTGAAACACAAAGCTTTCCAGATTCTTTCTGCTTATTTTTTACATTGTTAGAACTCGATTCTTTGTTTATGATCTAAGGAAACCAAACGTTATTTATTTATTGACTTATCTAGGAAAAAAATTGTTATTTAATTTTTTTTGATAATATCTTCTTATTGCTGCAGTTAAGTCTTTGATGTTTGAGTACAGATTTTTGTTGGATCATTATGCCTTCTTTTTATTGTATAATTTATATTTTCTTGCTGTTTGAGTCTTTTGGATAGAGGTCAAATTGAAAAATAGAAGCACTTTGAAAGTTTCCGAATTCTTTGGTTAGTTTGACTAAATTAGTAAATTATTAGTTTGGGTTAGTGAAGCATTGAATGAATCTGGATTAATCGAGACCAAACCTTTTCCAAGCCACTCAAATGGATTAGTTTTGGGCAATTGTACCATCCGAATTCATTACATGCTGATATGAAATTTATTTAAAAATATAAGCATTTCAAGTTGGTACTAAATGAAAAAGGGGAAAAGAAACCCAACAAAATCTCAAATTTAATCTTCTTTTACCTTAAAATCACAAAATTGGTAAATTCGAAAAATCCCGAAAAGCCCCTAGTAAGAAATACCATTTTTTTATTCTTAGAGAACTCATTACAACAAATTAAGTATATTCATGTTTGGGTTCCGGTTTGTGGTTTCTTTTTCTTTTACCATATCCCTTTTAATCCCTATCAACACCCAGGTTGAATCTTAATCAGCATCATGTAGGCACAAAAATAACATGCCATCATGCGTGAGATAAGTATGTCGATCTATTTGAGTTGAAAAGTCAATTCTGATTCACTCACTGCCTTAAAAGATTAAGGCCACTTAGCATTTAGCTGGTTAGTTTAAAATTGTTAGAGCTTGATCATTTACTGATGATCAAAAGAAAAATGTTGATACTTTCTTGTAAAATTGCATTTTCATAGCTGTAGTAAAGTTAAGTCCTTGATTTTTGAGCCCGGATTTTTACTGCTCGTATCCGTTTTCTTTTGGTGGAATTTAAATTTTTGTTGTTAGTATTTAGAAAATAATTAGCGATTTTACTAAAATTTAAGTCAAATGATAAGATTTGAGAAAATTTTTTAATGTCATTGAATGTAATAATCGATGTTAAAGGGTGTTATAGCTTGAGTGGGATAATCAAGTTAGTTCTATGGTTACTAGAACTTCATGAACTGCTTTTCATGAATTATACATATATTTTCTATTTGTTTATTTTTAAATGGTTGGAGTTGACTTGCTTTCCATTTCTGGTGAATTAATTGAATGATAACTGTGGTTTAGAAAATGAATTAAAGCATAAATGTTATTAAGTTTGATTTTAAATCAATTACTGGTCATCATTAGTGATTACAACAAATGTTTACTTGTATATGAGTGATCCAAAGCGAGATGGTTCAACTCAAAGTTCACAAAATTCTTCCCTAAGTAAAGATGATCAAACGACAACTAAGGAAAATGTTCGAAAAAAGATTACTCCAAGGGCAGCTTGTTGGAACTATTTCACCAAATTTGTGACTAAAGAGGGGGAGAAGAGAGCAAGGTGCAATGCATGTGATGTTACTTACACCATGGAAACAACTTCGGGTTCTACAACAAATTTGAATAACCATTTGAAAACATGCCTAAAAAGACCTCGAGGTAATACTTCTGATTCGAAGCAATCAAAATTAGCATTTGTGAATGTTAGCCAAGAAACAATGGATTTATCAACTTGGGTGTTTGATAAAGATACTATTAGAAAAGCATTTGTTCGTATGATAATTGTGGATGAACTACCTTTTAAAATTGTAGAGGGAGAGGGTTTTAAAAACTTTCTTTCTATAGCATGCCCACGGTTCAGTCTTCCATCTCGTTGGACAATTAGAAGGGATTGTCCTGATTTATTTAACTACATGAAGAGTGTGATGAAGAATTGTTTTGAAAAAGATATAAGTAGAGTTTGTTTGACGACAGACACTTGGACTTCATTGCAGAGGATATCTTACATGGTTTTAACAACACATTGGGTGGATGATGAGTGGAGGTTGCAAAAAAGAATTATAAATTTTTGCCCAATATCCGCTCATAGAGGTGAAAGCATAGGTCAAGCTATTGAAAAATGTCTTCGAGATTGGGGGATTGAGAGGGTCTTCACTATTACGGTTGATAATGCATCCGCCAATAGTGTTGCCATTGAATATTTGAGAAAGAAATTGAATCATCGAAATGCTTCTGTTGCAAATGGAATATTTATTCATATGAGATGTGTTGCAGACATTCTTAATCTCATTGTGCAATATGGTATTAAGGATGTTTCTGTGTCTGTGGATCGAGTTAGAGGTGCTGTGAGGTATATAAGAGCATCACCATCGAGGTTGATAAAATTCAACCAATGGGTAAAAGAAGAAATGATAGATAGTAAGGCTCAATTGTGTTTAGATGTCCCTACTAGATGGAACTCAACATATATGATGTTAAAGGTGGCCGAAAAATATGAGCGTGCATTTGAATCATATGTACGTGATGACCATAATTTTTTTCTTGACCTTACTCTGGAGATGGAGTTCCTACATTTGATGATTGGGAAATTGTTCGAAGAGTTATAAAAGTATTAGAGCCTTTTTATCATCTTATACTGAAGGTGTCCGGATCTTTGCATGTTACCTCTCATTCACTTTTTGAAGTATTGACGGATATGAATTGTCTTTTTGATGGGTGGCAAAGTTGTGGAGATCTAGACATAATTTTTATGACTTCTAAAATGAGAGATAAATATAATAAGTATTGGGGTGAAGGAAACAAGACCAACATGCTAGTTTACTTGGCGGTCATCTTTGATGCACAATGTAAAATGAGTTTTTTGGACTTTGGGGTCAACTTGCTTTTTCCTAATGTTGCTAATGACATTATGAAAATGATTGATAAAGAATTTCATGGAAGATGGTAATATATAAATTTTAATTTATAAAATAAGCTTTTGTATTATTTATATTAGTAAGCATAATTTAACTAACACTTTTGTTTTTAAATTTGCTAGACTTGTCAAAAATACCTGAAGATCAAGAAGGTAATATACTTAGCATTAGTTTATAAAGTTAAATGTTTATTTAATTTATTTTTGCGAACATTTTTTATCATTTAACTAACTCATTCAAATACTTTTACTAGATGTTTCAAGATTATCAAAGCCAACGGTGTTTGAAGCACAAGAAGAAACTTAAACTATTCTATAATGGTTTTTGAACTGATGTGTTATTGTTATTAGTTTGGTTTGGTTTGTTATTGTTGTTGGTTAATTGAACTTTTGTTGTGTTCTTTTTTTTTTTGTTTGTTTGGACTGGTGTAGGTTTCTATTTCATTTTGGACTTTTACTTATGTTTTTTTTATTTTACTGTTGTTGTTGTTTATATCGACTCATGTTATTTACTTGGACTCATGTTTTTTACTTGGACTTTTACTTATGTTTTTTATTATAATATTGTTGTATTGTTTTTTTTTTTTTGGTTTATTTGGACTCATATTGTTTATTTAGGTTGATGTTGTGTTGCTTTTATTTATTCACTTATTTACTTCAAATTTTTTGTTGTATGATCATGTTTAAAAACTTTAAAGAAAATTATTTTTTGAAAAATTACATAAAAATAAACAACACTAAAGTCATTTTTTTAAATTTAACTCGAACAAATATATTCGATTCGATTCGAATTTCATCTCACTCGAATTAAGTTAGGATGATAAAATACGATTCGAAAACTCGATTAACTCAAAAATTTGCGATTCAATTCGATTCGATTCTATTCGAATGCTCACCCCTAATTATCTCACATTAAATTCTCTTGTTACATGAGATAGTCTAAAATGACACATTAATCAAAAATTTTACTATGGTGATTTAACACCCCAAACCCGGCCTAAACGCTACGACCGAATCTGGTATGTTACAGAGTGAAGTGAAAATGATTTTTCACCTACTTTGGGAAAAATCGTAGTTTTGAAAACCTTTCAATTAAGGCGGTGTCTTGAAAACTAAGATTTGCTAGTTTAGGAAGAATTCCAAGTTTCAATTAATCAATTATTTAGTTATACTAAGTGAAATTTGAAAGATAACATCCATTTTGTGAACTTGCTTTTTGGTTAAAGCCCCACTTTTAAAACTGTGACTAAGTTTGCATAGCTTCAGGTATAAATATTAAATAAAACCAAATATCAATTCAGAAAGGCCTTATTACATCAAAAATCCCCAATTAAAATTAAATTAAAGTAGTAAAAAGTTTATGAAAAGAAAAGACTTTACGGCCTCCACGAGTCCGCCTCGGCTCCCAAATCCATGGTCTACTGATTACCTGAAAAGTTAGGAAAAGGGTGAGTCACAGAGACTCAGTGTGTAAAACCATCAAAACACATAACACGGCCCACGGCCTATAATCTCATATTTAGCCCATACATGATATCATACAACTACATCCATGCATCAAGCCCAGCCCAACCTAGCATTTTTCCATCCTCTACATGCCATCCCGTACCTGCCATCACACCGTGGGGATTTCTACAATCAACCCTCCATCCGCTACACGCCATCTCGACAGTCATGCTATCAGTTATAATGCCGATCACCATGTGACCTTATAATCAACTGTGGCATAGCCACCGATCACTATGTGACCTTATAATCAAATGTGGCAGAGCCACCGATCACTATGTGACCTTATAATCAACACTTCCCCTTTATCACCATATCCATAACCCATGCACATCATATATGTCATAATGAATGCAGCATGCTATTATCACGGCAATAGATTATCACATACATCCAAACTCGCAATAAATTGTTATAGTTACATACCTGGCACTCCTTGCCTTACTCACAAGGGTATCTCGACTGTATACACAGCCTTTTCCAGCTTTTCAGCCCATACAATCAATATTACAGTTAAAATAAAGTATGTGAGGGTTTACACACCTGGTAACACGCAAAATAATACTCTCTACATCGACACTATCGATAGCAGAAACAACTGATATCTGCCTACGACTCTGTTCTGAAGCCGGTCCACAACCCGGTGGCCAATCTTGGACTGCTGACACCACGCGCTTCTTAAACTTAGGGGCTGGGTTTACGAGTCTAACCCCCTCTTTTGCCTGATCGGTATTGGATTCCATCAAAAGATCTGTAACATCCTGAAATTATGGACTTGTGCATTTTGTGTAGTGTGTGCTTAAAATATTAATTTAGGGATTTGAGGTGCAAATGGGGCCCAGGTTGGGGCTGAGGCTTTGATTAAATATCTTGTTTAGACACTTTAGGGGCTTAAATTAAAGTTTTAGTAGTTTAATTGACATATTGGGCTTGTGGCCCAGCAACTAGGGGCACAGTAAAGGGGAGCTATAGTGGCGTCACAAGTGCATGAGGAGGGCCCAAATTTTGGCAGCTTGAAGCCCAAGTTATAGGGCTAAAATTCGGCACTTAAAAGAGTAAGGGGGACGGCACAAGGCTATTATTTAGGGATTTATTTTATGTGGATAATAAGCAGATAAAGGCTATTTTTGAGGAGATAATAGATCAAGATAAGGGAAAAGATGAGAGCTCATCCAAGAGGCTAGAGTTGGCCGAAAATCAAACTCAGTAAGGGGGAGGAATCGGTTTAGTATAGTCTAAGGGGGTGTGCCGAATTCTTCATTATGTTCTCTGAAAATTCTCTCAAGATTTCTCTTTTATTTTCGATAAACTTGAACCCTCTCTTCTCTTTTCTTTTTCTGACAGAAACCAAAACTTCTTAGATCTCAATTGCCAAAACCCCACCATTCTTTTTCTCTTTTCTTTTGGCCGAATCTCTCTATCCACTCCTTGCTTATATTTTTCCAATTCTTTGTTCTTCTAAAAGCCGAAATCACTAAGATCACACCTCTTGAAGTTGCCGAATTTTCTTCAGTGGAGTCTGCTTGTGCCGAATTTTGAAGGAAACAATAGGTAAGTGTCAATTTCAGGATTTCAATGTTTCTCCGGCTTTTAGAAACCCTAGCCGAATGGCTATATGGAAACTAATCTCGGGTTTTTTTCTTTTGCGGCACACCGGGATTTGTAGGAGATCCCAATCGCCAAGGTTCTTCCACTAGTAGCGCTCAAACCATCCTATTTCTGGGATCTAATCAGTTTAGGTAAGGAGAATTGTTTTTTTTTAAATAAATATATGAAATCGGGTAGAACACTAACCATGGCCGAATATAGGAGAGCCCTTATTTTCACATCTTTCCGGCTTTTTGAGCAAAGTAGTAGATTGGTTTAGCAAGGGTATCGACATTAATCAGGTGTGTAACTTCTCACACCATTAGACTGATTGCTTATATATATACATATGTAATAAATCTGCTATATTCTGTTAAATGTCAAAATCCCGGCATAACGTTTGGAAACCCAAGAAGGGTAAAGGCTAAATATCAGGTTAGTGAATTCTGCCATTCATCAGTGAATGATTCTGTTAAAACGATATGTGATATATGTCAATTGTTTTATATATGCTTGGGGAAGGGTGATTGATAGGGGAAGTGATCTGTTCTGGTGGCTTATGCCATTTCAGCTTGGTGACAGAGTCACAACTCTGTTTCTAGTGACTTTTGTCATTTCAGCCTGGTGACTTTGTCACGATTTTGACGATGAGCAGCTAACTGCAGCATGACTGCCATCGATGGTGTGTACCGGTGTGGGTTGATTGTAGAAATCCCCAATGGTGTGATTGGCAGGTAAGGGTGGTGTCTAGTGGATGGACATCTAGGATTGGGTTGGGTTTTATGTATGTTATCTTCTATATTATGTCTATATTTTGATCTGTGGGCTAAGGCCCAATCTAATGGTGCACGAGGGTTGCACACTGAGTTTCGAGACTCACCCTATTATTTTAACAATTTCATGTGACACTTAGCGAATCGAACCGGGCTGGAGAGGAGGGCAAGGTGGCCATGCGATAGAGAACCAAGGACTTCCACAAAAGACTTTACTTCATTTATTTAATTCTAAAAAATTTATTTTAAGTGGGTTTTAAATATGGTTGGAATAAGGCCACGGGCCACTAGACTATTATACTTTGTTTTGGTTTTATTTTGGGCTTTCAGTATTGTTAGACACTTGAGTTTTAATTAAACTAAGGCATGTATTAGGATTTTGGTTTTAATTCATAAAACAACAAATGGAATTTATATCTTACTTAAACCTATCAAGTTATTAAGTTTCCCCGAACAAAAGATTAAATACAAGAAAAATATTTTCCGAAGTTCCGACATCTTTTACAAAAATCTTTTTAGTGACATGCCAGATCCGGCTGTAGTGTTTGGGCCTGGTTTGGGGTGTTACAAGATCTTGTCAAATGGTACTATAAGGAAATATGGTTGTTTAACAGCAACACAGGGTTAAGGTAGCGATTAAAGAAAAGTGAATCTAAATAAAAACCTAAAGAGGCAACCCCTTACCTTGAAATCCCGAAAAGAGAGATAGGGTTCAGAGATTAACGACTTCCGGGCTTGAGATTCAGATGATTCAATTAGCTTGGATTCCCGGAATAGGCACCCCCAAAGAGAAACAAGAAGATAGAAAATTATAAGTCCAAACGATAGCCTTACCAAGCCAATTAGCCATTCGGCTTTGGCTTCCAAAAAAAAAAACGAAAGGGGAGATAAAGAAATAGAAGAAATCGCCACTTACCTTAACACAGAAGATTCAAATAACACCTAAGAGAATTCGACACTAGCACAACAGTAGAGAAGATTCAGCAATGACTATGGTAAAAGAGAACAAGGTGAAAGAACTGGAAATGAAAATAAAAGAACTTCAAATGAAGGCTCAAGAGTTTCGGCTTTTAGAGAGATTGAGAAAAGAACGCAAGAAAGAATGGCTAGGAGATTCGGCCTATAGAAGAGATTTAGAGAAGAGAATAATAGGGCAAGGGGTGTTCGACTTTAACAGGAAATGGAGGAGGGTTTCGGCTTTTAGAAAGAAGAAATAAAAAAGAGAAAAGAAAAAGAGATCACAGACGAAATGGTGGGTACTTTCGGCTTTGGGTGATGCAAAAGAGAAAAAGAATTTGGGAAGTAGGGAGAACAATAGGAGTTTCGGCTAAAACAAAGAAAAGGTTCAAGAAGGAGGCAACAGGTTTCGGTTAAATGAAGAAGAAGTGGAGAACAAACAAGAAAACAAGTGAAAAGAGAAAGTGTTGAAGCTAACCAAAATTCGGCACCTATAACCCCCAAAGCCAAAAATTGCACAAAACCAAAAAGAAACTAAAGGTCCTATGGCCTAAGTGAATTTCGGCACACCCCAACACAAGCCAAAACCAACTCCCCTTATACCAAGTGTTTGAAATTCGACCAACACCTTGATCACATGCCCATCCCTTTCTCCTTAATTCACTCCTGAACACTCATTTAAATTAATTTGAATGCTTCAAACTCCCCTTTTTCCTCTCAGCCACTCATTCGAATTATTTGACTCAGTCCACTCTCCCCTCCTGAAGTGTCCCAGTCGACTTCTGCTTCTGCTCCCCTTGACGCCAAAAAGACTCCCAAAATGTGCTTCATGCGACTTGAACCTGCTCCCCCTCTGTTCCCTTGTGGCGTCACCTTTCAACCATTATGTGGCGTCACCTTTCCACTTTACCAACATCTTGCTTGTGTCAACCCAACACAACCAATATCCCTTAGGTCCTATTCCAGCCAGCTCTTCTACCAAAGTGCCTAAAAAGAGAATTTTGGCCAGGGCTTCAGCTTATCCCCGGGCCTTTCCTAGACTCCCATACACCCTAAACTAGCACATTACACAAAGCATACACACAAAACACATCAAATACATAGCCCCAAAATCAGGATGTTACAGGTGACGTAACATCACATTACCACATTACACTCATTTTCACTTATTAGCTCATTTTTATGTCATACTTATCATTTTCATCGTCAAATCATCAACTTTATTAAAATTTTCATTTTCCACCATTTAAGTCAACTTTTCATTTAAATTCTTATCAAAGTACCATAAAACTCTATATTCATATTTCAGTCCAAAACTATGAGATATTCATATTTATTTCTACTTTAATTTTGATTAAACTATTTTCTTTACTTCTAAGCATCTGCATTCAATCACATATTAGCATTTAATCATTTTAAACTCTAAATTTATTCAATTTTAATCTAACAAGGTAAGAATGGTTCCTTGAGAACTTACCTCTATTTGAATGAGCAAACCACCAAAACACTCTAGTTTACTAATCTAAGACTTCAGTTTTCATGCTTAAGCTTCGCCATCTACACGTACCAACTCTTTCTATTTACAACACATATCACATAATACAAAAAATCATGCTCATGTAAAACTTCTTCAAAATAACATTAAATAATCATACTAGAGATGACAAAAATACATTTTCTTACCTTATACTTTCTCACACTAGCTCAACTTTCTCACACTAGCTCAACTTTTCTCTCACTAGCTTTTAAAAACCCTCACTTTCAATGATGAAGATGATGGTGGAAAAATCTTGAAAATGTATTTTCTTCAAATTTTTAAACAAGAAAAATGGCTTGGATAGTGAAAATATCTTAAAAATAAGTGAGAAATAAAAGAGAAAATGAGAAGAGAAAAGTTTTATCTTCGCTTATGGGAGGGGTATAGCACAATGGGAAAAGATGAAGCCTTTTTGCTAGGGAGAACTGGATCCCCTATATTTTTCTTTCTTTGCATGAAGTACCTAAACCTTATAATCCAACAAGGTGTGGATAATGATTATTGGAAAGGTATTAGGCCTTCTAAAAGAGGTCTTATGTTATCTCACCTTTATTTCGCTAATGATATTATTTTTTTAATAGATAAAAGGATAATGGAAACCATTACGGGTGTGTTGAATTCCTTCTCCCAAGATTCAAGCCAAAGAGTAAGCCTTGCTAAGTTGAGAATCTTATTCTCTAATAATACGTTGCAAAACCAAAGAGATATGGCTATTAGAACGCTCAAATTCCAAACTAATACCTCTTTAAGTAAGTATTTGTGGTTCCCAATAATGGTAGAGTAAATTAGGGGCATTACAACTTCATCATTGAAAATGTGAGTAGGAAACTCAAAGAATAAGGTTGAAGGAGGGTTAGGTATCTAGCCTACTCGGATCAAAAACAAATCTTGCCTTATGAAATTGGGATGGAGACTTTAGAATGAAAGCTCCAGAACTTGGGACAAGTGCTACTTAGTAAGTACCTATGAGAAGAACAAAGTTTGAAATAGAATAGGACCTCTTCGGTTACTTGGTCTGCTTAAGAGGGTCAGACCCATCCTCAAATAAGGTTTCAAGTGGCAAGTATGCAACGGAAAGAGGGCTAGATTCTAATGGGATAATTGGGTTGGTGATGGTCCTCTAAGGGGTATAGGGCCCTTTGACTTATAGTGAAGAGGATTTGACCTTTAAAGAAGCTCGTATGAGTTTAAAAGATCTTAAAAAAAATCATTCTCCTTCATTTTGTCAAGATATATAAGGAGAGAATGGCTAGCATCTCTATCTCTTTAGATGAAAATCTGGACGATATTAGGTGTTGGGGGCTGTCGAAAGATAGTCTTTTTGTTGGATTTGGTGCCCTAAGTGTAGTCTTTTCATCTGTGTGCACCTTGAATTTTTCAAACAAATTGGTTTAATTATAATATCCATTAATACCCTTTTTATATTAACATCAATGTTTTTTCATGCAAAGAAAAGTGGAAGAAAATATTAACTCATTGGTTATCTAACGTTTAACTAATATCAAGCGGTATTACGTGGTCAGGCTGTAATATGAAAAGATAGCTTGTATTGGTAGATTAACCTAAACATGTCCTTAGTCTAATCGAAAATGAGCAAACCAATTGAAAGACTAATATTTCATCTATCAATTTCAATTTGGGAAATGCTTTTTGAGCATCAGAATGGATGACTCCCAGAAGATAGAGACATTGATGTGAGCGACTGGACTGGTAGTACGTCGGACATGACCTAAGTAGAATAGATCCTAGATCCATTTATGAATTTATTCACTTATGTCAGTCATAGTGTTGCATACCTTAATCCTAAGTGGATGATAGACTATGTATGCGTGACTCGTATACTTTGATGTAAGTAAAAAGCATGAATTCAAATAGATAAGGAATAAAAAGTTAATGCATGGGAGACACTACTTATGCGTTATGTAGAATCATTCACATTAGTGAAATTCATAACCCAACTAATGGGAAAATGATATTCTCTAATCGGAATTACGTGATAGATGAAAAGTAAACATGATCACGAATCATTTGTCTTTGTGATAAATAACTTATTTACTATTTGATAGTAATTGACTTTTTATAAAGGAATATGTAACGGTTACAATGAGATAAAATAGGATCATATTGGGAGAACGGATTTATCCCAAAGATATTAATTATATCTTATGAGGGTAACACACTTATAACAATGCCATTGGACGAGTGCAAATTAAGTAGCTTTTGTAATAGTATGTAATAAAAGAGAGCTTAGTCACAATACTATAGTGAAATGACTTCGTAACTAAATAAGTTTATAATTAATAGACAAAAAGTTGGAACTTAAGTATAAATTATTTGAGCCCTAATTACATATGTACAATAGGTCCCTCCGCTAACTCATTGTAACTAGAAATCAATTGCATGTAGAATCAAATGCATAGAATTGGATGGAAATGATAAAGTTAGAGAAATGAGTCACATTTGCAAGTCCATGTGTTTTCTCACTGAGTATAGAAATATCTTGAGAATTAATTTAACTTTTCTAATTATTTAATTAAATAATTGAAGTTTTAAAATAGAATTAAATTAATTAGTCATTGTAAATCCATTGAATATGAAAATTAAATATATTTCCTCATAGATTCTTTTACGATAAAGTTATCGTGACTTTAATGAGATTAGAATTGAGTTGAGAAAATTATTTAATTGAAAAATTAGTTTATCTAATTTAATTAATTAATATTTATTATTCTTTGGAAATAGAAAAGTATGTATTAGGTTGGATTAAATTATAAAGTGTTGGGTTAAAAGTGCAGAAACACATATTGTAACACCCCAAACCCGGCCTAGAAGTTAGGCCCAAATCTGGCATGTCACATTGAAGAGTTTTTCGAAAACCATGCTTTCATTAGAAACCCTTCTTAAAGAATTTAAAACTTTCTGCCATGTAAAACCTCATATTTCGTTTGCTTATCTTCAAAACGTAGCTTACTAAAAGTCATTCTCTTGCAAAAACATTATTACTTTCAAAGCCTTGTTTGTTTCGGAAGTTTGATTCAAACATTTGCGAATACATGATATTTTGAAAAAAATGGTTATAGTTTCAAAAAACCCATGTTTAACAGACCAGCAGTTTGTAATTTAAAGAAATACCAAATAAAAGTTTAAAAAGAAAAACCCAATGGCCTTATTACAAAAATTATTAACCCAATAATTTAAAATAACTAAATTAAACTAAAATCGCTAAGTTTAGTCTTTACACCATATCCGATTGTAGCCACCTCCGAGTCCTCCGCAGCTCCAAATCCTCTAAGGCTGGGGATTACCTGCACAGTTAAAAACGGGGTGAGTTTACGAAAACTCAGGGTGTAATCCGATATTACTATCATAGTCTGGGCCCGAGCCCATACGATATCAGTCTGGGCCTAAGCCCTATTCGGTAACAGTTTGGGCCTAAGCCCATTCGGTAGCAGTCTGGGCCTAAGCCCTATTCGGTAACAATCTAGGCCTAAGCCCTAAAATCATATCAATGCAATGAACATGTACCCAACCCATACCAACCAAACTCTCCACCCGTACCAACCAGTCTCTCCATGTGGGGACCATGTAAACCCACCCAGGCAGCACACCAAGCTTAGCACCGGTTGCGGCACTAAGTCAACCTAATGGCTCGGCACTGTAGACAGAACGTCTAAAAGCCCTAAATGTCGCAACATTGCTTCTAGTTAACAGAACGGCTAAAAGCCGTAAACAGAATGGTTATAAACCATAATTAGGATGGCACAGAGCCATAATCAGGATGGCACAAAGCTATCGGTGACTGTAATAAGTTTGGCACATAGCCATCAGCGACGGTAATATAATCGGCACACAGCCACGGGTAATTATGATCGACACAGAGTCATCAATATATATGTTAGGCACATAGCCATGGGAAAATATGATTGGCACAAAGCCATAATCAAGATGGCACAAAGCCATATTTATCGCAGAAATACTGAAAGCCTTGTACAGAACGGCAATGGGCCATACACTTCCTCCGTAACTTTGTCCCAACCCCATGCAATATGTCGTGTATGTCATGCTCAATCATCACAGGTGTATGCAAAATGACATACTCAGTAACAGTCGTTTAAAACATATATTACAAGCATATCAGTCACACGACCACAATCAAGTTAGTTAAAACACAGTCATACGATCACAGTCAAGTCATGGCACAAAATCAGTCTTTTACCCTTAGGGGCAAAATAGTCATTTTACCCTCTAAGGGTATTTCGATAATCCTACCCTGCAGGGGTAATTTGGTAATTCTACTCAGAACTAATCCATGTATGCAGTGCATCTCAAACATAGTCAATCATACAATTAACACATACAACACTAGTACTACCACGAGGGTACAACAGTCATTTAATCGGTTAGGGGTAAAAAGGTCATTTCGCCTCGTAAGGGCATCTCGGTAATTTTACCCGTCGAGGGTATTTCGGTAACTTTACCCATAAAGGGTATTTCGGTAACTTTACCCATAGAGAGTATTTTAGTAATTTCGCAAACTAGGGTATTTTGGTAATTTTACAAATTGGGGTATTTTGATAATTCTGTAAACCAGGGGTATTTCAGTAAATTCACAAATCAGGGGTATTTCGGTAATTTTGCAATCCAAGGGTATTTCGGTAATTTTACAAATTAGGGATATTTCGGTAATTTTACAATCTGAGGGTATTCCGGTAATTTCACAAATTAGGGGTATTTCAGTAATTTTGCAATCTGAGGGTATTTCGATAATTTCACAAATCAGGGGTATTTCGGTAATTTGAAAAACCAAGGGCATTTCAGTAATTTTAAACCAAGGGCATTCTAAACAGAGATAACGACGCGAATGGGCCCACACGCTCGTGTGGCCCATTTAGCCCAAATCTAGCCACAGATATGAGATTCACATAGCCCAGTCCAATATTTACTACACAATCATACAACTTATTCGATTGGGCTCACGGGCCCATTGGCCCCACATGGCCCCTTTCGGACCATCGTGGCCCAAACAGCCTAAACCCACAAGAACACTCATGATGGCCTCAACTATCGCGTCGAAGCTCCCACATGTACGCTCGCATGCTCGTGTGGCTACCATCATCGTGTGACCGACATTTCAGCATTTGCCGCTCTACAGCTAGAGTAGTGCGAAATACACACCTGATAGGAATCCGGAGTTAATTCGCGCTCCGAACACTCCTATGCCCAAATGCCAACCAAGGTATGCTTACTCTCCTCATAGATTGCTCTATTTAAGGTCAGTTTCTTGCCTACTTTCATGCTAGCTTCCTGGTGTGGGATCCCTCCTTCAGCAAAGTTTAATTCCAACACAACCACCTGTCGTCCCAACTTAGAAAAATAAGTATCCCTTTTTGCTTGCAATGGGATTCGAACCCTTGCCCTCTCCTATGCTCTAGACGCTACATGCCACCACAACACAAGCTCCTTTTGTGACTTAAAACATGCGCAACTAAATATAAGCCTATGGGCCAAAGTCTAAGTTCATTTAAAAAGAAATCAAAATGAACTGCAAGCACCAAGACTTGAACCTTGGACCCCTTGCTTCCTCTATGGCGTCACTTCCTTGTCTCCCATGTGGCGCCATTTACCACTAGACCACAACTCCTTTTGTGTCATTTTTCTCCACATTTTATTCTTAAAGCCTACTTACTAACTCCCAGGGTTTTATTCACCTAAAATCAAAATTTTCCTAAAGCCCAGGTTTGATCACGGGACTTCATGGAAGTCCTCTAACCTTCCAAAATCACTCACCTAATAGGTCCAACTTGCATTAGTGCCGTTCTCTTGTTCTCAAAAATTTTAAACGCTCCCATGCCCAAGGCCCAATAGGCTCAATTCTATTAGGCCCAAATTTGGGGCGTTACACATATAATTAGACCCAATATAAGAGAGGCCCAATTCCCCTCGTATTACATGTGAGGAGCAACAATCGTAGTGTATTTATTTACGGTGTGCCACCCCATTTTTCTAATTCAACTAGAAGATTGATTTTTCTATTAAATAAATATTATTTGTGTTTTAATATTCAATCAGGATTCTCCTATCTCTCCTTATAAATAGATGGCACGGGTAGAGCTTCAAAAAACAAGTTTTACAAAAGAGTTACACACAACTTTGAGATATTGTTATTCTGCCAGAATGTAGAAGAGAATTTATTTTCTAAGTAGAAATTCTATTTTCTGGGAATTACAATTCTACATGTTTCTATTGAGAGAGAATTACTTTCCTACTAAAAGTAATAAATCATTTTTGGTTCTGTGTTTGGTTCGTGATTATTTGAGTCCACACTCGAAGCAATTCTTGGTATGAGAATAATGAAGAAGGTCATTCGATTGAAATCTAGGAACAACTAGGATCTACCTTGCTTAAACCATAAGTACTTTTTGGGAAAAACGTATTATTATAAATATTACAAGCTGGCTCGGTTTTCAAAATTTTAATTTTTCGATGTGATAGAAAATTGCTTTTTAAATCGGATTTTCCAACACTTTTCACTTTGGAGTTGGCTTGCAAGTTGGCCATGGGGTTTCAAAACTTGGCCTCTAACATTTTTAGAAACGAACAAGTATGGTTGTGGAAAATTAAAGTTCCTCCTAAATCGTATTTTTTCCTTTAGGATTGTAACCACATGATCCTTCCCAATTCTCACTTTTTGATTAAAAGAGGATTTCAAATTGACGATAACTATGCTTTGTGCAAAGGCCTTTCCTAAATAGTGGATCTTTTTTCATCATTATGTGTCAACAAAAGCCTGTGGGCGAGTTTCACCTCAAATAGTCTAGTTTCCCATGCTAACAACCTCAAATGGAATGAAAGGCTTAAGATTAATACCTTATCTAAAGCCTTTTGCAATCAGGACTAAGTTCCCATGTATTTGATTTTTTGTTTCTTTTTGTGGGAAACTTGGTTCTTGCAAAATACTATTATATTTAGGGCTAGCTATAACCAAAAGGGTTTTGCTAAAAAAGTGATAAACAAAGTAACAATTTTTTTTCACTATTGCGAGTAAACTTTGTAAGAGCCCAATATTGACCGGGCTAAAATAAACCAGAATAATAAATAATAAATGTCCAAGTCTTCACAGTCCATTTACAAGCAATGGCCCACCACTACCCAAACAGACACAACCAGCCCAATTACCCAGACCCATTACTCGATTAGCCTAGCAGGTTAAACCCCTAGCCCATCCTAAACACCTTACCTAGACCCAAATCAGCGCGACCCAAGAGGCCCAAAAACTTAAAAAGAGGACAGAGTCCTAGGGTTTCTGGAAACCCTAGGCGCCGCAAATGTCCTAGCTGGATGCCAACAGTTGCGCCGCTCCTCGCGCCCAGGCCAACAGTCACGCCGCCTCAGCAGAAGACCGATTGTCACGCCTTCAGTCCGCCCCTCGTCAGGCCACGATTCACGCGCAGATGACACCGCAGTCACCACCAAGATCTTCGCCCAAACCTGCAAAAGGAAACAAACCGACAGCAAAAAAGGCGAAATAGAGGCAAATAGAGATTTATTTCCTTTTTGTCTTTCATTTTTGGGTTATAAAAACCCTAGATTAAACTTGTAAATGGGGGATACACACAGATAGAAACAGATATATGAAAAAAACCCAGAGATTTACACATTAATATTGAGAGTCAGTGGAGTACAAAAACATTGGTAGAAAACTCAGAGAAATAAAAGATATATTTCGCAGAGGTGTTCTTTTAATATTCCATTCTGTTCATTTTATTTATTTATTTATTTTTATTTATTTTTTATGTTGCGCGTATAACCATTATTTTAAGAAAAGTAAAAAAGGGTAAAGAGATTACCTGTTGATGACAGAAATCGGAGATTTAGACCTCCAGCCACCGGCCACGGAGGCGCGTGTGGCGCGTAAGGTGAGTGGCCCAGAAAGTCGACGAACAGAATGCAAGTGAAAGGATGAAGGTTTTTCAGAGGATTTCGTAAGGTGAGTGGAGCGTAAGGTGAGTGGCGCGTATAATCAAAATGGAACGACGTCATTTTTAGCTAACAGGATCTGCGAGTTGACCCGTAAACCCGATTAGGATCAGCGTGTTTTGTTAAAAAAGGGAAAATTGCTATTGTAACACCCCAAACCCGGCCCAAAGGCCACGGCTAGATCTGGTATGTTACGGGTTAATTCTTAAAACTTTGCTTTGAAGGGGTTTGAAATCTCAGTTTGATTATGTAGTTATTCATTAAATAAGTACTATTTGCAGAAAACCTTTGTGGGTTTTTTTTTTTAAACTTGTTTGAAAATCCCATTTTATTTCCTCTTATAAGTAAGTCTTTGAACATAAATTTATATGATGTAAACATTAACAAATATAAATTGATAACCTAAACTATGGAGGCCTTATTACATCAATAGTCCCAAAATTAAAACTTAAAGAAAAACCGGAAATAGTTTATGAAAACAAAAGACTTGATGGCCCTTCGAGTCCGCCTCGACTCCCATATCCACGATCTACTGCTCACCTGAAAGGTTTAGGAAAACTAAAGGGGTGAGTCACCAAGACTCAGTGTGCAAATCCCAAAAACACATAAAAGGCTTGAGGCCCACAAACACATTATGGGCCTTGGCCCATACACAATGGCAACAGAATATTTACATGCAACATGACCCAACCCAACCTAAAAGTCCATCCTCTACACACCAGCCCGTACCAACCAACACACCTCGGCGATTTCTACAATCAACCCACCAACCGCTACACACCATATCGACAGTCATGCTGCCTATTCCTAACAATCAGGAATAAATTTAACGTGGCTTAGCCACCGATCACTATTGTGACCTAACTTTACAATTCGTGGTTTAACCATCGATCACCAAGTGACTTATTAACATGCACTTCCCCTTCATCATATTAACCCCATCCCATGCATACATACATGCAAAATCAACACAATATACTATCTAAAAGATCACATACTATCATATACATCGATACACATAGAGAAGTTTCTATGATTACGTACCTGGCATCCCTTGCCTACCCTTTTTGGGTAATACGACTGTCCATACAGCCTCTTTCTAGCTTTTAGCCCATAACATATATATAATACAGATTAACTAGTGTGATAGAGATCTACACACCTGATTACAGACAAGAGAGGCTTTCTATGTCGACACTATCAGAATTCGATACGACTGCTATCTGTCTAAGGTTTTGTTCTAAAGCCGGTCCACAACCCGGTGGCCAATCCCGTACTGCTGACACCACTCGTTTCTTAAACTTAGGGATTGGTTTTATAGATCCAATCCCCTCCTTCGCCTGATCGATATTTGATTCCATTAAAAGACCTTATCATAACATATGGTTAAGATCACAATTACGATAGTGAATCTAAATAGAACCCCTTACCTTGAAATCCCGAAAAGAGATATATGAGGTTCAGAGACTAACGGTTCCGGCTTTTAGATCTAAGCGATCTACTTCAATTCCCGAATGTCGTCCAACATGTAAACACAAGAAACCAACAATCCATTAGCCTTCCGGCTTTGTCTCCTAAAAACCGAAAGAGAAAAAGAATAGATCAGAAGAAATAGGCAACTACCTTTACAGAAAAGTCGACAACTCCTAGAAGACTTTGGCTTTTGAAAAGATCAAAAAGAAAAGATGATTCAAAGAAATCTTTGGAGATTCGGCTTTTAATGAAGAAATCGTCAGGAAGAAAAAGAATGGACACTAGGGCATTCGGCTATGGTAGAAGAGAGTAAAGAGAAAGAATACTTAAGGGTTTCGACTTATAGAAGAAATCGAGAAAAAGTTGTAGAGAAAGGCTATGAGGTTTCGGCTTTAGTAGAGAATGAAGAAGAAGATGGAACTTTAGGAGTTTTCGGCTTTTTGAGAAAAGAAACAACTAAGAGAAGGGAATGAGAATAAATGCCGAAATTAAGAAGTACCCTATTTTCTAATCAAATTTTCGGCACACACACTAACCAAAAGCCGGTATTGCCCTCTTTTGAAAACTAAGACTAATTAATTAACAAGGGAAATTTTGGCACCCCTAAGCCATACTAAAACCGATTTCTCCCCCTCCAAGAGATGAAAATTCGGCCACCACTATTGATTAGCAGATAACTCCTACCCTTTCTCCCTTATCTTTATCTACTTACACCTCCGAAAGAAACCTAAATAACACCACCTCTTCCTTCCTTTATCTGCCATATTATTAGCATTATCCACTCGAGTAAATCTTCCTATTTTTAAGCCTTATTACCGTCCCACTCTATCCATTTAAATCCCAGAAATTAGCTAAATTTTAATTAAAAGAATGGGGCTTCATGCGACTCGAACTTGGGCCTCCTTAGTTGCCGCCACCTTATAGCTCCCTTATGTAACGCCACTGACCACTGCGCCATAAGCCCATTTTGTGTTTTAATTCACAGATTATATCCTTTAAGCCCTATTTTAACTGGCTTTCCACTAGAGTGTCCAAATAGAAAATTTAACTAAGGCCTCGGCCCAATCCTGAGCCCAATCTGAGCCCCTTAAATACTCTAATTAGCACATTAAACGTAACACACATCAAATGCAAAGGCCCATTAATTCAGGATGTTACAGTTGTACCCCCTTAAAGAAATTTCGACCTCAAAATTACCTGGTCCGAATAGATGCAGGTACTGCTGTCGCACCGTCTCCTCTGGTTCCCAATTAGCCTCCTCAGAACTGTGATTCCTCCATAGAACCTTAACCAACGGAACCGTCTTCCTTCCCAATACTTTGACATCACGATCTAAGATTTCCACTGGTTCCTCTTCAAAGGATAGGTCAGGTCTTACCTTGATTTCTTCCACTGGCACCACATGAGATGGATCTGAATGATATCGTCTCAGCATAGAAACATGGAACACATTGTGAATCTGGCTTAACTCTAAAGGTAGTTCAAGCTGATAGGCTACCGGTCCTACTCGTTTCAACACCCGGTACGGTCCGATGAATCTGGGACTTGACTTTCCCTTTCGTCCAAACCTTAATACTTTCTTCCACGGCGGCACCTTCAAGAAAACCTTGTCACCTACTGCAAATTCTATGTCCTTACGCTTCAGGTCAGCATAGGACTTCTGTCTGTCTGACGCTTCCTTTAATCGAGCCCGAATTAACTCAACCTTCTCCTCCGTCTCAGTAACCAACTCCGGACCCAAAATCCGATGTTCCCCTAATTCCGTCCACCACGTAGGAGTACGACACCTCCGCCCGTACAATGCTTCGTAGGGCGCCATCTGAATACTAGACTGGTAACTGTTATTGTACGCAAACTCCGCCAACGGTAAGAACTCTTCCCAACTACCCCTGAAATCAATGACACAACCCCTTAACATGTCCTCTAAGATCTGGATTACCCGCTCAGACTGACCATCGGTCTGAGGATGAAACGCCGTACTGAAATCTAACTTCGTACCCAACGCTTGATGCAATACCTTCCAAAATCGTGATGTGAACCTGGGGTCCCTGTCTGATATGGTCGATACTGGTACTCCATACAGTCTTACAACCTCTGCTATATATAGCTTAGCCAATTTCTGCAGAGAGTAATCGACACGTACTGGTATGAAATGAGCAGACTTTGTCAAGCGATCAACAATCACCCAGACCGAGTCTTTCTTAGTAGGCGTGAGAGGTAGCCTATTAACAAAGTCCATTATGATCCTTTCCCACTTCCATTGCGGAATCTTCACCGGCTGCAATAACCCTGATGGTAACTGATGTTCCGCCTTTACCTGCTGACAGATCAAACACTTCCCTACAAATTCAGTCACCTCTCGTTTTAGGCCCGGCCACCAAAATTGTTCTCGTAAATCCCGATACATCTTACTCCCTCCAGGGTGCATAGCGTATGGACTACCATGCGCTTCTTACAAAATCTTACGTCTCAACTTAGGATCTTTTGGCATGCACACTCTCCCTTGAAAAAATATTAGCCCCTGCTCATTCACACCAAAACCTGCTGATCTATCACTTGATCCTACCTGAGACTTCCCCTTTAGCAACTCATCAGTCTGCTACTTCTGCTTAACCTGATTGACCCAAGAGGGTTTCACTTGGAGTTCAGCTAATAACCTCCCATCATCGTGTAAACTGAGGTGAGCAAACATCGCTCTCAAGTCAGAGATTACTTTACGACTCAGAGCATCCACTACCACGTTAGGCTTACCCGGATGATACTCGATCGAGCAGTCATAATCCTTTAACAGCTCGATCCACCTCCTTTGCCTTGGATTCAACTCCTTCTGGGTCAAAAGGTATTTTAAGCTCTTATGGTCGGTATAAAAGATAGATTTCTCCCCGTACAGGTAATGTCTCCAGATCTTCAAAGCAAAAACCTCCGCCGCCAATTCCAGATCATGGGTGGGATAATTTGCTTCGTGTGGTCTTAACTGCCGAGATACGTACGCAACAACCTTTCCATCTTGCATCAACACGCATCCTAGTCCCATGTGTGAAGCATCACAGTAAATCACGAACTCCTTCCCAGCCTCCGGCTGAATCAACACCGGAGCCTCCATCAAAATCCTTTTCAACTTCTCGAAACTCCCTTGTTGCTTGTCAGACCAAACAAACGGAACCCCTTTCTGTAACAACTTAGTCAATGGTGTCGCAATTAAAGAAAATCCCTCCACAAACCTTCTGTAATACCCAGCCAAACCAAGAAAACTCCAAATTTTTGCTACCGATTTAGGCGGCTTCCAATCCAACACCGCTTCAATTTTTCGAGGGTCAACCCTAATCCCCTCTGCTGACACAACGTGACCTAGAAAAGTAACTTCAATTAGCCAAAATTCGCACTTACTGAATTTGGCATGCAACTGCTTCTCCCTCAGAATCTGTAAAACCACTCGCAGATGTGAGTCATGCTCCTCTTCCGATCTTGAATAAACCAAGATATCATCTATGAATACCACAACAAACCGATCCAAGTAGGGTTGGAACACTCGGTTCATCATATCCATAAACGCTGCTGGCGCAATGGTCAATCCAAATGGCATCACCATGAATTCGTAGTGACCATAGCGAGTCCTAAAAGCCGTCTTATGAATATCCGCCTCATTGACCTTAAGCTGATGGTACCCTGACCTCAGATCTATCTTTGAAAAGACCGAAGTCGTCGATCCTCGGCAACGGGTATTTATTTTTGATGGTCAACTTATTCAACTGTCGATAGTCAATGCACATACGTATTGATCCATCCTTCTTCTTAACAAATAACATCGGCGCTCCCCAAGGTGACACACTTGGTCGAATAAACCCTCTGTCCAACAACTCTTGTATCTGCGCCTTTAACTCCACCAACTCCTTTGGCGCCATTCTGTACGGTGCAATAGATACTGGCGCTGTTCCCGGAAGAAGATCGATACCAAACTCTACTTCACGATCTGGGGGTAATCCCGGAAGCTCTTCTGGGAAAACATCAGGAAATTCCTTCACCGTCCTAACATCCCCGACAGGTAGTTCCTTGGCTTCCAGAGCCCGAACAAACATTAGAATTGCCTTGCATCCTTTTCTCACCATCCTTTCTGCTCTTAAGGCAGACACCACATTTGACAAACAGTTCCCCCTTTCACCTATCACCAATACTTCGCCATCCTCGGGGGTTTTTAACACCATACTCTTGGCTGCACAATCTACATTAGCCTGATACTTCCCCAGCCAATTCATGCCTAAAATTAGATCAAACTCCCCGAACGATAACTCCATTATGTCCATCTGAATAACTATCCCTTGAACTTCTAAAGGTACTTCCCGATAAAGCTTGTTTACCATCACAGAATGTCCTAATGGGCTAACTACAGTCATCTCCCTAGAGGAAATCTCAGAATCTACACCTAAAGTTTCAGACACCCTACTAGCAACATATGAATGCGTCGACCCAATGTCAATCAATGCAGTGTAAGGCAAGCCAAAAATTAAAAACGTACCGGTTATAACATCTGGTGCGTCAGCCTCCTCTCGACGTCTAACAGCATAGACTAACCCCAACTGTCTTGCCTCAGTGTTTCTTGCCCCTTGGCCTGGTACTCCACGACCCCGACCAGAACCGTTACCACCTCTGGCTGGACCACGACCTCTTTGTGGCTGCTGACCTCCTCTTCCCGGCTGAGCATTCCTTTGACCTGTGGGCCCTTCACTGCCCCGTTGCTGCAGACAGTTTCTAACTTGGTGGTCCGTAGATCCACACCTAATGCACTTCCCATTGCCCGCCCAACACTCACCTACATGGAATTTACCACACCGAGCACACTTCTGTGTCTGACTAGCAGCAGCAGGTCTCTCATTCCGACTCGGTCCATCTGACCTAGGCCTTTTCTGAGTACGCCCAGTTGTCCCCGATGATCCAAAATTTCTCTTACTTCCACCCCTATCTCTATCCCAATTCAGTTTTTCTGTCCGGTTAACCTCCTCAGCTATCTTAGCTTTTTCCACAAGCAGAGCAAATTCCCTCTCCCGCTGTGGTGCTATCAGTACACGCAGATCGTCCCTCAGACCATCTTCAAATTGAACACAACGTTCATGGCCTATGGCCACCATCCCTCAAGCATAACGGCTGAGGCGTAAGAATTCTGCTTCATACGCCGCCACCGACCTACTCCCCTGAACCAGATTCAGAAATGCTCTACGCTGCGCATCCACATAACTTGTCCCAATATACTTACTCTGAAACGCTGTTTTGAAAAAATCCCAAGTGATACGGTCAGCCACCGAACTATCCTTGACCGTAAGCCACCATTGATAAGCTTCATCCCGCTGGAGAGATACAACCCCTTTCACTTTTCTTCTTCCGCGAAATCCAGATCATCCATTATACGCTCAACCGCCTCCAGCCAATACTCAGTTGTACTCGGGGCTATACCAGCAATTCCCCTAAACACTTTTGCCCCATTAGCTCTAAGTCGCTCCGACACGGGTTTCTGGCCTCCTGTGCCCATGCCTACCCCAGCAACCCTCTCTAAAACCCTTAACATCGCCTGAGATACCGCATCACCTCCGGCCGTCTGATTCTGAAATTTGGCCTTCGCAGCTGGTGGAACTGGCATCTCGTTTCCTGACCCATGGCCAGATCCTACTGGTTCCGACACAGCCATCCTACCCCTACCATGGCCACGCGTAGGACGTCCACGACCCCTTGTACTCATTCTACCGATTCGCGTTTATCTGATTAGAAATTTTATGAATTATTAATTTCTTCCACTAATTACCCACGAACAATCTTATGAACAGTAGTTTTAAGAGTAGTTCTTTCGAATCAGAAATTATATCTACGGGTTTCAGTCTCAAGTTTGTATCTCCTAGTTCTAGGAACCACATAATTCAACCATCATACATCAACATACAAGTGGCATCCACGACCTCACATTTATCACATGAGGGTGTTTTCATCATTTCTCTACCCAAGGGTATTCCCGTAGTTTTGTCCTACAGGGTATTTTCGTAATTCCTCAAAATAGGGTATCTTGGTGATTTTTTTGAAATAGAGGTATTTTGGTATTATCGTAACACAGGGGTATTTTGAATTTTTTTTTTGCAAACCGGGTACTTTTGTAAATCTAGGGGTTTCAGGTAAATTTGCAAAACATAGGTATTTTGGTAATTTTGCCAACCGGGGGTGTTTCGATAATTTTACAAATTTTCGTAGTTTTACAAATCCAGGGTATTCTGGGAAATTTTCACAAATTAATGGTATTTTGGATATTTTACAAAACTTGAGGGTATTTTGGTAATTTTGCGAAATAGGGTGGCTGGTCCCTTTCGGGTTTTAATTATAAATTTTGGCCTTTCAACAAGTCCTCATGGCTAAGGTGAACAGTCACTACGCACTAGGTAGGATTCCAGCGAAGAGGAGGTGGGTCACTAGGACCGCTTAAGTACCAAGCTCTCCCTGAATCCAATCCTAGACATGCGTATGCCTGTTGCCACACTCTAACCCAGCGACTTGTTTACGGACATGTTAAATTAGATTAAGTCTTATGAATTTAAAGAGTTGTTTAAACTAAGCCTAACATACTAGTCTACGTCCATCAAGCCCATCAACCCCAACATGTATATCACATCAAGAGTTAGAATACTTACCTGCGTGGATCGGGTGCTGGTAGACTTGAAGGCCATATCTCAACCCAAAGCATTTTTCTCAAATTCACTTAAATTTTACAAAACACTACTAAACCCATTTCACAGCCCGAGTTTTACAACCGAGCTCTGATACCAAAATGTAACACCCCAAACCCGGCCCAAACGCCACGACCAGATCTGGTATGTTACGGGTTAATTCTTAAAACTTTACTTTGAAGGGGTTTGAAATCTCGGTTTGATTATGTAGTTATTCATTAAATAAGTACTATCTGCAGAAAACCTTTGTGGGTTTTTTTTAAAAAAAAAACTTGTTTGAAAATCCCATTTTATTTTCTCTTATAAGTAAGTCTTTGAACATAAATTTATATGATGTAAACATTAACAAATATAAATTGATAACCTAAACTATGGAGGCCTTATTACATCAATAGTCCCAAAATTAAAACTTAAAGAAAAATCGGAAATAGTTTATGAAAATAAAAGACTTGATGGCCCCTCGAGTCCGCCTCGGCTCCCATATCCACGATCTACTGCTCACCTGAAAGGTTTAGGAAAAATAAAAGGGTGAGTCACCAAGACTCAGTGTGCAAATCCCGAAAACACATAAAAGGCTTGAGGCCCACAAACACATTATGGGCCTTGGCCCATACACAATGGCAACAGAATATTTACATGCAACATGATCCAACCCAACCTAAAAGTCCATCCTCTACACACCAGCCCGTACCAACCAACACACCTCGGGGATTTCTACAATCAACCCACCAACCACTACACACCATATCGACAGTCATGCTGCCTATTCCTAACAATCAGGAATAAATTTAACGTGGCTTAGCCACCGATCACTATTGTGACCTAACTTTACAATTCGTGGTTTAACCACCGATCACCAAGTGACCTATTAACATGCACTTCCCCTTCATCATATTAACCCCATTCCATGCATACATACATGCAGAATCAACACAATATACTACCTAAAAGATCATAGACTATCATATACATCGATACACATAGAGAAGTTTCTATGATTACGTACCTGGCATCCCTTGCCTACCTTTTTTGGGTAATACGACTGTCCATACAGCCTCTTTCCGGCTTTTAGCCCATAACATATATATAATACAGATTAATTAGTGAGATAGAGATCTACACACCTGATTACAGACAAGACGAGACTTTCTATGTCGACACTATCAGAAGCCGATACGACTGCTATCTGTCTAAGGTTTTGTTCTGAAGCCGGTCCACAACCCGGTGGCCAATCCCGTACTGCTGACACCGCTCGTTTCTTAAACTTAGGGATTGGTTTTATAGATCCAATCCCCTTCTTTGCCTGATCGATATTTGATTCCATTAAAAGACCTTATCATAACATATGGTTAAGATCACAATTACGATAGCAAATCTAAAGAGAATCTAAGGAGAACCCCTTACCTTGAAATCCCGAAAAGAGAGATATGAGGTTCAGGGACTAACGGTTCTGGCTTTTAGATCTAAGCGATCTACTTCAATTCCCGAATATCGCCCAACACGTAAACACAAGAAACCAACAATCCATTAGCCTTTCGGCTTTGTCTTCTAAAAACCGAAGAGAAAAAGAATAGATCAGAAGAAATCGACACCTACCTTTACAGAAAATTCGGCAACTCCTAGAAGACTTCGGCTTTTGAGAAGATCAAAAAGAGAAGATGATTCAAAGAAATCTATAGAGATTCAGCTTTTAATGAAGAAATCGACAGGAAGAAAAAGAATGGACACTAGGGCATTCGGCTATGGTAGAAGAGAGTAAAGAGAAAGAATACTTAATGGTTTCGGCTTATAGAAGAAATCGGGAAAAAAGTGTAGAGAAAGCCTATGAGGTTTCGGCTTTAGCAAAGAATGAAGAAGAGTTTAGGAGTTTTCGGCTTTTTGAGAAAAGAAACAACTAAGAGAAGAGAATGAGAATAAATACCGAAATTAAGAAGTACCCTATTTTCTAATCAAATTTTTGGCACACACACTAACCAAAAGCCGGAATTGCCCTTTTTTGAAAACTAAGACTAATTAATTAACCAGGGAAATTTCGGCACCCCTAAACCATACTAAAACTGATTTCTCCCCCCTCCAAGAGATGAAAATTTGGCCACCACTGTTGATTGGCAGATAACTCCTACCCTTTCTCCGTTATCTTTATCTACTTACACCTCCGAAAGAGACCTAAATAACACCACCTCTTCCTTCCTTTATCTGCCATATTATTAGCATTATCCACTTGAGTACATCTTCCTATTTTTAAGCCTTATTGCCGTCCCACTCTATCCATTTAAATGCCGAAAATTAGCTAAATTTTAATTAAAAGAATGGGGTTTCATGCGACTCGAACATGGGCCTCCTTAGTTGCCGCCACCTTATAGCTCCCTTATGTAGCGCCACTGACCACTGGGCCACAAGCCCATTTTGTGTTTTAATTCACAGATTATATCCTTTAAGCCCTATTTTAACTGGCTTTCCACTAGAGTGTCCAAACAGAAAATTTTAACTAAGGCCTCGGCCCAATCCTGAGCCCAACCTGAACCCCTTAAACACTCTAATTAGCACATTAAACGTAACACACATCAAATGCAAATGCCCATTAATTCAGGATGTTACAGCTATTTCAGTCCTTCCGCAATTTAATTAATTTTAATTCAGCCCAATTCGCATTTTTATTTATTTTAAAAATAGCCCAAAAGTTTGTTTTGGTTCCAATTTAGTCCCTCGGTCCATTTTAAAGGTAAAATTGAAACGACGCCGTTTTGAAAAAAGGTTTAATTTGCATATTAGTCCCTGGGATTTAACACGTTTTTTAATTTAATCCTTTTAATCTATTGTAATTGCTATTTAACCCCCGTTCTCTTTGTTTTATTTTATTTTTATCTTTTTATTTTATTTTATTATTTTACATTGTATTTAATTGTTTCTTCATATTAAACGTCCTATATTATTTTCCTATATTTATTCATATACTTATAGTATAAAATTCCCATATACATATATATATATATTATCTTTATATATATATTATTATAATATATTATTTTATTGGGTTTAATAATTTATATATTATTTTAATATTTATTATATTATATTATATTTTTAAGTATTATATTATATATTAGTTTTAAAATTATGTTTTGTATAAAGTTTATTATAATATATAACCTATTTTATTTATATTGTTTGTTACATATATAATTTTTATGATTAATATATTTTCTATATAAATGTTTGTACTTAAAATTATTTATATTATTTACTAATTATTTTTATGTATAATATTTATATTTTTTATTAATTATTTTATATGATTTTATTATATCTTATGATTTTTATTAATTATTATATACATTTATTTGTATCTTTATATTCGTTTATTATTGCTTTAGCATATTTTTTATTCATATTGTATTATTTATTGATTAGTTATTGTTAGAATTGCTATGTATGCTACAATGTTTTACTCATACCATTTCTTTATAAAGACACCTTTTAAATTAAAGATTTTTTAAACGGTGATATATGATATTTGGGGTCCTTGAGAAAAATCGTGCCCTAACTTACTGGGTTGTGATTTTTCTCGTAGAATTCAAAGTATTAGATATCCCTCCATTTTTCAAAATTCTAGTTTGCCAAATATAAAAACTTATCCTTGGGAATTCAAAAAACTTTGTGCCCTAACTCACTGGACATGATGTTATGTTATCTCAAGATAAAAATTTTAGAAAATAAGGCAATGTTTTTTTTTTAGAAATCCGGGAAATAGTGTCCTAATGTGCTGGGTTGCGATTTTCCGTTTGGCTAAATAACTAAATATCCTTTTAACAAGTTTTGTAAATCATAAGATGATTTTGATTACGAAGGTTTTAAAAACATCGTGTCCAATCATGTTGGATGTGATGTTTACATTCTTTCAGAACAAAGAAATCTCAAAGTTTTAAATCAAATAAAAAACCTTATTCTTGGGAATTCAAAACGTTGTATCCTAACTTATTGGGTGTGATGTTTTGCGTCTCAAGGTAGGAATTTTCTAAAATAAAGATGCACCTAGCTTCGAAGTTATAAGATGCTTTATCCTAACTTATTGGGTGTGGTATTTTATTTCTTTGAAATAGGTAAGTCTTGGTTTTCCTTCTAATAAACAAATCTTTTTTTAAAACTTTTTAAATTTCGAACATTTGGACATGATTCTATCGATTAGGTACCAATTTTTGGGCTTTACGAGGGTGCTAACCCTTCCTCGTACGTAATCGACTCCCGAACCCGTTTTCTTGTTTTTTCGTAGACCAAAGTCAAATGTTTTAAAATGAAACATTTTACAAGGTGATCCAATCACACCTAAGTAAAAAGAGATTGGTGGCGACTCCCATTTTGTTTTTAAAGTCAATCCCCATTTTTCTAAAACTAATTTTAAAAATGGTTTCGACAGCTTGGCGACTCCACTGGGGACCAAGAGAGTCAGGCCGTAAAATTGATAATTTCATGTCCTTTTGTTCAAATTTAAAATTCTTATTTTAAAAATATGATCCTTTTATTGCATGTAATTTTAAAATATATCTCTTTGCATTGCACTGCATGACCGTCGTGGTCACACCCTTAAGTGGGGGCGAGAAGCTATGCCTTCGTGAGGTTTTCACCTCCGCATGGGCTAGTGGATTGCTTCCGGAATACATCTGTACCTATGTCTTCGTGAAGTTTTCACTTCTGCATGGCCATAGGGAAATGTATTCCCCTGAACCAAACTTGGTCCATATGAGCCTATAATGGGTGAGGATCGAGGAATCTGCTGGTTCGGGTACCTCAACTTTAGAGCTAAACCACATATAAGTGAACCCTAAGAACCCACCCTAGGAAGAACTACATCGAACCTTAGTAGTTACACGATTAGATGTTTATTTACTTTATTTGCTTTATATGTTGTGACACTAACTTGTTATGGTTCATTCTTTTGTGCATTTCATTTCATGTTGTTGTTAACTTGGTTCCACAGTCATTTCTGGAAGGTGGAGAAAGTTTCTTATCGCATTTTTTCTGAGAGTTACTCTCTGTTGAAAGAGATAGTAGCTACACCAAGGAGAGAGGACGTGTCTGAGAAGGACTGGATAGCACTACTCGAAAATCTTCGAGAGGAAGACGTCGAGTGGAGAGCCCCTTGGATGATTCCAGATGAAAATCTTTATCGATGTGGGAGTTTTGACTGGGTTCCTTTACTTGGAATTTGGGGAGCTGTTGGATATGCTCCTCTACTTGTACTGAGACAGTATGGATCGAGACAGTTCGTACCTGTAACACATAGGCTGGCTCAGTGTGAGTTCTCGTACAGAGAGGATAATTACAAAAAGAGAGTTAAAGAGATTTCTGGTGCTTGGAATCAAACTCGTAGGATGAAGAGGTTACCCGCAGGTCCAATGATGACCCCAGAATACATTGGATGGAGGATTAAAAGGGTTAATGATAACATCCCTGAGCTAAATCCAGAAAACACCTGATCAAGAGATGAATGCTTGCAAGCGGTCCCATCAGATTTAGAAATTGTGAAGCAAGATTTTGAAAAGAAGAGTTCAGAACTTGGAAAGAGGATAGAGAAGGTGGAAGAAGAAAAGATGTACTTGAAGCTAGATGTGGACGTACAGAAATCAGAAGCAGAAAAGGTAAGAAAAGGGAAGAGAAAAGTCAAAGAAGATCTGAATGACTTAAAGACAGAGTGTAAAAAGCTGCACCTATCAATGAAAAATACCGGATTAGAGAAGACTTCGCAACAATGGCAACAAGAGATGCAAATGGAAAAAGCCAAAGCTGATCATTGGGAGAGAAATTTCCTAAAGATGCGGATGCGAAATGGGACCCTAAAAAAGAGTGGCAGAAAGCCAAGAGGAGAAATGTGGACTAAAGGCTAGAGTCGTTGAACTAGGACGGTCTCTTCACCACCATCAAAGTCGTAATTCTGTAATCGAGTTGAAGTCAAGTCTGAACAAGATTGAGGAAATGAAGAGTAGAATTGAAGAGTTAGAATCAGCATTGCACCATTGTGAACTTCGGATCGAGCTTCTTGAGACAAGAGAGGAGCGTTTGAAAGAAGAGCTTCACCATTCTCATGATCAAGTTAGGAATTGAGATTACCTCATGGGTGAAGTGATAGTTCAGATTTGAGAGGTGGCTGATCATCTACAGACTTTGGCATCACAGGCTGATATGTTGAGCATAAAGTATGAGCTACAGTCTAATCGTAGTCAAGAGCTAGTTTCATTACTTGGGAAAGTTAAAGCTTTAGGACTTAGGGCGAAAGCATATTTGTAGTCCGTTTTATGTAAAGGATTTTATTTTCTAATAAAGTTTTCTAAAATGAAGTTGAATCAGAATTGATGCCTCTTTGCATTCATGCATTTGTATTACATTGCATCATTTGCATTAGATTTTTACAAAAGGACCCTAATTAGGTAAAAATATTTCAGTTAACCTGGAAAACATGGAACAAAGGTTGGAGAGAATAGAACAAATGCAAATACAGATGCAGGGGCAATTAACAAAGATTCAACAAGAAATGCGGGAACAAATATTCCAAACCCTTGAAAGAATCAAAAACGAAGAGGGAATTGGGGAACAATGTTTCCAAATCCTTGGATACTTGGGAGTGTCTTGAATAATGAGATTGTGGAAGAGATCTCTATATTTTTAGAGCTGATCTATAGTAATGTAAAGAACATGATTGTTGCCTTAAGCCTAGAGGCAATAAGAACCCTTTTGTGAAATAGGCTTGTGTCCTAAATTCTTATTTCAATAAAATGCATCTTTTGAGTACATATTCTTTTATTCTTTCTACTATACATCTTTTACTCTTTCATTCTTTATTCATTACCATACAAGTAATCATCCTTAGAATCATTTATTCTTTGGATTTCTTGCCTTCATACTTAGGTACCCAGATATCAACGTCATGAGTGACATTGTTACTGACTCCCTTTTTGAACAAGATATGGGTCTAGGGGATCTCAAGACTTTGAAAATGATAGAGATTGTGACATATCTTCTGACTTGTTAAGAATGGTTTAACAAGATGAAAAACACACTTTACCTTACATAGGGTCAATGGATATTGCGAGCCTAAGAAAGGAATGAAGATCGAAGCCTAGCTCACCACAGAAATAAAGCGAGATATTATTGAGTTATTTTCTATAATTCAAAGATATTTTCACACAATCATATCAGGACATGTCTGCACTGATAAGACGCGGGCTAAACAAGAGGATGGGGCATTGTTGGTCTACCACAAAAGGGAGATTGCTTCAATTATACCGCAAATATTGTATTCAAGGAGACAAGATTCATGTGCTTTCTTCACTTCTTCCCAAAATTTCCATATGTGGGGGCATGAATATTAAGAGGCCAGTCTCGTCAAATACTTTTAGTTGACATTGATTCATCGTTATGGTCGTCGTCTACTTCACTAAGAGGGTAAATGTTGCTTCATATGCCAATATTGCAAAGTCGATAGTCATTAAATTCAAAAAAAAACAAGAAGGAGGATCAGATGCCAACACAGAATGCATAACTGTACAAAGTCAAAGTTTACAGTTTGTCCAAAGATCAGGCAGCGTATCACTGTATAGCAAAAGTTGCCAAAAAAATGAAAGGTGATTGAGACTTGTAAGGATTCGCATAAGAAGCTACCTTTTACCCTCTGTCTCATTGAACGTCGGCCAGAACCTTCACTGGGCCAACATCTTGCCCGTTATGGAATTGAAGCGTTTTTGCCAATTGAACCTAATCGAAGAAGAGGTTAAAAGTTATCCATCACGGTCGGATGATGTGAGCTTACGACAAAAAGGTTCATCCAAGAGAATTCCACAAAGGGAACTTGATGTTGAAAAGATTTTTCCTCTACGAAACGATTCTAGAGGAAAGCATATGCCAAACTGGGAAGGACTTATGTAGGGCCTGTTCTAGAAGAGCATTGATATTGATCGAGATGGATGGCGAGGACTTTCCCAATCCGTTGAATTCAGGTTTGGTCAAGAGATATTTTACCTGAAAGAGGAAAAATTAAGGTGAAAACCCGTAAAGGGCGCCTCAAAAAAAAGAACAAAGAAAAGAAAAGAAAGAAAGAAAGAAAAGAAAAGGAGAGGCCAAAGCGAAAACCCGCAAAGGGATCTTTGAGACCAAATGGGCTTTGAGCCGAAAACCAGAAAAGGGCGGCTCAAATTTTGATCAAAAGTGGGGCATATAGCAGTTTTGTTACTTTTGAATTAACAATGAGGAAGTATGTTACGTCTTGGGGCATCGACAAAGTACTCAGGATCCCCTAGACATATATTGAACTTAAAATAGTCTTCAAGAAGTTTGAATAGAGAAGCTCAGGCTACAATATCTGGGGCACCTAGTTACCCATTTTAAATTTAACTTTGATTACTTTATTCTTTTTACACCCTAATCAATTTTCTTTTATAGCTTTTGCTATCTTTGCTTACTTTATTCTTTTAAGATACACCAACCAATTTTCATTTATTGCCTTGGTTATCTTTGATTAGCTTATTTGCTTCGAGCTATACTCCTGATTAATTTCTTTCATGTTTATTGTTGTGATCTTTTTCAAGAATTTTATTGAAATAACGATTAATGGACTAATAACACTTTCATAAAATAAGTTTTGCATATTACTCTAGAAGCTTCTAAATAATATGAGAATCTGAAACAGGACTATTGTTCAGAACTCACCAAGCCTAAGGGATTGGAAACATTGGAAGTTGATTATCTCTTTGGATTCTTATTGGATAAGACAATTCTGTGGGTGATACCATATCGGCAAATGACGAACAAGGTCAATCCAAGTATAAAAGGGGATCATTGTCGGGATACCCTACATTCATACATCTGGTTATTACACCCAGGAAATGGTGTAACAAATCAAATTGATTGAAAGTGATACAAGTTCTGTACCTCTGAGTGGTAATAGAAGGATGGAAGAAACCAAATGTTATTCCCCCGAAGTTGCAGTGGAAAGTACCAACTTCATATCCTAAGGTTCAAGTAGAGTTGATTCTGAAATTACATTGGGGCAAACTTGTTAAGTAGAACATGATTGATGAACAAAGATGAAGAACAAATGAGTGATAAACACTTAGAGTAGGAATCATACTCATAACATTTCTATATCATAGCAAATTTCATTAGGAGCATTTGATTCATTTCGTCGTTGCATCCTAATCCCTTAAAAGGAATCATCTTCATTGCATGTTACATGTAGCTAGAAGCATTTGAGTCATTCTGATCATAACATCTCGGTCATGTGACAGAAACATACTAAACCGAGTCTACAGGACGTGTCCCTCAGCAGACAGTGTAGCAATATCGAAGAATTTCAGCCTTATCTCCCTGAAGTTGTAGGGAGTAGACTGAAGACAGAAGATCTCATCTTCCTGAAGTTGTAGGAAGCAGATCGTAAAGAATTTCAGCCTTATCTCCTTGAAGTTGTAGGGAGTAGACTGAAGACAGAAGATATCATCTTCCTGAAGTTGTAGGAAGCAGATCGTAAAGAATTTCAGCCTTATCTCCCTGAAGTTGTAGGGAGTAGACTGAAGACAGCAGATCTCATCTTCCTGAAGTTGTAGGAAGCAGATCGAAAATAATTTCAGCTTTATCTCCCTGAAGTTGTAGGGAGTAGACTGAAGATAGAAGATCTCATCTTCCTGAAGTTGTAGGAAGCAGATCGTTAAGAATTTCAGCCTTATCTCCCTGAAGTTGTAGAGAGAAGACTAAAGACAGAAGATCTCATCTTCCTGAAGTTGTACGAAGCAGATCGAAAAGAATTTCAGCTGTAACATCCTGAATTAGTGGGCCTGTGCATTTTGTGTGTTGTAGGTTTAATGTGTTAGTTTGAGAATTAGAGGTGCGAATTAGGCTCAGGTTTGGGCTGAGGCCTTGGTTAATTTTCTGTTGGGGCTATAGGGTTTAAAGGTAGGTATCTGTGTTTAAAAGTAGCAAAGTGGGCTTGTGGCCCAAAGCTTGGTGGCGCTACAAAGAAGTCAGAGGGTGGCGTCACTAGTGGATGGAGAGGGCCCAAGTGTTGGCCGCTTGGAGCCCATGTTCTTGGGCCAAATTCGGCACTTAAATGGGGCAAGGGGGGACGGCATCAAGGCTAAAGAATAGGGGTTTTTAATGTTTTAAAAATATGTGATATTATTCTGATAAAGGAGGGAGGAAGTGGTGTGATGTAGGACACTTGTGGATAGGTGTTTTGATAAAGATAAGGGATAGGATGAGGATCTATCAAGGAGGCTAGTGTTGGCCGAAAATCAAACACAGGTGGGGGGAGAATCGGTTTAGTATAGGCAAGGGGTGTGCCGAAAATTTGTTTACTGAGTTCTTGTCATCTTTTTCTTTTCTGCCAAAGTCACCACTTCATTCTCCCTCCTCACTTTCTTTTCTTTTTCCTTCTAGCCGAAACCCTCTGAAGTCTCATTAATTGCTGAACCTCTGCTAATTACTTTCTCTTCTCTCTTCAAAAGGCTTTAGCCGAAATCTCTAAGTCTCAGCATCACTCCATTCGTTCTCTTTTCCCAAGTGACCTCCATAGCCGAATCATCATATCCGGGTTGAAGCCGAAAATTCCTAGATCTCTAATTTTCTACGCTTCAATCTTCTTCTGTGAGTGCCGAATCTTCCTGCAAGGGGGTAGCCGAAACTATCTGTAGAGGTAAATGTCGATTTGTGTATTCTTTCAATCTTTTCTGGCTTTTGGAGACCATAGCCGAATGGCTAAATAGTTGGCTAATCTCGTGTGTTCTTTCATGGGTGGCATTCCGAGATTTGAAGGAGATCTAATCGCATAGGTTTCTAAACCGGTAGCACTCGAATCATACTACTTCTGGGGTTTAATTGATTTGGGTAAGAAGATTCATCTTAGTCGTTTTATTAATCGATTTATCTCAAATCTGTCAATTAACCTTGTTAGGTGATACCCAAATTGTATCTCTTGTAGTGAGTTTTTGACCGGTAAAATAGTGGTCGGGTAGTCGCGATACCGGCTAAGGAGAGCATCGACTTCGATAGCATAGCGTTGAGCGTAATCAGGTGTGTAATTTCTCACATCATCTCTGTTGTCTGTTAGTATATTTAGAGATCTGTTTATTTCTGTTAAATGCCGAAATCCCGGCATGGCTGTTGAAAACCCGTGGAGGGTAAGGGCGACTCATCAGGTTAGCAATTTCTGTGATCTTCCTTAAGTAAATGGTTCTGTTGAGTTGATATGATACACATGCATGCCATTTTTATGTTTGCTCGGGGTTGGGTGATTGATGTATATTAAAGGGGAAGTGTTCTGTTGTAGTGGCTCTGCCACGGTCTGTTGTAATGGCTCTGCCACGATCTGTTGTACTGGCTCTGCCACGATCTGTTCTGGTGACTATGTCACAAATCTGACGATGAGCAGCTAACTGCAGCATGACTGCCATCGGTGGTGTGTAGCGGTGAGGGTGATTGTAGAAATCCCCATTGGTGTGATTGGCAGGTAAGTGAGGTGTGTAGCGGATGGATCTAGGATTGGGATGGGTTTTGTTTAATTCTGATATGTGATATTTTTCTATTCTGTTCTGTGGGGCTAAGGCCCAGTCTGATGGTGCAAGAAGGGTTGCACATTGAGTCTTGCAACTCACCCCGTTGTTTAATTTTTTCCAGGTAGCACTTAGTGCATCGGACCGGGCTGGAAAGGAGCGCAAGGTGGCCATGCATGGATTTATTTCGACTCAACAAAGGACATTGTTTTAAATATTTTCCCTTAATATTTTCAATTTGTTTGGTTTTATATTTTATTGTAATAAGGCCACTGGCTATTGTTTATTGGTTTTATGTTTTCGTTTCCGGGTTTTCACACCCTTAGATTCTATTATTAATTGAAACCAAGGCATGTGTTTAAATAATAGGACTCAGAGGCAAACTTTTGGTTTTTATTCATTAAGGCATTAATTAAAATTTATCTCTTTTACAAATTATCAAATTGTTAAGTTTTCCCGTATAAATGATTAAACTATATTAAGAAATTTAAAAAAACTGCGACATGTTTTATGAAATCTTCTTAGTGACATGTCAGATTCGATCGGGACGTTTGGGCCGGGTTTGGGGTGTTACAAATTGGTATCAGAGCCAGGTTCAAAACTCGGCTTTAGGGTTTTGGGCTCAAAACGTTTTCTAAAGATGGGTTTTGGAAACATGCATGTTTATAAATAATACAGGATGGTTTTCTCGGAATGGCACCTGCGTCTCCGGCCCAAGTCCGCCAGGTAAATATTCTGAACTCACTGTGTGTTATATAGGTATGTGGGCTTGATAGGCTTTATGGGACGTAGATTATTTTAATTAGAATTTGATGGACTTTAGGCTTAGTTTAAACAACTATTTAAATTCATAAGATTTAATCTATCCAAACAAACCCGTGGCAAATCGCTGGGTTAGGGTGTGGCAACAGGCATACGCATGTCTTGGACTGGATTCAGGGAGAGCTTGGTACTTACGCAGTCCTAGTGACTCACCTCCTCTTCACTGGAATCCTACCTGGTGCGTAGTGACTGTTCACCCTAGCCACGAGGATTTGTTAACGGGCCAAAAGCTATAATTAAAACCCGAAAGGGACCAGCCACCCTATTTCGCAACCAGAATACCCCCAAGTTTTGTACAAGTTCCGAAATACACTTGATTTGTTAAAATTTCCCAGAATACCCCAGAATTGTAAAACTACCAAAATTTGTGGAATTACCGAAACACCCCGGTTGGTAAAATTTCCAAAATACCCTTGGTTTGTGAAAATTCCCAAAACAACCGTAATTTTGTAAAATACCCATGTTTTGCAAACTTATCCGAAAACCCCTAGATTTACAAAAGTAACTAGGTTTGCAAAATTAAATTTTCCAAAGTACCCCTGCTATAAAAAAATGCGACATGTTTTATGAAATCTTCCTAGTGACATGCCAGATCCGATCGGGGCATTTGGGCCGGGTTTGGGGTGTTACAAATTGGTATCAGAGCCAGTAGGGTCTGGCCACAGGTCAGGAAACGAGATGTCGGATCTGCCAGCTGTAGAGGGAGAATTTTGGGACCAGGCGGCCGGAGATGATATGGTATCTCAGGCGATGTTGCGGGTCCTTGAGAGAGTTGCTGGGGCAGGCACGGGTTCAGGAGCTCAGAAATCTGTGTCTGAACGACTCCGAGCCAACGGAGCGGAGATGTTTAGGGGTGTTTTTGGCGTAGCCCCTAACACAACTGAGTATTGGTTAAAAGCGAGTGAGCGCATAATGGATGACCTAGACTTCACGGTGGAGAAGAAGTTGAAAGGGGTCGTGTCTCTTCTTCGAGACGCGGCTTACCAGTGGTGGCTCACGGTAAAGGAGGGTACTGCCGCAGACCGGATTGACTGGGACTTCTTTAAGGAGTCATTTTAGGAAAAGTATGTTGGGGCCAGCTATGTGGATGCACAGAGGAAGGCATTTCTGAATTTGGTGCAGGGAAGTAAATCTGTGTCTGAGTATGAGGTGGAATTTCTGCGTTTGAGCCGTTACAGTCGAGAAATTGTAGCGACTGACTATGAGCACTGTGTACGGTTCGAAGATGGGTTACGGGATGAGTTGAGAGTGTTGGTAGCACCGCAGCGAGAAAGGGACTTTGCCGTTCTGGTCAAGAAAGCTAAAATATCTGAGGAGGTGAAGCAGACTGAGAAGCAAAATAAGGATAAGGATCGGAATAGGAATAAGAGGAATTTTGGGCCGTCGGGATCATCTGGGAGTTTTCAGAAAAGACCTAGGTTTGATGGGCCAGCTCGTGCTCCGACATCTGCTACTGGGAGTCAGAATCGATCATGTAACTTGTGTGGGAAAGTACATCTCGGGGAGTGCAGAAGGAGAACTGGTGGGTGCTTCAGGTGTGGGTCTATGGATCATATGGTGAAAGACTATCCATAGGTGGATCGGACACAGCCAGCTGGGCGAGGTTCTGATCAGGTTAGGAGGGGTGGTCAGCCATTACCGAGGGGTCGTGGCCCAGTCAGAGGAGGAAATGGATCTGGTCGAGGTCGTGGAGCACCTAGTAGGGGCGCAGGTAATGCAGACGCGAGACAGTCGGGTCTAGTTTATACAGCTCATCGGCGGGAGGATGGTGACGCACCGGATGTCACAACCGGTACGTTTCTTATTGCTGATAATCCATTTCTTGCTTTGATTGATATTGGATCAACCCACTCTTACGTTGCAAGCTCGGTATCTGAGAATTTAAGTATAGCATCTGAAATAACTGCTAGAAAGATGACTGTGGTTAGCCCGTTAGGACAATCTAGGATAGTGGACAAACTATTTAGGAGTGTACCTTTAGAGACTCAAGGGGTAGTGTTTCTGACAGACCTAATGGAATTACCGTTTGGGGAGTTTGACCTTATTTTGGGAATGGATTGATTGGCTAAGCATCATGCTAAGATGGATTGTGAGACTAAGCGCATGGTGTTGAGTACTCTAGAAGGCGGGCAGGTGGTTGTGCTGGGGGAAAGAAGGGATTATTTGTCCAACGTAGTGTTTGCATTGAAGGCTGTTAAGATGATGCGAAAAGGATGCACTGTATTTCTAGCTTTTATCAATGTTTTGGATGCTAAGGAGGTAGCTGTCGAGGAGGTTAGAATAGTAAAGGAGTTTGCGGATGTTATTCCTGAGAAGCTGCCTGGATTACCTCCAGATCGCGAGGTGGAGTTTGGGATTGAGCTACACCCGGGTACGGCTCTGGTGTCCATTTCTCCTTACAGAATGGCGCCGAAGGAGCTGGTGGAGCTCAAAGCTCAGATCCAGGAACTATTGGATCGAGGTTTTCTTCGACCGAGTGTGTCTCCATGGGGAGCACCGGTCCTATTTGTGAAGAAGAAGGACGGATCCATGCGTATGTGTGTGGACTACCGTCAACTGAATAAGTTAACGATTAAGAACAAGAATTCTCTGCCGAGAATTAACGATCTGTTCGATCAGCTCAAAGGAGCTTCGGTTTTCTCTAAGATAAATTTAAGGTCGGGTTATCATCAGTTAAAGGTAAAGGAAGGGGATATTCATAAGACGGTGTTTCGAACTCGCTACGATCATTATGAATTTTTGGTGATGCCGTTCGGGTTAACGAACGCGCCAGCAGCATTTATGGATATGATGAATCGGATGTTCCAACCATACCTTGATCAGTTTGTTGTGGTGTTCATTGACGATATCCTGGTTTATTCCAAGTCCGAGGAGGAGCATGATGCACATCTTCGTGTGATGTTGCAAGTTCTGAGGGAGAAGCAGCTGTTCGCTAAATTCAGTAAGTGTGAGTTCTGGCTAAGGGAAGTAACTTTCTTAGGACATGTGGTTTCTGCAAAGGGAATTAGGGTTGACCCTCGAAAGATAGAAGCTGTATTGGAGTGGAAACCGCCGAAGTCTGTGGTAGAGATTCGAAGTTTCTTGGGATTGGCAGGGTACTACAGAAGGTTTGTTGAGGGGTTCTCATTAATTGCGGCACCTTTAACTAAGTTGTTGAGGAAGGGAGTACCGTTTGTTTGGACCTACAAACAGCAGGAAAGCTTTGAGAAGCTGAAGAAAATTTTGACAGATGCACTAGTGTTAATTCAGCTAGAGGCGGGAAAAGAGTTTACCGTCTACTATGATGCGTCACACACGGGTTTAGGATGTGTGTTGATGCAAGATGGAAAGGTTGTTGCCTATGCATCTCGACAGTTAAGACCACATGAGTTGAACTACCCCACGCATGATTTAGAATTGGCTGCGGTAGTGTTCGTTCTGAAGATCTGGAGACACTACCTGTATGGGGAGAAGTCTGTTATTTACACCGACCATAAGAGTCTTAAGTATCTCCTTACCCAGAAGGAGTTGAATCTAAGACAACGTAGGTGGATTGAACTTTTGAAGGACTATGACTGCTCGATCGAATATCATCCGGGCAAGGCTAACGTGGTGGCGGATGCGTTGAGTCGGAAGGCGATAGCAGATTTAAGGGCGATGTTCGCTAGTCTCAGCATGTATGAAGATGGCAATTTAATAGCTGAACTCCAAGTGAGACTAGTGTGGACAAGTTAGATCAAAGAGAAGCAACTTCTAGACGATGACTTGAGTGCTCGACTCCGGCAAGTGCAAAGTGGTGAAGGAGAGGACTATAGTTTGAATGGTGATGGGGTTCTGTGTTTCGGTAAGAGAATTTGTATGCCAAAAGATGTTGAGTTAAGGCAGATGATCTTGCGGGAGGCGCATAGTAGCCCATACGCTATGCATCCTGGAGGGGTTAAGATGCATCGGGATTTGCAAGAGCAATTTTGGTGGCCAGGTCTAAAGCGAGAGGTAACTGAATTCGTGGGTAAATGTTTGACGTGTCAGCAGGTGAAGGCGAAACACCAGTTGCCTTCGGGGTTGTTGCAGCCGGTGAAGATTCCGTAGTGGAAATGGGAAACGATCACGATGGATTTTGTTAGTGGGTTACCTCTTACGCCTACTAAGAAGGATTCGATTTGGGTGATTGTTGATTGGCTGACGAAGTCTGCTCACTTCATACCGGTTCGTGTTGATTATTCTCTACAAAGGTTGGCTAAGCTGTACGTGGCTGAGGTTGTGAGACTACATGGTGTACATATGTCGATCATATCAGATAGAGACCCTAGGTTCACGTCACGATTCTGGAAGGTTCTACATCAGGCAATGGGAACAAGGCTAGACTTCAGCACCGCCTTCCATCCGCAGACTGATGGTCAGTCTGAGAGGGTAATCCAGATTTTGGAGGATATGTTAAGAGGTTGCATCATTGATTTCAGGGGTAGTTGGGAGGAGTATTTACCTCTGGCGGAATTCGCGTACAATAACAGCTACCAATCTATTATTCAGATGGCGCCTTATGAAGCGTTATATGGACGGAGATGTCGTACCCCTACTTGTTGGACAGAGTTGGGTGAGCGACAGGTGTTGGGTCCAGAACTAGTTTCGGAGACGGAAGAAAAAGTTAAGTTAATTCGGGCTCGGTTAAAGGAAGCGTCTGATCGGCAGGAATCTTATGCAGATCTAAAGCGTAAGGAGTTGGAATTTGCGGTGGGAGATCAAGTCTTTTTGAAAGTGTCACCGTGGAAGAAGGTAATGAGGTTTGGTCGGAAGGGTAAGCTAAGTCCCCGATTTATTGGACTTTATCGGGTACTAGAACGTGTGGGGCCAGTGGCGTATAGTTTGGAGTTGCCTCCAGGGTTAGAGCAGATACATGACGTGTTTCATGTCTCGATGCTAAGACGTTACCGTTCTGATCTATCGCACATTGTACCAGTGGAAGAGATTGAAGTAGGGCCAGACTTGTCCTTTGAGGAGGAGCCAGTGCAAATTTTGGAGCGAGACGTAAAGGTGTTGAGAAGGAAGTCCGTCCCTTTGGTCAAGGTGTTGTGGCGAAACCATGGCGCAGAGGAAGTGACATGGGAGCCAGAGGATGTTATGCAACAACAGTATCCCCATCTCTTCTGATCAGGTAAATTTCGTGGCCGAAATTTCTTTAAGGGGGTAGAACTGTAACATCCTGAATTAGTGGTGTAACACCCCAAACCCGGTCTAAACGCTACACCCGAGTCTGGCGTGCTACGGGGAAGAAAATGCTTTAAAAATCGGTTTGTCAACTTCGTTGGTGGAGAAAACCCTTGGAAAATTTTTAGAAAACAAATTTGAGTTTGGTGAAGTTTAAAACGTGTTAAGACTTGTTTTAGAAAATTATTTGCTTTATTGTTATTCCATATCATTTACTTAATCAGTGAACATTTAAAAAAAACTGTACTTATCGAGGTTTTGAAAAACATCCAATTCATATCTATTAGGTTTGCTTATCAAAAGTTATAGGAACAACCAAATAAAACATCCCAAAATAAAAGTTAGGCGGCCTTATTACAATGATGTAAACCCAAAATTAAAGTAAAACAACTAAGTTCAACAGAAAACTTTGAAACAAAACAATTGCTGAGCATGGCCACCTCGAGTCCACTCCGGCTCCATATCCACGATCTAAGTCTGATATGCAAAAATGTAAATGAAGGGATGAGTCACCGAGACTCAGTGTATAAATCCCCATCCCAAGAAAATCATGCTCTTACACAAGTTCATACAATAATATGCAAGTCATGCAACCCGCGTAAGTATCCATCCAGGTCTCCTGAATCTACACCTTGTGGTACCAAACCACTGGTGGTGCCAAACCATTGGTAACCGAAGTTACAAAATAAACATATGTAGTATCAAACCACTGGTGGTGCCAAACCACTGAGACTTAGTCACAATTTTGTAATATGTGGGGCCAACCCACTGTGTGATACCAAATCACTGGTGACAGTCTGATAGATCATACTTCCCCCTCCTCTCATCACCCATGGCATATACTCATGCAATCAATATCAGTATGATCATGCTTAACATGTTAAATCACATTTACAGAATAACAACTTACCCGGCATCCTCGTTTTTACCCACAAGGGTATTTTCGTAACTATTGCCGTCATTCCGGCTTTTAAATAACACATAACATAAAACATATTACGTAAGAAAGTGTGTAAGAGTTACACACCTGATCTTCGTACTGACGCTTTTACTGCCTCTACGCTACTGTCACTCGAGACTACCACTATCGGCCTTTGGTCTACTTCTGATGTCGGCCCACACCCCAATGGCCAATCTCGCACTCCTGATACTGCTCGTTTCTTGTACTTTGGCGTTGGATTTACGGATCCAACCCTTACTGCTTGTCTGTTATTATTGTCCATAATAACTCCTTGGTCACTAAACCGAATGTAAATGGTGAGATCTAATTAATTAAATACTTATAGCACTAAAACGCAACCTTACCTAAACTGTCGGATCCCGAAAGTCTTCAAGAGGATGTCACCACCAACCTCTCTACATTCGGCCAACATCCAAGTATTAAACCAATCCCTTAAACGCAATCCAATGAGTACCAAACACATTCAGCCAAAGCCAAAAGAACAAGAGAGGCTATTCGGCCAAACCTACCATCAACCTACCTTCGGCTTTTCCACCAAATCGGCACTTCTGACTATAGCAGGACAGGATTCAGCTTCTAGGGACAGAGAGTGAAATCGACAGAGCCTTAGTACAAATGATTCAGATTTGAAACTTGATAGAAATAGAGAAATCACAGAAGAAAGAAATCCCGAAACTCACCAGATTACTAAGGATTATTCGGCTTATGGTGAACCTTCGGGAAACAGATATCTCACCTGATGATTCGGCTATGGAAGAGGAAGATGGAGACCAGGGTATTCGGCTTTTACAAATATAATGGAGAGGGATAATAGGCTAGGAACTTTCGGCTTGAAGAAAGAAAAATATGGGAAGAGGGAAGAAAGGGATTCGGCCAAAGAGAAAAGATGAGAAAGTGAGAAAAATAAATGGAAAAAGATGATCACTTGGCCAACCAATTCCGGCATATCACACCCACTCACAGAGTTGGAGGTTCGGCCAACTCTCCCCCTCCTGATAGCCTTTATCCCTTATCTCATCCATTTATCATCACATCCATTATCCATTTAATCCTTATCTTTCCTTCCTAATTATTATCTTTTATCACTTAATTAAAAAGAATAAAGCTCCTAAATTAAAGCAAATGTGCCGTCCATCCCCTTCCCTCCTATGTGCCGAATTTTTGGACCCAACACTTGGCCCCATGCGGCCACACATGGCCCAATTCCTCCCCCCTTGTGACGCCACCTTAATACCCATCTAAAGCACCTCCAATTTTTGGGCCACAAGCCCAGCTTGCTACTAAACATACTAATTTAAATTAAAATACTACTAACTCTCTTTTTAAATAATTTAACTCTGATTTAAGCCCAAACCTGAGCCCAATCCACACCTCAAAGCCTTCACCTACTAACTTAGCCATGCAACAACCCCAAATGCATAGACCCACAAAATCAGGATATTACAAGTGGGCCTGTGCATTTTGTGTGTTGTAGGTTTAATGTGTTAGTTTGAGAATTAGAGTTGCGAATTGGGCTCAGGTTTGGGCTGAGGCCTTGGTTAATTTTCTGTTGGGGCTATAGGGTTTAAAGGTAGGTATCTGTGTTTAAAAGTAGCAAAGTGGGTTTGTGGCCCAAAGCTTGGTGGTGCTACAAAGAAGTCAGAGGGTGGCGTCACTAGTGGATGGAGAGGGCCCAAGTGTTGGCCGCTTGGAGCCCATGTTCTTGGGCCAAATTCGGCACTTAAAGGGGGCTAAGGGGGGGACGGCATCAAGGCTGAAGAATAGGGGTTTTTAATGTTTTAAAAATATGTGATATTATTCTGATAAAGGAGGGAGGAAGTGGTGTGATGTAGGACACTTGTGGATAGGTGTTTTGATAAAGATAAGGGATAGGATGAGGATCTATCAAGGAGGCTAGTGTTGGCCGAAAATCAAACACAGGAGGGGGAAGAATCGGTTTAGTATAGGCAAGGGGTGTGCTGAAAATTTGTTTACTGAGTTCTTGTCATCTTTTTCTTTTCTGCCGAAATCACCACTTCATTCTCCCTCCCCACTTTCTTTTCTTTTTCCTTCTAGCCAAAACCTTCTGAAGTCTCATTAATTGCCGAACCTTTGCTAATTACTTTCTCTTCTCTCTTCCAAATACTTTAGCCGAAATCTCTAAGTCTCAGCATCACTCCATTCGTTCTCTTTTCCCGAAGTGACCTCCATAGCCGAATCATCATCTCCGGGTTGAAGCCGAAAATTCCTAGATCTCTAATTTTCTACGCTTCAATCTTCTTCTGTGAGTGCCGAATCTTCCTGCAAGGGGGTAGCCGAAACTATCTATAGAGGTAAATGTCGATTTGTGTATTCTTTCAATCTTTTTCGGCTTTTGGAGAACATAGCCGAATGGCTAAATAGTTGGCAAATCTCGAGTGTTCATTCATGGGCGACATTCTGGGATTTGAAGGAGATCTAATCGCCTAGGTTTCTAAACCGGTAGCACTCGAATCATACTACTTCCGGGATTTAATCGATTTGGGTAAGAAGATTCATCTTAGTCGTTTTATTAATCGATTTATCTCAAATCTGTCAATTAACCTTGTTAGGTGATACCCAAATCGTATCTCTTGTAGTGAGTTTTTGACCGGCAAAATAGTGGTCGGTTAGTCGCGATACCGGCTAAGGAGAGCGTCAACTTCGATAGCATAGCGTTAAGCGTAATCAGGTGTGTAATTTCTCACATCATCTCTATTGTCTGTTAGTATATTTAGTGATTTTTTTATATTCTGTTAAATGCCGAAATCCCAGCATGGCTATTGAAAACCCGTGGAGGGTAAGGGCGACTCATCAGGTTAGCGATTTCTGTGATCTTCCTTAAGTAAATGGTTCTGTTGAGTTGATATGATACAAATGCATGCCGTTTTTATGTTTGCTCGGGGTTGGGTGATTGATGTATATTAAAGGGAAAGTGTTCTGTTGTAGTGGCTCTGCCACGATCTGTTGTAGTGGCTCTGCCACGATCTGTTCTGGTGACTATGTCACAAATCTGACGATGAGCAGCTAACTGCAGCATGACTGCCATCGGTGGTGTGTAGCGGTGAGGGTGATTGTAGAAATCCCCATTGGTGTGATTGGCAGGTAAGGGAGGTGTATAGCGGATGGATCTGGGATTGGGATGGGTTTTGTTTAATTCTGATATGTGATATTTTGCTATTTTGTTCTGTGGGGCTAAGGCCCAGTCTGATGGTGCAAGAGGGGTTGCACACTGAGTCTTGTGACTTACCCCGTTGTTTAATTTTTTCCAGGTAGCACTTAGTGCATCGGACCGGACTGGAAAGGAGCGCAAGGTGGCCATGCATGGATTTATTTCGACTCAACAAAGGACGTTGTTTTAAATATTTTCCCTTAATATTTTCAATTTGTTTGGTTTTATATTTTATTGTAATAAGGCCACTGGTTATTATTTATCGGTTTTATGTTTTCGTTTCCGGGTTTTCACACCCTTAGATTTTATTATTAATTGAAACGAAGGCATGTGTTTAAATAATAAAACTCAGAGGCAAACTTTTGGTTTTTATTCATTAAGGCATTAATTAAAATTTATCTCTTTTACAAATTATCAAATTGTTAAGTTTTCCCGTATAAATGATTAAACTAAATTTTTTAAAAAAAAAAGAAATATAAAAAAAATGCGACATGTTTTATGAAATCTTCCTAGTGACATGCCAGATCCGGTCGGGACGTTTGGGCCGGGTTTGGGGCGTTACATCAGCCTTATCTCCCTGAAGTTGTAGGGAGTAGACTGAAGACAGAAGATCTCATCTTCTTGAAGTTGTAGGAAGCAGATCGAAAAGAATGTCAGCCTTATCTCCCTGAAGTTGTAGGGAGTAGACTGAAGATAGAAGATCTCATCTTCCTGAAGTTGTAGGAAGCAGATCGTAAAGAATTTCAGCCATATCTCCCTGAAGTTGTAGGGAGTAGACTAAAGGTAGAAGATCTCATCTTCTTGAAGTTGAAGCAGATCGAAAAGAATTTCAGCCTTATCTCCCTGAAGTTGTAGGGAGTAGACTGAAGACAAAAGATCTCATCTTCCTGAAGTTGTAGGAAGCAGATCGAAAAGAATTTCAGCCTTATCTCCCTGAAGTTGTAGGGAGTAGGTTGAAGACAGAAGATCTCATCTTCCTAAAGTTGTAGGAAGCAGATCGAAAAGAATTTCAGCCTTATCTCCCTGAAATTGTAGGGAGTAGACTGAAGACAGAACTTATTTTCCTGAAGTCGCAGAAAGCAAATCAAAAGCATTTTCAGTCTCATCTCTCTGAAGTTGCAGTGGAGTAGACTGTAAACAGAAGATCTTATCTTCCTGGAGTTGTAGGAAGCAGATCAAACACATTTTCAGCCTTATCTTCCTGAAGTTGCAGTGGAGAAGATTAAAAGATAGCTGATTTTCGCCTTCCTGAAGTTGCAGGAAGCAGATTGAAAACATCAAACTAATTGAAATCAAGATGAAGCTCCAGTTAGATTGGAAGCCATTTGAAGAAGACAAGGATCAAGAAGTCGAGGCCTGGCCAAGACCGGTCAAAATTGGTCCTTTTATAGTCTTTGCTCTATTCTCGTTACACGACAATGAGCAAAGAGGGGCAGCTGTAAGAGCCCAATTTTGACTGGGCTAAATAAACCAGAATAAAAAATAATAAATGTCCAAGTCTTCACAGTCCATTTACAAGTAATGGCCCACCACTACTGAAACAGACACAACTAGGCCAATTACCCAGACCCATTACTCGATTAGCCCAGCAGGTTAAACCCCTAGCCCATCCTAAACACCATACCTAGATCCAAATCAGCGCGGCCCAAGAGGCCCAAAAACTTAAACAGAGGACAGAAGCCTAGGGTTTCTGGAAACCCTAGGCGCTACAAATGTCCCAGCTGGATGCCAACAGTTGTGTTGCTCCTCGCGCCCAGGCCAATAGTCGCGCCGCCTCAGCAGAAGACCAATCGTCGCGCCTTCAGTCCGCCCCTCGTCAGGCCGCGATTCGCGCACAGATGACTCCGTAGTCACCACCAGGATCTTCGCCCAAACCTGCAAAAGGAAACAAACCAACAGCAAAAAAGGCGAAATAGAGGCAAATAGAGATTTATTTCCCTTTTATCTTTCATTTTTGGGTTATAAAAACCCTAGATTAAACTTGTAAATGGGGGATACACACTGATAGAAACAGATATACGAAAAAACCCAGAGATTTACACATTAATATTGAGAGTCAGTGGAGTACACAAACATTGGCAGAAAACTCAGAGGAATAAAATATATATTTCGTAGATGTGTTCTTTTAATATTCCATTCTGTTCATTTTATTTATTTATTTATTTTTATTTATTTTTATTTATTTTTATGTTGCGCGTATAACCATTATTTTTAAAAAAAAGTAAAAAAGGGGAAGAGATTACCTGTTGATGACAGAAATCGAAGATTTAGACCTCCGGCCACGGAGGCGCATGTGGTGCGTAAGGTGAGTGGCCCAGAAAGCCGACGAACAGAACGCAAGTGAAATGGTGAAGGTTTTTCAGAGGATTTCAAAGTTTTTTTAAGAAACAGTTTTAAAATGATTTTTTTTTTATTAAAACTGACTTTTATAATCAAAATGGAACGATGTTGTTTTTGGCTAACAGGATCTGCGTGTTGACCCGCAAACCCGACTAGGATCCGCATGTTTTGTTAAAAAAGGGAAAATTGCTATTTTGGTCCTTCCGCAATTTAATTAATTTTAATTCAGCCCAATTCGCATTTTTATTTATTTTAAAATTAGCCCAAAAGTTTGTTTTGGTTCCAATTTAGTCCCCCGGTCCATTTTAAAGGTAAAATCGGAACGACGCCGTTTTAAAAAAAGGTTTAATTTGCATATTAGTCCCTGGGATTTAACACGTTTTTTAATTTAATCCTTTTAATCTATTTTAATTGCTATTTAACCCCCCGTTCTCTTTGTTTTATTTTATTTTTATCTTTTTATTTTATTTTATTATTTTACATTGTATTTAATTGTTTCTTCATATTAAATGTCCTATATTATTTTCCTATATTTATTAATATACTAATAGTATAAAATTCCCATGTACATATATATTTTTATATATTATCTTTATATATTTTTTATTATATATTATTTTATTGGGTTTAATAATTTATATATTATTTTAATATTTATTATATATTATATTTTTAAGTATTATATTACATATTAGTTTTAAAATTATGTTTTGTATAAAGTTTATTATAATATATAACCTATTTTATTTATATTGTTTGTTACATATATAATTTTTATTATTAGTATATTTTGTATATAAATGTTTTTACTTAAAATTATTATATATTATTTACTAATTATTTTTATGTATAATCTTTATATATTTTTATTAATTATTTTATATGATTTTATTATATCTTATGATTTTTATTAATTATTATATACATTTATTTGTATCTTTATATTTGTTTATTATTGCTTTAGCATATTTTTTATTCATATTGTATTATTTATTGATTATTTATTATTAGAATTTATATGTATGCTACAATATTTTACTCAAATTGTAATATCCTGGATTATGGCTTGTGCATTTATGCTTAATTTTATGAAATAGCATGTCTTATGTGTTATGAATGTGTTATGTGAATTTTTTTTAGAACCTTGGAAATGTAAGGAAATGCCTTAGAAAATATTAAGTTTAAAGTTTAAAAGAGGGAACTGAAGGAAGGTGGCCTTAAGAAAATTTATAGAGGAAAAATGACATGAAATTGGGCTTGGTAATGTGGCTACAAGGCGCCACTTAGGGCCTTAGTGTGTGACGCCACATGCTAGGGGAAAGGACTTGTGTTCGAGTCGCGTGGGAAGCAAAATGTTGATGTTTTTATTTTGCTTGTGACGTCAACAAGAGGAGAATAGGGGGACGGCACCAAGGCTAGATTTTAGGAGTTAAATTCTTTTATTTTTTTTTTGAGATAAATAGGGGATAATTGATGGATTATTCTTATTAATTTTAAATGAGGAGATAAAGAGGAAAATAAGGATATGAGAGTGATGGCCAAGTAAGGGACTCTAGGTTAGTAATTTCGGCAAAAGGAGGAAAAATAAGGCCATTCATCATTTTTCTTTCTTTCTCCTTTTCTCTCTGCCGAATTTTCTCTGCCACTATTCTTCTTTTCTTTCCAATTCTTCAAGAAGCCGGAAGTTCTTTTCTTTCGTCATTCTTGCCAAAAATTTCAAGCATCATACTCTTCTTCTCCATATTTTGTTAAAGGCCGAACCACCATATCACTCTCTCTTTTCCACTAGAGCCGATTCTTCACTTGGTCACCATTGCCGAAATTGTTGATCCACATCCTAGCCATAGCCGATTTCAACACAAGGGGATCTTTCGGGAAATTGTCTATAGTCGACTACTCTCCAAGTCTCAAAACCGAATTCTTGTAGTGTCTGGCATAGGTGCTGTCGATTTCTTCAAGTAAGGGTAAGATCCAAATTCGGTTTCCATTCTTCTTTTAGGCCTGTCGAAATTCAGGAACTAATCCCTCATATTGTTCTTTGGCCGAAACTATGAAGGAAGTTTCGGGATTTAGGTGTTGTCGACTTCAGGGAAGGATCTTTCGGGATTTCTAAGATTTAAGGTAAGATGATATTCGGCCATAGGCCATTGTTAATGTGTTTAAATGTTAGAAGTGGATCTAACATGTACCCTGTAGGTTTCGACAACTCCATAGCCAAGAGATTACTTTCGGGATTTGAAAGTCATAAGGAAGGTATACTTTCACAGTCGGCCAAGGTCTATTTTAGTATTTAGATCTATTCCTTAAATGTTCAAAAGCCGAAAACTAACATGTGAGGTGATCCAGTATAGGTGTAACATCCTGAAAAGGGCCTATGCATTTTCGGTTTAATTGTACGAAATGACATGTCTTAAGTATTATGAATAAATTTTGAATATTTTTGGAAACTCAGAAATGTATGGAAAAGATGTAGAAATGAACATTTTAGAAACCTGAAAATGTATGGAAATGTTAAGTTTAAAAATGGAAAGTGAACATTTTTGGAAACTAGGAAATGATTTGGAAATGATTCAAAAGAGAAAAGTAAACATTTCTGGAAACTTGGAAATGTAAGGAAATGTCAAGTTTAAAGAGCCAAACGAAAATTTTTGGAAACTTAGAAATGACTTAGAAATGTCGAGTTTTAAAGTTTAAAAGAGGAAACTAAGGCAAGGTGGCCTTAAAAGAAAAAGTATGTGAAATTTGACACACAAACAGGCTTGGAAAAGTGGCCTGAAGATGCCACTTAGGGCCTCTGGAAATGGCGCCACATGCAAGGGTGTTGGGCCTGAGTTCAAGTCACATGGGAAGCAAATAAAAGAAGTTTTATTTTTGCTTCTAGAAACACAGAGGTGGACGGCACAAGGCTTGCAACAGAGGAGTTTTATCCTCTTTAAAATTCGGCTAATAAGGATAAATAATGGATTTTTATTTTAGATTATTTTTTAAGGAGATAATAAAGGATTATTCTTTAATTATTAAGGAGATAAATGTTGGATAAATTCTTCTATTTTGTGATAATTAAAGGATAAAGCTATCAAATAAAGAAGAGTGGTGGCCAAGTAAGGGATTCTAAGTGATAAATTCGGCTATAAAAGGAAGAACATAGGGCTACTCATCAATTTTTCTCCTCTTCTCTCTCTCTGCCGAATTTCCTAAGCAACATTCTCTCTTCTCTTTTATTTTTTTAGTCAACCCGAAATCTACTCCTTCTTTATCCCTCATTGTCAATTCTTTAAGCCTCAAGGATCCAAAGTGTTGACACACCTCTAGGCCATAGTCGACTAGTCTTTAAGACTCCATAGCCGAATACTGCTAAGGGTTCAAGCAAGAGTTCTATCGATTTCTCCAAGTAAGGGTAAGATCTAGATTCGGTTTCCTTACTTTTCTTTTTAAGCCTGTCGAAATTTAGGGACTAATTTCTATTATTGGTTTTGGCCGAATTTGGAAGGGTGTTTTAGGGATTTAAGAAATTGTCAACTATAGGAAGGTATCTTTCGGGACTTCAAAGATCTAAGGTAAGAATACCATTCGGCCATAAGCAATATTATTATGATTTAATGTTAGATTAGATCTAACATGGGTACATAGGGTTTTTGACAGAGGTATACAAGGATTCCGGGATTTGAGGATTTCAAGGTAAGTCCCTATACACATTCGGCCAAGGCCTTAATTGTTGGTTAAGATATATTCCTTATTTTTGCAAAGGCTGAAACTAATTTGTTTAAGTGATTCAATGCTTGGCCGAATGCAAGAAGAGTGTAACAGAGATTTCGAGACTTGATTCTTAAACCAACCAGCAACGAGGTGTAACACCCTGGTTCTAGGGTTATGCATTTAGTGCATAACTCAGGGGTTGGCATACTTCAGTGTATGGTTGGGTGAGTTTTAGGGGTTTTGAGAACTCTAAGAGGTAGCGGAATTCCTTAGGAAATTTTTGGTTTTTAGTGTTAAGAAGGGAAGCTTGGCTTTAGAGGTCTTAAGAGAATTATTGGGGAGGTTTAGACGCAAGAAGGGCTTTGGTAGAGTGGCATGGAGGCGCTACTTGGGGGTTTGGGAAGGTGACGCCTCGAGGGTGCTAAGGGGTCTCCGGTTCGAGCTGCGAGGGCAGCATTTTGGTTTTGTTTTGCGTCATGAGAGGGGAAGGTGTTGGACGGTTAGAAGGCTCTTAGTTAGATGAGGAAGACTTGGTCTTTTATTTTTGAATTTCGGCTAGGAAGGTAGGATATGGGTTGACTCATTCAAACCTTTTTGAATGAGTGTTAGGGAGGAAGTTTAGGAGGAAATCTTGGGATTTTTTGAGAGGGGTTGAGTTAGTGGCCGGTTTTGAGGTGCTAGGGGAGGGCATTTTCGGTTTTCTTGGAGGGTGTTAGGTGGGTGCCGAACCTAGTAGTATTTATAGGGGATGTCCACCTTTTGGTCACCCTTTTCCTCATTTTGTTTTCTCTCTTTGCCGAAAATTTATTCACCATTTCCTTTGGCCGAAACTCCAAGACTACTTAGCCAAATCCTCCATTTGTTCTCTCCACTTCACTTGAACCGAAACCATTTCACTTTGTCCCTTCATACTATTATTTTCTTTCTCAAATCCTGTTGCCGAAACTCCTATCTCTATTCACTCCTATTCTTTTTCTCTTTTTCACTCAAAGTCGAACCTTGGCTATTATTTTAATCCAGTATAGCCGAACCTACACCTTACCTCTTTGCCGAAATCCTCTCCTATCATTAAACTCACCTTGGCCGAATAGTATAAGTGGTATAGATCTCTTCGGGTTTTCGTTTGCAATCGTTTGGGGAAGGTAAGTGATGGCCGAAACTTTCCTTTCTGTATGTGTTCTCTTTGTCGACTTGGATGTTGGGAAAGCCGAAATATATTGATGGTGTGGCTAATCATGTTGGAACCGATTCTATCTAGGTACTTTGGAATTTGAAGTATTCAATCAAGCCTCCAGTTGTTAGCAATTGACTTGGTAAGTAGTGGTAAGGATTGGTTGTATTAAGTCCATTCTCTTAGTATTCGTTAAGCCTAAGGCTATTAATGTGGTGATTTTAGGATTTCGGCAGGTTGTAGTAGCATTCGGGATTCAAGTGGTGTTGGTAAGTAATATTTTAGTAAGATTCGTTGTTTAGATTTATGACTTGGAGGTTTAACCGTTGTTCTGATTAAGCATTTTGATGGAGGCGAATACCAGTCAAGGAGGGCAAGGGAAGGCCCCTATCCCGAAGTTCAAGAAGAGAGCTGTCTCGGTAGTTCGGGATTGGCCACCGGGGTGTGGGCCTGCAGCAGGAGAGAGCTATAGGCAGATAGTCGTAGTCTCGCTTAGCGATAGCGTTGGAATCGAGAGTTTAGAACTTCGAGTAATTAGGTGCGTAATCATTGCACTGTTTCTCCTGTTAACTGCTTAATGATGTATATGTTTATGCATGATGTGTGATAGCCAACAGTAAAGGCTTAAGTGATGGATACCCATGTTTGAGGTATTCGGTTAACAGGTTAGTGATTTATGTTATTAAACTATTTATGGTGCCTGTTAAATATGGTAATGAGCATGTGATTATACTCACTCGATATGTTGATTGACATGATACCTTGACATATGTGCATGGGGATTGGTTGTGATTAAAGAAGGACGGGGAGTACATAAATATGTACGTGGTCTAATGTTAGCCTCGTGCTACATTAGCGCTTGATGACTAGCTGTGTCCTACATCAAGGGAGATGTTGGCTAGGTGCCCATCTCGGCGGTTGATAGCTGAGTGCATCACCGTAGACAGGTTACTGTCGGGATCACTTATGTGATCGGTGGCTCAGCCACGGCCTTGTGCAGCAGGACTGCCGAGGTATGAGATGTGGATCACTCGATTGTGAGCGGTGGATTAGCCACGGCCTTGAGCAGGGAGTCTGCTAAGGTTGGTGTAATGGATGGACCTAGGTTGGGCTGTGATGCATAATTGCATGAATGGTTCGTGGATTGTATGGATGTGGGCTAAGCCCAAACGTGTGGAACATGTGTAATGATTATGCACTGAGTCTGTGGACTCACCCAATATTTCTTAACCATTTCAGGTGATTCATGAGTTGGACCGGGTTCGGAGAGGACACAAGGTGGCCCATGCAGAAGAAGACATTTTGATTATTTTAAGCATTTTTAATATTAAGTAATTGTTCAAATATTGGGTTGTAATAAGGGCTTTATTATTTGGTTTTATTCAATTTATGGCTTGATTAAATTGAAGTACTACATGAAGATGATTCTATTTTTAGCAACTTATTTATTCAAAGTTATATAGATATGTTTAATAAAGTTTTTTTTTAATTCAGACATGTTATAACATTAAGATTTTCATGTTATTTTAAATAGAAATGATTTTCAAAAGTTAACAAATTTTCATGTTTTATCCTAAGTCAAAAAAAAAGATTTTTCAAACGTCTTCCCGTAGTGGCATTCCAGATTCGGTCGTAGTGAATGGGCCGGGTTTGGGGATGTTACACGAGGTAAGTTTTAAGAATACAAATCCTACTAGGATTTGGTTTTATAGCCAAATAGGCTCTATGCTAAATAGTAAGTGATTAATCAAATATAGGGATTAAGGATCTAAGCAGTAGATCAGATTTCGAGATCTCAAGGAATTTATTAAGCGAATCAGGTGTGTACCCCACACTATCTTTAATACGTTTTATGGCAATATTTAAATATAAGTATGTATAAGAATGTGAATATGGCTAAGGTACCCTAATGTGGTACAAAGTACTCAGGTACGTTTCCTACTCCTACTAGGATTACGAAATATGTTATATTTTAACATGTGAAAAGTGACATGAATGTGAATTTAAGTATGATATGCATGATATGAATAACATGGGGCATTCGGGATATATGAGAAAGGGGAAGTGAATGTGATGACTTCGGTCTCACTATCTGAATGTGGTGACTTCGGTCACATTATCTGAATGTGGTAACTTTGGTTACATTATCTGAATGTGGTGTCTCATGACACAATTATTTAATCTGGTGGCTATGCCACGAATTTATATGGGCGATGAGCACGTCGACTGCAACGACTGCCTTCGATGGTGTGTAGCGGAAGGAGGGTTGACTTAGTAGTCCCCACGGTGTGCAGGTTGGTACGGGGATGTGTAGTGGATGGCATCTAGGTTTGGGTTTGGGATTGCATCATTATCTTGAATTATTTTGTGAGCATGATATGTATGGTATGCCTAAATCTATTAAATTTTAGTGTTGGTTTACACATTGAGTCTGTTGACTCACCCCGTTGTGGGAACATTTTTCAGGTGATGAACAGTGATGGACCGGGACGGCAGAACTTGTGGTGGCCATACTCAACTTGAAGTTCTATTCAATATGGACATTTTATTTTATTTAAGTACTTAAGAATTTTATTTTGGGTTTTTACTTGATGTAATAAGGCCATAGTTTTGTTTCTCTATTTCTATCTTCAATTCTTTTTTTATGTTTATGAATTATTATCAATCAAAGTTTGAGTAAAATTAATTATTTTTAAAACAAAATAAACCCTAATTGTTTTGTCACTTTAATTAAATGGATTTCAATATAAGATAAGTTGGTTTCCAACACAAGCACAATATTTTTCTTAAAATATAAGTTTTTCCCAAGGAACAAAAGAATTTGAGACTGGTTTACTTAAGGAACATACCAAATCTGGTCAAAGCTCATGGGCCGGGTTTGGGGTGTTTCAGTTTGGTATCAGAGCCCAGTTTTAAAACTCTCGGCCTGTGGGCTAAGGCCCAAAACGTTTTCAAATCAAGCCAAGTAAGCTTTATGGAAGTATTTCTGAAAATAGGCAGGTTTTATGGCATGGCACCTAAGTCTCCGACCCGCAGTCCACCAGGTAAGTACCCCTAACCATCTGTGTGATTATGTGATTTATAAAAGGGTAGAAAAGGAATGGAACGTAGAATAGAATGATAGGTACTTGAACTCTAGGACTAGTCTACTCAAACACAAATACATAAGACTTAAGGACCACTAAACAAACCTATGGCTAAGTCAATCAAGTTAGGGTGTGGTAACCCCTGTGCGCATGTCTAGGATTGGATCCGGAAGAGCTTGGTATTTAAGCAGTCCTAGTGACTCACCTCCTCTTCGCAGGAATCCTACCTGGTGCGTAGCTTCGGTTCACCCTAACCCAGAGGGTTCAGTGGGTGTGGCAACCTCTGTGCGCATGTCTAGGAATGGTTTCGGTGGGAGCTTGGTATTTAAGCAGTCCGTGTGACTCACCTCCTCTCCACTCGAATCCTGCCTGGTGCGTAGCTTTGGTTCACCCTGACCAAGAGGACTCGGTCATAGACTAAACACAATAACTAAAACCCGAAAGGGAACTAGCTGTGTTTTTATGGAAACCCTAATTGTAAAACTCTTAAAAATCATATTTTCTTTAATTTGTGAAAACTATCTCAAAAAAAAATCGAAAAATTTCTGAAATTTCAAAATTTCCCCTAGTGGTAAAATTACAAAAATGCCCTTGGTTTATAAAATGTCCAACTACCCAACAGTTTTACCAAAAATTTCATTATTTTATAACAAGTCCAAAAACCCTAATTTGCAAAATATCAAAATACCTTGATTTTTGGAAAATTACAAAATTGCCCCTACCTTACAAAATTACCAAAATGACCATGGTTGCCAAAATTTTGCAACATCACCGTTTTGGAAAGTACAAGTCTCAAAAAGAACTCTCAAAGTTTTACAAATTTTGGAAGTACCCTGGAAATATTAAACTTTACCAATTTACTCTGGTTTATTACCAAAATACCCCCAAGGTCCAAAATTACCGAAATACCCCCGGACTTCAAAAATTTTCCAAAATACCCCAGGAATTCAAAATTATCAAAATACTTTGTGACAAAATCACCAAGGAACTCTTTCTTTTGAAAAAAATTAAGAAAATACCCCTGTAGGAAAAATTACGAAAATACCCCTAGGTAGTGGAGAAACAACAACAATGAAAACTACAACGTTTCTCTGAATGAACGAAAGTTCATAATTGTTTGATGGATGTATGAATGAATGAAAAGACTGTGTGCATGTATGAATACGAAAGAACCACTCCTAAAACTCTTTTCATAAAATTTCTTCGCGGATAATCAAGTGAAACAAAAGTACTAATTCATAAAACTTCTTAATCAGATCTCGACGTTAGAAATGAGCTCTAGAGGACGTGGTCGTCGTGGACGTGGTAGAGGAAGAATGACTAGGTCAGAACCCGTTAGATCGGGTCAAGGGTCTGATAATGAGGTACCACTGCCACCACCACCCCCAGCTGTTGGTGTTGAGCAGCAGGCTCAGACGGGGGAGGATGCTGTGTCGTAGGCTGTGCTGCGAGTTTTGGAGTTAGTGGCTGGTGCAGGAGGAAATTCGGGAAATCGAAAGTCTGTGCCTGAACAGCTTCGAGCTAATGGAGCCGAAATGTTTCGTGGAGTATCTGGTGTGGCACCCAGTACAGCTGAGTACTGGTTGGAAGCAACTGAGCGCATCATGGATGAGCTTGATCTGACCCCTAAGGAGAAGTTAAAAGGAATGGTGGCACTGTTACGCGATGAAGCGTATCAATGGTGGCTAACTGTGCGGGGCGATGCCACAGCTGAGGATCTGATCTGGGAATATGTTAAGGAAGCGTATCAAAAGAAGTATGTCAGAACCAGGTATACTGATGAGCAAAGGAAAGCATTTCTGGGGCTGGTTCAAGGGAACAAGTCCGTTGCGAAATATGAGGCTGAATTTCTGAGGTTGAGCCGGTATGCTCGAGGAGTAGTGGCAACTGAGCATGAGCGCTGTGTCCGTTTTGAGGACGAACTAAGGGATGATCTGAGATTGTTGATAGCACCGCATCGGGAGCGGGAATTTTCTGCGTTAGTGGAAAAGGCTAAAGTGGCTGAAGGAATCAAGGATTCTACCAAGCACGCTATGGACCAGAATAAGCCCAAAAGAAGTTTTGGATCGTCTGGAAAGGTTCAAAAGAGGCCTAGAGTTGATGGGCCGCGAAATCAGCAAGCTGGTACAGGATGGCAGTATCGCCCTTGTGATCATTGTGGAAAGAAGCACTTAGGGGAGTGCTGGAGAAAGACGGGAGGATGTTTTAAGTGTGGGTCCAAGGACCATATGCTCAAGGATTGTCCTAAGAAATCAGATGAAAGTCGACCAGCAGCTCAGAATGTTAATCAGGCTGGTAGAGGAGGACAGCAGCCTCAACGAGGTCGTGGTTCGAATAACAGAGGTAATGGTGCTGGCAGAGGACGTGGAACACAGGGCAGAGGTGCTGCTAATGCTGAGGCAAGGCAACCGGGTTTGGTTTATGCGGTTCGCCGAAGGGAGGATGGAGACACGCCGGATGTTATAACCGGTACGTTCTTTATTTATGACAAGCCCTATTTTGCTCTGATTGATGTGGGTTCGACCCATTCTTATGTTGCATGTAGTGTAGTGGAAACACTAGGCCTAGACTCTAAACTTTCAGATAGGCAGATGACTGTAGTAAGCCCATTAGGCCAAACTGTAGTAGTGGATAAGATCTTTCGGAATGTACCCCTAGAGATTCAGGGAGTGAACTTTCAGGCTGACTTAATGGAACTACCCTTTAAGGAGTTTGAACTCATACTTGGAATGGACTGACTAGTAGAGCACCGAGCCGTGTTGGATTGTGCGGCTAAACGTATGGAACTAAGGACTTTGGAAGATGAAGTAGTAGTGATAATCGGAGAAAGGAGAAACTACCTGTCTAACGTAGTTTCGGTGTTGAAGGCAGAGAAAATGGTTAGGAAAGGGTGCAAGGCATTTTTAGCCTTCATAAGCGCGTTAAGTGGAAAGGAAGAAGGTGTCAGTGGAGTTAGAACAGTAAGGGACTTTGAAGATGTGTTTCCGGAGGAATTACCAGGAATACCCCCAGATAGGGAGGTGGAGTTTGGGATAGATTTGCTACCGGGAACAGCTCTTGTGTCAATTGCCCCGTATCGAATGGCACCAAAGGAGTTGGTGGAGCTCAAGGCTCAAATTCAAGAGTTGTTGGATCGTGGGTTCATTCGACCCAGTGTGTCTCCATGGGGAGCACCGGTTTTGTTCGTGAAGAAGAAGGACAGAACTATGCGTATGTGCATAGACTATCGTTAGTTAAATAAGCTGACCATTAAGAACTAGTACCCGTTGCCAAGGATCGATGACTTGTTCGATCAGTTGAAAGGGGCCGCAGTATTCTCGAAGATAGACTTAAGGTCGGGATATCATCAGTTGAAGGTGAAGGAGGCAGATATCCATAAGACCGCTTTTAGGACAAGATACAGCCATTTTGAATTTGTAGTAATGCCGTTTGGGTTGACGAACGCTCCAGCCGCGTTCATGGATATGATGAACCGGGTTTTCCAACCCTACTTGGATAGGTTCATCGTTGTGTTCATCGACGATATTTTGGTGTACTCCAAGTCTGAAGAGGAGCATGATGAGCACCTACGGGTTGTGCTGGAAGTATTAAGGGAGAAGAAGCTTTATGCCAAATTCAGCAAGTGTGAATTCTGGCTTAAAGAGGTGGCATTTTTAGGGCATGTGGTATCCGCAGAAGGAATAAGAGTGGATCCTAGAAAGATTGAAGCAGTGTTGGATTGGAAACCACCTAGGTCCGTGGCTGAGATCCGAAGTTTCTTGGGTTTGGCAGGCTATTACAGAAGGTTCGTGGAAGGGTTCTCGTCAATAGCCGCTCCTTTGACAAAATTGCTAAGGAAGGAAGTACCCTTTGAATGGACTGATAAGCAACAGGAGACTTTGAAAAGCTTAAGAGAGTGTTGACGGAAGCTCCAGTGTTAATTCAGCCGGAGGCAGGAAAGGATTTTGTGGTATACTGTGACGCTTCTCACACGGGATTAGGCTGTGTGCTAATGCAAGAAGGAAAAGTAGTCTCTTATGCGTCTCGACAGTTAAGGTCGCATGAGGTTAACTACCCAACCCATGACTTGGAATTAGCAGCAGTGGTTTTCGCCCTTAAGGTGTGGAGGCACTATCTCTATGGAGAAAGGTCGGTGATCTACATAGACCACAAGAGCCTTAAGTATCTGTTGACTCAGAAGGAGTTGAACTTGAGGTAGCGAAGGTGGGTGGAGTTGTTGAAGGATTATGATTGCTCGATAGAGTACCACCCGGGCAAGGCGAATGTAGTAGCTGAAGCCCTAAGTCGAAAGGTTGTGTCAGATCTAAGGGCTATGTTTGCACACTTAAGTTTGTATGATGATGGAAGCCTGTTGGCAGAATTGCAAGTCAAGCCCACGTGGTTGAATGAGGTGAAAGGGGGACAGTTGGCTGATAAGGACCTAAGTGTTAATTTACAGCAAGTACAGAACGGAGAATTAAAGGATTATGGTGTTAATGATGAAGGAGTATTGTGTTACAAAGGAAAAGTCTGTATGCCGAGGGACGAGGAGTTAAGACAAAGAATTCTTCGGGAGGCGCATAGTAGCCCTTATGCTATGCATCCCGGAGGCATTAAGCTGTACAGAGATCTAAGGGAACAATTTTGGTGTCTTGATCTTAAACGGGAAGTGACTGAATTCGTGGGAAAATGTCTGACGTGTCAGCAAGTTAAGGCTGAACACCAAGTTCCATCGGGATTACTTCAGCCAATCGAGATTCCACAATGGAAGTGGGAGAGAATTACCATGGACTTCGTTAGTGGGCTTCCCCTTACGCCTACTAAGAAGGACTCGGTATGGGTGATAGTGGACCGTTTGACCAAATCCGCGCACTTCATCCCGGTAAGAGTTGACTATTCTCTTCAGAAGTTAGCCAAATTATATGTGGCGGAAATTGTAAGGTTACATGGAGTGCCGGTGTCAATTATTTCGGATAGAGACCCAAGGTTTACGTCTCGATTTTGGAAGGCACTTCATCAAGCCTTAGGTACTAAGTTCGACTTCACTACGGCCTTTCATCCACAATCAGACGGGCAGTCTGAACGGGTTATACAAGTGTTGGAGGATATGTTGAGAGGCTGTGTGATGGATTTTTGAGGAAGTTGGGAAGATTACTTGCCTTTAGCTGAGTTCGCCTACAACAACAGCTATCAGGCTAGCATTCGGATGGCCCCACATGAAGCGTTGTATGGTCGGAAGTGTAGAACTCCTACTTGTTGGACTGAGTTAGGAGAACGTCGCGTTTTGGGTCCAAAGTTAGTAGCAGAAACTGAAGAAAAGGTTGAGATAATCATGGCACGGTTAAAAGAAGCCTCTGATAGGCAGAAGTCGTACGCCGACCTTAAGCGAAAGGAAATAGAGTTTGAAGTGGGAGACCAAGTGTTCCTTAAGGTTTCACCTTGGAAGAAGGTAATGAGGTTTGGTCGCAAAGGGAAGTTAAGCCCAAGGTTCATAGGGCCCTATCGAGTACTGAAGCGAGTTGGGCCAGTGGCATACCAATTGGAGTTGCCACCAGAGTTGCAGCAGATGCACGACGTATTCCATGTATCCATGCTACATCGTTATCGATCCGATCTGTCTCATGTGGTACCAGTTGAAGAAGTGGAGCTAAGGCCAGACTTATCGTACGAGGAAGAGCCGATTCAGATATTGGAACGTGATGTGAAGGTGCTACGGAGGAAGTCAGTTCCTCTAGTCAAAGTATTATGGCGCAATCATGGATCGGAAGAAGCTTCGTGGGAACCAGAAGAGACAATGCGACAGCAATACCCTCAATTATTTTAGCTAGGTAATTTCGAGGACGAAATTATTTTAAGGGGGGTAGAACTATAACATCCTGAAAAGGGCCTATGCATTTTCGGTTTAATTGTACGAAATGACATGTCTTAAGTATTATGAATAAATTTTGAATATTTTTGGAAACCCGGAAATGTATGGAAAAGATGTAGAAATGAACATTTTAGAAACCTGAAAATGTATGGAAATGTTAAGTTTAAAAATGGAAAGTGAACATTTTTGGAAACTAGGAAATGATTTGGAAATGATTCAAAAGAGGAAAGTAAACATTTCTGGAAACTTGGAAATGTAAGGAAATGTCAAGTTTAAAGAGCCAAACGAAAATTTTTGGAAACTTAGAAATGACTTAGAAATGTCGAGTTTTAAAGTTTAAAAGAGGAAACTAAGGCAAGGTGGCCTTAAGAGAAAAAGTATGTGAAATTTGACACACAAACAGGCTTGGAAAAGTGGCCTGAAGATGCCACTTAGGGCCTCTGGAAATGGCGCCACATGCAAGGGTGTTGGGCCTGAGTTCGAGTCACATGGGAAGCAAATAAAAGAAGTTTTATTTTTGCTTCTAGAAACACAGAGGTGGACGGCACAAGGCTTGCAACAGAGGAGTTTTATCCTCTTTAAAATTCGGCTAATAAGGATAAATAATGGATTTTTATTTTAGATTATTTTTCAAGGAGATAATAAAGGATTATTCTTTAATTATTAAGGAGATAAATGTTGGATAAATTCTTCTATTTTGTGATAATTAAAGGATAACGCTATCAAATAAAGAAGAGTGGTGGCCAAGTAAGGGATTCTAAGTGATAAATTCGGCTATAAAAGGAAGAACATAGGGCTACTCATCAATTTTTCTCCTCTTCTCTCTCTTTGCCGAATTTCCTAAGCAACATTCTCTCTTCTCTTTTATTTTTTTTGTCCAGCCGAAATCTACTCCTTCTTTATCCCTCATTGTCAATTCTTTAAGCCTCAAGGATCCAAAGTGTTGACACACCTCTAGGCCATAGTCGACTAGTCTTTAAGACTCCATAGCCGAATACTGCTAAGGGTTCAAGCAAGAGTTCTATCGATTTCTCCAAGTAAGGGTAAGATCTAGATTCGGTTTCCTTACTTTTCTTTTTAAGCCTGTCGAAATTTAGGGACTAATCTCTATTATTGGTTTTGGCCGAATTTGGAAGGGTGTTTTCGGGATTTAAGAAATTGTCAACTACAGGAAGGTATCTTTCGGGACTTCAAAGATCTAAGGTAAGAATACCATTCGGCCATAAGCTATATTATTATGATTTAATGTTAGATTAGATCTAACATGGGTACATAGGGTTTTCGACAGAGGTATACAAGGATTCCGGGATTTGAGGATTTCAAGGTAAGTCCCTATACACATTCGGCCAAGGCCTTAATTGTTGGTTAAGATATATTCCTTATTTTTGCAAAGGCTGAAACTACTTTGTTTAAGTGATTCAATGCTTGGCCGAATGCAAGAAGAGTGTAACAGAGATTTCGGGACTTGATTCTTAAACCAACCAGCAACGAGGTAAGTTTTAAGAATACAAATCCTACTAGGATTTGGTTTTATAGCCAAATAGGCTCTATGTTAAATAGTAAGTGATTAATCAAATATAGGGATTAAGGATCTAAGCAGTAGATCAGATTTCGGGATCTCAAATAATTTATTAAGCGAATCAGGTGTGTACCCCACACTATCTTTAATACGTTTTATGGCAATATTTAAATATAAGTATGTATAAGAATGTGAATATGGCTAAGGTACCCTAATGTGGTACAAAGTACTCAGGTACGTTTCCTACTCCTACTAGGATTACGAAATATGTTATATTTTAACATGTGAAAAGTGACATGAATGTGAATTTAAGTATGATATGCATGATATGAATAACATGGGGCATTCGGGATATATGAGAAAGGGGAAGTGAATGTGATGACTTCGGTCTCACTATCTGAATGTGGTGACTTCGGTCACATTATCTGAATGTGGTAACTTTGGTTACATTATCTGAATGTGGTGCCTCATGACACAATTATTTAATCTGGTGGCTATGCCATGAATTTATATGGGCGATGAGCACGTCGACTGCAGCAACTGCCTTCGATAGTGTGTAGCGGAAGGAGGGTTGACTTCGTAGTCCCCACGGTGTGCAGGTTGGTACGGGGATGTGTAGCGGATGGCATCTAGGTTTGGGTTTGGGATTGCATCATTATCTTGAATTATTTTGTGAACATGATATGTATGGTATGCCTAAATCTATTAAATTTTAGTGTTGGTTTACACATTGAGTCTGTTGACTCACCCCGTTGTGGGAATATTTTTCAGGTGATGAACAGTGATGGACCGGGACGGCAGAACTTGTGGTGGCCATGCTCAACTTGAAGTTTTATTCAATATGGACATTTTATTTTATTTAAGTACTTAAGATTTTATTTTGGGTTTTTACTTGATGTAATAAGGCCATAGTTTTATTTCTCTATTTCTATCTTCAATTCTTTTTTTATGTTTACGAATTATTATCAATCAAAGTTTGAGTAAAATTAATTTTTTTTAAAACAAAATAAACCCTAATTGTTTTGTCACTTTAATTAAATGGATTTCAATATAAGATAAGTTGGTTTCCAACACAAGCCCAACCCAAAACAATATTTTTCTTAAAATCGCATAAGTTTTTCCCAAGGAACAAAAGAATTTGAGACTGGTTTACTTAAGAAACATACCAAATCTGGTCAAAGCTCGTGGGCCGGGTTTGGGGTGTTTCAATAGGCCGATTACAAGAAGAGCCAACACAACGTTTTCGGGATTTGATCAGTAACCAAATCGGCAACAAGGTAAGTTTCGAGATTTGATTAATTGGCCGAATGACCTTTAGCTAAAATATTGCATGTTGGCTGAATGTAGGAACTTGAGATCTAAGGCTTTAGATCAGGCTTTTCGGGATTTGGAGTGAATTTGCTAAGTGTACCAGGTGTGTACCCCACCCTAAGTTCTAATAGTTTTATGGTATTGATTATATGCATGTGCTAATATGAATGTGAAAAATATGGCTAAGTACCATGCGATGGTACAAAGTACTCAGGTACGTTTCCTACTCCTACTATGAGTATGATTTATGGCACATAAATAAATGTGATAAGAATGTGAAATAAAGCATAGGGCATGAAATTGTATGATATGTATGACATGGGGCATTTGGGTGATTATGAAAGGGGAAGTGAATGTGGTGACTTATGTCACGATATAAGAATGTGGTGACTTCAGTCACATTATCTGAATGTGGTGTCACATGACACAAAATATTATCTGGTGGCTATGCCACGAATTTTATAAGGGCGATGAGCATGTCGACTGCAGCGACTGCCTTCGATGGTGTGTAGCGGATGGAGGGTTGACTTAGTAGTCCCCATGGTGTGCAGGTTGGTACGGGTGATGTGTAGCGGATGGCATTTAGGAATGAGTTTGGGAATGCATCATTTATCGTGAATTATGATATGTAAATCTGTATGTTTTGATATGCCTGAATCTGTTTGGACTTAGTGTTTGTGTACACATTGAGTCTGTTTGACTCACCCCTTGTGGGAACATTTTTTTCAGGTGACGATCAGTGATGGACCGGGCCGGCAGGAGCTTAGTGGTGGCCATGCTCAGCAAGGAAATTTATTTTACTTGGACATTTTATTTTATTTAAGTATTTTGGATTTATTTGGGTTTGTTTCGATGTAATAAGGCCATAGTACGAACTTTATTTTATGCATGCATGTTATTTATTTTCTTATCATACAAAAATTTTTGTCAAATTAAATACTAAGCAAATTTTTATATAAGAATGAATTCTCAACGTTTTGTCACTTAAAGTAAATGATTTTTAATTTAAAGATAAAACCTAAATCGACATGGCTTTGTAATTTTAAAAGCAAAGTTTTAATAAAACCCTGATTTCAAAAGCTTAAATTGGTTTCCAACTTTAGCCCAACCCAATTCGAGTTTTCTCCCTGAAATCACTTAATGTTTTTCAAAGAACAAACGAATTTGAACCGGTTTTTCCTAAGGAACATACCAAATCTGGTCGAGGCTCGTGGGTCGGGTTTGGGGTGTTTCACATACCATTTCTTTATAAAGGCACCTTTTAAATTAAAGATTTTTTAAACGGTGATATATGATATTTGGGGTCCTCGAGAAAAATAGTGCCCTAACTTACTAGGTTGTGATTTTTCTTGTAGAATTCAAAGTATTAGATATCCCTCCATTTTTCAAAATTCTAGTTTGCCAAATATAAAAACTTATCCTTGAGAATTCAAAAAACTTTGTGCCCTAACTCACTGGACATGATGTTATGTTATCTCAAGATAAGAATTTTAGAAAATAAGGCAATGTTTTTTTTTTATTTAGAAATTCGGGAAATAGTGCCCTAACGTGCTGGGTTGCAATTTTCCGTTTGGCTAAATAACTAAATATCCTTTTAACAAGTTTTGTAAATCATGAGATGATTTTGATTACGAAGGTTTTAAAAACATCGTGTCCAATCGTGCTGGATGTGATGTTTACATTCTTTCGGAACAAAGAAATCTCAAAGTTTTAAATCAAATAAAAAACCTTATTCTTGGGAATTCAAAACGTTGTATCCTAACTTATTGGGTGTGATATTTTGCGTCTCAAGGTAGGAATTTTCTAAAATAAAGATGCACCTAGCTTCGAAGTTATAAGATGCTGTATCCTAACTTATTGGGTGTGGTATTTTATTTATTTGAAATAGGTAAGTTTTGGTTTTCCTTCTAATAAACAGATCTTATTTTAAAATTTTTAAATTTTGAACATTTGGACATGATTCTATCGATTAGGTACCAATTTTTGGGCGTTACGAGGGTCTAACCCTTCCTCGTACGTAACCGACTCCCGAACCCGTTTTCTTGTTTTTTCGTAGACAAAGTCAATTTTTTTAAAATGAAACGTTTTACAAGGTGATCCAATCACACCTAAGTAAAAAGAGATTGGTGGCGATGCTCATTTTGTTTTTAAAGTCGATCCCCATTTTTCTAAAACTGATTTTAAAAATGGTTTCGACAAACTTCATGTTCGGGATCCCCCTAACACCCTTTGTAACACCCCTCACCTTTAGTGAACTGATACATCACGAGCAAGGGATGTCACATTTGGAAACTAAGGCTACTCAAATCGTACATCAAATTTTAAAACTTTGTTTTAGCATAGATTGACTCTTTTGAAGTTATTTAATTCATTTCTAGGATTTCTTTAAAGTTTGGTTACAAGCGGGGACCATTCGGGGCTTATTCGAGTCAAAATAATGTAAATAGGGTCAATGTTGCAACATTGGAAATTGGGGGTCCGACACTGACTAATGTCACGACATTGAGCTTCTGATTTTGCGATACCGAAAACACATTACTCTAGTTACATTCCAATGTTGCGATACTGAAGACAACTTATCTAAAACATTTTTTGAAACATCTAAAATCAAGTCTAAACTATCATCAATCATTCCATATCACTTTTAAACATTATAAAACATAAATCTCCATCAAAACATCATATAATTCCACATAAAACTCAATAAAAATTTAACTAAGTTTGTAAGGTTAACAAAATGATCAAGATTCTTCATGTATTTTCACTAGGAATCTTGTCCATATGCTTTGCATTAATCTATGTACATGCCATAATCTATAACCAAAAGATCATAATCACACTCTCTTCCAAGGTTTGGGATGTGATGAGTTGAAATGGTATCTTCACTTTAGAGCTTGTAACACCCTGAAATTCAGAATTTATATTTGTGCATTGTATCTTGTGATAGGTTAGTAAAGAATATTAATTGTGTGGTTTTAAGGCCCTAAGAAGGCTCGGGGTTTAGAGTTGGAAAACTTTGTGTTTAAACACTTTAAGGAGAGAATGTAAGTAGCATCAAGGCTTATGGAAATAAGTTCGAATCCCACTTGGTGAAAATTTTGATTATTTTTTTTTGTGCTATTCATTAATAGTGTCGATCATGGATGTATTTAAGGCAAGGAAGACTTTTTAATTTTGGAAAGGTGGCTAAGGAAATAAGGTAAGGATGAGGGTAAGGAAAGAAATGAAAGAAAAGGAGCAAGAAGGGGGATATGTTGGCCGGTTTTGGGGAGAATGTTTTGGAAAGTTTTTATGGTCAATTTTTTTAATCCTTTTGGTATGGTATACACGGTTTTGGGGAAAGGAAAGCTTGGTAGCCGGATTTCTCTTTTCTTTTTAAATCGTTTTGCTAGTTTTGGGGCATGAAAGGTATACTTTTCTCTTTGACCATTTTGTGTCTTTTTTCCAAATTCATCTCCCTCTTTGCTTTGGCCAAAACCTCCTAGTCCATTTATGCATGTTTCTCCTTTGTTTTGACAGAAACCTCAATGCATTTTGGTTATTCTCTCTTTGATAGCCGAAACACCTAGCCTAATTGTTCATCTTACTTCTTTGTTTTGCCGCAACACTCAACCCGCTATTGTTCATTTTTCTTTTGTTAGCCGAAACTAACTAAGCACTCCTCCTTCATCTTTTCTTTTCTTTCGGTCGTTTCATCAACCCTTTTTCCTATTCAAAAGCTGAATATTGATCATCTTCTCCATCGTGCAAGTTGAACATCTGTTTCTTGTTTAAATCAGGTAAGTAACGTTATGCTAATCTTTTTATTCTTTTTCCCTCTAGCCGAATGAGTGTTCCTCATCATTCGGTTGTTCCATCTTATTTCTAACACCGAAAAGGTGTTCTCCCATATTCCCTCATATTTTGATAATCTTCTATTTGTAGTATTCTAGTGGATTGGCCGAATACCACATCTTTGCCTATTCATCTCAAGTTATAAGCCAATCGATGGGAATCAGGATTATCATCGATTAAGGCAAGGGGTCTTTTCATAATCCATTCGTTATCGCAACTCGGTTATTGTGATAATCAGATTGAAAGTTTGGCTAATCGATTATGTTGTTAGGGACGAAATCACTCGATATTCTCTCCTTATTAAGTGGTAAGCCAAACCCTTTTTCCTTAGACAATCGATATAAATATATCATCGTAATATCGTTTTGACTAAGATTTTATCCGATGGAGGCTAGTGGTACCGATTTGAAAGGGAAAGCGATTGGAGAACACAAAAGGAGCGGATTTACGATTCCTACTCCTAAGTTCAAGCGAATGGCAGTATCGGCGGTTCAGGATTTTCCACCGGGTTGTGGACCATCATCCGGTGAGAATCGACAAATCATGGTCGTTCACGATTTTGAGAGTAAGTATTATAGATCGCTTGGTTTAGTTTTGGATTAATAAAAATCTCGTCCGTTAGATTAATCGAGTGTTATGTTGTCCTAGGTGCCGACGATCAAGAGAGTTTAATACTTACCGTAATCAGGTGTGTAATCTCACACCGTAATCCCCTAGAATTATGATTTTGGTAACATGTCGAATAGTAGATTGTTATTATTATATGGCTAAAAATCGTAAAATTGGCATAAAATGAAGAATTTGCTTGAAGTATACTATTTTGAAAGATTTGACAAAATCGGCATTAAAATTGTTAAAATTACGAAAATGCCCCTAAAGGGCTGATTTGCTAGAATGCCTTAATGGGCCGAATTATTATTTCTTAAATGGGCCGAGTCATTGTAACAAATTACTTGATTAAGGGTTGTTAGTTATATGTGAACATCTTATTATGTATGTTGCATTTTCATATATTGCATGGGTTGGGAAAAATGTTGAAGAGAAGTGTAGCCTGGTGGCATTGCCACAATAAAATGTTTATTATAATGTTTACATATGATATCGGTGGCTTCGCCACATTAAAATATTATAAATGGCAATTTGTCTGCGATTTGGTGTGATTGGCGGGGTGGGTTGACTTGATCCCCACAGGTGTGATGGGTTGGTATGAGGGTGTGTTGGATGGATGGGTTGGGTTGCATACATTGCTTATATATACATTCTGTTATGTAAATGGGCTTAGGCCCAAGATATTGCAATATGGGTTTAGGCCCAGTGGACAACGATAAGTGTAACACCCCAAACCCGGCCCAAATGCTACGACCAAATCTGGCATGTTACGGGGTTTAATGTTAAAAACATAGTTCCTTATTTACTTTTAAGAGGGCACGTATCCCTTTTGAAAATTCTTCGATGACGTGTTGTTTAAAAACTTAACTTTGTTGGTTTGGAAAATCTCGGTTTAATTAATCAAATATTCAATACCTTAGGTTTTCTTTCCAAAAACATTTCGTTACATTAAGCGTGTTTGAAATTCCCATTTCATTACTTATAGTAAGTAAGTCTTTGAAAATAAAATTTAAAGTATAAACATAAACACATATAAATCGATAACCTAAGCTACAGAGGCCTTATTACATAAATAATCCCAAATTTAAACTTAAAGAAAAAAAAACCAGGAATAACTTATAAAACTAAAAGACTTGATGGCCCCTCGAGTCCGCATCGGCTCCCATGTCCACGATCTACTGCTCATCTGAAAAGTCAGGAAAATAAAAGGGTGAGCCACCAAGACTCATTGTGCAAATCCCGAAAATACATTAAATGCTTGAGGCCCACAAACACATTAAGGGCCTTAGTCCATACACAATGGCAACAAAATATTTACATGCAACATGGCCCAACCCAAACCTAATAGTCCATCCTCTACACACCAGCCCGTACCAGCCAACACACCTCGGGGATTTCTACAATCAACCCACCAACCGCTACACACCATATCGACAGTCATGCTGACTATTCCTAACATTCAGGAATAAATTCAACGTGGCTTAGCCACCGATCACTATTGTGACCTAATTTATAATTCGTGGTTTAACCACCGATCACCAAGTGACTTATTACATGCTCTTCCCCTTCATCATATTTATCCCACCCCATGCATACATCCATGCAGAATGAAAACAACATGTAGCCTAAAAGATCGCAGATTATCATATACATCGATACACATAGAGAAGTTTCTATGATTACGTGCCTGGCATCCCTTGCCTACCCTTTTCGGGTAATACGACTGTCCAGACAACCTTTTTTCCGGCTTTTAGCCCATAACTTATATAGTACAGATTTATTAGGATTAATTAGTGTGATAGAGATCTACACACCTGATTACAGACAAGACGAGACTTTCTATGTCGACACTATCAGAAGCCGATACGATTGCTATCTGTCTAAAATGTTGTTCTGAAGCCGGTCCACAACCCGGTGGTCAATCCCGTACTGCTGACACCGTTCGTTTCTTAAACTTAGGGATTGGTTTTACAGATCCAATCCCCTCCTTCGCCTGTTCGATATTTGATTCCATTAAAAGACCTTATCATAACATATGGTTAAGATAACAATTACGATAGCGAATCTAAAGAGAATCTAAGGAGAACCCCTTACCTTGAAATCCTGAAAAGAGAGATATGAAGTTCAGAGGCTAATGGTTCCGGCTTTTAGATCTAAGCGATCTACTTCAATTCCCGAATGTCGCCCAACACGTAAACATAAGAAACCAACAATCCATTAGCCTTTCTACTTTGTCTTCTAAAACCGAAAGAGAAAAAGAATAGATCAGAAGAAATCGACACCTACCTTTACAAAAAATTCGGCAACCCCTAGAAGATTTCGGCTTTTTGTGAAGAGATCGGCAAAAGGGAATAGGAGGTATTCGGCTATGGAGATGAGAAGAAAGTTCAGAGTTTCGGCTTTTGAAGGAAAAGATGTTGAGAAGAATTGGGTGGTTTCGGCTTTGTAGAAGAAAATAGAAAAAAAATAATAGACTTTCAGCTTTTGCATAGAAGTGAAGATGAGAGAATAGGCTTAGGGATTTCGGCATTTGCAGAGAATAGGAGAATAGAGAAGCCCTAATGTCGAAATTGAAGAAGAGAGTGGGAGAATAAAACCCTAATGCCGAAAATAGAAGGTATTCCCCTCACTTAAACAAAATTTCGGCAACTACCTCTCAAAAACCGAAGATGCCCCTTCCGATAACTTAAAGCTAATCAACTAATGAGGGAAATTTCGGCACCCCTATAGTATAACAAACTGATTTCTCCCCCCTCCAAGAGATGGAAATTCGGCCACCACTGTTGATCAGCAGATAACTCCTACCATTTCTCCCTTATCTTTATCTACTTACACCTCCAAAAGAAGCCTAAATTACACCACCTCTTCCTTCCTCTATCTGCCATATTATATGCCTTATCCACTTGAGTAAATCTTCCTATTTTTAAGCCTTATTGCTGTCCCACTCTATCCATTTAAATGCCAAAAATTAGCTAAAATTTAATTAAAGGAATTGGGCTTCATGCAACTTGAATTTGGGCCTCCCCAGTTAACGCCACTTCCCTACTCTTTTAGTGGCGACACTTTGCCACTGGCCACAAGCCCATTTTGTATTTTAATTCACAGATTATATCCTTTAAGCCCTATCCTACCTGGCTCTCCACTAGAGTGCCCAAGCAGAAAATTTTAACTAAGGCCTTAGCCCACCCTTGAGCCCAACCTGAACCCCTTGAACACTCTAATTAGCACATTAAACGTAACACACATCAAATGCAAAGACCCATTAATTTAGGATGTTACAGTAAGGGGATTATACACTGAGTTCTAGTAACTCACCCCTTTTCCTTAAACCCTTGCAGGTAATGCTCAGTGACGTGGACTTGGGCCATGGAAGACTCGGTGGAGGCCATACTTCAGAAATGGTGTTTTATTTTGAACTTTAGAATCCTATTTCCGTTCATTTTACTATTTTGAGTTTTTATGTTGTAATAAGGCCTCTGGAGTATTTTATTTTTGCTTTATGTTTGACGTACTTTTATTTTGCTTGAATTGTTTTAAATGGGAATTTTTCTAAAAACTTAAATAAACATTTTCAAAAATAAATTAACAAAGGGATTTCATAACAAACTTTTACAAATATTATAACTCGGAAATTTTCTCTCGAATTATCAACAATATTTTTCAAAAGTCGTGGTTTATAAGATCTCTAGTTCAAATTATCGATTTATCAATCAACCATCGAGGTTTGTAATACTTTATCAAATATTTCAAATCAAACTTATTTTCTTGATTATAACAAATAACACCTGTTTTAGTAAAATAAAAATGACTTAACATGTTTTTCTCATGTGACATATCAGATCCTATCATAACGCATGGGCCGGGTTTGGGGTGTTACAGAGCTTTAACTCAATTCTTTATCTACGTGTTGAAAAATAACGCGTTAAGCTTATAAAATCTTAGTAAGTACATCAAGAACTAAAAAACAAAGGCTAACATTTAAATACCTAAATAACAATAATAATATACAAAGAAATTAAATAGAAAGTAACCATGGTGAATTCTTAAACCAACATTCTATAATTCACTTACCAATTCATTAATATAACCAATTACCATTTAAATTATTAGCCCAATTGTATACTCAATAGAAACATAGGATGTAACATCCCCAAACCCAGCCCATTCACTACGACCGAATCTGGTTATGTCACTGCGGAAAGACGGGAAAAAAAATCTTTTTGTCTTAGAATAAACACTATAGTTTGTTGACTTTTGAAAAACATATCCATTTAAACTTATGAGTAAAACTTTGTTATTAAAAACATGTTCATTTTAAAACTTCAGTATATATAAACTAATTTGAATAAATAGGGTGCAAACCATAAAAACCTCCACTTAGTGGCTTAAAACAAGCCACCCTTAAAATAATACCAAATATAATAAAATGGCCTTTATTACAACCCAATACTTAAAATGAAATACTTATCAAAGTCATGCATAAAATAATTAAACATAATCTTCGGCATGGGCCACCTTGTCCTCTCCGAACCCGGTCCAGCTTTATGCAACACCTGAAAAAGTTAAAGGAAAAAGGTGAGTCACCAAGACTCAGTGTGCAACCCCTTTTCCCGGATTAGTAAAACATCATACACAATCGTAACAAGCTTATCATGCATCTAATTAATATGCACCCAACCTAGCCATCCACAACACCTTTCTCTACCCCGTGTGGTACCAAACCACTGGTGGTGCCAAACCACTGGTGACCCAAGGTCACAATAATCATCAATGTGGTGCCAAACCACTGGTGTCCCAAAGACACGATATCCGTCAATGTGGTGCCAAACCACTGGTGTCCCAAAGACACGAATGTGATACCAAATCACTGGTGACCGAAGTCACGAATCAAATGATGGGGCCAACCCATCGTGTGATACCAAATCACTGGCGACGGTCCCGTATCTCAAAAGTGGGGCCAACCCACGGTGGTGTCAAACCACAGGGACAAATCGCTATGAGGTGCCAAACCTCTGGTGTCCCAAAGACACAAATGTGGTACCAAACCACTGGTGACCGAAGTCACAATAATCGAGTGATGGGGCCAACCCATCGTGTGATGCCAAATCACTGGCGTCAATCCCTCAATACCGCCTTGTGGGGCCAACCCACTGTGGTGCGAAACCACGGGGACAAGACGCTGAGGTGCCAAACCTCTGGTCACCCAAAGTCACAAAAATGTGGTACCAAACCACTGGTGCCCGTCGGCACGAAATATCACTGCCCCCTCCACTCGTACAACCCACATCAATCATTGACATGCATCTTAACAGAAATATACCATCATGCTTGTTTTGTAACATCCCCAAACCCGGTCCATACACCACGACCGAATCTGGTTATGCCACTGCGGAAAGACGGTTAAAAAAAATCTTTTTGTATGTTTTATTCTTGTAGAAATCTTGGGCATGATTGTTTGAAACCTCCTACTTCATTTTGAAACCCAGTAATTTTGAAAACCCAATCAGACATGCGAGTAAAACAAGTTCATCTTATTTAGAAACTCAAGTAATTCCTTTTTGTTGCGTAAAAACAATTTTGACTTAATAAGAATCTAAATTAAACAAACCATAGCTAAAGTAATACTAAATAATAAAATGGCCTTTATTACAACCCAATACTTAAAATAAAATGAGTGCATCAAAATCAAGCATAACATAATAAATCATCATCTTCGGCATGGGCCACCTTGTCCTCTCCAAACCCGGTCCAGCTTTATGCTACACCTGAAAAAGTTAAAGAAAAAAGGTGAGTCACCAAGACCCAGTGTGCAACCCTTTTTCCCGGATTAGCAAAATATCATATACAAACATAATCATGCTCATCATGCATCCAATTAATATGCACCCAACCTAGCCATCCACAACATCTTTCTCTACCCCGTGTGGTACCAAACCACTGGTGGTGCCAAACCACTGCTGACCCAAAGTCACAAAATGTGTTACCAAAACACTGGTGTCCCAAAGACACGATATTCGTCAATGTGGTGCCAAACCACTGGTGTCCCAAAGACACAAATGTGATACCAAATCACTGGTGACCGATGTCACAAAACAATTGATGGGGCCAACCCATCGTGTGATACCAAATCACTGGCGTCAATCCCGTATCTCAACTGTGGGGCCAACCCACCGTGGTACAAAGCCACTGGGACGAGACGCTATGAGGTGCCAAACCTCTGGTGTCCCAAAGACACAAATGTGGTACCAAACCACTGGTGACCGTAGTCACAATAATCGAGTGATGGGGCCAACCCATCATGTGATACCAAATCACTGGCGTCAATCCCTCAATACCGCCTTGTGGGGCCAACCCACTGTGGTGCGAAACCACGGGGACGAGACGCTGAGGTGCCAAACCTCTGGAGGTGCCAAACCTCTGGTGACCCAAAGTCACAAAGTTGTGTTACCAAAACACTGGTGCCCGTCAGCACAAAATATCACTGCCCCCTCCACTCGTACAACCCACATAGATAATGATATGCATTTTAACAGACGTATACCCACATGCTTGTTTAATAATATACATATTATTCATCCACCCTCATGTATGATAGCACACATACCAGATATACTATGCTTACCAAAAGCATCATAACAGGGACTTACCTGACCCCGTGCCTTATACCATAATGATATTCAATCCACCTTCCATGGATCCAAACACACACATCATATATATAGATACAATAACAGATAAGTGTGTAAATGTGCACACAATATAATAAGCACATAAATTACTAGAAGAGTGTGTGTGTGTGTGCACACACCTGCAAGCCTTAACCAAAGAATCGATCTAAGACCCTCGATAACCTCAATAACCTTGCTCCTTGCTATAGGTTTGGTTTCCTACCAAATCCGGAACCAACAATGGTTCTTCTGACAAACGGCCTCCCCCCCAAAGATTAACAGAGTAGGAAGACTCCTCTTGCTTGCCTCCCGAAATCCAAAGGCCCTATAACGAAATGGTTAACTCATTTCAACCAAAACCAACATAGACTTTAATCAAATCGAAACCACAAGCACTAGAGAGAAAAGAGAAATGGCCATTCGGCCAAGAACTTACCCCAACACTAACCACTAATCGGCCCACCAAACCACTAGAAGAGGGGAGAGATACGGCTAACACCCTTAACAAAGAGGGGAAAGAAGTTTCGGCTTCACCCCAAGGAAGAGAACTCAAGAGAAAAGTGGAGGAACAAGGGGTTGATATTCGGCTAATTAACAAAAAGGGACAAAGAAAAAGAAAAGTACTTTCGGTTTGAAAGAAGAAGCAATAGAGAAAGGTATTTTGGAGAATGGGGTTTCGGCTATCAAGGTTTAACAAGGAAAGAAAATATGGGAAGGAGAGGGTTCTATTTTCGGCCTAATCAAATGAAAAAGAAAGAAGAAGAAGTGGAAGGGAGCATTCGGCCACAAGTACCAGATCAAGAAAAACAAAGTAAAAATTCGGCAAAACAAAGTGGTTGGACTTCGGTTTCAGGAAGTAAAGAAATGAGAGAAAAACTCTTTGAATTTTCGGTCTTGTTTTGATAAAAAGAAGAACTTTGGCTACCAATAGCTTTTGGCCGAAACATGCACAAAAATGCCTATTAAATTTCGGCATCTCCCACTTAATCCCACACCCAAAACCGGCCACTCCTCCCACTTGAAGACTCCACCAAACGGCCACCACCTAGAAGCTCTCCAAGCCACCAGTTCAAACACATTTGAACTAGTCAAATCCCACAAATCACTCCTTGCCATCCATCCCACCTATTGACTTGGTCCAAGGTAGAGTTTGAACTGCCTACACCTCCTCCTCTCTTTGGCGTCAAAATGGAGCAAAATAGGAGTACACTGCAGCTTGAACTCAAGAACTCTCCCTCCTGCAAATGACGCCACCTTCCAAGCTCTAGAGTGGCGTCTCCTTGCCACTCCACCAGCTCCTCTCTTGTGACTAAATTCACCAAATAAAACTCTTAAGACCCCTAGAAGCCAAGCTCCCTTTTAACCCCTGAAAATCAAAAATTCCTTAAAGCCTTCCCTACCTTCCAGGGTTCTCCAAACCCCCCTAAAAACTTGCCCAAGCACACAAGAAGCCTATCAACACCTGGGATATGCACTAGATGCATAACCCCTAAAACCAGGGTGTTACATGTTTAGCAACGCACATATTATTTATCAACAACCAATTATTATCACACACATACCAGATACACCATGCTTACCAAAAGCATCATAAAGGAAACTCATAACAGGGACTTACCTGACCCCTTGCCTTATACCTTAATGGTATTCCATCCACCTTTCCATGGATCCAAACAACACACACATCATATATAAACATAATAACAGAGAACTGTGTATACGTACACACCTGCAAGCCTTAATCGAAGAACCAATCTAAGACCCTTGATAACCCCGATACCCTTCGCTCCTATAAACGGCCAAACAGGAAATTAGCATCCTAGGCCATTCGGCCAAAACAGAACATACCACAATCGGCAACCAACCCATAATAATAGCCTTCGGCTTAAACAAATACCAAACGATTAGACTGTTAAAACAATCCCTTACCACCACTTACCAACCGGTCAACAGAGAACCGAGGCTATGCTTGACTACTTCGAAATCCTGGATGCCCTATGACAAAAAGATTCCAAACAAATGATCACTATACTTCCAAACAAACACCAAAACCAACTCTTACCCTTGAAGATGTCGACAGAGAACAGAAGACAGAACATAAGCATTCGACCTTACCTACTACCTTCTCCAACGATTGGAAACGAAACCCCAAAAAGATCCACACCACACCTACTATTCGGCCAAGGAGCAGAACTAAAAGGGAAGGGAAGATTCGACCAACACTTTAATCAAAAAGGAAGAGAATTCGGCTTTAGGTGTTTAACACACCTATATTCGGCTTGAGTGGAAAGAAAAAAGAAGATGTCAAGTGAAGGCAAGGTTTCGGCAAAAGGGTTTGAGGGAAGAAAGAAAGTTTGAGGAGCAAGGTGATATGGTTTCGGCACAAAAGAAATGAGAAGAAAGCAAATGAAGAATTCGGCCTAGGTAGACAAGGTATGTTTCGGCACAAAAGGAAGAAAGTAGTACAAGATATGTGGAGAAGAGAATGGCTATTTCGGCTTAGCATAAAAGAAAAAGAGATAGAAGAGCATTCGGCCACACAAGGTTTCGGTTTCAAAGAGTAGAAAATGAGAGAATTTGCTTTGAGAAAATCGGCTTTTGGTACACTCTCCTAAGGCTGACCGAAAATCACCCAAAAATGCCTAAGAAAAACGGCATCTCCCACTTATTCACTTACCCAAAACCGGCCACTCCTCCCCCATGAAGACTCCAACAATCGGCCACTTCCTAGAAGCTCTCCAAGCCACTAATTGAAACACATTTGAATTAGTCAAATCCCCCAAATCACTCCTTGCCATCCATTCAACCTTTCTTCTCCTTGGCGTCAAAAAGAAAGACAAAGGGTGGGCATTCCGCAGCTTGAACACAGGACCTCCCCCTGCAAGTGGCGTCACACACACAAGCCTCAAGTGGCGCCTAGCTTGCCACTCCATCAACTCCTTTCTTGTGACAAAAACCCTCCTAATAATTCTCTTAAGACCCCTAAAAGCCAAGCTCCCTTTTTAACCACTGAAAACCAAAAATTTCCTAAGGCCTTCCCTACCTTCCAGGGTTCTCCAAACCCCCTAAAAACTCGCCCAAGCACACCAGCAACCTACCAACACCTGAGATATGCACTAGATGCATAACCCCTAAAACCAGGGTGTTACAATGCTACCCTCCTTAAAATAATTTCGTCCTCGAAATTACTTGGCTAGAATAACGATCGTACATCCTAATTCCCCACACTACGCTATAGCTGCGCACTCTAATCTCCAAGAGCTAACATCTATCTAGGCGTACTTTCTAAGTCTTTACCCAAGGTTCTAGAAACTCTACTAACAATATAACCACTGCCACTACATCCACCAAAACAATAAAGAAATTCCAACCAAGAGAAGCTTACCCGCTGACACATCCGGCACATCACTATCCTTCTTCCGATGAACCAATGCTTCACGACCCCGACCGGAACCATTCCCTTCATGGTTCGGACCACGACCTCTCGTCACTTGTTGACCACCTCTGCCAGTCTGCACAAAGCCTTGACCCACTGTCCGAGTCCTTTTCGGATCTAGGGGACAATACTTAACCAGATGCGACTTGGACTGGCATCTAAAACATTCTCGAACACGATTCCAGCACTCGCCAACGTGATACCTTCCGCACTGAGCACACGGACGATCTGGATTCCCAGCAGCTGACTTAGAAACACGAGCAGATGTCTCGACCCTCGGTCTTTTCTGAGACCTCTCAAACGATTTCGACGATCCCGAGCTCCTCTCATCTCGGTTCCTTATTCTATCTCTATTCCGCCTCTCAGCCCTTTTGACGTCCTCAGCTATCGGAGCTTCTTCCACGAAAATAGCGATACCACTGACCACACTGGCTCCTGCCACTTGCTCGAGCACCCGCAGCATAGCCTGCGATACTGCGTCCTCTCCTCCGATCTGATCCGGCTGCTCAGCCTCAACAGCTGGTGATGGCACAACGCTCTCTGACCCAACCGGTTCCGATACTGCCATCCTGCCTCTATCACGTCCACGATCATTGCGACCACGCCCCCTAGAACTCATATCTAGCGCCTCGATTTAATCTGATTAAAAATTTTATGCATTAGAAATTTGGTTCCACTATTTATCCACGAGCAAATTTTATGAAAAGAAGTTTTCGAGAGTAGTTCTTTCGAGCAACCAAAGTTTCATTCTCAACCCAAGGGTAATTTCGTCATTTTCCTATAGGGGTATATCGGTAATAACTCAGGGTCAATTTTGAAAATAGTTTTCCAACTTAAAGATACTTCAAAATTTACAAAATCTCAGGGGCCATCTTGAAAATTTTGTTTTTCAAACAAAATGTGTTGCGAAAATTTCAGAAAGCAGGGTTATTTTTATAATTTTGGAAATCATGGGCATTTTCGTAAATTCTCCAAATCAGAATATCACAATATTTCACAAAATAGGATTTTCTGATATTTGCTATAATAGGAATATTTCAGTAAAAATCGAGAGAAATCTGAAAATTTAGAAACCAAGGGCATTTCGGTAATTTTATCAATTAGAGGTATTTTCGTAAATTTCCACAAACCAAGGTATCTTGATATTTTAAAACTCGAGATTTTGGTATTTTACAAAGTAAAGATCATTTTATCAAAAGTCGAGGGTAGTACGGTAATTTTATAACACAAGGGAATTTTTGTAATTTTGCCACTAGGGCATTTTGGGAATTTTGTAAATCGACAAACGTCTTTCAAAATCAGATTTAGGGTTTCACAAACCAAAGCGGTAAGTTTGAAAAATTTTAAAACAGAAGGTTTTAAAAACAGCAAGGCTAATTCCCTTTCGGGTTTTAATAACCGGTTTAGCCTATGAACAAGTCCTCTTGGTTAAGGTGAACCGTAGCTACGCACCAGGTAGGATTCAAGTAAAGAGGAGGTGAGTCGCTAGGACTGCTTAAATACCAAGCTCTTACTGAATGCCACTCCTAGACATGCGTACAGTGGTTACCACACCTTAACTCGGCGACTTACTTCACAGGTTTGTTTAATAACCTTAAGTTTTATGCATATGTTTGAGTAAACTAATCCTAGGGTCCAATAACCTTAATATTCTAATCTACGAGCCCAATCTAAGCCCATAATAGATCACACCAACAAATCATTTTAAAAGCTAGAAGTACTTACCCGGTGGACTTCGGGTCGGAGGTACAGGTGCCATGCCAGTATAACCTGAAAACTTTTTATAAAAGCCCATTTTTCAAAAAGTCCATTTTGAAAACTGTTTCGGGCCCAAAAACCCTCAAAGCCGAGTTTTGAACCGGGCTCTGATACCAAACTGTAACATCCCCAAACCCGGCCCATTCACTACGACCGAATCTGGTTATGTCACTGCGAAAAGACGGGAAAAAAATCTTTTTGTCTTAGAATAAACACTATAGTTTGTTGACTTTTGAAAAACATATCCATTTAAACTTATGAGTAAAACTTTGTTATTAAAAACATGTTCATTTTAAAACTTTAGTATATATAAACTAATTTGAATAAATAGGGTGCAAACCATAAAAACCTCCACTTAGTGGCTTAAAACAAGCCACCCTTAAAATAATACCAAATATAATAAAATGGCCTTTATTACAACCCAATACTTAAAATGAAATACTTATCAAAGTCATGCATAAAATAATTAAACATAATCCTCGGCATGGGCCACCTTGTCCTCTCCGAACCCGGTCCAGCTTTATGCAACACCTGAAAAAGTTAAAGGAAAAAGGTGAGTCACCAAGACTCAGTGTGCAACCCCTTTTCCCGGATTAGTAAAACATCATACACAATCATAACAAGCTTATCATGCATCTAATTAATATGCACCCAACCTAGCCATCCACAACACCTTTCTCTACCCCGTGTGGTACCAAACCACTGGTGGTGCCAAACTATTGGTGACCCAAGGTCACAATAATCATCAATGTGGTGCCAAACCACTGGTGTCCCAAAGACACGATATCCGTCAATGTGGTGCCAAACCACTGGTGTCCCAAAGACACGAATGTGATACCAAATCACTGGTGACCGAAGTCACGAATCAAATGATGGGGCCAACCCATCGTGTGATACCAAATCACTGGCGACGGCCCCGTATCTCAAAAGTGGGGCCAACCCACGGTGGTGTCAAACCACAGGGACAAATCGCTATGAGGTGCCAAACCTCTGGTGTCCCAAAGACACAAATGTGGTACCAAACCACTGGTGACCGAAGTCACAATAATCGAGTGATGGGGCCAACCCATCGTGTGATACCAAATCACTGGCGTCAATCCCTCAATACCGCCTTGTGGGGCCAACCCACTGTGGTGCGAAACCACGAGGACGAGACGCTGAGGTGCCAAACCTCTGGAGGTGCCAAACCTCTGGTCACCCAAAGTCACAAAAATGTGGTACCAAACCACTGGTGCCCGTCGGCACGAAATATCACTGCCCCCTCCACTCGTACAACCCACATCAATCATTGACATGCATCTTAACAGAAATATACCATCATGCTTGTTTAGCAACGCACATATTATTTATCAACAACCAATTATTACCGCACACACACCAGATACACCATGCTTACCAAAAGCATCATAAAGAAAACTCATAACAGGGACTTACCTGACCCCTTGCCTTATACCTTAATGGTATTCCATCCACCTTTCCATGGATCCAAACAACACACACATCATATATAAACATAATAACAGAGAACTGTGTATACGTACACACCTGCAAGCCTTAATCGAAGAACCAATCTAAGACCCTTGATAACCCCGATACCCTTCGCTCCTATAAACGGCCAAACAGGAAATTAGCATCCTAGGCCATTCGGCCAAAACAGAACATACCACAATCGGCAACCAACCCATAATAATAGCCTTCGGCTTAAACAAATACCAAACGATTAGACTGTTAAAACAATCCCTTACCACCACTTACCAACCGGTCAACAGAGAACCGAGGCTATGCTTGACTACTTCGAAATCCTGGATGCCCTATGACAAAACGATTCCAAACAAATGATCACTATACTTCCAAACAAACACCAAAACCAACTCTTGCCCTTGAAGATGTCGACAGAGAACAGAAGACAGAACATAAGCATTCGGCCTTACCTACTACCTTCTCCAACGATTGGAAACGAAACCCCAAAAAGATCCACACCACACCTACTATTCGGCCAAGGAGCAGAACTAAAAGGGAAGGGAAGATTCGGCCAACACTTTAATCAAAAAGGAAGTGAATTCGGCTTTAGGTGTTTAACACACCTATATTCAGTTTGAGTGGAAAGAAAAGAGAAGATGTGAAGTGAAGGCAAGGTTTCGGCAAAAGGGTTTGAGGGAAGAAAGAAAGTTTGAGGAGCAAGGTGATATGGTTTCGGCACAAAAGAAATGAGAAGAAAGCAAATGAAGAATTCGGCCTAGGTAGACAAGGTATGTTTCGGCACAAAAGGAAGAAAGTAGCACAAGATATGTAGAGAAGAGAATGGCTATTTCGGCTTAGCATAAAAGAAAAAGAGATAGAAGAGCATTCGACCACACAAGATTTCGGTTTCAAAGAGTAGAAAATGAGAGAATTTGCTTTGAGAAAATCAGCTTTTGGTACACCCTCCTAAGGCTGACCGAAAATCACCCAAAAATGCCTAAGAAAAACGGCATCTCCCACTTATTCACTTACCCAAAACCGGCCACTCCTCCCCCATGAAGACTCCAACAATCGGCCACTTCCTAGAAGCTCTCCAAGCCACTAATTGAAACACATTTGAATTAGTCAAATCCCCCAAATCACTCCTTGCCATCCATTCAACCTATTGACTTGGTCCAAGGTAGAGTTTGAACTGCCTACAACCTCTCTTCTCCTTGGCGTCAAAAAGAAAGACAAAAGGTGGGCATTCCGCAGCTTGAACACAGGACCTCCCCCTGCAAGTGGCGTCACACACACAAGCCTCAAGTGGCGCCTAGCTTGCCACTCCACCAACTCCTTTCTTGTGACAAAAACCCTCCTAATAATTCTCTTAAGACCCCCAAAAGCCAAGCTCCCTTTTTAACCACTGAAAACCAAAAATTTCCTAAGGCCTTCCCTACCTTCCAGGGTTCTCCAAACCCCCTAAAAACTCGCCCAAGCACACCAGCAACCTACCAACACCTGAGATATGCACTAGATGCATAACCCCTAAAACCAGGGTGTTACATAGGATATGCAGAAGGAACATTGAATCATTTTCACAAACATGCATACACTACCTTAAACCAAAGTGTAAAGTTAACGAACTGCACCAAAGTGCCACTATCACTAAAGCACATGAAAGTTTCCTAATGGCATGCCATCTATATCCTACTAGTTCACACCTTGTCTACATGGGCATTTATACATTAAATTCACTACATTTACTCAACAATTTAAACTTTACATCTTTTACAAATTAGTCTTTATTAACATGAAAATTCACTATACTCTATAACTGCACTATAACATTGCTTTTTGTCTATTGACTATTACATCAGAATTTGTTCAAACCCTATTTATAAATATTTTAGTTCACATGATTAATTTTGTACATTTTATAGTTTAGTCCCTTCTTACTACTATTTCAATATACCAAATCTATTCATTTTGTAATTAAAATTAAATTTATTTTGTAATTAAAATCAAATTCATATTTTCACTACTCATTCATCAACTTTATATATATTATATTGACATATTCACATAAAAAATAATCATGTAACCATTTTAATATGAATTTCACTTAGATTAATTTAGGTAAAGTAAAATTCTTAAAGTACTTACAATCAAGTGCTTGGATGAGTTCTTTCTTCTTCCTTCACACATTTGCTACTTATTTCCCCTTATCAATACCTTATTGATCACCTCTATTCTTCTTCTCATCATTTACATATCACACATATACAAGATTGATACGGAATGATACAGATGGATGCAGAAACATGGTCACAAGTTTGTCCAAGTCGCGGATTTATCTTATGGCTCTAGACGATTGGAAAGAAACTTTGGATTTTGACACAACCTAAAACGCAAACAAATCCAAGTCAAATAAAAAAATTAAAAAAATTAATTAAAATAAATAACTAAGATAAATAAAATAGAACAATAGATCAAATATTAGAACAATAAAGAAGAAAATAAAGAAGATAGATTGAAAAGATGGAACATGGCGCGTAGAAGTCTTAAGGAGCCTTGAAAACAAGAAGAATCCACAACCCCCTTTAAGTGGCTTTAATTTACCCTATAAGAAAGAAAATTTGGCAAGAAAAAAGTTTGAAAATGGTCCCCATAATCTGAAAAGATTGTTAAAACTCTTCTAAAAGAAAACTCAAGATGAATTCTTGAAAAGAAAAACTCAAAGAGAATTTATTAACTCAAAAGAGAAGTTGTTGAATAAAAATGGAAAGGCCTTTATATAGGCTAGCTAAATAAATCAAAATAAAACTCTTAAGTACTATAACTTTAATTATCCTAAACAAGGAGTAGTTTTAAACTAATCTTTTTTATTGTCATAAAACTCCTAAATAACTTAAAATACTTAATAATTATAAAAAAATCGGGATAAAAAATAATAAAATAATAAGAGCTGATAAATACAATATTGGATTCATATATAGTAAAAATTAAGCCTAAAAATCGAACCCAATATGATTTAAACTAGAATTAAAAACTCGTCATAATTCTGTCCAAAAATTTTGTTCGCGCAGTCTTCACTAAAACAGTCATAACTTGAGCTCCCAAACTCAAAATCGAGTGATTCAAAGTGTGTTTCAAATATAAGAGATAGATTTCAAACACCAAGGAGACGTCTTAACCAAGAAATGCTTGGATCCCATCCAAAAAGTCATCACAAGTCTACAAATTCCCCAAACTTAAAACTAGCAACTTTGGTGAATGAAATTTAATAAACTTCATCCATTTTGTGCATGTGTCATTCCTTGTTTCCTCAAAAAGATTCATCCTCACATTTTCCTTTTAATCAAATCTTGGTTTGATTTGCTTGGCCTTTGATCTTATTGTTGGGCCTTGAGGTAGTGTAAGCCCATCATATCCATGGGTCTGAAATTGGGCCTTAAGACTCGCATCAAATATTAAATATCAAAATAATAATAATCACATATCATTTCCATGCACTTTTAATGAAATAAACATGAAATCGTTAAAGAAACTCCATCATCCTTACCTTGAACTTTACCCAAATAACTAACTTCACTTTTATCTCTCCTCCAATGTGAACACTAGTTAACTTCACAAGAAACTTAGATTGCTATAATATTGCTCTATTGATTTCACTAATCCATGGAAAATCTTAAATTTTTTGAGCTCGAGGTGATTGAAAATGGTGGAAAGGACTAAAATGAAACAAAATAAAAATTGGTTTTTCCTAAGAAATAGGGGTGACATGAAAAGAAAAGAGATGAAGATAGGAGAGATTTCTACATCTATCTATAACAAATACCTATTTTATTTAATATTTTAAATTGTTAATATTACTTAATTAAATAAATCTAAACATCATCATTTACATTTAGTGGCCCACAATTAGTTTCAATCTCATCCACAATTCATAACACTCTCTTGGTCTTATTGCACTTCTAATCCTTCCTATTTTTTCCATCAATCTAATTCAGTCGTCTATACTTTTAACCTCACACGTTTTCGCCAACACTTTTCACACTATTGTGATTTAGTCAATACCTCAAATTAATTTTTCTCAATTCAAATTCTTTTTAATTTCCTATTGTATCCAACTACCTTCTCAACTAATCACTTACGATTCCTATTTTGTTTTTATTCTCTTTTTTACTTTGAAGGTTCTAACATGTGCAAATCCTGGAATAATACTATTCTCATCTCACGGGGTGTTAGGGATGTTACATCCTCACTATTTGTCGGTTTCCTTCTCATCCAGGTAAGGTAAAAATCAATACCAATGGGTTCGCCATTGGTAATCTAGAAAAAAGAGGGGTGGAACTCATCATTATAAATGAAACGGGTGAATGGATTTGTGGTTCTTACAGACATATCCCTATTATTACCAGCATGGAAATATAATGATGGGTAATTAGAGATGGGCTCATATTAGTTTTACAGTTCAATTTCCCCCATATCGATATTGAAAGTTATTTTCCATGATTATTGTTAACATTATCTATAATAGTGTTACTAACAATCTTGCTCTCTTTGCACTTGTATTTGATTACAGGTCATCATGTCTAAGTTTATTTTGATATTAATTAAGCGCACCTACAGGGAAGGGAATCAATGTGTATATCATTTTGTAATGACCCGATTTTCAATGGGGTCGGTTAATTCAATTTTTTGGCTGAATTTATTAAATCAAGTTAGTAAATAATTTATATAGAGTAATTATGAGTTGATTTCGAAATCGAGGAGTTAAAATAGTAAGTGTGATTGAATAAAAATTGGTTATTTAAAATAGTACAAGGACTAAATTACAAAGGTGTCATCACTATTGAGATTTAGATTGGAAAATGAGTAAAGGTCTAACTAGAAATTAACCAAGCGACTATAGAATAATTAGACCAAATTATTATAAAGAAGTATAATGAAATGATTAAATTGGTTCTTCATTATTAATTTAGTTTTCACTAACAATGGCGATTATTTAATTAGTTAATTTGGATTAGTTAAACTTAATTATTTTCCTAATCCAAGTATAAAACAGAAGTGTTAGTGGGATGAAAGAGAATTTACCTTCTTTTCTCCCACATTCGGCTAAGACAAAGCAAACAAGAAGAATGAATTTATTTCTCTCAAGTTCTCACCATAGTCGAACCTATACAAGGGAAATTGTAAGTTCTTTCTCTTAAATCTTCAATAGAACTTTGGTTATAGCTTGTAACACCCCTCACCCAACGCAAAATACATGCCAAAACTTCAAGCTTAAAACTATCAAAGAGCTACCGATTCAAAAACGAGATAGTGTGAGCTAAGTACGATTCACTTGACATGTTCCGCAAGTTGACAATCTACAAGGAAAGGGAAAACAACGGGGTAAGCATATTGAATACTTAGTAAGTTCTTAGGTATTAAACAACAAATTACCTTACAAATTAATACAATAAGCTACTAGCTTGACAAGTTTGCCTAAACATGACAACCATATATCAACAAGGTGAGTTCAACATATACAGTATCATATAGTAATTCAAACATATCACATCCAATTCACTTATAATCAACATTTCAATGTCATTTACATAATCAATCAACATTTACTCAATTCAATATCAAACTCATATAATTTTCTGAGTTGGATCAACCAACACACCAAATTTGGCTCGAACTCAAACTCGAATAGATACACAAAACCAACCAACATACCAAATTTGGCACCCAATGCCTCATCAAAAAATTTGAAGTAAATATTTTGTGCCCAACACTCATCGATATAATCGAAGTATAAGTTGTGCTCAGCACTCATCGACATGTAGTCAAAGCAACCTATACTCGATATATCCTATGGCATGCCAACTATATCCAATTCTGTCTGAACAATTAATAAGGTAACAATTTATTCAATCATCATTTTATTTAATTCATATCTCGTCAATTCAATTCATTGTTCAAATCATCAAATCATCACATAGAAAACTTTATTTCAACCCAATTCAAAGTCAATTCCATAATTTCATCAAGTTTCACTATTTTCAATTCTATTCAATTTAGTCCTCCATCTCAAAAATTAAACATTTAGATACCAATTCAATTCAACTAATCAATCTAAAATTACAATTCATCATATTCAATTTATCAGTCAATTTATATTTCTTTATGATTTAGTCCATATATCACCTTTTGTACCAAATTGCAAACAATTCAAATTACTATCAAACATACACAAAATCATAATTCAAATATATAAAAATTTAAATACAATTCATACCATATGAACTTATGTTACAAAATAATAAATTAAGTTGGAACTTCAAGGACTATTCAACGATTTTTTATTTTCCTCGATTATTTTTGTTTTTGTCCAGTTTATGATTTATACAATTATTCAATTCAATTTATCAATTCCAAACATTTTATAAAACCTTATTATAAGTATGAATTGGTTCAATATTCATCTTTTGAATGCCCCTAAAGTTTTGCATGTTATTCAATTTAGTCTCTAAAACTAAAATTTCAATATCTTTCAAATTTGAGCTTCAATTTTGAAACTGATCTCAATTACATTCTTATGCGAGTCTCAAGGCCCAATTTAGTCTCAAGGTCCAACAATAAGATCAAAGGCCAAGCACATCAAACCAAGATTTGATCAAATGGAATATGTGAGGATGAATCTTTTTAAGGAAACTAGGAATGATACATGCATGAAATGGGTGAAACTTATTAAATTTCATTCATTGAAACTGCCAATTTTTAAGTTTTAGGAATCAATAGACTTGCAATGAATTTCTGGATGGGATAGAGGAATTTCTTGGTTAAGATGTCTTCTTAACATTCAAATATCTATCTCTTATCTTTGAAACGCACTTTGAATCACTCGATTTTGAGTTTGGGATCTCAAGTTATGACCGTTTTAGTGAAGACTGTGCGAGCAGAATTTTTGAACAGAATATGAGTTTTAGGCTTTTAATTTGAGTTTAAATCATATTGGGTTCGGTTTTTATGCTTAATTTTTATATGACCCTCTAATATTTATAATTATATAATTTTCACGTCAATATCAAATTTTAAACACTTTAGTCCTTATGTTTAAAAACTAGCAATTACACTTTACAATCTAGTCTTTTTTCACATCTAAGCTTAAAATCTAACCTTTTAACATCAACTTCATCAAGAATTCATCAATGAAAATTTTAGAAACTTTAACACTTTTAAGAATTTGGTATATGGGCTAGCTAAATCAAGCTCCCACGACCTCAAAAACATAAAAATTACAAGAAAATGACTTAAAATTGCTTACCTAAAAGTGACCGAATAATTTGAAGGGTTTTTTTAGGTTTTATATCTTTGAATTTGTGTCATGAAAAAGATGAAGAAAAATGATAACATTTTGCCTAACTGTAACGCCCCAAAATTTTAATTGTTGATTTCGTGTATGTATGACACACAATGTCTATCTGCTTTAGTGGTTATGTGTTCTGGGTGTGTGTGTGTGAGGTCCCAAGTTCAAGCCTTACTTGGGCAAATTTTTGGTATTTTTATAAATAAAGCCTTAACCTTGTACAAAGGGCTTAAGTTTAACTGTTGGTAAGTGTATATCAGAATGGGCCCTGTAACATCCTGAATTTTTGGGCCTATGCGTTTAATGGGTGAACATGTGTAATGAGTTAATTTAAGTGTTAGGGGTCCAAATTGGGCTCAGGCTTAGGCAAAGGCCTTGGTTAAAATTATATGTTTGGGCATTATAGGGTTTAAAATGTAGTATCTGTGTTTAAAACATCAAAATGGGCTTGTGGCCAGTGGTCAGTGGAGCCACTTAGGGAGCAAGGAGGTGACGCCACACAAGGGAATAAGGGGCCCAAATTTAAGTTTCATGGAGCCCAATTCTTTTAGTTTAAGTTAGCTAATTTTCGGCATTTAGGTTAGGTGGAGTGGATGGCAACAAGGCTCAAAAATAGGAGGATTTATATGAATAAGATAATGTAGATATTATAGTTAATAATATGGAAGATAAAAGGAGAAAAGATAGGAGCTATCTACAAGGCTAGGAGTTAGCCGAAATTTCTATAAATAGGGAGGGTTCTTTTCTTTATTTTGCGACAATTAGGGTTTCCACCTTTTCTTTCTCTTCTTTCTTCTAAAAGCTGAAAACTCCATTATTCTTTTCTCTTCTTTCTTCTAAAAGCCGAAAACCCCATTATTCTTTTCTCTTCTTTCTTCTAAAAGCTGAAAACCCCATTATTCTTTTCTCTTCTTTCTCCTAAAAGCCGAAAACTCCATTATTCTCTTCTTTCTTCTAAAAGCCAAAAACTCTATTACTCTCTTCTTTCTTCTAAAAGCCGAAAGCACCATTATTCTCTTCTTTCTTCTAAAAGCCGAAAGCACCATTATTCTCTTCTTTCTTCTAAAAGCAGAAAACTCCATTACTCTCTTTTTTCTTCTAAAAGCTGAAAACTCCATTATTCTCTTCTTTCTTCTAAAAGCCGAAAACTCCATTATTCTCTTCTTTCATCTAAAAGCCGAAAACTCCATCATTCTCTTCTTTCTTCTAAAAGCCGAAAACTCCATTATTCTCTTCTCTTCTTTCTTCTAAAATCCGAATCTCTATAGATTTCTTCGAATCATCTTCTCTTCCTAATTTTCGCAAAAAAGCCAGAATCCTCTGAGAGTAGCCGAATCTTCTCAAGTAAGTAGATCTCTTAGATCTAAAATCCGGAAACACTAGTACCTGAATCTTATATCTCTTTTCAGGATTTCAAGGCAGATAGCGGTGGTGTTGGCTACGGATAGCGTCGACTTAGAGGGTCTCGTTATAACGGTAATCAGGTGTGTAGATCCTTATCACATAAGTTTTATTTTGTATTATACCTGTTAGGGGCTGAAAAGCCCGAAAATGAGGCTGTATGAACAGTCGTGTGTAGATCTCTAACACACTAATAATCTGTATGAATATATGTATGTTTATGTTATGGGCTAAAAAGCCGAAAAGTGGCTGTGTAGACAGTCGAATGAAACCCAAAAAGGGTTAGGTAAGGAATGCCAGGTACGTAATCATAGAACTTCTCTATGTGTATCGATGTATGCGAAAGACTGTAATCTCTTAGGTAGTAGATTGTTTGATTTTGCATGAATGTATGCATGGGATGGGTTTGATATGAAAAGGGGAAGAGCATGATTGGTCACATGGTAATCGGTGGTAGAAAACCCACCTAATGAAATGTTAGATCACATGGTGATCAGTGGTAGAAAACCCACCTAATGAAATGTTAGATCACATGGTGATCGGTGGTAGAAAACCCACGAAATGAAATGTTAGGTCACTTGGTGATCGGTGGTAGAAAACCCACGTTAAAATTCCTGATTGTTAGGAATAGGCAGTACGGCTATCGTTTTGGTGTGTAGCAGATGGAGGGTTGATTGTAGAAATCCTCAAGGTGTAATGGTTAGTACGGGTTGGTGTGTAGAGGATGGAATTCTAGGATGGGTTGGACTTTGCATCATTTATTATCTGTCATGTGATTATGATTGTTGCAATTGTGTATGGGCCAGGGCTCATAATGTGTTTGTGGGCCCAAGCCTTTTATGTGTTTTCAGGATTTACACACTGAGTCTTGGTGACTCACCCTATTATTTTCCCTAACTTTTCAGATGAGCAGTAGATCGTGGACATGGGAGCTGAGACGGACTCGAGGGGCCATCAAGTTTTTATTTCTATAGATTATTTTCGGTTTTTCCTTTAAGTTTTATTTTGGGAAAATTTAGGTAATAATGCCCCATAGTTTATATTCGCCTAAGTAGTTTTTTTTTAATATTTGCAACTTATGAATTTATGTCAGGGGTTTATTTATACCTAATAATAATAATACAAGGTTTCTTTTCAAATGTCACTTATTTATTCAAATATTTTCTAATTAACTTACGATTTCCAAAACCAACTTAGCAAAAGATTTTAACGTTCAACCCCTAGCATACCAGATCTGGTCGAAACGTATGGGTCGGGTTTGGGGTGTTACAATTTGGTATCAGAGCCCAGTTCAAAACTCGGGCTGTGAAATGGGCCTAGTAATGTTTTGTAAAGTTGATGTGAATCTAAAAAAATTTGGAAGAAGATATGGCCTTCGAGTCTACCGGCACCCGATCCACGCAGGTAAGTATTCTAACTCTTGATGTGATATATATGTTGGGTTTGATAGGCTTGATGGACGTAGAATAGTATGTTAGGAATTGATGGACTTTAGGGTTAGTTTAAACAACTGCTTAAATTCATAAGACTTAATCAATCCAAACAAACCCGTGAACAAGTCGCTGGGTTAGGGTGTGGCAACAGGCATACGCATGTCTAGGATTGGATTCAGGGAGAGCTTGGTACTTAAGCAGTCCTAGTACCTCACCTCCTCTTCGTTGGAATCCTACCTGGTGCACAGTGACTGTTCACCTTAGCCATGAGGGTTTGTTGACATGCCAAAATCTATAATTAAAACCTGAAAGGGACAAGCCACCCTATTTCACAATCAAAATACCCCTAAGTTTTGTAAAATTTCCAAAATACACTTGATTTGTGAAAATTTCCCAGAATACCCCAGAATTGTAAAACTACCAAAATTTGAGAAATTACCGAAACACTCCGGTTGGCAAAATTTCCAAAATACCTTTGGTTTGTGAAAATTTTCAAAACGACCGTGATTTTATGAAATACCCATGTTTTGCAAATTTACCCGAAAACCCCTATATTTATAAGAGTAACCCGATTTGCGAAATTAAATTTTCCAAAGTACTCCTGCTTTAAAAAAAACAAACAACAACAACATCAAAATATCTCTATTTCGGGAACAAAACCAAGATACCCCATTTTGAGGAAATTACCAAAATACCCTCGATTTGTTTATAAAAAAACTTGTTTTCCAAAAATACCCTTGCTTTAAAAAAAACATGTACCAAAGTACCTCTAATTCGAAGAAAATCACCAAGATACTTTATTTTGGAAAATACCCTGTAGGGCAAAACTACGGAAAAACCCCTGGATAGTGAAATGACGAAAATACTCTTTAAGTGAGGAATGTGAGTTCACGGATGTTATATGTATGTTGGTGTGTGATGATTGAATGTATGTGCTTTTTAGAACTAGGAGATGTGAACTTGAGACTGAATTGTAGATATAACTGCGAATTCGAAAGAACTACCCTTAAAACTACTATTCATAAGACTGTTCGGGGTTAATCAGTGGAAGAAAACTAATAATTCATAAAATTCTAATCAGATAAACGTGAATCGGTAGAATGAGTACAAGGGGACGAGGACGCTCTAGATGCGAATACCGGTGCGTACTCTACCATAGTATACTAAGTGTTTCTTTTGGCTTTAGAATTAGAGTGCGCAACGAAAGCGTAGTGGTGAGATTTGGGTAGTACGATTAATAGTTAGTTGGAAATTTCGAGAACGAAATTTCTTTAAGGGGGTAGAACTGTAACATCCTGAATTTTTGGGCCTATGCGTTTAAAGGGTGAACGTGTGTAATGAGTTAATTTAAGTGTTAGGGGTCCAAATTGGGCTCAGGCTTAGGCAGAGGCCTTGGTTAAAATTATCTGTTTGGGCATTATAGGGTTTAAAAGGTAGTATCTGTGTTTAAAACATCAAAATGGGCTTGTGGCCCAGTGGTCAGTGGCGCCACTAAGGGAGCAAGGAGGTGACGCCACACAAGGGAATAAGGGGCCCAAATTTAAGTTTCATGGAGCCCAATTCTTTTAGTTTAAGTTAGCTAATTTTCGGCATTTGGGTTAGGTGGAGTGGATGGCAACAAGGCTCAAAAATAGGAGGATTTATATGAATAAGATAATGTAGATATTATAGTTGATAATATGGAAGATAAAAGGAGAAAAGATAGGAGCTATCTACAAGGCTAGGAGTTAGCCGAAATTTCTATAAATAGGGAGGGTTCTCTTCTTTATTTTGCGACAATTAGGGTTTCCACCTTTTCTTTCTCTTCTTTCTTCTAAAAGCCGAAAACTCCATTATTCTTTTCTCTTCTTTCTTCTAAAAGCCGAAAACCCCATTATTCTTTTCTCTTCTTTCTCCTAAAAGCCGAAAACTCCATTATTCTCTTCTTTCTTCTAAAAGCCGAAAACTCCATTATTCTCTTCTTTCTTCTAAAAGCCGAAAACTCCATTACTCTCTTCTTTCTTCTAAAAGCCGGAAACTCCATTATTCTCTTCTTTCTTCTAAAAGCTGAAAGCTCCATTATTCTTTTCTTTCTTCTAAAAGTCGAAAACTCCATTACTCTCTTCTTTCTTCTAAAAGTCGAAAACTCCATTATTCTCTTCTTTCTTCTAAAAGCCAAAAACTCCATTATTCTCTTCTTTCATCTAAAAGCCGAAAACTCCATCATTCTCTTCTTTCTTCTAAAAGCCGAAAACTCCATTATTCTCTTCTCTTCTTTCTTCTAAAAGCTGAATCTCTATAGATTTCTTCGAATCATCTTCTCTTCCTAATTTTCGCAAAAAAGCCAGAATCCTCTGAGTGTAGCCGAATCTTCTCTAATAAATAGATCTCTTAGATCTAAAAGCCGAAAACACTAGTCCCTGAATCTCATATCTCTTTCCAGGATTTCAAGGCAGATAGCGGTGGTGTTGGCTACGGATAGCGTCGACTTAGAGGGTCTCGTTATAACAGTAATCAGGTGTGTAGATCCTTATCACATAAGCTTTATTTTGTATTATGCCTGTTAGGGGCTGAAAAGCCGGAAAATGAGGCTGTATGAACAGTCGTGTGTAGATCTCTAACACACTAATAATCTGTATGAATATATGTATGTTTATGTTATGGGCTAAAAAGCCGAAAAGTGGCTGTGTAGACAGTCGAATGAAACCCAAAAAGGGTTAGACAAGGAATGCCAGGTACGTAATCATAGAACTTCTCTATGTGTATCGATATATGCGAAAGACTGTAATCTCTTAGGTAGTAGATTGTTTGATTTTGCATGAATGTATGCATGGGATGGGTTTGATATGAAAAGGGGAAGAGCATGATTGGTCACATGGTAATCGGTGGTAGAAAACCCACCTAATGAAATGTTAGATCACATGGTGATCGGTGGTAGAAAACCCACCTAATGAAATGTTAGATCACATGGTGATCGGTGGTAGAAAACCCGCGAAATGAAATGTTAGGTCACTTGGTGATCGGTGGTAGAAAACCCACGTTAAAATTCCTGATTGATAGGAATAGGCAGTACGGCTGTCGTTTTGGTGTGTAGCGGATAGAGGGTTGATTGTAGAAATCCCCAAGGTGTGATGATTGGTACGGATTGGTGTGTAGAGGATGGAATTCTAGGATGGGTTGGGCTTTGTGTAACATCCTGAAAATGGGCCTATGCATTGTTGATTTAATTATATGAAATGGCATATCTTATGTGTTATGAATGTATTATGAACATTTTTGGAAACTTGGAAATGTAAGGAAATGCTTTAGGAATGTTAAGTTTCAAAAGAGGAAAGTAAACATTTTTGGAAACTTGGAAATGTAAGGAAATGATTTAGAAATGTTAAGTTTAAAGGAGGCAAACGAACATTTTTGGAAACTTGGAAATGTAAGGAAATGTTAAGTTTTAAAGCTTAAAAGGAGAAAGCTAAGGCAAGGTGGCCTTAAGAAAATTAAAAGAAGAAATTTGACACACAAATGGGCATGGAAAAGTGGCTTGGAGATGCCACTTAAAGCCCAGTAAGTGACGCCACAAGCAGGTGCAATTGGGCCTGGGTTCGAGTCACTTGGGGAGCAAATAAGGGAATTTTATTTTTGTACAAGGAGCAGAGAAGTGGACGGCACTAAGGAACTCAAGGGAGGAGTTTAAATTCTCTTAAAATTTCGGCTAAGTTAAGGATAATTGCTGAATTATCTTTTATTTTCTTTTAGGTGATAATTAAAGAGATAAAGCTATCAAAATAGAAGAGTGATGGCCAAGTAAGGGATTCCTTAGGTGATAATTTCGACAAAGAGGAGAAAATAAGGCCATTATTCATTCTCTCTAAGTCTCTGCCGAAAGTCTCTAGCAAACTCTCTCTTTTCTTGTTTTTTATTTTGTCAAGCCGAAATCTACTTCTTCTCCCTAAATCCACCATTGCCGAATTTCTTAGTGACTCTTTTCCTCTCCCAAAGTTCTTCTTTTCTTCTTCTTTACCTCTGAAAAGCCGAAATTGTGTTACATATCAGGGCCATAGCCGAATACTGCTAAGGGTTCAAGCAAGAGTTCCATCGAATTCTTCAGTAAGGGTAAGATTAGGTTCGATTCTCATTCTATTTCTTTTTAGTCTGTCGAAATTAAGATTCTAATACCCTTAATATCTTGTTGCCGAAACTTTAAATAGATCTTTCGGGATACTAAGTGTCGACTACAAGGAAGGAGAAGTTCTTTTCCCGAAGGTCCACCATAGGTCACGTGTTCCCTAGTTATTCGGTGAGTTTCGGGATTTAAAATCCATAAGGTAAGTGTCTATAGCATTCGGCCAAGGCCATGTTTGGTAAATAGATGTTTTTTATTAATTATTCAAAAGCCGAAACTAATCTATTCAAGTAATCTAGTGATTGCCGATTTCAAGAAAGAAGGACACAAAGTTTCGGGACTTGATTCTTAAGTCAATCGGCAACAAGGTAAGTTTTAGTGTACTAATCCTACTAGGATTTGGATTTATGGCCAAATGGCTCTTAACTAAGTATTAAATGATTGATTAAATGTAGAGATCTAAGATCTAAGGCATTAGATCAAGCTTTTCGGGATTTGGATTGGAAACCTTAAGCGAATCAAGTGTGTACCTCACACTATTTCTTGATATATTTATGGCAATATTTAATATGTATGTGACTATAAGAATGTGTAAGAATATGGCTAAGGTACCATGTAATGGTACAAAAGTACTCAGGTACGTTTCCTACTCCTACTAGGATTATGAGTATATGTTATATATAACATGTGAAAAGTGATAAGAATGTGAATTAAGGCATGATGTGCATGATATGTATAATATGGGGCATTCGGGTTATATGAAAGGGGAAGTGAATGTGGTGACCTAAGACCACGATATCTGAATATGGTGACCTAAGACCACGAAATCTGAATATGGTGTCTCATGACACAAACTATGTATCTGGTGGGTATGCCACGAATTTTATAAGGGCGATGAGTACGTCGACTGCAGCGACTGCCTTCGATGGTGTGTAGCGGATGGAGGGTTGACTTAGTAGTCCCCACGGTGTGCAGGTTGGTACGGGTGATGTGTAGTGGATGGCATCTAGGCTTGGGTTCGGGTTGTATCATATTGTTTAAATGATATATGTGCATGTATGATTTGAAATGCCTGATTTTATTAAGACTTAGTGTTTGTGTACACATTGAGTTTGTATGACTCACCCCGTTGTGGGAACCTTTTCCAGGTGACGATCAGTAATGGACCGGGTCGGTAGGAGCGTAAAGGTGGCCATGCTCAGCAAGTTTTCCTAAGTAACAAAAGAATTTTGAACCGGTTTACATCGAGGGACATACCAGATCCGGTCAAGGCTCGTGGGCCGGGTTTGGGGTGTTTCACTTTGCATCATTTATTATCTGTCATGTGATTATGATTGTTGCCATTGTGTATGGGCCAGGGCTCATAATGTGTTTGTGGGCCCAAGCCTTTTATGTGTTTTCGGGATTTACACACTGAGTCTTGGTGACTCACCCTATTATTTTTCCCTAACTTTTCAGATGAGCAGTAGATCGTGGACATGGGAGCCGAGACGGACTCGAGGGGCCATCAAGTTTTTATTTCTATAGATTATTTTCGGTTTTTCCTTTAAGTTTTATTTTGGGAAAATTTAGGTAATAAGGCCCCATAGTTTATATTCGCCTAAGTAGTTTTTTTTTTTAATATTTGCAACTTATGAATTATGTCAGGGGTTTATTTATACCTAATAATCATAATACAAGGTTTCTTTTCAAATGTCACTTATTTATTCAAATATTTTCTAATTAACTTACGATTTCCAAAACCAACTTAGCAAAAGATTTTAACGTTCAACCCCTAGCATACCAGATCTGGTCGAAACGTATGGGCCGGGTTTGGGGTGTTACAGGCTTGCTGGTCTGGTGGTTAAGTGGAGTGTTGGAGTGTTGGAGGTCTTATGTTCAATTTTTTGTTATGGCATGGAGACAGTATTTTTGCTCCAATTTCGGTTAAGAGTTGTGTTGGGGCAAAATTCTGAGTAGTTGTGTTTTAGTGGGTTAATAGGGAGTGATTTTAGGAGATAATTGGGGAGAGGTCATCAGAAAATAATTTGATTATCTTTTTGTTGTAAAAAAAGAGTAGAGTTTTGGTTTTCTCTTCAATTCCCCAAAATTTTTATGACGTTTTCTTCTTCTTTTTTTTCTTTCCCTCCTCTATCGATTCTTTCCCCTAGTTGCTGCCGAAATTTCCATCATTTTCCCCTTCCATTTCTTTCTTTTTTTTTCCAATTGATTTGGTTGTTAATCGTTGGTTGCGCATGTTCGGTAAGTAACGGTTTTGTCTATTGTTAATCATTCTTGGTTAATCTCTAAAACGGGGATTCCTTTTCGGTGTTTAGGAGTTAATCAATGGGCTGGTGGTTTTGAATCGATGTTGTGATTGTGTGAAGTCCTGGTTACTCAAGCGAGGTAAGGGTTTTGCTAGGTTTTTAGTCGAGTTCCTTCTGAAATTGGTTGATTAAAAACGAATTAAGTGATTAATCTGGAGATATGTTGGTCGATTTTTAGGTTCTGGAGGCTTATGAGTGCTTACGCATCAGAAACGATATCAAGTGTCTACCCGAAACGCAGAAAATGGGATTTGGTGAAAAGCCAAAATTATTGTTGTCAAGAAATAAGAGAAAATGATGCAAAAAATTGTAGAGAAAGGAAATAAGGGTGCTATAAACTTGGAAATCAACATTTTGCATTAAAATAGTTTTGGATAGCAGCAGTAGTCTAAGTTTTAAAAATCATCAAAAATAGTGGGAATTGAGTTAGAGGTTGAATAAAATGTGAAATTAAATTTTATTGAGTCTAGTTTTTCATGGAAGAAACAGTGTAAGCAATGGAATTGTAAATCATGAAATATAATAAATTTTGTGAGAAAAGGTCAAAATGATTTCAGGTTCCTCTGTTCTGACTTAGGAAAATCATCAAAACTTTTTAAAAAATAATTAGGGGCTTAAATTTTTATGTTTAAATTCTTAATGAGTCTGTTTTCAAGATAAATAAATTGAAACATCATCTAAATTCCGTACTAAGAGATAAATAATTTTTAGTAAGGAAAGGATGAAGCTGTTAAACAGCAGAATAGGGATGACTTTAAAGATTTTACTGTACTTATTTGATAAACTATAAATTCTGAAAATTTTATGGTAAAAAGGTATTTGAGTCTAGTTTTAAAAACATCAAGAAGATCTTAATTTGGAATTCTGTAGCTGAAGATATAAATAATTTAGTGATAATGACTCAAGTAGACAAATTTGAATAAACATATATGTAAATAGTGAAAACATATATTAGTGTTGAGCTAGCATAGGTTACTTTAAAAATGGTTCACACGACTAAGGCCAATTTGGGCCGAGTGGGCCACACGGGCGTGTGGGCCCACACAGGCAGATCATATGGGCATGTGGGCCTATTTTTACCGAAATGTTTTTAAGGTTGCACGGGTCGCCCCGTAACACCCTTTACACGTATTCAACACCGAAACCGGGTACAAGGCATTACCGGACTTAATTTGCTTGAACATACAAATTTGGGCTATAAAATTTCATTCTTACTTAATGCTTCCCATTCACATTCATAACATCCTTATTATGGGCCTACGAAGCCTTAGACATGCAAACGAAGGGTCTCGGAATCAAGCCGGGAACTTTTGTATACTTAGGTAATTTATTTTTCCTAAACAGGGCCACACGCCCGTGTGGGCAGGCCGTGTGATCACACACGCCTATGTCCCTAGCCCGTGTGGAATTTATTTTTCATTTCGAACCTACAGGGGTTTTCACATAGCCGAACACACGCTCGTGTCCTTAGCTCGTGTCCTCCACATGGCCTAGACACGCCCGTGTCCTCACCCGTGTGTGAAAACCTGGGTGTTCTGTTTATGACGTCAGCAACCTTATAAGGGGCACACGCCCGTGTGTCTAGCCCGTGGTCGACACTGACTTGCAACATTAACATGCAGGGGACACACGGCCCAGCCACAAGCCCATAGGACTGACCGTGTGTCACACACAGCCTAGACACACACCCGTGTAGACAAGAATAAGGCTATTTGCTGAGCTATTTTTATCACCCAAACCCTTACAACATAAATCATATTCAACCATTAATCAAACAACCCAATCATGTAGCATACACATTCATGAATAACCTCATCTTTTCATATATTAATAATAATGAGCCATCAACTATGGCTATTTACAAAAAGTTTATATTTGAAGGAGCCAACACACTTGGCCAAAATAACAAGACATTTCACTAAGTCTAGCCCCTATACATGCCATACACAAAATGCTAAGTCTAAATATACCGAGATGAGCTGAAAGTGTGAGTGATCTTCCGATTATCTTTGTATCCCGAGCTAGCTCTTTGACACTATAAAATAAGGGAATAGAAAGGGAGTAAGCTTTAAGCTTAGTAAGTTTACATGTAAACAATAAGCATCATAGCATGTGCTAATTAATCAATAACATTTCATACTAAGCAAGGATAATTCACATTTCCATAATCATGCTTACTCATTTCATCTCTTACCACATTCCAACCGTATAATATATATATATTGCTCACATTTTCTTGCACACATATCCTACACTCATCACCACAAAGCCACATAAAACATTTACTTAGACAATTTCTCGATGAATCCCTCGAAATAATACTAAGTACCCGGTGGTTTCATACACAGCCCACTATTAATCAATAATAGGGTGGTATCGCACATAGCCCACCAACAAGAATATTTACGGTGGTTACGCACATAACCCACCAAATGATAGTACAAACGATGGTATCGCACATAGCCCATCGTGAATAAATAATAAGGTGGTATCGCACACAGCCCACCAAAAAGAATAATTACGGTGGTATCGCACATAGCCCACCAAATAATTATTACGGATATTTTTCCGCACTTACATATCTATTCCGAGGTTCATACGAGAATTACTCACTATCTATCAATTTCAATCAATCTCAATCATAATTGATCTCATTCATACAATGCACCAATAAGTAACAACATATGTATTAAAGATGTATCGTTTACACATAAACTTACCTTAGTGCAAAATGTATTAGTCGACGACTTAGTCCATAACCTTGCATTTTCCTCGATCAAGGTTGTTTCCGCGTTCTTCTTTATCTATAATAATAAGATTTACTCATTCAATCACTTTATAACTCATGATACATCAAAGTTTCTACTTAGGCAAAAATGACCATTTTGCCCTTATACTTTGGCAAAATTACAATTTTGCTCTTAGGCTCGTAAATCATTTTTCATCATATTTTCTCATTAAATAAGCCTAGTTGAACATTTATTTCTCTTACAACCACTCACAAAACCAATTATTTCATGCATTTATTACTCATTTACAACCTTTACAATTGAGTCCTATTTAGGTGTTTTCATGATAACACCTTTCACAAAAGTTGTTCCTTAACTCACTAACATTCATTTTCTTCCACAAAAACTTAGCAAAAAACATGAACAATCTCATGGAAAGTCCCTAAACTTTCAACCATTTAGCAAAATAGTCCCCTCATTAGCTAGCTCAAGCTTTTGGGGTTCCAAAAGTACAAAAATTATCAAAAATAACCATCACGAACACTTACTAGTGAGGAGAATAAGTTGCTGAAATTTCAAGCTCCCAAGGCCCTTCTTTTAGTGAAAAAATTGGTTGAAGAAGGAGGATGAAAAAGATGATAGCCTTCCTTTTGTTTTATTTTATTTTATTGCCATTTAGTCACTTAACCCACCAAATTTTTGACCAAATTGAGTCCATTGTCCCCTATGGCTGGCTATCAACATTACGAAGGCCTAATTGCACATTAGAGACCTCAAATTAAAATTCTATAGCTATTTAACACATTTGTTTTGTAAAATAGAACTTTCGCATTTTATGCGATTTAGTCCTTTTTCATAATTAAACATGAAATCACCAAAATTAATGCACCAAAAATTTTCATACATCCTTATAATCATGTTATAACACATAAAATAATATCAAAATAATTTTCTTCAACCTCGGATTAGTGGTCACGAAACCACTGTTCCGACTAGCCCCAAAATCGGGCTGTTACAACTCTCCCCCCTTTAGAGATTTTCGTCCTCAAAAATCTTACCAGTAAAAAGGTTTGGGTATTGTTCCCTCATGGTTTCCTCCGGTTCCCACGTAGCCTCTTCTACTCCATGTTTCTGCCACAACACTTTTACCAATGCTATGCTCTTATTCCTTAACTGTTTAATCTCTCGAGCCAAAATCTTGATTGGTTCCTCTTCATAAGTCATGTCTGGTCGTATCTCAATTTCTGTTGGAGGGATCACATGCGAAGGATCAAAACGATATCACCGCAACATCGACACATGAAACACATTGTGTATTCTCTCTAACTCTTCCAGCAAAGCCAACCAGTATGCTATTGGCCCAATCCTTTTAATAACCTCATATGGCCCTAAAAATCGTGGACTCAATTTGCCCTTTCGACCAAATCTCAATATTTTCTTCTATGGGGATACTTTCAAAAATACTTTGTCGCCCACTTGAAACTTGATTTCTTTCTTTTTTAAATCTGCACATGACTTTTGTCGATCCGAATTAACTTTCAGACTATCACGAATCACTTTCACTTTCTCCTCGGTCTCTTTAACTAAATTGACCCCGTGAATTTGCTTCTCACTAAGCTCAGTCCAACAAAAGGGAGTCTGGCACTTGCGACCATTAAAGCTTCGTACAGTGCAATCCATATACTCGACTGATAACTGTAGTTATAGGCAAACTCAACCAAAGGTAGATATTTTTCCCAACTACCTTCGAACTCTAACACACAGCATCAGAGTATATCCTCAAGAACTTGAATCACTCTTTCAGATTGGCCATCAGTTTGAAGATGGAACGCTGTACTAAAATTCAATTTTGTACCCAAGGCTTCTTGCAACTTCTTCCAAAACCTCGAAGTAAATCTCGGATCTCTATCTGAGATAATAGATATAGGCACTCCATGTATAACATCCTAAAATTAGGGGTCCTGCATTTTGCATTATTTTATGTGTTTGGCTAGCTAAGCTTGTTATTTGGGGATGTTCGAGGGTCTTGGAGAGGCTCGGGTCGAGCCTAGGCCTTGGTAAAATTTTGCTTTTTGAGCACTTAAGGGGGGAAGACTGTTGACGGTAAGGCATAAGAGAAAATGTTGGTAAATTGCTAGCACAAGTAAGCACAAGGTGGAGTGGATGTGACGTCACTAGTAGAGAAAAGGGGGAAGGAGTTCGAATCCCATCTGTTGCAGCAAGGAGCTTTATTTTCTATGCTCAAGGTGGAGAAGAGGTGGCATTCGGCTGGGACTCTATCAAGGAAGGTTTGGACTTGGTCAAATAATCGAATGAGAGGAGGGGAGAGCATGGTAGAGTGATTTGGGGAGAGAATCAAGGGATATGGTGGAGTGATGAAGTTGGCCGAAAGTGGGAGACTTGAGAAGGGGGAAAATTTGGTCAAAGAGAAAGGAAGTGTAGGGGATCTTTGAGTAGCATTTTCGGTAGTTGGAGATTAGTGTGTCGTTTGTTTCAAGAGTGGCTAGGTGAGTTTTATTTTTCTTTGCATTTTCGGTATTAACACTTGGGAAAGTATTGCCTCTACTCTTTTTGTCGAAACCTTTAGTTGCCATTCTCATTTTTTCTTTTTTCTCTTCTCATTCTTTCCTCTGTGCACATTTTGAGCCGAAACCTTTTTCCTTCTGTGGTGTTTTCTTCTATTCATCTCTTTCTCCCATTCTTCAAAAGCTGAATCTCCTTTCTTCTACTTCTTCTTCTTCTTCTTCTTCTTCTTCTTCTTCTTCTTCTTCTTCTTCTTCTTCTTCTTTTCATCTTTGCTCCTCTACTTCTTTCTTCACTAATTGAACCTCTATTTCTTTCCATTCTGAATCGGTGTTACTTGAGTAGCCTAAGGCGTGAAGGGCTATTTTCTGCCGAACCTATTTTGGCTTTTCGCCACCGTTATCAGCACAAGGTAACTTTTTATTCCATCTTTTTCTTCTTTGAGCTTCCCTTTAAAGCCGAATCTCTTACCTTATTGCTTTTATGGTTAGGCCGAATCTGAGACTTTCTCCATCTGGTTCGTATACTTTTCTTTTGTGTAGAAGCCAAATTCCGGGTTGTGCATCTATCGCTTTTGTGGCACCTTGGTAAGTGTACCCTTAACCGATTAGAGAAGAAATTCCCCTTACTTTGCTGAGTTTTCTTTGAAGGTCGAATAAGGGGGGAGAATGGATGGAGGGTCTCCTTCACGTTTCGGTTAGGCCGAAAGGTCGTTTCTTATTTTCTTATTTTTGAGCATCGGTCCTAACTCTTGTGTTATTTAGGGACTCATCCGGAATTGCAAGCTGAATCCGTTGGTGTTCGGTTCTCCAGTGATCAAGGTAAGGAGTTCTCTCTGATTTTTGCTCGTCTATTCTCTTTTCATTTTCTCGACCATAACCAAACCTCCTTGTTAACCATCGTTTCTCTCTGAAAGTACTGTACTGATCAAGACTCTCTTCATGGATGCGAGTGCTAGCCGTTCTAAGGAGGTATCGACAAAGGAGCCTGAGGGGAGTGGACTTGTAGTCTCTACTCCTAAGTTCAAATGACGTAGGGTGTCAACGGTTCGGGATTTTCCACCGAGTTGTGGTATGGAGCCAGCATCTGCTTGGAATAGGCAAATCGTTGTGGTTTGCGCTAGTGAGGGTGACGATGAGCAGGAGAGTATAGTTCTTCGCGTAGTCAGGTGTGTAATTTCACACCTCTATTTCGTTTTGTCTATGTTGTACTATGTGTCAGCTAAAAGCCGAAACACCCTTAAAGGGAATGCAGTTGTGGTACCTTAGTGGGTAAGATTGGTGATATACCAGGTAAGTAGAATTTATGATTATACCATTTGGATAAATTAGCATGATTGTACGTGTGTTATGATTATCTGATGTACATTAATATATGTATGCATTCAGCACATTATGATGATATGACATGATGCATGGGAAAGGGATAATGATTGATCGGGGAAGTGTATTTCGGTGACTCTGTCACATTATTTCGGTGGCTCTGCCACATATTTCGGTACCCTGTCACATTATTTCGGTGGCATTGCCACATTATTTCGGTGGTACTGCCACATTATTTCGGTGGCACTGCCACAATTTCGGGATGAGCAGCGCGACTGCCATCGTGGTCTGTAGCGGATGAGGGTTGGTTGTAGAAATCCCCACTGGTGTGTTATGGCTAGAACGGGTGGTGTGTAGCGGGATGGATTCTAGGTTGGGCTGGGTTGCATTGCATGCTTTTATCTATTTTACCATGTTAAAATGGCTCAGGCCTAGTTCGTTTTCGTATGGGCTTCGCCCAGTTTGATTTCGTAAGGGCTAAGGCCCAACTTGTATCTACATGGGCTCGAGCCCAATTAGTGTTCATTTTGGGGATTACACACTGAGTTCTAGTAACTCTCCCCTCTGCTTAATTTTTGGAGGAAATCCCTAGCTTTGAGGATTTGGAGCCGAGGTGGACTCTGTGGTGGCCATTCGTCGTTATTTCAGAAAATTAAGTCTTACATTACTTTGGATTTTTATTTTAAATTGGGATTATGTTCTATAATAAGGCCTTTAGGATTTTAATTGGTTTTTAACTTTTTATTCGGCTGCTATCTTTTATTAAATGTTCAATACGGGGTTTTCCTAAACATTAAAAACTGTTTTTAAATCTCACATTTTTGCAAATACTTAAATTTGATTTCCATAATAAATGCAGTTTCCAAATAATCCTAACTTTTCTAAAACGGATGATTTTATAACAAAACAATGAAACACAGAATGTTTTTGAAACGCAACATTTTCAACAAACAACTTCTCTAGACAATCCTTAGTTTTTTCCAACTTCCTAAAACTTCTTTTCGAAACAACATTTTTCTGGAAGTCATCGAACCTGATTATTTATAACCCAAGTCATTGAAAACAGCAACCCTAATATTTTTGCAAGAAAACTATTAAACAAGATGGATTTCTATAAGCAACAAAACTTGAAGTTTAACGAATGCGTAGTATCTTTCACAACCCTTCCATGTGACATGCCAGATCCGGTCGTAACGTCTAGGCCAGATTTGGGGTGTTGCACCATGCAATCTCACCACTTCAGTAATATATAGCTCAGCTAACTTGTCAAGTGAATAACCAACACGCACCGGTATAAAGTGAGCCGACTTCGTTAATCTATCCACAATAACCCACACAGCATCTTTCTATTTCGAAGTCGTAGATAACCCCATCACGAAATCTATTGTGATTCGATCCCACTTCCACCCTGGGACCATCACCAACTAAAGTAATCCCGAGGGTACTTGCTGCTCAGCTTTCACTTGTTGACAAATTAAACATCTTGTAACACACTCGGAGATGTCTCTTTTCATACCTGGCCACCAATACAACTTTTTCAAATCATTGTACATTTTCGTACTGCCCGGATGTACTGACAAGCATGTACTGTGTGCTTCATGTAAAATTTTTCGGATCAACTCAACATCCTTAGGTACACAAACCCTGTCATGAACATCAAACAACCATCTGAACTCACCTGAAAATCAGAGTCATTTCCTGATTCGCACTGAGCTCTCTTAGCTTGCATCTCACTATCATTATTTTGAGCTTCACATATCTACTGAATAAATAAAAGTCTAACCCTCAACTCGATCAATATAGCACCATCATCAGACAACACTAAGCTCGTACTCATAGCTCTCAGTGCATACAGGGATTTTCCGCTCAAGGCATCCGCAACCACATTTGCTTTCCCCGGATGGTAATCGATTACTAACTCATAATTCTTCAATAATTAGAGCCACCACCGTTGTCGCAAAATTAAATCCTTTTGGTCCATCAAGTACTTCAAATGTAACGACCCAAATTTGGGCCTAGTAGAATTGGGCCCATTGGGCCTTGGGCGTGGGAGCGTTTAAAATTTTTGAGAACATGAGAATGGCACTAATGTAAGTTGGACCTATTAGGTGAGTGATTTTGGAAGGTTAGGGGGTATCTATGAAGTCCCGGGGATCAAACTTGGGCTTTAGGAAAATTCTGGTTTTAGGTGAATAAAACCCTGGGAGTTAGTAGGTAGGCTTTAAGAATAAAATGTGGAGAAAAATGACACGAAAAGAGCTTGTGGTGTAGTGGCAAAATGGCGCCACACAGGAGACAAGGAGGTGACGCCACACAAGGAAGTAAGGGGCCCAAGTTTCAAGCCTTGGCGCTGGCATTTCATTTTGATTTATTTTTAAGTGAACTTGGACTTTGGCCCATAGATTTATATTTAGTTGCGCATGATGTTAGACACAAGAGGAGCTGGTGGCTTAGTGGCAAGTGGCGTGAATTGGCTGATGGGAGAGCCTGGGTTCGAATCTCATGACAAGCAAGGGAGTATTTATTCTGCGGATTGGACGGCCAGAGTTTGTGTTGGATTTAAACTCTACTGAAGGAGGGATCCCATATCGGAAAGCTAGCAAGAGGGAAGGTGAGAAACTGGCTATATGTAGAGCTGTCTATGAGGAGAGGAAGCATACCTTGGTGGGCGTTTGGGCATAGGAGCATTCGGAGCACGGTTTAGCTTCAAACTCTTATCAGGTGTGTATTTCGCCCTACTCTAGCTATAGAGCGGCAAATGTCGAAATGCCGATCATACGGCAATGATAACCACACAAGCGTGCGAGCGCACGTGTGGGAGCTTCGACGCGATAGTCGAGACAACCATGAGTATTCTTGTGGGTTGATGTTGTTTGGGCCACGATGGGCCGAAAGGGGCCAAGTGGGCCCAATGGGCCCGGGGGCCCATATGAATAAGTTGTATGATTGTGTAGTAGATGTTGGATTAGGCTATGGGAATCTCGTATCTGTGGCTAGATTTGGGCTAAGTGGACCACACGAGCGTGTGGGCCCATTTGGGCCGAGAATAGGCCTTAGGCCCATTGGCATCGTTATCTCTGTTCAAAATACCTTGGTTTACAAAATTACTAAAATACCCTCGACTTGTAAAATTACCGAAATACCCCCAATTTACAAAATTATCGAAATACCCCTGATTTTTGAAATTATCGAAATACCCTTGGTTTGCGAAATTACCAAAATACCCCAGGTTTGTGAAATTACCGAAATACCCCTAGTTTGCAAAATTACCAAAATACCCTTAGTTTGCGAAATTATCGAAATACCCATAGTTTGCAAAATTATCAAAATATCCATAGTTTGTGGAATCACCGAAATACCCCTGGTTTACAAAATTACTGAAATACCCTCAGTTTACGAAATTACCGAAATACCCCTAGTTTGTAAAATTACCAAAATACCCTCAACGGGTGAAATTCCCGAAATACCCTCAATGGGTAAATTACCGAAATAGCCCTAAGGGGTGAAATTATTGTTTTACCCCTAAACGACAAAATGACCGTTGTACCCTCGTGGTAGTACTAGTGTTGTATGTGTTAATTGTATAGTTGATTATGTTTGAGATGCACGGTAGACATGGATTAGTTATGAGTAGAATTACCAAATTACCCATGTAGGGTAGGATTACCGAAATACCCTTATAGGGTAAATGTCTGTTTTGCCCTTGTGAGTAAATGACTAACTTGTGCTAGGATTTGACTGTGATCGTATGACTATGTTTTAACTGACTTGACTGAGGGCATGTGACTAATATGCTGTTAATATGTGTTGAAATGACTATTACTAAGCATGGCCATTTTGCATACACGTGTAATGATTGAGCATGACATACACGACATATTGCATGGGGTTGGGTGTGATGATCGGAGGAAGTACATTCTGGTGGCTCTGCAACATATTCTGGTGGCTCTTCCACAATCTGTATAGTGGCCATGCCACGTATATTTTGATATTTTGGTGGCTTTGCCACAAATTCTATGATGAGCAGCTTGTCTGTCCTATTGGTGTGTAGCGAATGGGTGGGTCGATTTAGAAATCCCCACAGGTGTGTTGGGCTGGTACGGGTGGTGTGTAGCGGATGGATTATTAGGTTGGGCTGCATTCTATGCTTGCATTATCATGTTATAGGGCTAAGGCCCAGATTGTTACTAAATAGGGCTTCGGCCCAGTCTGCTTCTGTATGGGCTTCGGCCCAGTCCGCTTCTGTATGGGCTCGGACCCAGTTAATGACCGACTAGGGGATTACACACTGAGTTCTCATAACTCACCCCTCTGCTTTAACCTTGCAGGTGATCCCCAGCATTGTGGATTTGGAGCTGCGGAGGACTCTATGGTGGCCATACATCGGAGTGCTATATTCTTACGAGCTTTAGTAAATTTCCGTTTACTTTATTATGAGATTTATTTTAATTTGGGTTTAATATTTTTTAATAAGGCCTTTTAACTTAAATTTTCTTTTAAACCTTCTTTTCCGCTATGATTTATTGCTAAAGGATTAATATGGAGTTTTCATAAAAAGTTAACGAACGGTTTTCAAAATATCACATTCCCGCCATTCATCGAATCTGATTTCTGCTATAAACAAGTTTTTGGGAATAATAATAATAACAACGTTTTTACAAGAAAACCATAAAAACAAATATGAATTTCACAAACAACAAAGCTCGAAGTTTCAAAAAGAATACAAAGTTTTTAATGAACGCACAGTTTTTAAACAACCCTTCTATGTGACATGCCAGATCCAGTCATAACGTCTAGGCCGGGTTTGGGGTGTTACATTTTATGGTATCAGAGTCAGGTTACAAAACTTGGCTGTGGAATGGGTTCGAAACATTTTTTCAAATTTGTTTGAAATATGATTTAGAAAATATATATCATTATTGGAAGTATGGCACACCAAGTCTCCGGCACCAAATTCGTAAGTTCCTGATACCATGCTTTGTTGTATGTTGTTTGACTATAGTTATTCTGTGTATGTTTTGTGGATGTGATGCTTAAACTTAGAGTTTGTATTTATTCTGTGTATATTGTGGAAATTATTTGCGTGTGATGTCCATCCGCTCTGATGGATAAATAGTGTGGTGCGTGCTTGTGTTATTAAGATCAGAGTGCACAGTGAGAGCGTAGTGTGCTAGGTTAGGATGTGTAACGTTTCCGTTAGCTGGAAATTTCGAGGATGAAATTTCTTTCAGGGGGTAGATTTGTAACGACCCGAATTTGGGCCTAGTAGAATTGGGCCTATTGGGCCTTGGGCGTGGGAGCGTTTAAAATTTTTGAGAAGATGAAAACGGCACTAATGCAAGTTGGACCTATTAGGTGAGTGATTTTGGAAGGTTATGGGGTATCTATGAAGTCCCAGGATCAAACTTGGGCTTTAGGAAAATTTTGGTTTTAGGTGAATAAAACCCTGGGAGTTAGTAGGTAGGCTTTAAGAATAAAATGCGGAGAAAAATGACACAAAAAGAGCTTGTGGTGTAGTGGCAAAGTGGCGCCACACGGGAGACAAGGAGGTGACGCCACACAAGGAAGCAAGGGGCCCAAGTTTCAAGCCTTGGCGCTGGCATTTCATTTTGATTTATTTTTAAGTGAACTTAGACTTTGGCCCATAGATTTATATTTAGTTGCGCATGATGTTAGACACAAGAGGAGCTGGTGGCTTAGTGGCAAGTGGCGTGAATCGGCTGATGGGGGAGCCTAGGTTCGAATCTCATGACAAGCAAGGGAGTATTTATTCTGCGGATTGGACGGCCAGAGTTTGTGTTGGATTTAAACTCTACTGAAGGAGGGATCCCACATCCAAAAGCTAGCAAAAGGGAAGGTGAGAAGTTGGCTATATATAGAGCTGTCGATGAGGAGAGGAAGCATACCTTGGTGGGCGTTTGGGCATAGGAGCATTCGGAGCGCGGATTAGCTTCAGACTCCTTTCAGGTGTGTATTTAACCCTACTCTAGCTGTAGAGTGGCAAATGCCGAAATGCCGGTCACACGGAAATGATAGCCACACAAGCGTGCCAGTGCACGTGTGGGAGCTTCGACGCGATAGTCGAGGCCACCATGAGTATTCTTGTGGGTTGATGTTGTTTGGGCCACGATGGGCCGAAAGGGGCCAAGTGGGCCCAATTGGCCCGGGGGCCCATATGAATAAGTTGTATGATTGTGTAGTAGATGTTGGATTAGACTATGGGAATCTCGTATCTGTGGCTAAATTTGGGCTAAGTGGGCCACACGAGCATGTGGGCCCATTTGGGCCGAGAATAGGCCTTAGGCCCATTCGCATCGTTATCTATGTTAAGAATACCTTGGTTTACAAAATTACTAAATAACCATCAACTTGTAAAATTACCCAAATACCCCCAATTTACAAAATTATCAAAATACCCCTGATTTGTAAAATTACCGAAATACCCTTGGTTTGTAAAATTACCAAAATACCCTGGTTTGTGAAATTATAGAAATACCCCTAGTTTGCAAAACTACCGAAATACCCTTAGTTTGAGAAATTACTGAAACACCCTTAGTTTGTGAAATTATCGAAATACCTATAGTTTACGAAATTACTGAAATACCCCTAGTTTGCAAAATTACCAAAATACCCTCGGTTTACGAAATTACTGAAATACCCCTAGTTTGCAAAATTATCGAAATACCCTCAATGGGTGAAATTACCAAAATACCCTCGATAGGTGAATTACCGAAATACCCCTAAAGGGTGAAATTATCGTTTTACCTCTAAACGACAAAATGACCGTTGTACCCTCGTGGTAGTACTAGTGTTGTATGTGTTAATTGTATGGTTGATTATGTTTGAGATGCACGGCAGACATGGATTAGTTATGAGTAGAATTACCAAATTACCCATGTAGGGTAGGATTACCAAAATACCCTTATAGGGTAAATGTCTATTTTGCCCTTGTGAGTAAATGACTGACTTGTGCTAGGATTTGACTGTGATCGTATGACTATGTTTTAACTGACTTGACTGTGGGCGTGTGACTGATATGCTGTTAATATGTGTTGAAATGACTGTTACTGAGCATGGCCATTTTGCATACACGTATAATGATTGAGCATGACATACACGACATATTGCATGGGGTTGGGTTTGATGATAGGAGGAAGTACATTCTGGTGGCTCTGCCACATATTCTGGTGGCTCTGCCATAATCTGTATAGTGGCTATGCCACGTATATTCTGATATTCTGGTGGCTTCGCCACAAATTCTGTGATGAGCAGCTTGTCTGCCCTATTGGTGTGTAGCGGATGGGTGGGTCGATTTAGAAATCCCCACAGGTGTGTTGGGCTGGTACGGGTGATGTGTAGCTGATGGATTATTAGGTTGGGCTGCATTCTATGCTTGCTGATAAGCCGTAAAAGTAACATATTTTAAGCCCACATTTAGTATGATTTTGGATGAATTAAGCCTCTATTTTTGTAAAAAGGTACTCTTAATCCTTTCTTTTCATGTCTTATACCCAGGAAAGCACCAGGATGAAAATAACGAGAAACGGGCCTAAAATAGACCAAAGTGGGCCAAAAAGGAAATCAGCAGGGCCTGGATTTAAGCCCACACAACCGTGCCACGTCAATCTACTAGAACACGGCCTAATCTCTATTTACACAGCCATGCCCCGTTCAACAGGATTGAACACGGCCTAATCTCGATTCACACGACCGTGCCTCATTAAAGAAGTCCGAACACGGCTTGAAGACTAGTAACACGGCCGTGTCCCTATCGTGGCAAAGAGAAAATTTGTTCGGATTTGGATACTTAGGGGCAAAGAAACACATTCCAAGAGCCTATATAAACCCCCTAAGTGTTACTTGGAAGAAGACAGTTAGCTAGGCCAAGGAGCCAAGCCAGAAAAGCCAGAATTGTGGAGAATCACTCGAAAATAGCCAGTTGATCCATCTTAAGGAGCCAAAATTCTACTCAAGACAGCGGCTCTCTCCTTCAATTCCTTCAGGGAGTTTTAGGGATTTCTTATGTTTTGTGTTATCTTCTCTTCTAAGATGTTTTCTTTATTTGATATGAACTAAACCCTCAGATACCTAAGGGGGATGAAACCTAAGACAGATCTTGTTATTTTTTTCTGAACTATATGATAAATATTTGACTTGTTCTTAATTATGTGTGCTTAATTCTTGTGTTAATATTTCTGGGATATTGATTCAAGTATGACGTGCTTAAGTGGAGGAGCAAAAGTCCCTGCTTAAGAGTAGATCTAGCATAATTGAGCGGAGTGGATCGCACGCCTAGAGATAGGGTAACGAGATTTTGCCGGGTTAGGGTGAAACCTAATATGGGAGTCCATAGATCTAGTTAATGCGATTCTAGGGGTTTTAATTAGAAAGAGATTTCAATTAATCAACCTAGGGTTAGACATTATTCGCTTCGAGAGAGGGTTTAATATAACTTAGGGAGTCCTACGGATCAAGTCAAGTGAATACATCGTCTGGTTCAGTGTTAGATAACAAGTGAAGTCTAGGTGGATTCTTCCAAGGGTGTCGTCTTAATCAACTGAGTTTTTCTTCCAAGTTACTTTCCCAATTCATTCTTTTTGTCTTTGCATCTTTAGCTTAGTTAATAGTTAATTTAGATTAGATAACCATTCACTTAATTCTTAGGCTAAATAATAGAAAGAGAGTTAGTATTAGTACTTTTAGTTCCTTTGGGATTCGATATTCCGGTCTTGCCTTAACTATACTACTGTTCGATAGGTGCGCTTGCCTCACAATCGTTGTCAGAGTTAGTTACTAGGTTCGATCATTCTCTTTATAAATTTTAAGACTCTGATTCCAATGATCACTTGCATTATCATGTTATAGGGCTAAGGCCCAGATTGTTACTGAATAGGGCTTCGGCCCAGTCTGCTTCTGTATGGGCTCGGGCCCAGTTAATAACAGACTAGGTGATTACACACTGAGTTCTCGTAACTCACCCCTCTGCTTTAACCTTACAGGTGATCCCCAGCATTGAGGATTTGGAGCTGCAGAGGACTCTGTGGTGGCCATACATCGGAGTGCTATTTCTCACGAGCTTTAGTAAATTTCCGTTTTACTTTATTATGAGATTTATTTTAATCTGGGTTTAATATTTTGTAATAAGGCCTTTTAACTTAGATTTTCTTTTAAACTTTCTTTTCCGCTATGATTTATTGCTAAAGGATTAATATGGAGTTTTCTTAAAAAGTTAACGAACGGTTTTCAAAATATCACATTCCCGCCATTCACCGAATTTGATTTTTGCTATAAACTAGTTTTTGGGAATAATAATAATAATAACAACGTTTTTACAAGAAAAACATAAAAACAAATCTGAATTTCACAAACAACAAAGCCCGAAGTTTCAAAAAGAATACGAAGTTTTTAATGAACGTGCAATTTTTAAACAACCCTTCTATGTGACATGCCAGATCTGGTCATAACGTCTAGACCGGGTTTGGGGTGTTACATCAAACTCTTATGATTGGTGAAGATTCGGCACTTCTCACCATATAAATAATGATGCCAAATCTTCAAAGAGAAAAAGATCGCAGCCAACTCCAAATCGTGAGTCAGATAATTCTTCTCATGCAGTTTTAGCTGTCTCGAGGCGTAAGCTAATACCTTACCCTCCTGCATTAGCACACAGCCAAGATCATATAATGACGCATCACTGTAGACCACAAACTCTTTCCCCGACTCAGGTTGTACTAAAACTAGCGCCTTTATCAACAATACTTTCAATCTTTCAAAACTCTGTTGACATTTCTCAGTCCATTCAAACTTAACATGCTTATGCAACTGTTTCGTCATTGGGGTAGCAATCATGGAAAACCCTTTTACTAAACGTCTGTAGTACCCCATTAAACCCAAAAAGCTTCTAATTTCTGACACATTCCTTGGTAGTTTCCACTCCATAATGGCCGAGATCTTACTCGGATCAACTCTAATTCCATCACCCAACACAATGTGTCCTAAGAATCTGACCTCTCGGAGCCAAAACTCACTCTTGCTGAATTTAGCATATAACTGCTTGTCCCTTAAAGTCTACAAAATAATTTTCAGGTGCTCTGCATGCTCACTCTCATCCCGAAAATAAATTAATATGTCGTCGATAAAAACAACCACAAATTTATCCAAATACGGTCAAAAGATACGGCCCATTATATCCATAAAAATTGCAGGAGCATTCGTTAAGCCAAATGACATGACAAGAAACTCATAATGGCCATACCTCGTTCGAAATGCAGTCTTCGGCACATCTTGCTCTTTAACCCTCAACTGGTAATAGCCAGACCTTAGGTCTATCTTAGAGAACACCGTAGCTCCCTTCAGTTGGTCAAACAAATCATCTATCATTGGCAAAGGATATTTATTCTTCACTGTTACCTTGTTGAGTTGTCTGTAGTCTACGCGTAATCTCATCGACCCATCTTTCTTCTTTATAAAAAGTACCGGAGCACCCCACGGTGAATAGCTCGGTTTTCCAAAACCCTTGTCCATTAACTCTTGCAACTGAACCTTTAATTCTTTTAATTCCAATGGTGCCATCCTATACGGAGCAATGGAAATAGGTACCATACCTGGAACTAACTCTATCCCAAACTCGACCTTTCCAACTGGAGGCAATCCGGGTAACTCTTCCGGGAACATATCTGGATACTCGCATACCACCGGCACTGATTCAATCTTTACCTCTGACTCTTAAGTATTTAGCACAAAGGCAAGATAGGACTCATACCCTTTTCTCAAGTATTTATCAGCTACCATAGATGAAACCATTACAGGTAAACTATTTAATTTACCTGATTCAACCCGAATGACATCTCCATACACATCCCAATTCAGTAAACTTACTACCACAGTTTACTAAAACATTATGAGTAGTCAACCAATCCATACCAAGAATCAGGTCAAATTCATCAAACGGAAACAACATGAGATTTGCCAGAAAATAATGACCTCTAATTGTCAAAGGACAATTCCTACATACATTGTAAACTAGCACATGTTTACCTAATGGGTTCGACACTTTTACTACATAATAACATAATATCTGAACTGAATATATGTTCTGAAATTGCATAATAGCATGTCATCTATTGTGTGTTGCATTGCATTGGGTTGGGGGTTATTATTCGGAGGAAGTGTACTGAAAGGCTTTAAGCCTAATTTACTGGCAGCTTAGCTACAAACTACTGTATTATGTCACATTCGGTACTACTTGGAGTTTAGGGATGGGTGGGTTGATTATATCCCCACATAGAGTGTAGGGTTGGACGAAAATGGTGTGTAGAGGCTGGTTGGGTAGGATTTTGCTACTGCATAACTGTTACTGCTACTGATACTGTGATGGGCTAAGGCCCTACTACATTTTTGACACTGTACTAAGATGGGCTAAGGCCCAAACTATCACTGATACTAAAAAGGGTTTAGGCCCCAGATTGTTCAACTGTGCACTGTCAATACTGATTGTTTGTTTGTTTCTGCGAGATTACACACTGAGTTTATGTAAACTCAGCCTTTTTGTTTAATGTGCACAAGTAATCCCCAGACTTCGACGGATCGGTACGACAGAGGACTCAGCGGTGACCACAGTAATTTTTGGACTTCATGGTTTTCAATTTATGATTTATGATTTGATTATTATTGATTATTTGGGTTGTAATTGAAGGACCCTCTAGGACTTTGGTTTTAAATTTGGGTTTTTATTTATTTATTTTACTTTATGGATTGATACCTGCTGGTCTTAGAAAATTCGGCTTTCAAAAAGTTAAAGTAATTTCTAAACGCATGAGCACCTAGACTGTTTTATTAAAGCTTCCGCAACGAGGGATGTTTCAAAAAAAATGTTTTAAATGAATAAAGACGACTTCTTAAGTTCTAACAAAGGTTTACTAAAGATAATAACATGGAATATTTTCATCGTAACAACGAGGTTTCACAAACACTGTCATGTGACATTGCCAGATATGGCCATAACGTCTAGGCCGAGTTTGGGGTGTTACACTAACTTTCTCTTATATAGTTTGTTTAGGGACTTATTAATAAGGTTTAATTAGTTTAAGTGTAATTAACTTATTTTAATCACACATAATGGATGCCACCAACATTTCCCACTATCAAATAATAATTAGTTTATTTTTTATTTCAGTCCTTTAGCAATTTAAAAATCTATAGCGATAAACTTTTATAATTTAGTCCCTATACCTTAATTAACTAGTGGTTTGACAAAATTACCAGACCAAAATTTAATAATAACCTCTTAATGTTTGCGGACTCAAATATCAGAAATGGGGTTCCAAAACTGCCATTTTCAACACCACTGAAAATCGGGCTGTTACATAGATAATAAACGTTGAAGACCCATTAGTTTAAATTGATGAATTACTGAAATTTCATGTAATCTTCCATTGATGGAAAAACTTAGGAAATTGAGAATAGAATATTTAACTCATGCATATTGATAGAAATAAGTAGTTGAATATGTTAAATTGGGGTGGAAAATGTTCAATTAAGCTTGAATCAAACTTAGATTTTATAACTAAATTATGTATAATTAATGACTGAATTGTAAGGGATGAAGACTTTGAGGTTTGATAATAAATAATGATTGTACGAGGTCATTGTACTATATTCATTAGTAGGATTTAAATTCTATCAGGAGATTTGTGAGATGTGAGTGTTTCAGGTAATAACGTTATTATGGAGTAAATCGAATAATGCAAATTCATGTTTAACTATCATGTTTCTATGTCGAAATTATATATGTAATGGATTTTTTGTATATGAATTTATCGTACGTAGCTAAAAACAACACCGAGACATCGAAAAGCAAAGCCGTCGACGAATAGCTAATCTGGTTTGTGCTCTAATAATTCGGGTTCATTAGATAATTATATGTATATGTTTTATTCGTTAAATTTTTGAAAATGGTAAGCTATAAACGTGAAATGTTCGAAAGGTATGTATATACCTGATTATGTGATCTGTGATCATTTGGTTGATTGAATATATCCATATATGCTTGTTGTTGAAATATAATCAATAATAACGTTTCTCTATTAACATTTTCGGATAGAGTCACGGGTATAGTTGGCATGCCATAAGGTCCATATTGATAGGTGGGAGATTCAGTGCTAAGCAAATACATATCGTGATAGTTCTCTAATACCCTGGGGGTCGAGAACGTATAATGTAACACCCCAAACCCGGCCCATGCGTTACGAGCGAATTTGGTATGTCACATGAAGAAAGTGTAAAACATCATATGATTCTTACTAAAATAGGCGTTACTTGGTTGTGTCTTAAAAAAACAAGTTTTTCTTGTAAATATTTGATAAAATATAGCTATTCTTGAATGGTTGATTGATGAGTCGAAAATCGGGGTAGTGAACTTTAAAACCATGACTTTTGAAAATGACGTTGAAAATTTGAAAGAGAATTTCCGTGTTAATTTATTTGTAAAAGTTTGTTTTGAAATTCATTTGTTAATCTATTTTGAAAAATCGTTGGTTATGCTTTTAGAAAATCCCTATTTAAAAATATTTCAAGCAAAATCATAAATACGTCCAAACATAAAGCAAATTAAAGTTTATCCCAGAGGCCTTATTACAACTTTAAAACCGGAAATATTAAAGTTAACGAAATAATACGGAAAAGTAGTTTACTAATGTTTGAAAACATCATTTATGAAGTATGGACTCCACCGAGTCATCCATGGCCCCAAGTCCTCGTCACTGAGCGCTACCTAAAGGGATTAAGAAAAGAAATGGGGGTGAGTTACAAGAACTCAGTGTATAATCCCCTTACCGTCATCCACTGGGTCTGAACCCATTTAGCAAAAACTTGGGCCTGAGCCCATAAAGCATAATCTTGGGCAGAAGCCCATTTACATAACAGAATATACATATATGCAATGTATGCAACCCAACCCATCCTAGTAATCCATCCGCTACACACCACCCGTACCATCCCATCACACCTGTGGGGATCAAGTCAACCCACCCTGCCAAACACACCAAAACGCAGGCTAAATGCCATTTAATATAACAATTCGCAGGCCAGTGGCCATTTATAGATGCAGGCAAGATGACATTTATAATATTTGTGGCTGAGCCACCAGAGTCAGAATTATGCGTGGCATAGCCACTATACAGATTGTGGCAAAGCCACCAGATACCATTTACAGTAATATAATGGGCACACAGCCTTGGGTAAATATGATCGACACAGAGTCGTTAGTTCATATGCTAGGCACATAGCCATTATCAGAATTTGTGGCAGAGCCACCAGAATATGTGGCAGAGCCACTAGAATCAGAATGTGGCAGAGCCACCAGGCTACACTTCTCTTCTTTAACATTTTTCCCATCCCATGCAAAATATGCAAATGCAACATAATTAATAAAACATAATATTCACATATATAAACGAAAATTATCAATCCAATAATTTATTACGGGGAAACAGCCCATTATAGCACTTTGTCATTCGGCCCACTAAGGCATTCTAGCAAATCGGCCTATTAGGGCATTTTGGTAATTCGGCCCATAGGTGCATTTTCGTAATTCGGCCCATAAGGGCATTTTCAAAATTCAAAAATTTTACCCACTAAGGGTAATTCGATAATCTCGCAACCCAGGGGTATTTCGGTAATTTACCCTCCAAGGGTATTTTGGTAATTTTGCAACCCAACTTAACTACTAATGTGGGGCATAAAAATTGAAACTGTCCATCTGCGTCATGTTGACTAAACTGACTATAACTCGAGTTAGGAAACTTGAAATTTCAATCCGTAAATTTTCCTTGAAACTAGACTCATATATCTTCTTACTAAAATTTTTCCATAATTTTTGGCTTAGCTATTTAGTACAGTTAATTCCTTAAAGTTTCCCCTGTTTCACTGTCCAACAGTTTTGACCTCTCCTAACCTAAACTCAAATATCTCACTGTACATTTTCATATGTTGTTCCCACTTGTTTCTATTGAAAATAGGCTCACCAAGGAATCTATAATATAAATTGTAACTCATAATTCACTTTGTACAATTTTAAACGATTTTTCCAAGACAGAATAGGGAACCACGAATTCAATCAGAACCAGTCTCACTAAAATTAAAATATCTCAGAATATAAAATTCATTTTCCTTCTCCGTTTCTTTCATATAAAAATAGAAACAGTAATATTTCATCCTATATCTTATTCACTTTCTAATTCCCTTTCTCCTATTTTTCGTGATTTTTCAAAATCACGTCACTACTGTTAACCAAAAACTGTTTCATTGCAAACTATGGTTACTACTACGAACATTCGCACGCCCGAGTGGTCACTGATGCCGGTTTCCGGTTTTCTTCAGTATTCTGACCGAATCATAGGTATGCAAACATTCAGAGAGATGTGAGATTACACACCATTTCAAACATGTATTGGGAAGGTACGGGATTACACACCATTTCAAACATGTATTCGGAAGGGTACGGAATTACACACCTTATTCGGAATCCGTAACACGATACTCTCCATGGCACCTAAAGGAACAATCGGTCAACAATTAGTCAAAAGCCCAATTTACAACTTCAACCAAGTATTGCGATTGATTAACAATCTATATCACTTACCAACAATCTGAGTCTCTTATTACGAGGGATAGGTGTTCGATTGGCCCTCCGATAAAGTACTTCGAGACCCTACTTACCAACCCTCTTTTGAAAGTCAAGGGCTAGAAAGATGACAAGAGTGTAAGCTAACACTCTACCGATTCGACCCACACCAAGAGAACCAAGAAGATGGAAGTAGCAAGGAATAGATTCGGCCTTGGTCAAAAGAACAGAGTGAATAATCGGTTTTAGAAGAGGGAGTAAAAGAGAAACATGAAGAAAAATAAAAGAAGAGGAAGAACACTACCTTACAACCACCGAAAACCCGAGAAGGCAAAGAAGCTTCGGCAACCACAAGAACCAAGTTTTGGCTATGAGATGAAGTTGATGTTTCTGTTATGGTGTAGAGAAGAGAAAGTGGGAGGGTATGGAATTTGGTAACCAAGAAAAACAATGAAAGGAAAGAAAAAATGAAGAAGAGGAAGAAAGAACCACAAAGAAAATTCAACAACACAAGTTGAGAGAAAAGAAAGAAAAATCCAAAAAATGCTTGAAGTAAAAGTATTCAAAAGCACCACAATGGCCAACAACTTTCGGTACCCAAAACCCCCTCCCAAACCATGTATCATCTTTTCCAAAAGATGAGTATTGACCCCAAATATTCTTTCCAAAACATCCACCCCATAATAGGCCAACATGTTCCCTTCTCTTACCTTTTTCCTTCATTTCATTCCTTCCTTTTCCCTTGCTTTCCTCCTTACCATAATCCTTAGTCATCTTTCCCAAAATTAAAAAGTCTTCCTTACCATATTAAAGCCTTGACCGACACTTTGAAAATGAAGCACAAAAATTAATCAAAAATGCAATAGCTGGGATTCGAACCTCAGACCATTAGTACACTCCACATGTCACTTTCTACCTTTACCAATAGACTCCTTGTGCTAGCAAAATGCACACTTATTTCCTTAAGTCTTGATGCCCCTTACCTTGTCCCCCTTAAGTGCATAAACACAAAAATTTTGTCAAGGCCCAACTTGAACCCGGAACTTCCTAGAACCCCGTAACTTTCCAAAATCACCTTTCAAATAAGTCCAACTTGAAATAATGTAGTTCTCAAATTCCCATAAATTTTAAAACGCTTCTACGCTCAAGGTCCAATGGGCCCAATTCTACTAGGCCCAAATTTGAGTCGTTACATATAAACAACTCAAATACCTTTGGGATATAAGCTTATTTTAGTGTGGTTGGTAGGATTTATGCCTGATTATCACTTTAATGTGTATTGGTGTGATGGTGGATTGATCCGTGTATTTGTTTTTGTATATTTTGTTAATAGGGATTAAAATGTAAAAATGACATTTTGAACTTATATGAAACTAAAATGAGATATCGATGTTAATGTGAAAAATTATTTGGATATGATAAATCAAATGCAAATACCCTGAGTTTGCATTGGGAATCTTGTTATGCAAATGGACATTTAAATGAAATGAATATGATCAACAACAAAGGATTATTTGGTCCAATGGTGTATATGTTCTAATGATATTGATATTGATTTAGCTATTGATTAATATGTTATGTTTGTTAGTTAGTGGTTTATATGATTTAGTTATGTTATATTTGAATTAGAATTAGTTAGCACCGCTGAGTATACTTAGCGTATGGACTTGTTTATTTCCATGCGCAGGTCTCGGATACAAGCAATTGAAGTTTCGTGGTCATGCATCCAACTCTTTAGCTCAGCTCAAAAACCATTACGATCCTATTTTGTATTTAGTTATATGTTTTGATGTCATATGAAATGTGCCTACGTTGGTATGTTTGTTGCCTAAGTTAGTTTTGGCCCTTTTGGTAAATGACCTATAATGTTTTTGTAACAACCCGTTTTCAGTGGTGTTGGAAACAGTGGTTTTTGGACCACAATTCCAACTAGTGGGTTAGATTTATTATTTTAATTAAAATAATAAGGTTTTATGAATGTCGTATAAAAATTTGATATGTTAATTTTATTGTTTAGTCATTTAATTAAGTAAAAAGGACCAAATTGTGAAAGTTGCAAAAATTAGTTGTATAAGTTAAATGACTTAATTAGCTAAGGAAATGAAAACTAATGAACTTAATTGGCAATTAACCACATTGGTTTATAGGTGGACGGTTAATGTAAGGTTATTAGATAATTTTTGATTAAATTAAAGGGTAAAAGGTTAAAAGAGTAATTAAAACATAAGAAAATAATGGACAAACCATAAACTTCTCCAAAAAATTTCTCTTCACCACCGAAAGTACCGTGCTTGTGAATGCTTGAAGTTTGGCCAAGCTTGTGAGTGTGCATATCAAGAAGCAAGTCCATCGATCATTAATCGGGGAAAAGAGAAAGTTGTTGAGTAGGCGTTGTCGCATATCTGTAATTATCGGGTCTCGGTAAGTTCGTATTTCAATTAAAGTAATTCATTTGATTTCTAGAAGTAAATTGATACCTATATATATATATATATATATATATATATTGGTGATTAGATTCATTGATTTGAGAAAAGGGAAAGACCATGATTGAAAGATATCATGGCATTATAATTGAAAAGGAAAAGAAAATGGTTGAAAGATACTATGGCATTAAACAAGAACGGTTAATACCCTAGTTGAAAGATACTACGGCACTATATCAGTAACGCCCCACTTAAATTATTTCTGTATCAGTAAATACCTGACACAATTGTGTGCTTGTTTTAGTTTTTAAGTGTTCTTGGTGTATGTATGAGGTCTTGGGTTCAAGTTCTATATTTACAAATTTTATTATTTTTTCTAATCTTGGTCTTACCCTTGGTAGATTGGGCTATATTCTATCTTTCGTAAACTCATATTAGAATCAGCCTATTGGTTTGAGTGGTAAGGGGTTAGTGTGTTGGAGGTCTTGTGTTCGAATCTTTGCGTGGGAGAGGGTGTTAATTTTTGCTCGGTTGTCTGATAGAGTTTCGGTAGAGCTAAAATTCTAAGATAGTTGTGAGTTAGTGGGTTTGTGGGAGAAAAATAGGGGATATGATGTCATATCTTTTATTTTCTTTTTCTTTTTCAAATTTTTATTTTCTTCCTCAATTTCTGATGTCAATTTTTTCCTATTTTCCCCCTTCTGACATTTTTCTCTTTTCGGTAAACTTTCTTTCGTTTCCTTTGATTCGGATTGTGAATCCTTCATTCAATTGTCATTATTGCGATTTCCTGTTCTTTATTTGACTAGTAGGTAATCTTTGCATCACTTTAACTTCTAGTTTGGGTTTAACGATGTTAGAATGTAGTGATAATTGGCGGATTTTATGATTAGGTGAAGGTTGTGAGGCAGAGAATTGCATCCCAATAAGTGGTGTGAATTAGAGGTGGTGTGTCGTTGGCAGTAAGTCAATTTTTTGATTGGTCCTTATTGGTGAATACGTTAATTAAATTCCTAAATCAATGTTGGGTATTCTATTTTTCGGTTTCTGAAGGCTCGAGATTATTTTTGCATCGAAACGAACCAGGTGTGTTCCTAAAATGCAGAAAATTGAGCTTCGACAAAAGCTGAAAAACCACACTGTCGACGCCACACAGACGTGTGCCTGGCCGTGTGGTTGGCCATGTGTGAGACACGGTCGTGTGTTTGACGAGGGCATGGCTGTGAGTAAGACACGGCCGTGTGATAGTGTGAGTGTGGCCATGTGGGCCACACGGGCTAGGCCAAGTTGGGCGTGTGGGCCACACGGGCGTGTAGGCCCACACGAGCATGCCACATGGGCGTGTGGGTTTTGGGCCAGGCCGTGTAGGCCACATGAACAAGGCCATTCTGGGCGTGTGGGTGCACATGAGCAAGCTATATGGACATGTGGGCCCATAATTCTAAAATTTTCCCTAGGGTCACACAGGTCGTTCCGATCGAATGTGGCCTACTGTAGGGTTGGTAAAGGCTAACCAAACCCTAGATTATATGATCTGATATTCTGATAGACTGCTCTGAGTAGGACACCAATATGCATGTCTAATTATTATGTTATATATATCTGATATCTGTATGAGAGCATGTTAAGCATGATATTTCAGTATTTTTATTTTGTATCCATGATTGAGGGTGGGAATTGTGTATGTGGAGGAAGTGTTCTGTATGGCGATCTTCGCCTATATTCTGACAGCTTGGCTGCATATTGTCTGATATGTGTCATACTGACACGATATGGTGTGTAGGGTTGGCTAGGTGTTTGAACCCCACATGGTGTGATGGGATGGTCGGAGTTGGTGTGTAAAGGATGGGGGTAGGATTCTGTTATATGTATCTTTAAAGGACTCAAGTCCGAATTTGAATTTGATTGTATATGTGATTTCTACATTTATAACATGCCTATTTCTGATAGGTTATACACTGAGTTTATGAAAACTCACTTTTGTTCTCTGTTCTGTTCAAGTAATCCATAGACTTAGGCGAATCGGTGTAACAGAGTCTCGCGGTGACCACTAGACTATGAACTGACTTTAATAAAGGTTTTATTTAATTAAGGATTATTTTTAAGAGTTTTGTAATTAATGGACTCTCCAGACTGTTTGGTTTTTATTATGGATTTGGATTTTCGTTTGATTCTTTATCTGCAACAATTGACTAAAAACATAGTTTTTACTAAAATAAAGGTTTTCTGAAAACACGAACTGGACTTTCAAAATATAACGGCTTTTAAGACTTTCGCCGTAAGTTATGTTTTTGCAAATGATTTAGTTAAATAACGCTATCAGTGATAATTATAAAACTTGGACGATTTTTCAAACAACTACACGAAGCTTTAACGAAATGACTCTGTTTTCTAAACCCTTCTTTGTGACACCTCTAGATTCGTCCATAACATCTAGGCCAAATTTGGGGTGTTACATTTAGTGGTATCAAAGCAGGTTACAAAACTCAGGCTATGAATTTTAGGTTCCAAAATTATGTTTAAAAAAGAAACGATTTTCAAATAATTCAGATAATTTGAGAAAGTATGTGGTATACCGAGTCTCCGGTGCCAATTTTGTAAGTATTTCTATATTTAGGTAGAACTTTCTGAAAACACTGTAGTTAGCACTTTCTAAAAACTATACTGAGCTAGTTAGAGACTAAAATCTCCGAAACACTTCTGAACTTTTGATAATTTACGCATAAAATATCAGCTAATAAACACCGGAATTGATGCATAAAATTGTATAATGTACACAAATTTGAATTTACGATGAGCGCTCGTGGAAATTATGGTCGTGGTATTCGCGGACGAGGTAGAGGCTGTAAAGGGGCTCGAGCTGAGTCTTCCACTTTGGGCATATGCCAAAATTAGTCACAAATGAGACAACGATTTTACCTACTACTAAGACTGGGTCTCAAAGCCGTTTGGCTGGGGACGATGCACTGTCCCAAGTCATGTTGAGAGTATGGGAGAGGGTCACTAGACCCCATTCTAGATCTGAGGGTCGTGGGTCGGTAACTAAACGACTTTAGTCCAATGGAGCTGAGTTGTTTAGGGGTGTCACTGGAGTCACTCCTATTATGGTCGAGTACTGGTTAGAGGCTACTGAAAGGATCATGAACGATATCAACTGTACTCTTGAACAGAAACTTAAGGATGTAGTCTCTTTACTTCGCGACGAGGCATATCAGTGGTGGTTGTCGGATGACGAGGATACTCAGCTTGATAGTCTAAACTGGGACAATTTTAAGACTACTTTCCAAGGGAAGTATGTGGACGTGAGCTATGTTGATGCTTGTAGGCGTGAGTTCATGAATCTCACGCAAGAAGATAGATATGTGGCCGAGTATGAGGCCTAATTTCTAAGGTTGAGCCAGTATGCTCGAGGCATGGTGGCATCTGATTATGAGAAATGTGTTTGCTTTGAGGATGGCTTGAGGGATAGTTTGAGGGTATTAATTACTTCATAAAAGGAGCGAGAGTTCATAGTTCTGGTAGATAAGGCGAAGTTCACCGAAGAGGTTAAGCGCGTGGAGTGCCAGAATAGGGACCGAGAGAGAGGCAAGAATAAGAGGGATTCAGAGCCCTCTAGTTCTGTTCACAAGCTTAAGAAACGGGTCAAACCTGATGGGTTGATAATGGCATGGGCCGAGGACAGAGAGCACCGTATAGAGTGCTAGTCAGACTGAGGCGAGGCAGCCTATGTTGGTTTATGCTGCTCAACACCGAGAGGATAGAGACGCTCCTAATGTTATCACGGGTACGTTCTTTATTTTTGATGTACCTTATATTGCTCTGATAGACATAGGTTCTACTCACTCCTATGTAGCTAGTACTGTTTCCAAAAACTTGGGGATTTCTGTTGAGAGCACTTCTAGTAAGATTACTATACTGAGTCCATTGGGGCAGTCTATTCGGGTTACTAGACTTTATAGCAATTTTCAGTTAGAAGTGCAAGGGGCGATATTTTTGGCAAACCTGATGTAGCTTCCGTTTGGGGAGTTCAACTTAATTCTAGGTACGGACTAGTTGGATGAGCACCGAGTTAGTTTGGATTGCATGACTAAGAGGGTTATTCTAAGGACCGAGGATGATAAAGAGGTGGTTGTGATCGGTGAACGTCAAGATTACCTATCCAATATGATCTCCGCTCTTGTGGCTGAGAAATTGGTTCGGAAAGGGTGTGAGGTGTATATAGATTTCATCAGTGTTTCAGATTCTGGAGACTCTTCTGTCAGGGATATCAGAACAGTGAGGGAATTTCTAGATGTCTTTCCTGAGGAGTTACTGGATTTACCTCCAAATCGAGAAGTTAAGTTCGGCATTGAGCTTTTACCGGGTACAACTCTGGTGTCCATCGCTCCTTACCGTATGGCATCGAAGGAGCTTACAGAGCTTAAGGCTCAACTTCAAGAGCCTCTGGATCGTGGTTTCATCCGTCCAAGTGTGTCTCCATAGGGGGCACCGGTTCTGTTTGTAAAGAAAGAGGATGATACCATGAGGATGTGCATTGATTACCGGTAGTTGAATAAACTGACTGTAAAGAATAAGTATCCACTTCTGAGGATCAAAGATTTGTTTGATCAGTTCCGAGGGGCTTCTGTGTTCTCAAAAATAGATCTCCGATCTGGGTATCATCAGCTTAGAGTTAATGAAGGGGATGTTCATAAGACGTCGTTTAGAACTCGTTATGGGCACTACGAGTTCCTAGTTATGCCTTTTAGTTTGACGAATGCTTTAACTGCATTCATAGACTGATGAACCGACTTTTTCAGCCTTATCTAGATCAGTTCTTCGTAGTTTTCATTGATGATATTCTAGTTTACTCTAAGACTAAGGATGAGCATAATGAACATCTTAGAGTAGTGCTTAAGATACTCTGAGAGAAACAACTCTATGCTAAGTTGAGTAAGTGTGAGTTCTAATTGCGAGAGGTAACGTTTCTGGGGCACGTGATTTCTATTGAGGGGATCCGAGTTGACCATAAAAAGACTAAGGTTGTGTTAGATTGGAAACTGCCTAAGAATATATTTGAGATCCGCAGTTTTCTAGGTCTTGCAGGATATTATTAGCAGTTTGTCGAAGGGTTCTCTTTGATTGCAGCTCTTTTGACTAAGCTTCTGAGCAAGGGTGTTCCTTTTGTTTGGACTCAGGCACAACAATCGAGCTTCGAGAAGCTCAAGTATGTTCTGGCTCAGGCTCCTGTTCTGATACAACCTGAATCTGGTAAGGAGTTTGTGGTGTATAGTGATGTGTCTCACATCGGTTTGGGATGTGTACTGATGCAAGATGGTAAGGTTGTGGCTTAGCATCTCGTCAACTTAAGTCACACTAGGGGAATTATCCAACACATGATCTCGAGGTAGCAGTTGTGGTTTTTCCGTTAAAGATCTGGAGGCATTATTTGTATGGTGAGAGGTGTATCATCTACACCGATCACAAAAGCCTCAAGTATCTCCTTACTCAGAAGGAGTTGAATCTTAGGCAGCATCGGTGGATTGAGCTACTCATAGATTTTGACTGCATGATAGAGTATCATCCTGATAAGGCTAATGTGGTGGCTGATGCTCTTAGTCGTAGAGTGATGAGGGATTTGAAAGCGATGTTCACTCAACCTAGTATGTTTGATGATTGGGCAGATTCGAGAGAAGCAGTTAGGGGATGAGTCTTTGGTTCAGCGATTTCGTCAAGTTGAGAATGGAAGTACTTCTAATTTTGGGCTAAATAAAGATGGGGTTCTGTGTTTTTGAGGTCAGGTTTGTGTATCAAATGATTCTGATTTGAGACAGTCGATTCTGAGGGAAACATATAGTAGCCCTTATGTTATGCATCCTAGTGGTAATAAGATGTATCGGGATCTTCGTGAACTGTACTAGTGGCCGAGTTTGAAACATGAGGTTACAGATTTTGTTGCTCGTTGTCTGACGTTCCAGTAAGTTAAAGTTGAGCACCAGTTGTCTTTAGGTTTGCTACAACCTGTTAAAATTCCCTTATAGAAATAGGAACGAGTGACGATGGATTTCGTTTGTGGGTTGCCCTTGACACCCACTAAGAAGGATTTTGTTTGGGTCATCGTGGATCAATTAACCAAGTCCGCCTATTTTATTCCAGTTCAGACGAACTACTCTCTGCAAAATTTAGCAAAACTCTACACTTCTGAGATTGTAAGACTGCAAGGGTTCCTGTTTCGATAATTTTTTATAGAGATCCACGCTTCACTTCACGATTTTAGAAGAATCTGCATGAGGCTCTGGGTTTGAGATTGGACTTCAGTACTGCATTCCATCATCAGATCGATGTTCAATCTGAGAGGGTGATTTAGATACTGAAGGATATGCTTTGGAGTTGTATGATAGATTTTTGAGGTAGTTGGGAGGATTTTTTGCTGTTAGCTGAGTTCACCTACAATAATAGTTTCCAATCGAGCATCCAAATGACACCTTACAAGGCTTTGTATGGTCGTAAGTGTCGTACTCTGCTAAGTTGGGCTGAGTTGGGTGAGCGACAAATTTTGGGTCTTGAGTTCGTTTCTGAGATCGAAGATAACATTAAACTGATTTAGGATCGTATAAAAGCAGCTTCTGATAAATAGAAGTCTTATACGGATCTGAAAATGAGAGATATCGAGTATTCCATGGATGACTTCATTTTTCTTAAGGTTTCTCCGTGGAAGAAAGTTCTGAGATTCGGTCGTAAGGGCAAGTTAAGCCCTAGGTTCATTGGGCTATACCGAATTCTGAAGCGTGTGGGACTAGTCGCGTATCAGTTGGAGCTACCTCCAGAGTTGGACCGTATCCATAATGTGTTTCACGTATCGATGTTAAGGCGGTATCGGTCAGACCCGTCTCATGTTGTCTCTGTTGAGGAGATTGAGGTTAGACCGGATTTGACTTTTGAGGAGGAGCTGATTCAGATTCTAGATCGAGATATTAAGGTTCCGAGGAGTAAGTCCATTCCATTGGTTAAGGTTCTGTCGCAGAATCATGGAACTGGGGAAGCCACGTGGGAACTTGATGACTCGATGCGTCAGCAATATCCTATCTGTTCAGATTGTGAATACTTCGTTTAATCGTTGTTATTATGATTTCTTGGTTCTTTATTCGGCTGGTAGGTAATTTTTGCATCCCTTTAACTTCTAGTTTGGATTTAGTGATGTTAGAATGTAGTGATAATTGGTGGATTCTGTAATTAGGTGAAGGTTGTGAGGCAGAGAATTGCATCCCAGCAAGTGGTGCGCGTTAGAGGTGGTTTGCCGTTGGCTGTAAGTCAATTTTGTGATTGGTCCTTGTTGGTGAATACGTTAATCAAATTCCTAAATCAATGTTGGGTATTCTGTTTTTAGGTTTCTGAAGGCTCGGGATTTTTTTTGCATCGAAACGAACCAGGTGTGTTCCTAAAACACAAAAAATCAAGCTTCAACGAAAGTCGAAAAACCTTACTGTCAACGCCACACGGGCGTGTGCCTGGCTATGTGGTTGGCCATGTGCTAGACACGACTGTGTGTTTGACGAGGGCATGGCCATGCACAAGACACGACCGTGTGGTGGTGTGAGTATGGCCGTGTAGGAACACGGGCTAGGCCAAGTTGAACGTGTGGGCCACACGGGCATGTAGGCCCACACGAGCATGCTACACGGGCGTATGGGTTTTGGGCCAGATCGTGTCGACCACACGGGCAAGGCCAATCTGGGCATGTGGGCCCATAGGGAAAACCACACTGACATGTGGGCCCATAATTCTAAAATTTTCCCATGGTTCGTTCCGATCGACTGTGGGCCTACTGTAGGGTCGATAAGGGCTAACTAAACCCTAGATTATATGATCTGATATTTTGATAGACTGCTCTGAGTAGGACACCGATATGCATGTCTGATTATTCTGTTATATATATTTGATATCTGTATGAGAGCATGTTAAGCATGATATTTCAGTATTTGTATTATGTATTCATGATTGGGGAAAGGGAATTGTGTATGTGGAGGAAGTGTTCTATATGGTGATCTTCGCCTATACTCTGGCAGCTTGGCTGCATATTATCTGATATGTGTCGTATTGACACGATATGGTGTGTAGGGTTGGGTGGGTGTTTTAACCCCACATGGTGTGATGGGATGGTCGGAGTTGGTGTGTAGAGGATGGGGGTAGGATTCTGTTATCTGTATCTATAAAGGACTTAAATCTGAATCTAAATCTGATTGTATATGTGATTTCTGCATGTATAACATGTCTATTTCTGATTGGTTACACACTGAGTTTATGAAAACCCACTTCTGTTGTCTATTTTCTTCAGGTAATCCACAGACTTAGGTAGATCGGTGTAGCGGAGTCTCACAGTGACCACTAGACTATGAACTGACTTTAAATAAAGGTTTTATTTAATTAAGGATTATTTCTCGAAGCTTTGTAATTAATGGACTCTCCGGACTGTTTGGTTTTTATTATGTATTTGGATTTTTGTTTGATTCTTTATCTATAACGGTTGACTGAAAACATAATTTTTACTAAAATAAAGGTTTTCTGAAAACACGAACTGGACTTTCAAAAGATAACGATTTCTAAGACTTCCACCGTAAGTTATGTTTTTGTAAATGATTTAGTTAAATAACGCCATCAGTGATAATTGTAAAACTTGGATGATTTTTCAAACAACTACACAAAGCTTTAACGAAACGACTCTGTTTTCTAAACCCTTCTTCGTGACACCTCCAGATTCGACCATAACGTCAAGGCTGAGTTTGGGTGTGATAAACCTTAATATATACATATTTTAATCCCATATTTGACATACTTTTGGATGATGTATCCCTTGATTTGATGAATTCGATGCTCATAATCTCTTAATTTCATGTTTTATACTCAAGAGAGCTTAGGGAGTCAAAAAGAACGAGAAACGGGCCAAAAACGGAGAAAATGGGCCAAAGTAAGAAATCCACACGGCCGTGCCACTTTAGCAGACTCGAACACGGCCCAGGGCTCGAATCACACGGGTGTGCCACACGGGCGTGTCCCTACCGTGACCTGTTTTAATTCCACTCGAAAAAGGATACTTAGAGGCAAAGAAAGACTTTCCAAAAGCCTATATAAACACCCTAGAGGGCAACCTAAAGGGGGCGTTCGGGAGTTCGACAGAAGGCCTCTGTTAGGGCTTTTGATAGGAGCAAAGCCAGAGAGGGCTGAATATAGGGAATTACTCGAAGAAAGCCAGTGGTTCCATCTCAGAAGCCGAAATCATACTCAAGACGGAAGATCTTCCCTTCAATTTCCTTCAGGGGGTTTTAGGGTTTTTCTTATGTTTTTTTATACTTTCTTCTGAGATGTATTCTTTTATAATCATGAACTAAACCCCTCAAATACTTGAGGGGGATGAAACCTAAGATGAATCTTGTTATTGTTTTCTGAACTATATGATAAATACTTGATTTGTTCTTAATTATGTGTTCTTAATTCTTGCTTTGATATTTCAGGATATTGATTCAAGAATTGATGTGCTTAGGCAGTGGAGCATCCCTATTTAAGAGTAGATCTAGCATAGTTAAGCAGAGTTGATCGCACTCCTAGAGATAGGACGACGAAAATCTGCCGGATTAGGGTCAAACCTAATATGGGAGTCCATAGATCGAGTTAATGCAACTCTAGGGATTTTAATTAGAAAGAGATTTCAATTAATCAACCTAGGGTTAGATGTTCTAGCCTCGAGAGAGGTATTAATATAAAAAAGGGAGTCCTACGGATCAAGTCAAGTGAATAACTCGTCTGGTTCAGAGTTAAATAACAAGTGAAGTCTAGGTGGATTCTTCCTCAGGTATTGTCTTAATCAATTGGTTTTCCCAAAAGTATTTCCCCAATTCATTCTCTGTGTCTTAGCATCTTTAGCTTAGTAATTAGTTTTAGATTAAACAACAATTCCCTTAATTCTTAAGCTAAATAATAGAAAGATAGTAATTACTAGTACTCTTGGTCCTTGAGGATACGATATTTCCGGTCTTGCCATAGCTATACTACCAAACGATAGGTGCGCTTGTCTTATTCGTTGTCATAGTTAGTTTGGACACGATTTTTGGCACCGTTGCCGGGGACTAAGATATTAGGGACACTCGATTTTTATTACTTTAGTTATTATTTTTATTTATTTTCAATTTATTTTTTTTATTTTTTTACTTCTCTAATTTTTTTTTCTTTGCTTCTGATAGGTTTTTCTAGTTTATTACTAGAAGGAACCCGTTAGGGCCCTTGATTTTTGACAGCAATATAGAAGGTACCGTTCGTAGAAACAGAAGAGAAATAAGGCGAAGCTTACAATACATAGAAGAAGAGCAAGAGGACGATACCAATGCTATCGAAGAGATGGCTGATAACAATCCGCTACCTCCCATGGTTGCCGTAAACCCGGTGAATCAAAATCCTGCTCCTCATACTATGTATGATTATGCTAAACCTAATTTAATAGGAACTGAGTCAAGTATTGTTAGACCTGCTATTGCTGCAAATAATTTTGAACCGAAACCTAACACAATTCAGATGATACAGCAATTTATTCAATTTGATGGTTTGTAGGATGAAGATCCAAATAATCACTTGGCAAATTTCCTAGAATTTTGCGATACTTTCAAAATAAATGGCGTTTCTGATGATGCCATTCGTCTTCGGTTGTTTCCCTTTTCATTGAGGAACAAAGCTAAACAGTGGTTGAACTCGTTACCACAAGGATCAATTACTACATGGGAACAAATGACCGAAAAATTTTTGTTAAAATATTTTCCACCGGCTAAAACGGAAAAGTTGAGGAATGATATCTCTTCTTTTGTGCAGATGGGTTTAGAGACACTTTACGATGCATGGGAGAGATACAAGGATCTATTGAGAAGGTGCCCACACCATGGATTACCTTTGTGGCTCCAAGTTCAAACCTTTTACAGCGGTGTGAACCCCTCAACTAGGTAGTTGATTGATTCAGCCGCCGATGGAACCCTAAACAACAAAACACCTGAGGCTGCCTATGAATTCATTGAAGAGATGTCACTGAATAACTATCAGTGGCAAGTCACGAGGACAAAGCCGACAAAAGCTGCCAATGTTTTCAACCTCAATGCAGTGACCATGCTATCAAACCAGGTAGAACTACTAAATAAAAAGATTGATGGTTTGTATGGTTCTTTACAGGTACATCTAGTGACGCAATGCGAGATGAATGAAGGAGGGATGAGCAATACAGAATATCCACCTTACAACCCGAGCGCTGAGAACGAGCAAGTTCACTATGTGGGTAATAATTCTAGACCTCAAAATAACCCGTATAGTAACACTTATAATCCAGGTTGGAGGAACCACCCCAATTTCTCATGGGGTGGCCAAGGAAACCAAAGACAACAACCCCTCCCAGGCTTCCAATAGCAACCCTACCCACAAGAAAAGAAGCCGAACCTTAAGGAGATGCTAACGAAATTTATAGCGGTGTCAGAAACCTGTTTCCAAAACACCGAGACAGCACTCAAAAATTAACAAGCATCGATTCAAGGGATCGAGAACCAATTAGGGCAACTTGCTAAGCAGTTCTCTAAATGATCACAAGGAAGCCTGCCAAGCAACACTAAAACTAACCCGAAGGAGCAAGTTCAAGCAATAACCGCTCATGATAGAGAAGGGTTAGATGAAACAAAAGTAAGCCAAGAGAATGTGGTAAAGGAAGGTAAGGTTGAAGTAAGTCATGATAAGCCAAAATCGGTAATTAAAGACTACCAACCGCATGTGCCATACCCCAATACAATGAAGAAAGACAACACAGATGAACAATTCGGTAAATTTCTTAAACTTCTAAAGAAATTACATATTAACTTATCGTTTCTTGAAGCTCTTTCGCAGATGCCAGATTCAAGTCTTTCGCAGATACCAGATTCAAGGAAATTTTTAAAAGAGTTTTTGACAAACAAACGGAGGTTAGACGAGGCGTCGCATATGGAACTAAACGTAGTATGCTCACCAATTCTACAAAATAAACTACCACAAAAGTTAAACGATCCAGGGAGTTTTACAATTCCATGCTTAATTGGTAGTTTATCTGTTGATAATGCTTTAGCTAATTTAGGGGCAACCATAAATGTCATGCCTTATAAAATGTTTAAACAGCTAGGTCTCGGGGAACCCAAACAAACTAGGATGAGCATTCAATTAGCTGATAAAACTATTAGAATTCCTAAGGGTATAATTGAAGATGTTTTAGTAAAAATTGATAAATTCGTATTCCCAGTAGACTTCATTGTTTTAGACATGGATAAGGACAACAATGTTCTTTTAATTTTAAGAAGACCCTTTTTAGCAACTGCCAGAACTATAAATTGATGTTGGTACAGGCAAACTAATACTTTGTGTAGGTGACAAAACGATCACTCTTCAGGCTCTTAACTCGGCTAGGACATCGAGTGATCAAGGTGAAAACATCAACTCTACTAATGACCATTCGATTCAACCTTCTTTTCGAGAAGCACCACGAAATTACACAACTGAGCCAGATCCTAAATCTTGTGCCAACAAAGAACTAACTCAAGAGGAGCGAAGGCTTCAGATAGATAAACTAGACGAGTGGAAGACACATTTCAAAGAGAAACCAAGAAAACACGATGAACTAAAGCAACTTCATGAGCCAAACCAATTTCAGATCGGGGATCAGGTATTGTTAGATAAGACAGACCCTCGAATCGCCACCTTGGACCTGAATACAAACGAAGAAATCCCTTTTAAGGTACTCAATGTCTTCCCATACGGAACAGTCGAGGTGACTAATCCTAAGTTCAGCACTTTTAAGGTAAACACCACTCGACTTAAACTATATATCGATAACCGAATTGATAGCATGAGAAAGGATTTTCACCTCCTCAAACCACCATGATTATGCGAATGAGAGGTAAAGTCTAGCTTAAAACTTTAAACAAGCACTTCTCGGGAGGCAACCCGAGCACTAACTCCACTAATGTCATATTTTCGATTTTTAGCACCTAACTACAAACTAACCAATTTAATAAAGCGTAGGTTTCCATACCACACGGCCTTGCACACGGGCTTTGTCGTGGCCGTGTGCACACCACGAATAGGTACATGGGCGTGGCAGAGATCGTGCAGAAACAGGATGAAAATTTTCCCCAAGACACGGGCTCCGACTAAACGCCACGGCCGTGCGACACGACCGTGGTCGAAACTGCCTAAAGAACACGGGATGAGATAAATCTACATGGCCATGCGAGGTGGCCGTGGTCGATATTATCAGCTTTTTCACATATCGCCGCCCCCACCACCTCGAGATCACTCCGACGATGAGGACCTGTGAGTACTTTTATTTTCTTTATTTTTATTTTTATTCTTATTCTTATTCTTATTCTTATTCTTATTCTTATTTTAGTTCATTTTCCTTTATTATTAAACTCTTTAAATTTTTAAGTATAATTTGATTTCTTTAATCTCTGGTTGTTTAACTCTCGAGTAACTATAACAAACGTCCATTAAATAAGAACTCCCTAAAACCTTTTCTGATGACTTCGCAGTTTAAAAAGGTTCAAGATGCCACTCAAGGAACGAACACACCACCGAAGTATTCCCCACCACCTTCAACTATGCCTAGTCATCATGTTCATCATTGATCATCCTCCAAGGATTTCATCCATAATTCAGGAAGTTTCACCTTTCTCCCTCTCTTATGACTTTCATACTAATCATTATCTATCTTTGTACATTAAGGACAATGTACGTTTTAAGTGTGGGGGGTCAACTATAGTATTATTTGAAAATCCCTGAATTATGCCTTGTTCTTAAGTAATTTTCTCATATCGTTAATTAGAATGAAACTTCTATTGATTTATGATTTTAATTGATATGTTTTGGATCAAGTCATAGGTAATTGTGCAATGATGATTTAAACTTTAAGATACTAGAGAATCAAGCATGATGAGTCTATTTTCAGAATTAAAAATTTGTTAGGTTGTCTACCTAAATCTAAATATTACTTTGAAATTGAAATTTGCAAGATTGACATCAAAAACCATAATTTTTGTGAGATCTTGAGCCTTTTAGAGCATACATTCTTTTCTTGCTCACTTTATTGATTATGAGTGTGTCAACATTGATTTGTTATTCTAGAACTTGCTCCGGTTATACATGTCGAGACCACACTTTTGATTTGATATACTGAAATGATAAAGGCACCTAGGTTTTAACCCACTTACCCCCAAAAGGCCTACCTTCATAATTAACCCCTAGTGAACCCCTTTGATCCTAATTAATTGTTTATTGATATACCCTTAATATTAACCAAAAACTCACTCTTTTTTATTCTTTAAAGAATTTCTCCTATTGTGTAAAACCTTTTTTGTCGAGATTTGATTGAGAAGTTGCCTAACTATGTTCTCTACTTCAGTTGTAAATTCTTTCCTATATTCGTATGATTTGTCCCTAAAAAAATATTTATCTAAAGCATGTTTAGTATTAGTTCTATGATTATTTGAGCTTATATGTTTAATTTCACATTTTGAGAAGAAGCTCGTGTTTTAGCAATTGATGTAATTATTCAGTATTAGTCTATTTTTCTAGTTAGGTAATTTATCAATTCAATCTCGATTTTAACCCTCTAATTCAGCTTTTATCCACACCTTTAACCGAAGCCCTGTTACAACCCTTAAAAGACCTTTTGATCTGTGTATCACATCATTTTATAGTGGTGGAGATATGATTTTCATGCAAGCCTATGGGATTAACTTTTCATGTTTGACTCTTGAGTGCTTAATTTTGAACCTTAAACACTTTGAGTGATTTGAGTGAATCTTTAGTGAGGATATCAATTCTTGTCGATTTTGAATTAAAGGAGATTATTTAGGTAAGGGGAAACGCCTATGTTTTCGTGCTATAAAAACTATGACTTTGATTGTTTGAATCTTTAGGACTCTTCTAGTTAACTTATCAATGTATAAATTACCTATGAATTATGATGAAACATTATTGATGAAGATTATGAGTTGAGGATTTTGCTTGAGGACAAGCAAATGCTTAAGTGTGGGGGTATTTGATAAACCGTAATATATACATATTTTAATCCCATATTTGGCATACTTTTGGATGATTTATCCCTTGATTTGATAAATTCGATGCTCCTAATCTCTTAATTTCATGTTTTATACTCAAGAGAGCTTAGAGAGTCGAAAAGAACGAGAAACGGGCCAAAAAGGGAGAAAATGGGCCAAAGTAAGAAATCCACATGTCCTGGAGTTCGCCACACAGCAGTGCCACTTTAGCAGACTCGAACACGGCCTAGGGCTAGAACCACACGGGCGTGTCCCTACCGTGACCTATTTTAGTTCCACTCGGAAAAGGATACTTAGAGGCAAAGAAAGACTTTCCAAAAGCCTATATAAACACCCTAGAAGATAACCTAAAGGGGGCATTCGGGAGTTCGACAGAAGGCCTCTGTTAGGGCTTTTGACAGGAGCAAAGCCAAAGATGGCTGAATATAGAGAATTACTCAAAGAAAGCCAGTGGATCCATCTCAGAAGCCGGAATCATACTCAAGACGGAAGATCTTCCCTTTAATTTCCTTCAGGGGGTTTTAGGGTTTTTCTTATGTTTTGTTTTATACTTTCTTTTGAGATGTATTCTTTTATAATCATGAACTAAACCCCTCAAATACCTGAGGGGGATGAAACCTAAGACGAATCTTGTTATTGTTTTCTGAACTATATGATAAATACTTGATTTGTTCCTAATTATGTGTTCTTAATTCTTGCTTTGATATTTCAGGATACTGATTCAAGTATTGATGTGTTTAGGCAGTGGAGCAAAAGTCCCTGTTTAATAGTAGATCTAGCATAGTTAAGCGGAGTTGATCGCACTCCTAGAGATAGGACGACGAAAATCTACCGGATTAGGGTCAAACCTAATATGGGAGTCCATTGATCGAGTTAATGCAACTCTAGGGATTTTAATTAGAAAGAGATTTCAATTAATCAACCTAGGGTTAGACGTTAGTAGCCTTGAGAGAGGTATTAATATAAATTAGGGAGTCCTACGGATCAAGTCAAGTGAATAAATCGTCTGGTTCAGAGTTAAATAACAAGTGAAGTCTAGGTGGATTCTTCCTCGGGTATTGTCTTAATCAATTGGTTTTCCCAAAAGTATTTCCCCAATTCATTCTCTGTGTCTTAGCATCTTTAGCTTAGTAATTAGTTTTAGATTAAACAACAATTCCCTTAATTCTTAGGCTAAATAATAGAAAGATAGTAATTACTAGTACTCTTGGTCCTTGAGGATACGATATTTCCGGTCTTGCCATAGCTATACTACCAAACGATAGGTGCACTTGCCTTATTCGTTGTCATAGTTAGTTTGGACACGATCAAGGTGTTACAATATCGGAAAACAATCAAGACCATAGTTGAAAGATGCTATGGCATCACTTCGGGATTGTGTAAGACCTTCGTTGAAAGATACCATAGCATCCTCGGAACAATGAAATAATTGACAAGGATATCAATGGAATGGTTACTATATCAATGTTTTAAGGTTCGTTATGTGAATAAGAACTTATTAGTACATAAATGAGATTTAAGATCATATATGTTTTAAGTAAAATAAATTTACTGTAAAATAAATTTACTAAGTAAGTTTTGTTTATATGTATTCGAACATACTAAGCATATCGTGCTCATGTATCATGTTTTTCTTGTAGATTACGTGAAGCTTAGTAGATCGAAAGTTCAAGTCAGAGCATACACACTATCCGTCTCTTATTTTGGTAGATGTTTTGAGTTATTTTTGAAGTTGGTTATGAATGACATGTATTAGGACTTTTGGTTGGCTTGTCCATGTTGTTTATGTTGGGTACTTAATTTGGTAATGTTTTGTGGTCATGTATATATGTTTGGTACGTTGATCTAGTGAATTGGTTGTAAATACTTTAGGTCTTTTGCTTAATGTTTATGATGATGTTTATATAAGTTTTTTAAAGTATGGAATGAAATGGAATGTTTGGGTAGTTCTAAGTATATATATTTAAGGTGATAGATTGAGTTGGAATTGTGGATTCTTGAAAGTAGACATTAATGGTATGGTTAAATGAAAAGTTAGCTATGTGATTGTTTTGCTCATGATGAATCTAAATACGAATTAGTTTGGTGCTTGATAAGTGTTTGATTGGTTTACTTTAGCTTATAAAGTGTGGTGTCAATGAAGGCACATTGGTTAGGCACCTAGGTTGATTGATTTTTGACATGTTTTGATTTCCTTGAAAGTGTTTTAATCATATGAAAGTATCTTGAATTGGTTTGGTTTGGTGCCCAAGCAATTGGGTTTGAATTGGCTTCCATTAGGGGTTATTTGTGAAGCACATGGCCTATCACACGGCCATGTGTTATTTAAATTTTAAGTGCAAGATGAACCACGCGGTCACAAAGAGTTACACGGCCTTGCGAGACGGCTGCGTGACCCTATTTTGGATACCCACACGAGCGAACACAGTAGTTGAGACACGACCGTGTGCCCTATACTTCGAATTAAACATGATTGGCCACATGACCATGTTTTCAAGCTACACAGCCTAGGCTTTGTCACATAGCCGTGTAACCCCTGTTTTCAAAATTTTTCACTTTATCCAAAGTTTACTGTTTTGTTTCAAAATGATCCCTGAACATTCTCAAACTATTTTTAGGGCCCCATAGGCTCAGTTTAAAGTCCGTAACTGTACTTTTAATTTAAATAAAATGTGTTTTTTAATATTATTATTTATGAATAATTGTTTATGATTGAAGTTAAATGTTTCTAATTGTACTATAATACTCCGTAACCCTAATCCAAAGACGGAGATGGGTTAGGGGTGTTACAGCTTTCAAGTTTGGATTTTATCTTTTGACTATTAGTTAATTATGCTTGCTTATGTCGGTGTGATTGTATGAGTTGGTTGGTTAAGTATTGATGTGTGGAAGGTTATGATTTGGTGATTTTTGAATCTATTTAGATGCATTAATTTGATGATTATGTTTTGAGGTAAGTTTAGGTAAGTTTAAGTTTAATTGGCTAAGGTTTTGGACACTTAGAAGTGAAGAATTTTGACCATTTGGTCATTAAGTCTTGAGACAAGGAGAACATGTCTCAGGACCGTTAGAATGAATTTTGTTTAATTTTTGTATTCAAAAGGCTGGAGTCTCAAGACATAACTATTAAGTCTCGAGACAATTGTATCTTGGTCTTGAGATAAGTGGCCTTTGTCTCAAGACATAAGTACATTGAAGCTAAATAGATTTTTTCTCTGGTCCAAGTCTCAAGATAGGAACCCCTTGTCTTGAGACATTCAAACATCGAAACAAAAATAGGAAAATAAGAGAGGTTGGTCTGAAACCTAGTCTCGAGACATAAAGGACCTTGCATTGAGACACAACATGTAGTGTCTCATTAACTTCGAAGCTAAAAATTCCAAAATAATTTATGACTTGTCTCAGGATATGGAGACTCTATCTTAAGACATAAATTTGAAATTTGACATTTGAGTTGGATTTGAGTCCTAACTCTGAAGTTAACCCATATAAGCCCGTAAATTAAAATGAGTGTATAAATGCATGCATATAAATTGTTTTGATTATTGAATTGAATGTATTTGTGTTATAGTAGCTTGAGTTACTTCAGCGATGTAATGTGACATCACACATTCAGATCGAGCAATCAGGTCGAGTATGAGGTGTTACACCTTTAGCTTGTCTAGAGAGCAACTTTTAATAGAATAATCCTAATCCTTTTTGTAATAGGCATCTTTTATGTATTTGTACAAAACCTTTGGCTTGTATTGAGGCTTTGTTGAAATCTAGTGCCTATGGGCTCACTCTGTATTGAACATTCTTTTGATTAATATATTTACTTTCCTTTTATGATAAAAACAAAACAAGTCTTTTTGCTTCATCTTTCCACTCTTTTTATCTTTTTAAGTTCAACCAAATCAAACACCCACTTTTTAAAAGAATGGGCCACAAATTTACATGATTTAAAAATTCCAAAAGCTATGTCCATAGATTTTTCTCATAAAAACATATATTTATAAATTTCAAATTGTTATAAAATAAAGAGAGATGGAGAAAATAAAGAATAAAGAAAATATGAAAGCAATAGAGAATGTACTTTATTGATCAAAATGGATTATTACAATGCTCTATCAGAGTCTCTATTTATAGGTATAAGAAGTATAAAAGAAGTAGAGATCTAATTCTAATAACTATTAGAATTTAAAGCACATTAGAATTTAAAGCACATTAAAAATTTATCTTAATCATGATAGACATCCACTTAATAAGATATTCATAACACTCCCCCTTGGATGTCCATTGATAGATAATGTGCCTCGTTAAAACCTTATTAGGAAAAACCTTGTAGGATAAAAACCTAATGAAGGAAAAATAGTACACAATCTAAAATACGCATAATATGTTGCCTCATTAAAAACCTTACCAGGAAAACCTAATGGGACAAAACCTTGATTAAGGGAAAAAGAGTGCAACGCATATTTACTCCCCCTGATGAAAACATCACATATTTTCTCATATTCTACGTATTCAATTTTGAATATTAGTTTTTCAAATGACTATTTGCATGTATTTGCGAAAGATTTATATTAAAAGTCATGAGTGAGGGAAATTTGGGAAAATATATTTTGATCTCTTCAGGAGATTCAACAATAATAATAACAAATAATCATGATTCTTTTATAAAAACACAAATATGTATTGTGGATCATTTTATAATCCTCCTTCAACTACTATTCACTAAGTCAAATTTACCACAAATGTTCAAATTATTTCAATTCATATAAATGAACAATTTCTCAAGAATTTCAATATGCTTCTAGCATCCTAAATTCTTCAAGGATTTTAATATAACTTTACTATATAGTGATTCATAAAAGGTTGTAACAATAACCATTAGAAACAAGTTAAATCTTTTATGAATTCTCAACTTAATAATATATCTAAAGGTTATTGTAGCCACCACAAAAGAATATTATTCTTTTCATAATCAATATCAGGACTAAGCGAAAAACTTCATATTTTTATTCCGCTTTTGCAAAACTATTTCAATTGCACCCTCACTGGCTTTATACCTTTAGATATTTGGACTACTGGTTCAAAAACTCCATGAATTTAATTGTACTTGAGTTGTGTCTTTCTGTTTTGATCAATTTATTCCATATCCATATTTCTCAACAGGTTTACTCAATATCCTCATTTTATTTCATTATTTCAATAATAATATTGCATGCAAAATCATTGTCGACCACTTTTATTATTAGATTCCATATTTTCTTGAATTAACATAACTTATCGAGATCTCATATTTTCATTATTTTAAAATTCAGTTTTAGGTACTTGAATCTCTTTTGGAGTTTTACTTGTTAGTTATGTCTTAGGTCTCTTCTGGAGCACCCACCTCCACTATATGACCATCTAGAATAATTTTCATCTTTGGAACCGATCAATCTATTATTTATTCTAACTGATTGTCCTACTGGGACTTTGATTCAAATTAAAATACTATATGGTATATAATACTTGGTTATTCTTATTAAGGTTGTAAATACATCTAATAGTTAACTTGTAATAAGTTATCCTTATTGAACTTCTGGTTCAATTACTCTCCCCGTAACTCATTACAAGTTATTGTTTCTCTCCCCCTAATGTTGGAAAAACTGACAATTCATGTCACAATTAAATCTTGAATTAATTGCTCAAAAATATTATAAGGAGACTCATATAAATATACATTCCCAATCTCTTATTATGACTTGTGCGTTGTGGTGGAGCAGTTGGAACATATACCTCACATCCAAAAATTGTAAGATGGGAAATATTTGGCTCTTGACCAAAAATCAATTGTAATGGGGAGTATTTATAATTTATTGGCTTGATGCGTACAACATGTAAATCAATACAAGCATGAATCTCATGCTGAAATAGAAAGTTTTGTTTTCATAAGTAATGGTTTAGCTATTAGTTGGAGGCATTTGATAAACAATACAACTAAATCATTTTGTGTGTGAACATGAGTTACAGCATGTTCAACTTTTATCCCAATTGACATGCAATAATCATTGAAAACTTGAGATGTAAACTCACCAACATTAGCAAGATGAATTATTTTAATTGCATAATTTGAAATTAATCATTTAAACAAGCAATCTCGCAAACGACAAGTTGCGAGTTGATAACGCATGTGATTATTTTGTAGATGCATCTACCAAAATCATATAATATCAAAATCATCCACATGGTGGATGAATGGGCCCATATTCATTTCAGAAATGCAAGACACTAAATCTCAACTTTAGCTAGTGAGTTTCTAAGAACCAATTTTTATTAAGAACAAGCAACAAATGAGAATTCTTTAAATTAAAGAATCTTCTGGTTCTTTAATGGATGTCTATATGAATTCTCAATTAATTTTTGCATCATATTCGATCCAGGATAGTCTAACTGGTCACGCCAAATAGTAAACGCATTTGTACTAGTAAACTTCTTGTAACATCCCGAAATTAGGCCTAGTAGAATTGGGCCGATTGGGCCATGGGCTTTAGGAAAAATTTGTATGTCATATAGTTATTTGTGTTAGCTCGGGTATGAATTTTTGTGTGCTTAGTATATTTGTGTGAAGGCTTGGAAATATTAGGAAGCTAGAATAAATTTTAGTATGGTTTATTTAATGAAGTGGATTAAGTGAGCTTAGCACTTAAATTAATTTAAGTGTTAATTAAAGCACATGAGGAATTAGTGGCAAAGTGGTTATGGTGTTTGAACTTATAGCTTGAGGTTAGAGGTTCGAGTAGTATGTTTAGCTTTTTGAAAGTTTATTTTTGTGTTTTAGCATTAATGGCCGGTCAACCTATGTTTATGATAGGTTGGACTTCCATCTTTTGGTAAGTTGAAAATTTGTTATGGAAAGCTTGAAGTTAGGGATAAGAATCTTGAGTTTATGGTATAATGAGGGGACAAAGGCATGGAAGGTGGAGGAAGTTTTGGAAAGAAATCCTATGCCTTAGTGCATGTATGTGGACGACATGTAAGGCTAGGGGGAGTGGCCGAATTTTTGGTAGGTAGCTTGGGGGGGATGTTAGCCAATCTTTTGTTTTGTACATCTTTTTGGTATTTGTTTTTCTCTCCAAAAACTATCATCTTTGGCCGAATGTCTAGGATACTTTTGGTGCAAAATTTCTTTTGATGACAACTTCATTTTGTTGGAAACAAAATACCACTCTCTTTCTCTCATTTGTCTTTTTGAACCAAACTATATTTTTGTATCTTGTGCTTTTTCTTCTTTGGTAAAGTTGTGTTGACCGAATACCATTTCTTCCATCTCTCTTTTTCTTCCTTTGATCAATTCTTTTTCATTCTCTTTTCAACCTTTATCAAAACCAAAAACCATTCTTTCTTTCTCTAAACTTTGGCCGAATCTCCTACACCATCATCTTTCATCTACTTCTTTTCTTTTCTTCTCAAAACCGAATCCCCTATTTCTCCTTTCTTCTCAATAATTTCTTTATTGGCCGAATATACTCCTTTGGGTGTGCCGAAACTCTCTTCTTCCATTTAGAAGTATCTTGGCCGAATATTGAAGGTGGTAAGGATTTATTTTAAAGGATTATTCTTTTGATTATTCAAAAGCCGAAGGCTATTATTATTAATGGTTGCCGATTGTAGGGAAGTGAAGCAGATTCGCGTACCGGTTACTGTAGTTAGTACTCGAAGGCGATTAGGTGATGTTTCGGGTTCATGTGATAACCCCGTAGAATTATGTGGTTTGGCTGAATAGTCCATGTCCCTAACTCTTGTGTTTGGCCGAATATAGGAGCAAGAAATCTAAGGTGGCCGAGTGACTTTTCGGGATTTAGGACTATCGTTGGTGACAGGTGTGTACATACACACCTTATAACTATTTAATGTGCTAAGTGTTATATGTATGCTTAATCGGATTGTGTAGATTCGGATGTAATACCATCATGGTATAAACAAGGATTGGGGTAAGTCTTTGTTGTTAAGAGCTTTCTTATGATGCTTTTGGGAAGCATGGCATATTTGGTATATGCAGATTATAATATATGGCTCATGATATATATGTTGGATGTTGTTAAATAAATCTATTGGCATGAAATTTGTTAAATGCATACTATTGATTGATGTGGGATTAAATGAGTGGAGGGGGCAGTGATATTCGTGTCGACGGACACCAGTGTTTTGGTAACACATTGTGACTACGGTCACCAGAGGTTTGGTACCTCCAGAGGTTTGGCACCTCATAGCGTCTCGTCCCTGTGGCTTAGCACCACCGTGGGTTGGCCCCACTTTGAGATACGGGATTGACGCCAGTGATTTGGTATCACACGATGGGTTGGCTCCATCATTCGATTTGTGTCTTCGGACACCAGAGATTTGGTATCTCCAAGGATTTGGTATCACATCTGTGACTTTGAGTCACCAGTGGTTTGGCACCACCAGTGGTTTGGTACCACACGGGGTAGAGAAAGGCGTTTGGATGGCTAGGTTGGGTGCATATTAAACTTGTGCATGTTAATTGGTTATGACTTGTGTATGTGTTGCACTAAACCGGGGAAGGGTTACACATTGAGTCTTGGTGACTCACCTTCTCCTTTAATTTTTCAGGTGACTCGTAGATCGCGGAAAAGGAGCCGGAAAAACTCGAGGTGGCCATGCAGTGAACATTTGGATTAAATGATGTATGAACTACTTTTATTTTATTGTTGGTTTATTTTGCTTAAATTGTAATAAGGCCTCCTAGGATTATATTTTGGTTATTTTATCTGTTTTGGATAATTTGTTTAACAACTTAATGACTTGAAAATGGATACACATGTTTTCTCAAAATCAAACGCGAAATGTTTTATTGTACCAGTGGGTACATCTGAAATCGGTAACAACATGACTTTATGTATTTTTAATCAACACTAAGTTTTTGTTTTCTTCATTACCAAAAATGTTTTCAACAAAAATTTTAAATCTGCTTAAAGGGATTTTACAAAAATAACTTTTCTCCGTGACATACCAAATTCGGTCGTAATGTTTGGGCCGGGTTTGGGGTGTTACACTTCTAGTTTACTTTAACATGTGTTCAATTGTACTAAATTGTAACAAATTGATAATTTTATTATCATTCCTTTTAATTTGTATCCACATATAAGTACTATTGTGACATTTACTACTGAAAATATCTAACTCAATGTGAAGTCTATAATGTCACCAAGTCAATAAATATAATTTCCAAATAATTATATGCAGTATTCGCTTTAGGGAATATGTTAAAATCTTCAAATGCCCAAAAATATATTAATAGCAAACTTTGAGAGTGGATCTTATGTTCCATGTGTATAACAAGTACATAACCAATGACTTTTCATACATAAGTTTTCTCTCTTGTAAGTTCTCATCAGTAATATTTTACCACGTAATTTTAATTGAGAACTTATTATGAATACTGTAGAGTTATACTCACAGTTTTTAAAAAATGCTTACAACTTTAGGTGCATCCAACCATAATAAGCTTTAGATAGAATTATCATATTCTATTGCTCATGAGTAGATCTTTCACAGTCAAATATTTTACTTTCAACCTTTAATAGGGATGATGACAAAAAAATATCATAAAGATTATAAATTAATAACTCAATCCCCTTTCAACTAATTTTGTATTATCAAATATTGGAATAATATTTGTTTGTTTCAGTACCAAATAAGATAAATATTTTCTATCTATAATGATAGAATTCATTACTACATTTTCATATCATTCCTCAAAGAATATTAACAGAAACAAAATATTTGGGCATACACCACATATGTGACCAATAATCTTTCATATCACATTGATAACATAAGTTATCTTTACCCTTTGAAAAGTTATCTTGAGAACTCTCATTGTTCTTTTATTTATTATTATATTCCCACTTTTAGTGGTCTATAATTATTGTGAAAAATATAACATCGGTAATGACAAATATTTCGCAAAGAAAATAAAAATAAAAATAAAGAACACACAGATTTTACGTGGAAACCCTTTCGAGAAAAAACCACGGGCAGAGGAGAAGAAAATTCACTATGTCGAATTCGAATCTATTACAAGAGGAATAGACTATGTCTATTTATAGGCTTGTAAAGCCATATTCTAATAGGAGTGTAGTAAGATTGAAACTCCTTATTCTAATCATTATCAAATAGATGGAGTTTAATAAGGTTTAAAAAACCTTATTTAAAATAAAATAAAAGAAGTGTAGTTTTATAGGGATTCTTCTTTTATTTTATTTTACCATTGTATTTTATTTAAATAAGGATTCGGGTCACTTAATTCTAACAATCTCCACCTTGACACGAATTCTCAATAAACAAGTTCTTCATCGCGAACTCTCAACGAACAAGTTCTCCACCTCTTCCATAAAACCCCTTAAGGGTTTAACTTCAACAATGAACACCAACCAAGTCTAAGCAATGCTCAAACTTGGTTATAGGCAGTGACTTAGTCATCATATCTGCAGGATTTTCATGAGTACTAATTTTGCTCACAACAATATGCCACGAGCAATAATATCACGAAAAAAATGATACCGAACATCAATGTGTTTTGTTCTCTCATGAAACATTTGATCTTTTGTAAGGAAGATGGCACTCTGACTGTCACAAAATACTGTGTTGATATTGAGCTCATTAAAGAGTCCCTTCAACCAAATAGCTTCTTTACAAGCCTCAGTAATCGCCATGTACTCAGCTTCAGTGGTAGACAGAGCGACTATAGTTTGCAAAGTAGCTTTCCAACTGATTGCACAACCTCCGATTGTAAAGACATAACCAGTGAGAGATCTTCTTCTATCAAGGTCTCCAGCAAAATCAGCATCAACATACCCAATGACTCCATCTCTAGTTCTTCCAAACTGTAAGCAAACATCAATTGTACCTCGTAAGTATCTTAAAATCCACTGAACTGGTTTCTAATGTTCTTTACCAGGATTCGCCATGTATCTACTAACTGCACTGACTGCATATGATAAATCTGAACGTGAACAAACCATAGCATACATGAGAGATCGTGTGACATATACTCAATCTCATCATCTAATTGTGGAGACAAAGCCGATGAAAGTCTGAAATGGGATGCTAAAGGAGTACTAACAGGCTTAGCACTCTGCATATTGAACCTACAAAGAACTTTCTCAATGTACCCCTTTTGACTTAGGTACAATTTACTTGCTTTTCTATCTCTGATAATCTCCATAACAAGTATCTTCTTTGCTGGTCCCAACTCTTTCATCTCAAATTCTTCATTTAGTTGGGCTTTGACCTTTCTTATCTCTTCTTTATCTTTTGCTGCTATCAACATGTCATCAACATAAGGAAGTAGATACACAAAAGAACCATCACTGTTTTTCTTAAAGTAAACACAGCTGTCAAAACTACTTCTTTTAAAATCATGAGAAGTCATAAAAGAATCAAACCTCTTGTTCCACTGTCTTGGTGACTGTTTCAAACCGTAAAGGGACTTTTTCAGCAAGCAAACATAGTCCTCTTTTTCTGAGACTGTAAAACCCTCTGGTTGTTGCATGTAAATATCTTCCTCAAGTTCTCCATGCAAAAATGTAGTTTTTACATCTAACTGCTCAAGCTCCAAATCATGCATGGCCACAATACCAAGTAAAGCTCAAATCAAACTATGCTTCACAACTAGGGAGAACACATATGTGAAGTCCACTCCTTGAATTTGACTGTAACCCTTTGCAACAAGCTTTGTTGTATATCTGGATTTTTCAACTCCTGGAGTCCTTCTTTCTTTTTAAACACCCATTTACAGTGAACAGCCTTTTTACCTTTAGGAAGTTTCACAAGATCCCATGTTCTATTTTGTGGAGTGATTCCATCTCATCTTGCATAGCAAACATCCACTTTTCTGAGTCTTCACAGCTAACCTCCTCAGAATAATTAGACGGCTCTTGGTTTGCATCTATATCTTCAGCCACATTTAAAGCATAAGCAACTAGATCAGCCTTGGCATACTTCTTTAGAGGTTTGATTTCTCTTCTAGTTCTGTTTTTGGCGATAGAGTATTATGGTGAAGAAGCAACTCTATTCTCAATTTTTGTACTGGCTTGAGGAGTCAACTCTGTATAAATATGATGCTCCACCTGCTTTTAATTTTCTTCATTGGAAGAGCCTTTAAGAGATAAGTTAGGTATCATAGCAGTTTCATCAAAAACAACATCTCTGCTAATCACAACTTTCCTATTTTTAGGACACCATAACTTATACCCTTTTACACCAGCTTTATAACCAAGAAAAACACATTCAATGGATCTCGGTTCCAATTTTTCATTATCAACATGAGCATATGCAGGACATCCAAAGATCTTTAAATCAGAATAATTAGCAGGATTACCAGACCATACCTCTTGTGGAGTCTTTTTCTCAATGGCAATGGATGGAGATCGGTTGATCAAAAAACATGCAGTAGAGGCTGCTTCGGCCCAAAACAACTTTGGTAATTTGGCATTTGACAGTATACATCAAACCTTCTCCATGATCGTTCTGTTCATTCATTCTGCAACGCCGTTTTGCTATGGAGTATGACGAACTGTCAAGTGTCTCACGATCCCTTCTAACTTGCACAGTTTATTAAACTCATCAGAACAAAACTCTAAGCCATTGTCTGTGCGGAGGTATTTTATTTGTTTTCCCGTCTATTTTTCAATCATAGTTTTCCAAGACTTAAATGCGGAAAACACATCGCTTTTCTACTTTAAGAAGAATGCCCAAACTTTTCTGGAAAAATCATCAATAAAATTTAGCATATAATTAGCTCCACCTCTCGAAGGCACTCTTGATGGCCCCCCCACAGATCAGAATGAATATACTCCAACGTTCCCTTCGTATTATGGATTCCTTTGGTGAATCGAACTCTCTTTTACTTCCCAAAAACGCAATGCTCACAGAACTTCAATTTGCAAATTCCTTGCCCATTAATAAGTCCTCTTTTACTCAATTCTGCCACGCCATTCTCACTCATATGTCCTAGGCGCATATGCCAAAGTTTAGTAATATCATCATCTAACAAGGAAGAGGAAGCGACAGCTGCATCACCAATGATAGTAGAACCCTGCAAAACATATAACTTGGCATTCTTTCTCTTCCCTTTCATCACAACGAGGGAACCTTTGGAAATCTTCAAAATCCCACTTTCAGCTGTGTATTTGTACCTTTTTGAATCAAGAGTACTGAATGAAATTAAATTTCTTTTCAATTCTAGAACATGTCGTACGTCACTAAGTATTCTGACAACTCCATCAAACATCTTAACTTTAATTGTTCCAACACCTGCGATTTTACACGAAGCATTATTTCCCATCAAAACAACACCTTCAGACACTGTTTCGTAATTTGTAAACCAATCCCGATTGGGACACATGTGGAAGGTGCAACCTGAATTAAGTACCCACTCCTCGCTCACTTTAGAATTGTTGACAGAAGCGACTAGAAGTTCACCATCGCTGTAGTCTTCTACAGCATCAGCTTCACCGGAATTTTCTGGTTGTTTTCCCTTTTGATTCGCAGTCTCCCTTTTAATCTTGCTTTGTATCTTATAGCACTCAGATTTAATGTGCCCTTTCTTCTTGCAGAAGTTACAAGTTTTACCTCTGTTTGAAGACTTCGATCTACCCTTAGATTTACCGCGAGGGTTCCAATCCTGTGTCCTTCCACGATCATCATCAGCATTCCGATCTTGTCTCCCACGAACAATGAGACCCTCTCCCTGAGAGTCAGTTTTAACCACAAGATGCTTCATCTTATCATATGAGGTCAAAGAATCATAAACCTCATCAACTATGAGAGACTCACAGCTATATAAAATCGTGTCTCTAAAGGTTGAATAAGATGGGGGCAACGAACAAAGTAGAATCAACCCTAGATCTTCCTTATCATACTGAACCTCCATGGCCTCCAAGTTTGAGAGAATTTCTTTAAAACACTGTTAAGTGTTCGTACACAGATGCACCTTCCTCCAAATGATGAGCATAAAGACGTTACTTCATATGCAACTTGCTAGTTAGAGTTTTCGACATACATATTTGTTCTAGCCTCTTCCATAATGCAGCGGCGATCTTCTCCTTCATCACATCCTGCAAAATTTCATTAGACAAATGCAGATGTTACTGTGTTAACGCCTTTCAATCCTTGCGCTTCTTCTCTTCCTCCGTCAATGTTGAAGGCATCTTATCTACCCCTAGTAGGGCTTCCTCTAAATCCATCTGTGCAAGAACTGCCTACATCTTTACTTGCCACAATGCGAATCTGGTGTTGAGATCCAATAGCGGAATTTCATACTTAAAATACGCCATTACCGTGATCGAGATGAAAAAACCCGGAAGCTCGGATACCAATTTGTGAAAAATATAACTTCGGTAATGACAAATATTTCACAAAGAAAATAAAAATAAAAATAAAGAACACATAGATTTTACGTGGAAACCCTTTCGGGAAAAAACCACGGGCAGAGGAAAAGAAAATTCACTATGTCGAATTCGAATCTGTTACAAGAGGAATAGACTATGTCTATTTATAGGCTTGTAAAGCCATATTCTAATAGGAGTGTAGTAAGATTGAAACTCCTTATTCTAATCAATATCAAATAGATGGAGTTTAATAAGGTTTAAAAAACCTTATTTAAAATAAAATAAAAGAAGTGTAGTTCTATAGGGATTCTTCTTTTATTTTATTTTACCATTGTATTTTATTTAAATAAGGATTCGGGTCACTTAATTCTAACAATTATATATTTTATTTTCTTTATGTTTACATTCACTTCGAGGAATGCAACAAATCTAGTAGGACAAACTTATAAACATCCCAATAGATTCTTTATTTCATAATCACCATCGCAAACATGCGTGAGATTTCAAATCAAAATCTATCTATGCATGTTGCCATGATTAGTCTCCAATTATAATAAACAATAAATAAAACATAGTAAAATATACCTGAAGATCTTTAACATCATCGTCATCACTAGCAGGTATGAGATAGTTCGAAAATATTCTTGATTTCATATAGATAACGGTATCAAATCTTTCACCATCCTTAAGAACAAAAAGTAAAATAAGTTAATCGAAACAATGATAACATATAATGAAAGAAGAATGAAAAATAATAATCAGATATGAAACATTAAATAAAAGTAACTTTCTGTAAAAACATTGCATCTTGCCGTCAAAGAAATTGAAAATCATGGAGGATAATTTTGATCGTCGATAAAAGGAACTATCACTTTGAGCAAGATCGTGCTGATAACATGTTATAATATAAAGAGAGATGGAGAAAATAAAGAATAAAGAAAATATGAAAGCAATAGAGAATGTACTTTATTGATCAAAAGGGATGATTACAATACTTTATCAGAGTCTCATTTATAGGTATAAGAAGTATAAAAGAAGTAGAGATCTTATTCTAATAACTATTAGAATTTAAAGTACATTAAAACTTTATCTTAATCATGATGGACATCCACTTAATAAGATATTCATAACACAAATATCTCATTATAAAATTCTTAAAGAGTTCAAAATATCCTTTAATGGAGAAAATACACCGTTAGTCCATTTCTCTTATCACTTCACTTAATTAATACCATTATGCCACTTAACATGTTTCAAAAAATCATAAAGGCCCATAATACCATTCAATCATGCAAAAATTGCATTTAAATCCTTTTTTGTCCAAAAATGGAAACTCTTCAATTTGATCCCTATTCTTTTTACTTTATTCAATTTAACCTAAACTTGCTTTTCTTGGTAAAAATACATATACCATGTCAACCTATTATTAAAAAATCATTATTAATCCATAATTTCTCTAATCGATCTCTGTACACTTTAATCCTCATACTTTCCCAACTTTTCAATTTAGTCTTTTCTTCTACAATTTCACTTCCAAAATTTACTTTATTGATTTCCAACAATAAATCCCTATAACTCCTTTTAAAAATTCTCTTTATTGGCCTCATTATCAAATTTTCTCAAAAATGCATTGTAGCAATTCTCGAAACAATGTCACTTACCGTATAAAAAAATTGGGGATGTTACAATGTTTGTGTCATGGCATTTACAGAAAAGCTTAGACCCTTTAAGAGTTTGTAATTATTTTTTCTATGTTAATGAATGACAAATGTATTTGGATTTGATGATTTATAAGTTATACTTTGACTTTTAAAATTATTGAGCATGTTATTGTGTTGAATATAGGGTTATAGGCCATTCAAAAGTGTTTTAAAATTATGGCTTAATGGTGTAAAAAGCCTTCAAACTTTTTCAAAACGAGCAATTAAGCCTCTCTTTTTTTTTTTTGACTCAATTGAACACTTGAACTTTCAAATGCATCAAAAAGGCCCTCAAACTTCTTCAAAAAAAGCAATTAAGCCCCTATTTTTTTCACTCAATCTTGAAATTTTAAAATGCATCAAAAAGACCCTTAAAATTTTTCAAAAAAGCAATTAAGCCCTTTCTCTTATTAAAAATTAGAAAACAATTATAAAAAATAAAAATAATAAATTTTAGAAAAATTATTAAATTCTAATAAAAATATAAAAAAATTAGAATTTTGTTAAAAATTAGAATTTTTTATAAAAACCATAAAAAATAAAAAAATGTAAAATTTTTTATAAAAATAATAAAAATTTAACGACCCCTAATTTTTTTAATTAAAGTCATCAAGTGTCATAACACAACGTGACATGTGGCGAAAAATGATAAAAAAAATCAATAAAAGTTATAGAAAAATTATAAAATGTTTCTTTTAGTACGATAATTTTTATAAAATAATTTTATGAAATTTATATTTCTTTACATTTTGTATAATTTTCTTACAACTTTATAAAATTTTATAATTTTTTATAATTCTATATATTTATAATTTTTTATTTTTTATAAAATTTTACAACTTTTTATTGTTTTATGATTTTTATATTTTTTTTCTAATTTCTAATATTTGAAATTTTTAATTAATATTTATAGCTTTATTGATTTTAATTTTTTATAATTTTTTTCTAATTTTTAATAAAAGCAGGGGCTTAATTCCTTTTTTTTAAAAAAGTTTGAGTGTCTTTTTGATGCATTTTGAAAGTTCAAGTACTCAATTGAGTGTAAAAAAAAGTAGGGACTTAATTGTTTTTTTTTAAAAAAAGGTTTGAGTGCTTTTTTTATACATTTTGAAAATTCAAGTACCCAAATGAATGAAAAAAAAAAGGCTTAATTTATTAGTACATTATGGTGTTGTTTGGAGATGTTTTAAAGTGTTTTTGGATTGATTTTTGCGTAGAGAACCCAAGTTACAGTACCTAATGTATAAAAATCGAAACATGATTTGACAATAGTCAAAATGCTATAGTTCTAGGCTAAGGTATTAATACTTTGGGTATAGGTACCAGCCCTTTGCCCTAGACAGACTCCCCTTCACTATTTTGGTCTTTTTGAGCTCTCCACAGCTCGCATTTAACCCTGAGCATCCTTAGTCACTCATGAGAAGTTTCTAAATGACTTTAGGATGTTTTTAAAGCCATAAAAATGATTCATCTTATTTCTATAATTTTATTAAATTATTTAAAATTTTAAGTTATTGAAAAACCATATCTTTCTAAACTTGTATGACCTCGACTTGAGTCAATGAGCTTCGAAAACTTGTTTCGTGCCAAGAACATGTTTCCATATGCATCTAATGACTTTGAATGAATTTTAATTGAATCTAAAGCTTTGTAAAAGTGGTGAAGTTTAATTAAATAACAAAATTATATTGTGAAAAGGTTGCTTTTATAAAAGTTCAAATTTTGTATTAAGTTTTGGAAATGTCATCGTAGCACCTCCCATTCGTTCCGATCACCGGCATGAGTGGTGTGTGTTACATTTAGTGGTATCAAAGCTAATGCTGTTTCAATTATAGGATTAAACCGAGACTGTGAGTCAAGTCTAGATATATATGTCATGTAGGAGAGTAAATGTGGGTGACCAAAACGTAAACTTACTAATAGTTAAATAAAATTTAACTAATAGTTAAAAAAAACTTAGCAGTTCAATGACTTAAATAAAAGCTTTCGAATTGTTCAATAGCTTAAGTGAAAATTTTCATTTAGATTTATTTAGAATAAGAATATTAAATTTGTAATGACCCGATTTTTAGTGGTACTAGAAAATGCGATTTCAGAACCCCATTTTCGTAAATCAAATCCATAAAAATAAAATAGAAATATTTATGAAGTTAATAAAAATATATATTGAAGAATGGTTGAGTAATTTTTTTGATTAATTAGTCAATTAAAACACAGAGACTAAATTGTAAAAATCCAATCGCTATTGAATTTTAATTAAGAAAATGCTTGAGAACCTAAATAGAAATTAACCAAAAGTCCAAAATGGTAATTAAATAATTTTTAATAGGTGATAGTGGATGATGATGTCATTTTCCACTAAATATGATTAATTATTAATTATACTAATTAATCCATGATTTAATTAACTAAACTAGGTTAATTAATAATTAATTAAAGTATAAAAGCAAAAAATAAGTGGAATTTCACCATCATCTTCCTCATTCTTGTTGTCCACCATAGAAAAGAGTAGATGAAAGCTTTCAAACCCTTGCATATTCAGCCATCCATTTAGGTGAGGAATCCAAGCTTTTTTCTTATAATTTTTATAGAGTTGTGATAATAAGAGCTTGATTTAGCTAGTCTATATATGAATTTGATAAATTGTTGAAGTTTTATGAAGTTACCACTGTTTATAAATTGATGAATTAGGCTTGGATTAGATGGATATTGAGCTTAGATTATAAAAAGGACTAAATTATAAAGTTAATTTAGCTTATTTGCTAACTTTGTAACATTAGGGGCTAAATTGAACAAATGTAAAACCTATCATGAAATTATGCTAGAATTGGAAAGTATAAAGTCACTAATGAAAGTTTGTGAAATCAGATTTCAATCCAAATCTAGGAATCGAAAGTTATGCATATCCTGAGTTCAAAGACTAAACTGAATAAAATGTAAAATGTATGAGAAATTGAAAAATGGATTTATTTAGAATCATGCATATCATGTAAATGTGTGATAATTTTCGGTATTGGTTGGTATATAAAATATTTGTATAGATCAATAATTGGATTAAAGTGGAGCTGATATGGGAAAAGCTAAAATTATGGATTACTTTCTTATCTTGTGTTATATGTTTGCTTGTGTTTACTTTGATATATATATATATATATATATATATATATATATATATATATGTTTGAGTATAATTTTGAAATATTAATGAATTTGGCAAACAAGGCTAGTAAAGAGATTGAATTGAAATGAAATGTGATAATTGATAGTTATGACATGATATAGGGTATAAATGTGAAAACATGAATGATTATAGGGTATGATATGTAAATGTGGATAATTACAGGGTATAAACATGTGGAAATGATTGATTATAGGGAATAATAATGAATATATGTATAATTGATGCCTATGTGAACTTAGTAAAAGGTTAGGATACAGTTGACATGCTAATAGGGTCATATGCGCGCTTGTACGATATATGTGATTGTACGGAGACCGTGAAAGGTTATATCAAGATCCAACATTTTTTGTGGATCATCGAGTATTATTCATCTCTACGGAGACTTTGGTGTGGTGGAGGGATGTAATTGAAAATGTTGTACATTTGATGCCTGCGGGCTTTGCACTTCGGTGCCTCAACGTGGTGTAGTTAAGCTCCTACGAGCTATCTGGTGTGGTGTAGTTCACCCATGTATACGATTTCGTTTTACTAGGGTTCCATTGGGAGAAATATTATAATTGAATCTAGAAATTGGAAATTTAATGAATTGAGTTTGGTAAACTATTTTGATATGTAATTCACTTGACATGGTATAAATTTAGGGATGGATGATAGAATATGACATTGAGATGAGTTATGTGAAATTGGTTCATAGCGGTGGTGTTGTGAATTATGCTTATAATGTTTAATATGTATAAACAATTATGCTTACCTTGTTGTTATTTTGAGTGTCATGTTCTAACCAAAAGTATGTCAAAACTAACATAGCTAGTATGCTCACTTTTGAGCAAGGTAAGTACGTAATTTCCATTTGTACTTACTAAGCATTAAAATGCTTACTCTAATTATTTCTCCTACTTGTAGATCATCAACTTGTAGATCTCACAGAGTTGGATTAGTGTGAAGCACAAACTATCATCGAACTGGTAGAATTATGCTCATTTTGAGTTTTAGAACTGTGGCATGTATATAAAGTATTTGGTTGTGTAAATGGTCACTTTCTTGATGTGGATGTCATGGTTGAATTTGTGGCTAACATTGAATTTGCATGATAATTTTGATATATAACTTATCTGATGCATGGTTTTGGGTCATGTTTGATGCCATTAGATGTCATGATTTTAATTTTGCATAAGTTAGATATAATAATGGTTGCATAGTGAAGTAATTTAGCAAAATAAGTTGGTGAATGGTTTGAAAATGGTTATGTTTTGGTCATGAATTTTTATGCCATTGGAATAATTGTTTTCAAAGGTGTTATAGACTTAATTTGGCATGGATTGGCATGATTTTGTATTGGTAACATTGGAATATGCATAGGTGAAATGAAATGTATTTGTTAGAAGTATGAAATATGCTCTAAATGTGATTCTTGCTAAAACAAGGGTGACGTCGCGACCACAAGTCCCCAACGTCGTGACATAGATTGACAGTGAGTGACATCGCAACATCGAGAATTCTGAAGTTGCGACGTAACTCACTGACTGATGATGTCGTGACGTGAAAACCCTAATGTTGCGACTTCAACTTGTAGATTTTGAAATTTTTTCAATTAAATCCTTAACCGACCTTGGGTTTGTAAAAGAGCTTTCATAAGCTCATATATGACCTAGAATTAATTTTGCATCACATTGAAATGTCATTTATTCTAGTAAGTATGCTACAATGGTTAAAAGTATTGAAATTTGCTATAGTTGCTCTGAAAACGAATGTAGCATCTTGTAACTCAGACCCAGCGATTGGGTCAGGCAAGGGGTGTTACAAAATTTAAATGAAAAATAAAAATATTATATTATATTAAATATTTAAATATTAAAAGCACTTTTAACTTTAACCAACTGTTAATCAGCATTGACCAGTCACGTAGTGCTATTAGAACACGCTATGTGTCATTTGTTTTATTTTTTAATATTATATTATATCGATTAAAAATGTAAAAGAATCATGTATAATATGTATAATTTTAAAAAAAATTTAAAAATAATTTTTTTTGTAAAATTCTAAAATATATCATTATAAATTTTAAAAAGTGAAAATAATATATAAAATTGAAAAATGTTATAAAATTGAAATTTTAAAAAATATATTATTTTGAATTTTTAAAATTTAAAATGATATATTTTAGAATTTTATAAAAAAATTGTTTTTAAAAAATTATAAATGATTTTATTTATATTTTTAACCAATATAATGTATAATATTTTTAAAAAAAGGACATGTGGCGTGTTTTAATAGTGTCACATGGTCGGTCAACATTGGTTAATGATCAATCAAAGTCAAGAGTAATATTTTATATTTAAATATTTAATATTATAATTTTTTATTTTTTTAATTTTAATTTAATGTTTTTATTTTAAATAAATTTAATTGTCACGTGACATTTTTTATTGGTCAAAACATGTCATGTGATACTTTTCCATTTACCAAAGTCAAATCGTAAACTCTCAATGTACTAAAAGTTAAATCGTAAACTAAGTCTATCCAAACTCTCAATGGTTAGGCTTACATAATCATGTACATTATACATAAACCACTTTAAAGGCAACGGTTGGACTTACATTGGGTTAGATTAGAATACTAATTTTTGCAATTTAAATTTAATTATAAAAAATATAAAAAAAATTCACATGATTGGATGGATGGAACTCAGTTTACACTGTTGGACTCTGATATCTACTTTCCTAAGAACCCTGCAAAATGATCATGTAGCTAAATTGGAAGCAATGCACATAGAAAGCGATGTATTTGGGAATAGATGAATGATTAGCTAATAGAGATACTTTACAAATTGGACAATTTACCAATAAATGTCTTTTTTTTTCAAAAATTAAGGAAATAAACCTATTATTCAATTATTTATCAGAATGGGTCATTTTCCTCGAAAGCACGACCACGTCAGCGCAATGTCAGGGTATGTGGTAAGAAAACACGTCCCTGGGGGAGCTTTTTTGCCACATCAGTATAAATCGCGTCCTTGAGGGCGCGCTTTGCTGATGTGGCAAAAACGCTCTCCCAGGGACGCGTTTTGCCTGTGTAACGGCTTTTTTTTGACCGTTTGGCCTCCAACAGTAAAAAAAAAAAAAAAAACTATAAAAGCCCCCTTTCAATTTTTTCACACAAAAGTCCTTTTACAATTTCTACAATTTCTCTCAACTTTCTCTCAAATTTCTCTCAAATTCCTCTAAAATTTCACAAAACTCCTTTAATTTTTACAAAAAAGCCCTGTTTAAAAGTTTTTTGAATTAGTTTTTATTTAAATTAAGAAATATTCTATCGTGTTAGCAATGGCCGGAGAATTAATTTGTCTCGATAATAAACACATCTCCGTCGATCAAATGACAATGGTAAGTTATAATTTTAATTTTTCAATACTATTTAATATTTTTTTCATTTATGCAATTTTAATTAATTTATAATTTATAATTTTTTATAACAGTCAGTAGATCAGGTGTTGCAATGTTATATTCGTAATATACTTGGTCCGCCATTGCCGTTGATAGAGAATTACCTCTAGGAAGTGGGTTTTTGGCACGTGGCCACGATAGGCCGGGGGATGCAAGTTGGACCTGAAACTAATTAGTGCGTTGATAGAGAGGTGGAGACCCGAGACGCACACTTTCCATCTTCCATGCGGAGAGTGTACTATCACTGTAGAAGACGTGCAGTTACAATTGGGATTGCTGGTGGATGGGTACGTAGTCACTGGGTCTACAACTTCTGGTGATTGGGGAGCCGTATGCTACGAGCTTTTGGGTGCTATTTTGGATAACATTAACGGAGGTCAGATCGAGATGGGCTGGTTACGAGACACATTCCCGAAGTCGGATGATGGGACAGGCCCATCAACAGTGCCGACAGAACCACCGGGCCCATCAACAGCGCCTAGACAGTCACTGGGCCCAACACTTCAGCTGACGACATCCACATCACAGCCTTTTTAGATTATGCCAAGTGCGTATCCTAGCCCTTATATTTATCCTAACCCTTATATGTTTCCTTTTCCCAGTCCTATGGCAGGTTGGAATGCGTGGCTCGGTTTATCTCCGTTCCCTATTACTCCGAGTGGACCGCCGATCTATAGGTCGTCGTCGCATGAGGGATCGCACGAGGCGCCATTGGGGAGCTCTTGTGACACCCTTAACCCGTATCAGTCGCCAGATTAGGGTTACAGGCATCCCTTACCCAAGTACCTAGACAAATCGCTTCATTCGAGATATTAAATACTAATTTCATACCATTTTACAACATCATGAAACACGCATGTACCTTCAATTTAATTACCACACATCCACAAACTTAATAGGCTTCACATGGTCATTTAAAGCAATAGCCAAATGGAATTTGCAAGGTACTCAAACATTCAGTTCCTCTCTACTAACAATGTTACTATCAAACATACGTCTTAACGAACAAACATTACACCTACGGAGTTACAAACTTTCCATCTCAATATTACAAAAGAAAGTAACGAATACTACTTATTTATTTCTCATTGAATTATAGAATCCCTTGTCACATACGGTCATAATCGGTACAATCACTTACCAATATATATATATATATATATATAGCCTTTCATAGTTATCCTTTAACAAAACACCACAACCATAATTTAGCCATTTATAACATATAACCGAAACTACCACATTACCCAAAGAAAAATTTTTAGACTTTAAACCAAAACATGATATGGCCGAACATTTCAAATCAATATGCATAATTTTGTTCACTAATATATTTCCTTGATAAAAACATGCATAAACTGTGATCTACTTCACCTATACCAATGCATTTTAGTACAATCAAATGAGCATGCTAATATAATTAGTCATTCTATTCTATAAACGTGCTATATTCCAACCATTTCAAGAAACTTAATCTCATACATATTTATAATGAAATAGCTTGTCATTAGCATTTCTATATATGCATACTAATTCATTTAATTAGTAAATAAGTAAAACAACAAACTCAAACGATATTCAACTAAAATAGTATAGCTATTTTCGTATGGCTTATGTACTTATATATATATATATATATACACACACACACATATAGCTATCGATTAGGACAACTCAAAATGGTTTAGACTATACATGCCATATACTTAAAATTTATACACAAAAGAGATACCAAAGTATCGATGATAATGTGATGAACTGCCCAAAATGATCCTCGAGCTCAAGTCTTTACTTCAGAGTATCTATAAAACAATGAAACAAACACACCAGGTAAGCTACTTTAGCTTAGTAAGTTTCAAGCAATTAACTCACATATAAACTTTATAAAAATCAAAAACATTTAGTTCATTCACACCCTCTTTGCCGAAATAATCAACCATTCAAAGATAATTTGCTTAGCAACATTATATGCTTGTACAAAAATATTTATTTACCTTTATACCTTATCTGTATGAATAAAATGGACAGCATATAATTTCTTTACTTACCAAAATTTCTATTATACAATTTAACCCGTCTTCAATTATGAAGTATCATGTATAGTGCGTACCTTGAGTTACTTACCTTCCCACCTTAATCAATATTGCATAGCATAATGAAACAATTATCTAATACTCGTGTCCACCTTAATAAAAACGAGCCTAACATATATCCTCAACTTGTACCTTTGTTACCTGAATTTAGTAACGTGCCGCACACATAGTGCCGTTACTTTTAGCAATTTTCCGCACACTTAGTGCCAACTTTTAGTAACGTATCGCACACACATAGTGTCGTTACTTTTATAATTCGCACACCCAGTGCCAACTTTCCTTAACGTATCGCACACACAGTGCCGTTACTTTTATAACCCACACACATAGTGCTAATTTTCCGAAATCCTTTCTTTCAGTTCCATACATACTCAAATTAAGAACCGAACCAACTATATCATATATAATACTATACACTAAGATCAAACTTTAATATTTTTCCATCCATGATCTATAGCACATTCGGTCAATTCCCATCAACTATGAATTCACATTCGAACTTGACATTAATAACAATTAACATTCCCTTTGGATATATTCATGTCCCAATTTAATAATTTACACATCTATAGTATCGCTATCATATAATAGAACCTTTCATACAATTTAATCTACCTTACCAACAATCACACATTCGGCTACCTAAGCAATTTCATTATTAATTTCGGCAATGTGATATAAATACACATACCACCATCTAAAATTAGGCATATAATATGACATAAGGTTCAATTTAACTCAATTGCTTAAAACTTACCTCGGAAGTTGACGAATTAAGCTTCCCGACTACTCGTTTAATTTTGCTTTCCCCCGATCCAATCCCGTTTCCTTATGTTCTTGATCTAAATAATTTCAATTAAAACTTAATCAAACATATACACATTCAAATTGATCCAAAATCACATAATTATACAATTTACCAATTTACCCCTAGCATTCGCAACTTTTTCAAATTAGTCCCTAATGTTCAACTCACAATTTATTCAAAATTTGGATGTCTTTCTCAAGGGCTGAATTTTCATCCTTCCCTAGCAAGTCCATACAACTTATTTCTTTAACCATTTAACCTATAAATATTTTTCTTTTTTAATTAAATCCTTAATTAACATCATTCTTCAAAAACTCAAGAACAACAATTGTTCATCTAACATAAATCTTCCATGTAGTGTTAAGAATCATCTAAAAGCTCAACCTATGTTCATAGACACATTACTCATACAAGATCAATGTTCTAAATTGATGCATGGGTTTGATAATCTAGCACATAACAATTTCTAAATTATGAAATTTATCAAAGATTAAAACTAAAACATACCTCAATTTGACCTTAGAAGTGCCAAAACCTCAAGAACTCTTCCTCTCTTATTTTTTTTTCTTCTTAGTTCGGTTAAAGAAAAAGAAAATGAACATGCAACCCCCTTTCTTTCTTTTTGTTTTATTAAACTATTATTATTCCATAATATGTATGATTTAATCATTAAAATAAAATACATAAATATTAAAATAATATAAAACATGCCACTCACTCTTCCATGCACATGATGGACGGCACTAACCAAAAATTTTGGCTAAATTGCACTTTTGATACTTCAATAAAAGAAGCCACCTTCAAACTAGTGCTTACACATTCAACCACTAATTTATTTCATTAAAGCAATTTACTCCTCTTTCATAATTATGCATTAAAAAAATCAAATTTTAATATGAAAATTTCCCACACCCTAATTCACACATACTAACATTTAAAATAATAATAAATTCATCGATTCGATTCGGATTCGTGGTTTCGAAACCACCGTTCCAATTAGGGTCGAAATTGGGCTGTTACAGCTCTTCTTTTTATCAATCTCCTTCGCCTTATGGGATTCAAACACCTCCGCCATGGGTGATGCAGACACCTCCGAAGTCGTTATTTTATCAAGGTGGGTCATCCTCCCAACACCCACAACCAGATCCCCTACCGGAGGAACCAAAATCCCCTCGGGAGCAACCACAACCCCCGCCGAAAGCTAGAACAAGGAGGAATCCAGCGCATAACCGTCGACCACCCCCATGTGGCACTGATTCTGACCGGCACCAACATTGATTTTTTTAATATATTGGTATAAACTTATTTATATTGTTTCATTTAATAAAATAAAAGTTGTTTTTAATATTTTAATTGGCCATTTAATTCTTATATTTTTAATAAAATAAAAGTTGTTTTTAATATCCTAATTGTAATTTACTTTGTATATTTTTAATAAAATTTATTTTTTTAAATAATGCACTATTTTTAATATTTTTATATTTTTAATATATTTCTACAAACTTTTTATATTGTTACATTTAATAAAATAAAAGTTATTTTTAATATTTTAATCGTAATTTACTTTTTATATTTTTTAATAAAATAAAAGTTGTTTTTAATATCCTAATTGTATTGGTTCAAGTAAGGACTAAATCGTAAATGTGAGAAAAGTTTTGTGGCTCAAGAGTAAATATTCAAAATTTGAGGGGTTAAAATGTATATATGAAAAACTTGAAGGGCCAATAGTGTAAATATATTAAGGGTGGAATGATCTAAAAACTAAGAAAAAATGGATGAATTAGGACTAAATTGAATAAGTGAAAAAGTATGAGGGGTTAAATTGTAATTTTATCAATATGGGTGTTGATCCAATGTAGGAATTTTGACGGATCATAAGGGGCAAAATAATCATTTAGCAAGAAAGATAATTTTGAAAAATAATGATGATGGTGATATTTTAGATTAATTAAATAGATAAATATTAGTTTAGTAATATTTTGATTTGATATTTATTTATATTTTATTAATTTTTACTTAGTATATACGGAAGGAAAGATGAAGAATCTTTATCCTTCCATTTTTCCAATGTGAGTAAGGAGAAGAGAAAAGAAAAACTTTTTTTTTTGTTTTGCAACTTAGTCCTTCTATAAAAGTTCACCATTTTCATCAAGAAATTAAAAGAATTTTCATAGCCACCAAGAGACAAAAATGATAATGAGACTATCAACTATTCTGATTTGGACATGAGCGAGATGTATGGCCTGGGTTCCTACACCATCCGCATAACTCCCGTTGGTTGGCTGTTTCTCGGATGTCCATATTGTTGCGTATTCTAGTCGAGCAAGATCGACCCTTTGGTTTGCGATGCAGTTCTCTATCCGGTAACAGCTTAAACGGAGCAAGCGATACAGACAACCACTTACGTTCATCTAAGACTGGTGGGAATACGTGTCTCCACATATTGTACATGTATTTTATTTTGTACACTTTGTCGACATAGCTCATGGGATCCAGACGGAGATTCTGACAAGCTGCAATTACACGAGCGCATGGATAACGAAGTGCGTCAAATATTCCACAGTCGCAGGTCCTATTTCTTAAGTGTACACGATATTGCCCGCCAATAATACCTTGGTTCGGTCTGTCAAACTCCGTCACACGAAACTATAGGCTGTTGCGATCGTGACACACTGTGTACATGGTGTTGGCCCGTGCCTTCACCTTGTTAATTTCTCACAATACCTTCGCGCACCATACATGGCCTCCCTGCATTTGGCTTTTATAACTCGCTGCTTGCTTCAAAAATAGTGACGTTAAATGAAAATATGTCTCTCGCACAACCGATGTTATTGGCAAATGACACGTTCCTTTTAGATTAGAATTTATGCATTCAACCAGGTTTGAGGTCATATGACCATATCGTAGGCCGCCGTCGTATGCTTGTGTCCACTGTTCGAAAGGTATGTTGCATGGTAATTTGCGCCTTCTTCGTTAACTGAGCGCAAAATCGCCAACATCTCGTGAAAACGGTCCTTATTGATCTCGTACCCTGCCAATATAAGTTGATAGCGAATATTACATACCACTCTTCGATGTTGCCCGTGGTAGTTAGACGCAACATGCCTTAGGCAATATCAATGGTGTGTGCGATGCCATAGGCTTCCCTGTCGCTCTATTGCGGCTAGTATTCCAGGGCCCCGATCTGATATAACGCATATATCAGGTTGGGGGCAAACATGCCTCCTTAACCTAGATAGACAGAATTCTCAGTCATCAGCTGACTCCCTCGGTGTTATTGCAAATGCATTGGAAGGATTCTCCCACTGCCATCCTCTACCACAGCTAGCAATAGCCGATGCGTATATCTACCATACATAAAGGTACCGTCAATTTGGACCAATGGCTTGTAGTATAGAAATGCATCTCGGCATTGCTTAAATGTCCAGAATAGACGCTTGAACACTTGGCATCCATGGAGCAATCGATCGTTGTAGTACGCAGGTACCATTTCAATGTCTGTTATGCTGCCTGGGACATATCTCTCCAGCACCTGACACTACTGCCACACTTCATTATATGAAGCGTCCCACCGACCATGCAACTCTTACAACGCCTTTTGCTTAGCTATCCAAGTCTTACGGTAAGAGGGCGTGTACCCCAATTGGCTACGAATATTGGCAATTAAGACCGGCACTGAAGTCTTGGGATTCGCCTTCATCGTCGGTATTATTAAGCTAGCCAACATATCTGAATCCATCTTGGGATGATCTTGTGAAACACCTGTCAACGAAGTACGTTAAATAATGCAACATTACGTAATATCAGTATTATTCAAAAACCCTAAACACCTAGTGTACTGTACCGACAACACATGTATGTGGACCTTTGTACTTGTTAATCTCCCACAAGCCTGTTCTTTTCCTCAACGAGGCCATGATTTTCCATGACATGTACCGTCTTGCACTACACACTTGGCCTTATACTTATCGGGTTTGGATTTAACCACATTGTAGTTAACCCCGTTCTTGATGCTATATTATTTCAATGCATCAAGAAAACTATCCTTGTTGGAAAACTCTTTACCAACTTCCAATTCACCCGAATCCAACGACGAACTTGTATGGTCACGCCTTCTGTGTGGTAGTTCTGGAAACTCCAACGCATTGTCTTGAGATAGATCGACATTATGCATGTCGGCTAGAGGCAAGTACGCTCTGAATCGCGGATCTTCTTCTTCTTTATCTGAACCCCCTTCAACATCTTCAGGTATGGTTGGAACAGGCTCCGGTTCAGAAAATAATGCAACTTCTACACCATCGGGGTCGGGCTCTCGAGGTGGATCCACATCGAACTCATCATCCGACCCATCATCATCTGCAACGAATGAGGTCCCCTCGCATGTAGATGTCATGGAGAGTACATTATCCCTTCTTAAACAACTTTCGTAATGTCCCCAATCATATGTGGATTGCCAACCACTAGAAATTGATGACGTTCCCCAATACGTATTTCTAGCATCGAACATTGACCCACCGATATGCATGTCCCATCCACCAACCGAGTGTCGTGTAGGGGTTATGTTTTCCATACTACCACCAAATACGGGCGCTTCCGTATTCTGCCTCCCACTAATAGAGTGTTGGCTTGGAGTCGTGTATTCCCCTCGAATAGCCGTAGATGTTGAAGTTGAAGGAATATCACTTGGCGATGAAAATTGTACATATACCTCAAGATAGGGTGATCTACTGGCAAGATGAGTCTCCACCATTGCCTCCAAGCTCCGAGGACCTTTGATGTCGAATTAGTCATATCTCACGGGATCAACTGAAGCACAAAGTCTATACTTAATAGACAGAACTTTCATTGGCGTTGTTTCGAAGATTTTACGCCTAATTCTTTTACGAAGTTCTGTCAAATCTATGTTCTGGTTAAAAACTAGTCGCGCTGTGTTCTCCGATAAAAAAACAACACCATTTTCGGTGTCACGAACCTCACCATCATAGTAAATAACAGCACTAATACGTTCACTCATCTTCAATGTCTATTATACTTTTGCCTCAATTTCTATTATGCAACCTGAGAATGAAATTTGGCTCATTTATAATCTAAGGCCAAATAGGAACTACTGTAGCAAAAGAGCGTCCACGTGGGAGCTTTTTTCAGTACTATTGCTGACAGTGCATCTTGCTTGAAGCGTTTTGGTCACTATTTTTTCAGAAACGTCTTCTCAAAATTATCTTTTCAAGAACTATTGTAGCAAAAGAGTGTCCACGTGGGAGCTTTTTTCAGTACTATTGTTGACAGTGCATCCTGTTTGAAGCGTTTTGGTCACTATTTGTTCAGAAACGTCTTCTCAAAATTATCTTTTCAGGAACTACTGTAGCAAAAGAGCGTCCACGTGGGAGCTTTTTCCAGTACTATTGCTGACAGTGCATCCTGCTTGAAGCGTTTTGGTCACTATTTGTTCAGAAATGTCTTCTCAAAATTATCTTTTCAGGAACTACTGTAGCAAAAGAGCGTCCACGTGGGAGCTTTTTTCAGTACTATTGCTGACAGTGCATCCTGCTTGAAGCGTTTTGGTCACTATTTGTTCAGAAATGTCTTCTCAAAATTATCTTTTCAGGAACTACTGTAGCAAAAGAGCGTCCACGTGGGAGCTTTTTCCAGTACTATTGCTGACAGTGCATCCTGCTTGAAGCGTTTTGGTCACTATTTGTTCAGAAATGTCTTCTCAAAATTATCTTTTCAGGAACTACTGTAGTAAAAGAGCGTCCACGTGGGAGCTTTTTTCAGTACTATTGCTGACAGTGCATCCTGCTTGAAGCGTTTTGGTCACTATTTGTTTAGAAACGTCTTCTCAAAATTATCTTTTCAGGAACTACTGTAGCAAAAGAGCGTCCACGTGGGAGCTTTTTCCAGTACTATTGCTGACAGTGCATTCTGCTTGAAGCGTTTTGGTCACTATTTATTCAGAAATGTCTTCTCAAAATTATCTTTTCAGGAACTACTGTAGCAAAAGAGCGTCCACGTGAGAGCTTTTTTCAGTACTATTGCTGACAGTGCATCCTGCTTGAAGCATTTTGGTCACTATTTGTTCAGAAACGTCTTCTTGAAATTATTTTTTCAGGAACTGCTGTAGCAAAAGAGCGTCCACGTGAGAGCTTTTTTCAGTACTCTTGCTGACAGTGCATCCCACTTGAAGCGTTTTGGTCACTATTTGCTCAGAAATGTCTTCTCAAAATTATTTTATCAGATACTACTATAAAAAAATAATTTTTATATTGCTAATATATTTTTCCCAAAACCCTAAACATAAAATTATTTTAATTAATTAACCATAAACTCTAGTTCATTAATTTTTCCCTAAAAATCCTAAACCCTAAAAACCCTAAACCCTAGCCCTAAAACCTTAAAAACCGTAACACTAACCCTAAAAATAGTTGAAAATCCTAACGAAAGAAAATGGGCAAAACGCGTCCCTAGGGGAGCGTTTTTGCCACATCAGCAAAGCGCACCCTCAAGGACGCGATTTCTGCTGATGTGGCAAAAAACGCTCCCCAAGGACGCGTTTTCCTGCCACATACCCTGACATCGCGTTGACGTGGACACGCTTTCGGGGAAAATGGCCCATTTTGGTAAATAATTGAATAATAAGTCTATATCCGTAATTTTTGAAAAAAAGGGCATTTATTGGTAATTTGTCCTTACAAATTAGCATTAATCCTCAAAAGCTTCTTGGTTGTATAATATTTTTGTAATTTTTCATAATTTTTTGAAAATTTAAAAATTTTATATTTTTTATTTTCAAAAATTCTTTTTCATTTTTAAAAGGTTTTTGAAAATCTGAAAATCTTTTATATATTTTTTGAATATTTATTTTTATTTGAAGAGTTTTTCCATAATTTCAAATCATATTTTTTATTTATAATATTTTGAACTTTTTATTATCTATTATAATTTTTAAATTACTTACTAACATATTATATATAATAAATAGTATCACTTTATTAAGTAAAAGTTGATAACTAATTTATTCCGTATAAAAAAACATAAGTTAAATTGAATAAAATATTTATGCATAAAATAGAAAAATAAGCATCTAAGAATATAGTTTTAACGGAGCAACTATTTTGCTTATTTAAGTAACATTTTTTTCAGTAAAAGGACTAAATTGTAATATGAGTTATAATATAGGGACTGCTATCACACTTTTACCTTGTATGACATTATGATCGATCAAAGTAAAAATTGTGAAGAAAGAAAATAAGAAAGGCGTCTTTGCGGTGGAGAAAACCGAGAAAGAGTGGCCTAAAAGAGAAAACCTGGAGAAGAAATGAGCGCGGGTTCAACGATTTCGAAGAAAATAAAGGAAGAAGCAGTTGAAGAAGAAGAAACAGCCAATGGAGAAGACGATAACTCCATAGCTGAGCAAGAAGAAGCATTGGTGGCTTTGATCGAGCATCGCACCAAAGAAGTCGAACACCTTGGCCAACGTATCTCCTATTACAAATCTCAGGTTCTTCCACCCTTTCCCCCTTTTCTCATGAATATCTTCCTTCTTTTTTTTCTTTCTATTTTTGGGTTTTTCTCCTTTTCACCGATTGAGGGATTTTTATTGTAAAAATCTGTATATTTTCATTTGAGAAAGTTTCTTCTTTTCACCTCTTTCACAGTAATATTTCGCTTTTAATGCCTATCTTTGGAGAATAACAAGTTCAAGTAAGTGGTATTTAAGTGTAAAAGAAAAACCCAATCTTTTAATCTCATGAAGCAATAAAATTACCCACTTTTTAGAACAATCTTTTGCTTTCATTTGTTTTGTTAAGTGATATATGGGTTATCAGGTTGTTCTAGAGGTACACTATTGGCGAATCAAATGTATGCTAATAAAATTGTTTATATTGTTAAAAAAGTGTATTGATATGATGGTTTGTTTTAGTATAGGTTTTAGGCACAATGTGCCGTACTGGTGTGTTTGGGACATTTCTTACTGATTCTAAGCGCATTGAGGGCTTTTGCGTAGTTTAGATGAAGACTATATTCAAAACATGCATGCTTTTTTAAGGTTAAAATCTGAGCTTTGGCTTTCACATTCATTCGAATCGCATTGTTTGATTCTTTTGCTCTTCCTGCTTATTTGATACATAGCTTGATCAAGCAGAGAAGAGGCTGCAAGATTCACAATCTAAATTGGCTCGCCTTCGAGGACGACATAATACAGCATTTTCTAATGCTTCTCTGGCAACTAAAAGTGTGAAGGTGGAGCAGAGATCAATAAGTCCCGAACGTATAAATGGAGGTTCTAAAACAAAGCAGCAGCCAAGAACTGAACTTGTAATCCCTTCTGTCAATCCGAAGATTTCACAACCCATAAAACCGGCAGGTTCGAGTGCAAAGACTACCATTAGTCTTGAAGCAAATGCTGCCTCTAGTAGAGCTGTAAAAGTAAAAGCTGAGACATCTCATAGAAATTCTTCCAATGCCGAGGTTGTTGAGAAGAAAGATAGAGGGGCTAAAAGGAAGTTTGGTATGATGATCACAACTAACTGAGTTATTTACTTATTTTTCATGATGAATTACATGAACCTTTCAAATTTTCTATTGTATCAGAACAAAGAGAGCACAAAGAGTTGATTCCCTTGGTACGAAGCAGCTCGACACCGACCACAATTGGCTCCTACTCAAGCAATCACATATCTAGTCAGCACAAAAGAAAGCTGAGAAGTCTTTCTGTGTGTCCAGTGAATGACCAGCTCTTCGTGACCAGGTATGCTCTTTGATAAGTGAAGAGGAGCTTATGCCATTGATCATGTGAGAATTTGCATTTGGTGGCATGATGGAAGGCCCCCTGTAACTCATTGTTTGAACAATTTAGCATGTCAATTTCTATAGTTACTTTATGTTCTATAGGATCTCATTGCTGCAACTGTTTTGGATCATTTGCAGTGCTTTGGATGGATTAGTCAATTTGTGGCAAATACAGGCTAGAGGGTAAGTTCAATTTCTTTTTTGCTTGGAACTGCTATTTGCAAGGCAAAATTTTATATAATTGAGCTTCTAATAATATAATAGTATGCAGTTGATAAGGATATATACCACCATGCTGAATTATGAAGATGATGCATGTGATAGATGTGTAAGAACATTCTTTTTGCAGAAAGCTAATTTAGAGAATCCTAGAGCTTTTTAACTGACATTCATTCTGCAATTTGAGAAAAGAAAGGGGGAGGGTTTGTCTTGCTGGAATTTGACAATTTTGTGGTGTAGAAGATCCTGGCAAGTCTGTTTAGAAACTTAACAAGAAAGATAAGATTAATGTGCTTAGACATGAGTAATGAAGGAAAAATGATATACATGGTTGGCCAAAATTTTGTTGATTAAGGTTTAATTGTGTTAGGTATAGCAAGAAGCAGTTGATGTCAAAAGTTAAAATTTGATTATCTGCACTATTTTGAAACATGTAGTTTAATTTCTGGCTCACTACAGAAAATGCAATATCGGAGTGGTTTTATTTTGAGCACTTCTTAAGTTTTTCACTCTTATGTTTTGTGATCTCTTAACGTTGAACCTTTTTCTCTCTCATGCATGTTCTAGTTTGATTAAGGCAGCATCATGGGTTTCATGTCATTTCATTGTTTGTACTTTTGTGTGGATGGAATTTACAAGAACATTGTTAAAGATGAGATAGGTCAAAGCAGGTTGTGATTGTTGCTTAGTGCAAATTCGTGTATTACTTGGCAGTATTCAGAACCATCTCTTTTCTCCCTTTCTGTCAATCAAGTTGTAAAGGTTTGTTGTTCTTTTTTTTAACCCTTGAACTTTAGGTCATCGGCCTCTTTTCTTAGTAGCACAGACTGTGGATCCTCAGGGGAGAGAAGGTGGCCAGAAGATATTGCTTGGCATCCATATGGAAACAGCCTTTTTTGTGTATACACTGCGGATGCTGGGGATTCTCAGATATCAATACTAAATCTGAACAAAACACAAGGGGTAAGTGCGATGGTCATAATTGTGATGTGTGGAGGCTCTGAAAGTGCCAAGTCCTCTGTAATTTTTTACTTGGAAGAATTAATTCCCATCTTAGAAGGCATCATTATGTAAACTAAACTCTTCTTTTGCTTGTTTGTGCAATGACAGAGAGGCCGTCTAACTTACTTAGAGGATAAGCCTCATGTTAAAGGTATCATTAACAGCATAATATTCATGCCCTGGGAAAAAAACTGTTTTGTCACTGGGGGTAGCGATCATGCAGTGGTGCTTTGGAATGAGAAAGATGAGGATATATGGAAGCCAAAATCCTTACATCGGAATCTGCATTCTTCTGCTGTCATGGGAGTTGCAGGGATGCAGCAAAAAAATGTTATATTGTCAGCTGGGGCAGACAAAAGAATTATTGGGTTCGATGTGCATGTTGGACGAGCAGACTACAAGCACCAAATAGAAAGTAAATGCATGAGTGTTCTACCAAACCCTTGTGACTTCAACCTATTCATGGTTCAAACTGGGTAAGTAACGTCTATTTCTCAACCAGTAAACTTATTCAATCTGTGATGGCTATTTACCTTTTACATTTCTAGCTTACCTACTGCATTTTTTAATATATAGCATTTTTGCAACAAACATCTGAACATTGTTTTAATTGCATCTGTTCCAGGATTCTAGTGAATTATATATAACCAGGCTTTTACCTAACTAGTAGATTTTTTTTTCTTTTTTGAGTAACTAGTTGATTCAGGTGTATATTGTACATCACTTTCCATTTTAGGTGGCATTGTTAAGATATGATTTTTAGATATGTTTAGTATGGTAGCAATTTCGGGTCTTCTATTGCTCCTGTCATGTTAAGTCTGTATCCTAGTTCAAGAGAAACGGGTTGGCAATTGCTGTGTTGCTCAGACTCAGTATTTTTCTTGAAGAACCTGTATTGGACACCCTTTCCCAACACATGTGCAGGCATGAGCTTATGGATATAACCCTTCAAGGACCCTTTAAATACATGAAAAAAACTTAGAAAAAGTCGAGCTTACCTATGTCAGGCACATATCCTTATCTTTCATATCCAAGTCCAAGTAACATAGGGCAATTGTGTAGTTTTCAGTTTGCCCCTTAGATTGTTGCCTTTTGGTGTACCTCGTGATGAACGCTATATGTATCACAAGTAGTTTTGAACTTTATCTTAATTTTGGAGTTTTGGACAATGAGATGTATCCTTTTTTCAGGGCCCACGAGAGGCAGCTTCGGCTCTATGATATTAGATTGAGGCATACCGAACTGCATTCTTTTGGGTGGAAACAAGAAAGTAGTGACTCACAATCAGCTTTGATAAATCAAGCTTGGTCTCCTGATGGTTTATACCTCTCATCTGGTTCAGCAGACCCTGTTATCCACATATTTGATATTAGGTATAATGCCCGGAGGCCATCCCAGTCAATAAGAGCTCATCAGAAACGAGTTTTTAAAGCTGTATGGCATTACTCTTTACCACTTCTCATTTCCATATCTTCTGATCTACAAATTGGACTGCACAAGAGGTAGATGTTCCGTCTTCATGGCTCTCAGTGTTTCATTCCCACAAGTTCACAACTTCTTCCTTTCAGCTCATTTTGATCCGATTCTTGATCCTCATTTTGCCTTGGATCCGAAATCTTGCAACTTGTTCTGAAAGAGGAATTTGTCAATGAGCAGTTTCTGATTATCAAGGAAACCTAGCCGGTACTAAACTGAACCCACATATTGCCATGTTTTCATTACATCAAAAGATTTTTTTTTTAATGTATTTTATATCATTAATTCATGGTTCCCATTTTGTTGGGTGTCAATTCGCTCTGCTTCGTGTTGCATGCATGCATGCATTTAAGCCTTGGTAGAAAGCTCTTTTTAACTTTTATATGCTGGAGATTCGTAGGAAAGCGAAAGCAACTTTGTCACTTGGATGACTTGGATGTAAGTGTGAGATATAGATGTGTTCGATACAGGTAGTTCAATTTTTCTAAGATTTTTTCTTTTTCGAAGTATTTTTAGAGTCATATTTTATATCCATGCCCGTATATGCGTAGTACATAGATATCGAATATTATCATTGACCTTGCTCAAAGGTGAGCTTCAAGTCAAGATCTATGGGGCTTGCTTACCTTTACATGGGTTAGAGTTCTTTTAGACATTCCAATTTATTGAAAATCAATGAGGGCTTACCTTTTCCCTATATTCAAAATAGTAAAACTTATTAACATAGTAAAATATATTTATATTTATATAAATACCCAATTGAGAATATATATTTATATTAAAAATTATAATTTAAAAATGAACTTACAATTATTTATTTTTAAGATTATTACCCCAAATTAAGCAATAAATTTTTATTTTAAAATATTATGATATTCATATTATAAATAATTTACCTATAAATGCATATAGAAAATTAACATATTTACTTTTATTGATATTATTCTTTAAATATTTATTTATATTTTGAAATTAAATTAAATTAATATTGATATAATATAATGACTAATATTTTAATTATATTATTATAAAAAACATCAAACAAAGTATAATGTGATTTGCTAATAATGACTTTAACATTAGATAACCTTAGAAAAAGAATTCTAAATAGAAATTTAAGATATACAATGATTAGATTTTTATTTTCTCATAGTATTTTATTGATTATTAGATTACTACATCTACATTTGAATTATATTTTATTTTTATATATTTATACTTTGAATTCAACTTTAAAAAATTGGTTAATATTTTTATTTATTAAATTAAAATCTACCCATAACCAGTTGCGTAACGTGTGATATTGAAACTAAAGTATATATTGCAGTTCAATGATCCGACTCTAGTGGTTGACCTCTTGACTTTTTTGTGCTGGTTGACTCGACTTTCTTTTGACTTGCCTCCATGCTTTTATTTAATTCGTGTATTTATATTACTTTTGCATAATGACATTTAAACGTCATTAAGCGCGAGGGGTCCCCTTCACTTCCAAAAAGGAAAACACAAAGAAGTATCATTTGTGTTGATTGTGAGATTTGATACACACAGATAAATGGACCGTTTGCAAAATTTTGTAATTACGTTTGGGGTCCACTAATTATGCTTTGCTTTTTGGGTGGTTTAGCAGCTCACCATTCTCAATATATTGCTTCATCTTCCTAAACACTTCTCTCTCTACATTGTTGCTGCGGGCTAAATTATTCTAAATATAGGTTATTTCTATTTTAACCATCTTATTTTTTTTGATAATTTAGTCGCCCTAAATTAGAAATTGATCATTTCACTGTCATTGGTAAGGAAGACTAAAGGTGTTTTTGCACCTTAGTTACTCTAAAATTAGAGTAAACTACCAGTCAATCACTCTAACATGGTCACGGTAAAATTTTTTATATAAATACACCATTTATTTTTTGTTACTATTTAACGGTTAAGTGATGAATTAAAAAATATAAGTGACTAAAATAATAGTTGTAAAAAGTAGGGATGAGTTTATCCTTTTATTTTTCCTTTTTGGACTAATGGAATTGAAAATTAGAGCTGAATTGTTTTGCTTCATCTTTTTTAATTGACGCGCTTTCAGCAACGCGTTTTCTGTCGCTGAACGTAAAATGGAGACAGACGACAGAGCCCAAAACAAATTGAAGAGAAAAGTGGGCCATTTCCATTTCTAATTTTGTCTAGCGAATTGTAAATGAAAGGTTTAAACTTTTTCTTTGTCAATTTTCTATTTTTCAAAGACATCAATTATATATATATATATAAACACTCCAAATCTCTCTCAATCTACTTCACATTTGATTTTTTTGTTGTCGTTGTTTTGTCTCATGCATATATATCCTTTACCTAGTTTATAAAAGAGAGTTCTGCCGGTTTAGTTAGTTGGAGATGGGAAATTGCTGCTCGGACGTCGGTGGCGGTATGGCAGCTGTGACTGGTGCCGCTTCCTCCGCCGCTACTGGCAACCAAAACGATGCTGTCGACATGTACTTGAAGTCTCACGGTATCCACGGCCTCTTCTCTCAGATCGAGGTCTTTTTTCCTCTCTCTTGAGTTACTCTATTAATAATTGACTAAATGGCTAGTTTTGCCTTATAATGGATGGTGGAATTTACTTTGTTACCTACTAGATGATTGGCTAATCGATTTAATATTGCTATTATTAGTCTTAGTATTTGTATTTAGATTTATAGTTCGATTTTCATCATGTTGACTACACAAGCTACTTTCTGTTTCATTTTCTCTAAATTATCTGAAATCTCCAATCTCTGTGCTCTTGCATTGATTCTTTTATGCAAAACCATTTACGCAGTTATCATTTTCTGCTACGAGCTTGCGAGACCGGGATGTTTTCTCCAAGGTATGCACGTTATGAATACATGCAAAGCGAGACCCTAGCTTATTTGCTCTACTAGCAATTATGTAGTTAGAAATTCAGTGCTGTACCATATTTGACCTTGTTGAAATTTATAATTATTGTGAACATTTGAGTTTGAATGAGTGGAATTTAGGAAATAACAATTGGGTAGTTGGAATTAGGGAGTTGAAGGTGAGAAGTCACACTGTATGGTTAATTGGAAACTTGGATGCCATATAGGTAGGTTTAAAGGTGCATTTAAGCGACCAATCAAGACGTGCTATCTCCTCATGTAGTAAGGGGTGGTGTGTTCTTGTGTGATTGGCTGTTAGAATTGTCCTGTGAGAGAAGATTATGGATCATGCCAGGTTTAGAAAATGAAACATGTGAGGCAATCACATAACCTGAAGTACTTAAAGAAATCGTTTACTAATTCCACATCCATTCTGATAAAGCTATAACATTCTAGGAATATGTCCTTAATGAATCCAATAAGTGTGTACTAACTCTAGGGTTACTCCTATAATCTTGATTGAATCTCACGTTGCTACATTACTTTACAAGAAAATTTTTGAGATAAGGACAGATTGGTAAATCTATCATAAATGAAAAGAAAGCTTCTGTTTAGCTTTAGTTTGAATGATCAGTTGGCTCTTAAAACATTTACAGTTTTAGTTCTTGTGTCACCTAGTAACATTTATGTACTTTACTCCCATGCTTTATTTTTTAGTTACGAGAATTGTACTTTTACTCCCATGCTTTATTTTTTAGTTACGAGAATCTTACTTTTGTTGCAGAAAACTTAGCATGATATCTCATACGTTTTGTTTGCTTTAGAGTGATCCAGTGGTGGTGGTTTATATTAAAGAAAGAGATGGAGCAATTAACGAAGTATTTCGTACTGAAGTAGTTCTCAATTCTTTGACTCCTACTTGGATTGCAAAGTATACAATTACTTATCATTTTGAGGTTGTCCAAAACTTGCTGTAAGTTCTGTTCTTCCTTTTCTTTGATCAGCAAAATGATGATCTGAATTTTTTTTCATGCAGTTTAATTTGTTGGAATTTATTTTGTCACAGGTTTAAGGTTTTTGATGTGGATACTCAATATCACAATGTTGAAATGAAGGTATATTTAAGTAATTCAGTCTTTCCTTATTCCTGCCCTCACTCTGCCTTTATAGTATATTATATGTATAATATATTCTGAGTTTGTGATATATTTTTTAGTTGTATTTGTATGTGTTTTCTATGAAATCATAGTTTGTCACCATGCTTATTTACATTTCTGTTTTTTGGAAATATGATATATGATCTGACTTTGCTAATTAACAAGATGTACAACAAATTTGCCTTATGCCACTCTCATGGTAGTGGGTAAAAGCATGAAACCTTCAGTTGATGCTTTCACTTCTACACAGATGCTTAAGCTGGAGGAGCAGCAATCTCTTGGTGAGGCATGCTGCACATTATCAGAGGTATATCATAAATATCTGAACGGAACTTTGTAATATAATGCAATTGAGCTGGAATGCCTTAGTTTAATGAAAAACACTTAGATTTAAAGTAAAATTGAGGAATCTTCACTTGCTTTTTGCTTTACTTCATTTACTTAAATAAAATTGTTTCTATCTTACAGATTGTAACCAAACCAAACAGGTCATTAACCCTGGATCTTATACGTAGGGAGGAATCTGTTTCAGCAACCCATTCCCAGCACTGTGGGAAGCTTACTGTGCATGCTGAGGAATGCTTTAGCTCAAAGAGTACAGCAGATATCATATTAAGATGTATAGATTTGGAATCTAAGGATCTCTTCTCAAAAAGTGTATGCGGTGATGGTTTCATATTTTCTTACTTTCTGTTCGTACTTTTATCAGGAATATTAGTTATCTTTTGGTGCAAATTTGGACTTGTCTTGCAGGACCCCTTTTTGGTTATATCAAAACTCGTGGAGAGTGGGATTTCTATTCCTGTATGTAAGACTGAAGTTCTAAAGAATGATCACAACCCAATATGGAAGCCAGTGTTTCTGAATATTCAACAAGTTGGAAGCAAGGTATTACAAGTTTTAATTCGTAGTTTTCAAAGAGATCTTCTATTTCTTTGATTCCTAAAATGGAGTGCAAGTTTGGTCTAATATTGACCACTCGGTTCTTTTGGGAAGACATCAGTTTCCTTTCCATCAATTTGTTGATTCTTCTTATTAGTAATCCTGAATTCCTTATCTTGCTCAAAATTTGGAGCTTTTTAACCAATAAATTGGTTATTACTACTGACCTTTCTATAAATTACCAGCTATATAAGCATGGTGGTGTTTGCTTAACATGAACACAGATGCTTCCGTCATTGGTTTATTAAGTTAACCTTTCTTGATTTTGTCTCTTGCTCGGTTTCTGAATTTATATTTTCTAAATAAAATTGCAGGATAGTCCATTAGTGATAGAGTGCTTTAACTTCAACAGCAATGGAAGGCATGATCTGATTGGGTAACTGTAGATTTTATTTTCTTTTTTTTGTTTTTCCTTTTCGATGCTTGTTGATGTAGCTTCCTCTTTTGGATTTTATTAGAAAAGTCCAGAAATCACTAGCAGATTTGGAAAGGCTTCATCTTGGAAGGGAAGGAGAAAATTTATATTTGCCAACTCTGGTTGGGCATAATGACGAGAACAAGGTCTAACCACATGAATTGAATTAATTGTATAATACATTTTTTTTATTTAGCTTAATTTTATGAATTTGCTAACTTTGAGGCAGATATTGAATAGCAAGCTTTTAGTGGACAAATTCTCTGAGACTGTCCAACATACCTTCCTGGATTACCTGGCTGGGGGTTTCGAACTAAACTTTATGGTGGCTATTGATTTCACTGGTACTTTCCTGTTTACTTGTAGCATTGACGTATTTCTTATCAAGTTTAATGACAAAACATGCATTGTTTTCTATTTGAACATAAAATCTAGATTATGAGGAACTTTTGGATTAAAAATAATATAATGAATTAAACAAACAACTTTTTTAAGAGTACACAAACCCTTTCTTGTTTCTCTAGGTCTTCTTTTCCCCCTAGTTTAAGAAATTATTTGGGCTGAATCACTTAAAAAAAGAGGTCTTAGGTTTGAATGATGCTGACTTGATTGTAACTATCTGAAATTGTTGAAGGCTGTATCGATAAATGTGGAAGGCATCTTGCAGTATGTGCAGTTCTGCAAAAGTACCATAGGTTATATATATGCTTGCATTTTAATTCTGAATTCTGGTCTATCAGCTTCGAATGGAAATCCCCGCCTCCCTGATTCCTTGCATTACATTGATCAATCAGGACGGCTGAATGCATACCAGAAAGTAAAAATTTGGTTTCTTTCAATAGTTTATTTATTTATTATGGGTACCCTAGCAAATGATATGCATATTTTTACCCAGGCAATCTATGAAGTTGGAGAGGTATTGCAGTTTTATGATGCAGATAAACGATATCCTGCCTGGGGATTTGGAGCACGGCCTATTGATGGTCCAGTTTCTCATTGTTTCAACTTAAATGGAAGCAGTAACTACTGTGAGGTGACCAATTATGAGCAGAAATCTTATGGATATCTTGAATGCTCTCATTTCTTGTGCTCTGATATTAAGAAATATCATTCCCTCTCAGGTTCAAGGAATCCAAGGAATTATGATGGCATATACCAGTGCCCTTTTTAATGTCTATCTGGCAGGGCCAACACTGTTTGGACATGTGATCAACAGAGCTTCCGTAGTTGCCTGTGATTCTCTTTCCAATGGTGCTAAAAAATACTTTGTTTTGTTGATAATCACGGTAAGATACATAAAAGAAACGGATTGTTTTCCTAGCAGCCAGCTGAAGCTGATATAAACACATGAACATTATGCTATCAGTATCCATCACCAACATTCCTATTTTGTTTTATTTTTATTCTTTTTAGTTTTATTGGAACTAATTTTATTGTTTTCCCTCTCATAGCAATAGATCTAATTTTATCACTATTTCTAATAGCTGTTAATATAACTCTAGGATGGGGTTATAACTGACCTCCAAGAAACCAAAGATGCCCTCGTAAAAGCATCTGATCTCCCATTGTCGATCCTTATTGTTGGAGTTGGAGGAGCTGAGTTCAAAGAAATGGAGGTACTTACTACATGTACCATCTCATATCCATTTGAAGGATAACGATCTCTTCACAGATCACCCTTTTGTTGTCAGTACTCGATATTTTATGTTGTTGAAAGGACCCACGCAAGATTCATTTGGTTTATTAACTAAATCCCTGTTACAGATTTTAGATGCAGACAAAGGAGAAAGACTTGAAAGCACAACTGGATGTATAGCTTCACGTGACATCGTTCAGTTTGTTCCATTTCGGGATGTACAGAGTAAGTCATCTACTCGAGCTTGCTTAAATATGTTGGTTCAATTTCCAAAATTCATGGAGAAAAAAATAACTTGCTTAAAGATTCAATCAGCTTTAAAAACCAAATCCCTTTTATATAGCAACACATTTCGGGATGCATAGAGAAATCCTTAAATAAGATATTAAACTTGCTTAAATGATTAGACGCAATTTGCCCAAATGTGTTGCTTAGCGTGAAAAGTTGCTTAAAAATGTTTAGGAAACGATTTTGTAGTTTAGGGATTATAACAACCCTTGACTTGCAGGTGGAGAAATTTCTATGGTTGGAGCACTTCTAGCAGAATTACCAACACAATTTTTAACCTACATGCGACGCAGAGATATTAAACCAAGCACTTAATTTTGTATGTGTGTATATATATTTTCTACTTTCCTTTCACGCCTTGAGTTTGGCTCTTATCAATGCAACCATGGCCTTTTTTTAAAAAAAGTAAAAGAAAAACAAGGCATGTCGATATGTTGCAGTATCAAGTTGGATTAAAGATTGATCAGAAGTATCGTTCTGACTGTCTGCTGGAGGGTCTATTTAGATGGCTGGTGAGATTGGTTTCGGTGAAATTGAAAACAGCTGTGACGGTGAGATTGAGTTTTCTAACCGTGAGATTAAAATTAGTGGTGGGATATGTGTTTAGATTTAATCGTGATGATGGTGATAAGATAAATTGTAATTAGAAAGAAAAACAAACATCAAGACATTAGACATATAATTAAAAGTATATATATTAGTTTAGATTATATAAAAATAATATTTTTATTTTATGTGATTAAATTTTAATTGGTTACATTGATTATAATAACTATAATTTTATTAATTTATTATAGAATAAAATTATTAATTTTGTACAAGTGAACAATTACATTACAATGGGAAAAAGAGAGGCTTTAGGGTTTACAAATATAGGTATCGAATTTTGAATTTTGAATTTTATGTCAATTAATTTGAAACTCACACAAGTTTGTCATTGTGTTAGTAGTGTGATTGGCATATAATAAAATTATTAGTTGAACTAAAATCATTTCAATTGAATTTTTGTGATTGGTTTGGTGATAAATAACTGTTTATTTATAGAATTTATTGAGGTTTGAACTTTTCAAGAGTAAATTGTATACCTTTATTTTGGATTTAATATGTGCAGTGTAAGAATGCCTTCATCATGTTGATTACTTACCTTCTAAAATCATTTAATTTTAAATAAAAATATTTAAAAATTTAAGTGCACTAACCCAGTAAAATTATAGAGCTTTAGTGAAATTAAAGTTGTTTCAAAATTGAACTTAACGTCATTTATTGATAAACTTATGTTTTATTCATTAAAGAAAATGAAAAGTTTGTTTACCCTTGATTCTGTTACCTAAAGGCTAAAGGGTACAAAATGGCATGATTGCTTTAAAAAGGTGCTTCAACGCACCACATCAGGGTTCCAATGAAATTCAAAGGAGGCCTCAGCATATAATCAAGAGGCCTGGCTTATGTACATGTATAACAAAAAAGAGAGGAGCAAATGCATACTTAGGAAGGTGGATTTATACCATTATAAAATATGAATATGATATTAAGATTTTTTTAAAAAAAACTACCTTAAAAATACTCATCAAAATTTTTTTAAAATATATATATTTTTATTTTTTCATTTGAGTATTCAAATCGTAAAAATGCAACAACTAAGTTTTTAACTAACATTGATCCTTAAAGTTTATAATTTATTGTTTGTTTGTTTTTATTACATGTCAAGCAAATGTCGTGCCATGTGGAAACAATGTTGACATAGCATTTTTTTTATATGAATTTTTTAAAAATATAATTATTATAAAAATATTAGTTTAAAATAATTTTATATAGATGTTTTACGGGTATTAATAATTTTATATATAATATTTATTTTTAAAAATTATTAATATATAATATTAAGTTTTGTATAATTTATTGAGTATATACTAATATTACATGATATGCATATACCCGTATATGGATGTTGTAATAATTTATTAATATTGATATTATATAATTATATAATATTTAATTTTATATTTTAATATATACTAATTTATGGTGAAAGTACCACAGAATCCCTTATATATACCCTAAATTATATTTTAGCCCCTCTATTGAAAAAATGGACAAATTATCCCCTGTAGTTAAATGAGTGAGCAAAATAGCCCATTCAATAAATTTTGGCATTTATTTATAAGTATAATAATAAATTTAGCCCTCAACTATCATACATTTATTTAATTTGACCCCTACTCTCTTATTGGAGTAAATTAGAAAATTTTGAAACTGATAAGGCTAAAAGATAAAAAAGAACATAGTAACAAATTAAAAAAAACAATTAAACGCTTTTAAATTTTTGAAAATATTTAAAAATCATAAAAATTATAAACAAAATTTATAAAAAAAGTTATAAAAAATTTAATATTATAAAAAAAAAAGTTATATACCAACAAGTCCCAAGGATACACGAGGATGGATGGATAAAAAATTAAATTTAAAATTTGGAAAACAAGAACTCAAAATTTTTTAAGTTAAGAAATTTTTGGAGAGAAATTTTGCTCAAAAGAATTGTTGGAAAAAATGAGTCGTACCTTTCATTGCCAAACTGAGGGTCTTTTATAGAGAGCTCTTGCTTCTTTACAACATCATTATTGGGGAATCAAATCCCTTATATCATTACAAATATTTTTTCTTGATGTACACAATTGTTATTTTCAAGACTATTATTACAATTTTAAAGAATATATTCCCCGAATTACAAAACCTTTGCAAGGAATCTCTATTGTGTATCTTCATCTTTTCTTTTGGGAGAATTTTTGTAGAAAATCATTATTGTTCATCTTCGTCTTTTCTTTACAGAGGATTGTTATTGTTCATTTTCGCCTTTTGTCTTCTTTTGTAACAATTTCTTTAGGCATTCAAGGAATCTTTGAAGTTTGCAAACAATTATTTCAAACAATTATCTTCTTCTTCTAGTTTTGGTGATCATCACTGTTGCGATGTCATCTGCAAGATCACCATTTTGATTGAAGATGTTGATGATTCCTCATCTTCTGAGTTCGGATCCATTGAGCTCAGCATTTCAACCATAAGACTTATGTAGTCAATTTGGCTTGAAGAAATTTTGCAGTAATTTGGTCATGGGCAGCGGACTTGCATTTTGAATTTTTGTTGAAAAAAATCCAAATATTTGGAATCATAACTTTCATCATTGAATTTGTCCCACCATTTTTTTTTTTGAAATTTCAAACTAATAATGAGATTCTCATGTATTGGTCCTGTTCGAAGACATAATTCTAGGATATAATCTAAGAAATACACAATTTTGAAAAGAAATGAATTGTTTTGTGTATGTGTTTTTGGTCGGATGGAATTTGTCAAAAATTTGGGCCATAAATTTTGGATTTTTTTCTAGTAGCATATATAGAAAAAGATGATTCATGTCAGTTTCACCATTCTTGAAACCAATTAGAGAATTTATATTGGGTGTCATACTTGAAATATATGAGTCAAGAGTGTATCATATGTTGGTTGTTGATAAGGAAGTCATTGTTTTAGACTGTTTGATAGCCCTAGTATGTAAAATATGGGTGATTGTTTGTTTTGGTTGGGAATTTCTTTGGAGAGTTTGGGTTTTTGCCCCAATCTTTTGGTTTAAAGATTATAATTATTTGGGTTGTTGAATGGGTAATAAAGTTAGGGTTGGAGAATTTGAAATCTCTCTATTTTTTTTTTTTTAAATCTTGACTGCTTTAGCAATAATTTGTTTGAGAGGTGTTCCCTCTTTGGATTGAGCTATGGCTAATGCCACTTTTGGGGGGTGGGGGGGGGGAGAGAGAGAGAGAGAGAGAGAGAGAGATTCAATCCATTTTTTGATTTGGGAATTGATTTCATTTGGGTCTTGTGTATCTTGGAGGGATGTATCATTTGAAGTTTTTGATGAGGATGATCCCTCATTTTCTTCTTGCAAACAAATTTCACATGATTTGATGAGTTTTGGGAATATTTTTGTTTTTTAGGAGGATTTTTCTATTTTTCCTTTTCCTTCGTCTTTGAGTTTTAGGGGCATTTTTGAATGAATTATCTGGTGAGAAAATCCGATAAAGAATTAGTTTCTCCTTTGTTATATTCAATTTCAAAATCAAATATACTCAAGTCTTTATTGAAACATTTCTTAAATCTAGACCTAACTTCGGAGCTTACAAGTACCCATTCCGCAATAAGACCAGAAATTGCTTACCATCTTGTAAAATCTATTTTGAAGCAATATTTTGAACATCCTTTTGTAAAACTTCTTTTGTAGATTTGCAATCAATTCATAAAAGAAATTTTTGATTTAATAAATCACTTTGAAATTTTGTAATACACAAAACAATTGATAAAATTTCTTTTTTGATCATACTATAATTTTGTTGAGTTGGGTTCCAATGTCTCGATGTAGACTAGACTATTTGTTCTTTTCCAACCTTGATCTATTTTAAGATTCCACCTTACCTATCTTAGAAGCATATGTTTCTACTATTTTTCGGGGGGCTGGATCAACTAAATGTAAATAAGGAAGTCCATGATCTGCTTTTTGATTTGAGTAACTATATTGGTGTAAATGTTTGTCCAAGTTGTGGATTATTTTTTAGCCTCATAATTTTCTATGACAGAGATAAAAATATATAACATAGTTTAAGCTACCTAAGAATCTTTGTAGTTGGACATTATCAAGAATTTGATTTGGGAATTTGTTGGCAAATTGTGTAGATATTTCTATTGGAGTAATTGTCCCTTAGGTAACATAATGACCTAAAAACCTTACTCTGGTTTGGAATAAACTAATATTGGATTTAAATACTACTAAATTTTTATTTTTTATAACTTTGATAAAAAAATGGTTAAGTGTTTGAAGTGTTTTATCATCCCTTTGAATTAACCCTTTGAATTAGCATGTCATATCATCCCTTTAACGGAAGTTAACGAATGTGTGATCAAAATGTTGCAATTTATTAATATTAGTAATTATTATGTAACTTTTAAATATTAGGTGGCTGATTCGTAATTTTAAATAAAATTTACAGATTAATGGTGTAATTTATCTTATTTTTATTACCCAATTTGAGTGGAAAGTTAAAAGAAAAAAAGTTTAAAAAAATGTAAAATATTTTTTTATAAATTAATTTATAAAAATGGTATAATTATAAAAGATAATTTTAATAAATTATTTCTTAAACAAACTATCAAAATAGTCACTTCTGTTTGCCTCAGGTTACATTTTAGTCATTTATGTTTGAAATGTTATGTTTTAGTCACTACGTTATCGTGTTGTAGCATTTTAGTCATTGAGCCGTTAATTGACATTAATGGTGTAACGGTAAGCTAACGTGGCACGTTAAATCATCATTTCAAATGAAAATTTTAGGTTAAATTCTACAATTGATCTCTATACTTTTTTTTTGAGCAATTTAATTTTTTCTTTTATGTTCTTTTAACTTTTTTTTCTTTCTTTTTCATTCTCTTTTGATTTTCCTCCTTTTTTCCTCCCTTCTTCATTTCATTTAACGTAGTTTTTCTATGTTTTTCATTTGTTAAAACTATGATAGACAAGCTTGCCTCACTCGAAAAAAATTAAATTGTTCAAAAAAATAAAAGTATAGGGACTAGTTTAACAAATGGAAAGCGTAGGAAAACTACATTAAAAGGAATGGAGAAGGGAGGAAAATAGAGAGAGAAGCAGAAGAGAATGAAAAAAAAAAGTTAAAAGAACATAAAAGAAAAAAAAAATTTCTCAAAACGAAAAAAATATGGGGACCAATTTTATAAATTAACCTAAAATTTTTGTTTGAAATGATGATTTAGCGTGCCAGTCAACTTACCGTTACACTGTTAATGGCAATTAACGGCTTAGTGACTAAAATGTTATAATGCGATAACATAAGTGATTAAAACATAACATTTCAAACATATATGACTAAAATGTAACATAGGGTAAACAAAAATGACTATTTCGATAATTTACCCTTATTTATTTTGCTTTCTATCGTTTAACCAAACAAAAATTAATTAAATTTAATTTTAACGATTTAAACAAAATAATATAGTACCTATTCTTTCCTGAACATTCTTTATATTATTGGAATTGGATATAAGGGAGGTAATTTGATTGCCAACAACTTGTCCTTTTCGGATTTGGAGTTGGTCCACACCCTATTTATTGATAGTGATGTGTCGAAAAATAAGTAATGAAAAACAAATATTTTACGAAGTTCAATCTTAAAATTACTCATAAAATAAAGTTAACCAAATTTAATACATGTATTTTCGGAGATTTGCAAAAAAATCTTAGATATAGTGTTTAAATCTTTTCATTATTTTTGAACACTTGAATGCTTAGAGAATGAACTATATTTAAAGAACTAGATAAGATAAAAATCGAAACTTTCTAGTGAGAAAATTTGACTTTCTTTAAAGGAAATTTAAAATCAAAAAATTTAATCTAACAACTTGAATTATAATTACCAACTCCTTAGCAATTATAATCTCACAACTTGAATTATAATTGTCAAACTCCTTAACAATTATAATCTCACAAATTTAAACTCACAAGAAACCATAAAAATAAATTTTATTTGAATTCAAGAAAATAACCTAAATAATTTTTCACTAAAGTTCTGCAAAGTATCCTCATATATATGTTTGTGTATTTCAATAGCCCGTAATCCAAATTTATAGAGAAAAACTACAATAGATCTACTAGAATAGGAAGGCGGAAGCCAATATTTTACTAGAAAACCAAAGTTCTACTACAACTCAAAAGAGGTGGGCGGCAAACACATTGAGAATCCTTGCCATTGTGCCTCCCATTTGCCCATATACCGATTTACTTCAGCCTTTTATGTATTGGGACTTTACCATATTAAAATATATGAGAAAATAAATTTAATTTTCCTATTTAGTAAAAATACGATGACTAGTCAATTTAATTTTTCATGTTAGACTCGATTATTTAATTATATTCAATTAAATAATAATTTAAAGAAATTAAATTAATTTCAACGTCATCTCTTGCTCCTTTGAGAAAATGCATTGAATACGGATAGTAATTCATACAATCTATTTCTCATACATCATTTTCACCCATTCATCATAATAGTTCTTATTAGCAATCCAAACAGAGTTGTGTTGATCTAGTAGATAAGCCGATCAAACATGTACAAGTCATGCTTAAATAATTTGTAATTAAGTTTCGACTTTTTATCTATTAGTCACAAATTACCAAGTCATGGAGTCAATGCACTAAAAATATCATGACTAATCTTCCCATTATATACAATTACAGAAACAACTTAAATCTATGCTTTTATCCAATGATCTTATCATTTGTGTGCTACCCTCATAGGATATCCTTAATCACTTTGGGTTCAATCTATTCACCCAATTCGATCTTCTTTTATTCATGGTCACCATTTTAACGTCCACGATGAAAAATATCATTGCTAACAAATAGTAATGATAAGTATTTGTCTCTAACGAATGACCCATGGTAACATTCTTTTTTCATAATGCATGCAATGCTATTGAAAACATAGCATTTACTCTTTAATCGAATTATGAATTCTACTATTGTAAGTGAAGTTATTTTATACATAGGTCATATACTCAATATACCAAAGCATTTAAGTACACATGGTTATGGGGCATCACCAAACTTTCAGATCAAATACAAACTTAATATAAAATAATTAACATACACTTCATAAAATATTCATATTGTTCCTTTTTATGGGCCATCTAGACCTTAAATATGTATTAAAAACAATTCGGGACTAATTTGGGTTCTCTGAGAATTTTTTGCGAAATCTCAAAATTTTTCTTAGGTGTAGGGCACACACGCCCGTGTGACCTTATGACATGCCCGTGCTTCAGGTCGTGTCCTACCCCGTGTAACTCTCTAACTTACTCAAACGGCCAAGACTTACACCAGTGTGCTAGGCCATGTGGTCAATTTATTTTTTTTCGAAAAGTAAGTGCAGTTTTCACACGACCAAGGCACAGGCCCGTATGCTAGACCATGTTCCTCACACGACTGAGACACACGCCCGTGTCTCTGTGTAACACCCTTACCCGTGTTTAAAGCAGGAATCGGGTTTAAGGCATTACCTAACTTATCAAGCTTAAACGTCTCAAATAAGGCTATAAAATTTCATTTAAACCCATCACTTGCTCATTCTTGGCCCACGAGGCCCTAAGCATACCTCCGAGAGGTGTCGGAATCTATCCGAGAACTTTTACGAGCTTGAAAAACTTTTCTTCAAAACAGGGGCCACACGCCCGTGTTGGTCTAGGGACACACCCGTGTGCCCCTAAGACTTGCTCATGTCTCTCACCCGTGGTCGATCCTGACCAATTTCACACGATCGGACACACGCCCGTGTCCCTGGCCCGTGTCTCTCACACGACTTTGACACGCCCGTGTCTAAGCCCGTGTGCTAAAACCTTGGCATTCTGACTATGACGTCATCATCTCATTATGGTCACACAGCCAAGGTACACGTCCGTGTCCTTAGCCCGTGTGTTGAATTAAATTCCACATTTAAGGTGCAGACTTCACACGGCCTGGGCACACGCCCATGTCTTAGGCCGTGCCTCCCACGCGACTGAGACACACGGCCGTGTCTCTGCCCGTGTGGTTACTACAAGGCTTACTGACTTGTAATTCTAGCATGCAAGGGGACACACGGTCCATCTACAAGCCCATAAGGCTGACTGTGTGTCACACACGGCCTAGACACATGCCCGTATGTCTACCCGTGTGGACAATTAAATGGCTATCTACCAAGCCCTTTGCCACCCTAAGTTGCACACATACATACTCCAATTAAAGTCAACATAATCTAAAACCCAGAGACACATTCAAGAACTCAATTCAAAACATCAAGGCGCATATACTTCATGAAAATCATCTTTATTAAGCAAAAGAATTTGCCAAGTATTGACCTAACTTATAAGACCATTTACAAAATAGCTTTAGTAATATACATAGCCAACACTTTGGCTAACAATTACAACTTAACAAAATACTCGAGTCCTATACATGCCATACTCAAAATAAGTCTAAATTGTTATACCAAAGTGATGTCAATAGTGTGATTTTCGAACTCCTACGTCCACGTTCCTCGAGTTATCTTGGCAATACTACAAGGAGAAAGGGCAATGAAAGGGGTAAGCATAAAGCTTAGTAAGTTTGCATGGAAATAAATAGAAACAATAAGCTCGATATATAATCCATCCAAGGCATTAACTAACCATACACAAGTCATAGGCTTCTTGCCATATTTATTTACAATTGCCTTTATTTAGCACATACCGTGCTACACATCGTAATTGTTTCTTCGTGACTCATTCACGAGTACCTGTATTCACTCATTCACATGACTTTAGTACAATTTTCATTTCTACTTCTAAACTCATCTATTTATCCCATTAATCACTAGGGATAGTCAAAGACGCATATTAATCGTCATTCATGTAGGTACGAAGCCAATCCCACATCCCCGAGGTGGTTTTATATGGAGTCACTTCTAAATGCCAATGTCATATCCCGGATATGGTGTAACATCCCGAATTTGGGCTTAGTAGAATTGGGCCCATTAGACCTTGAGCGTAGAAGCGTTTTAAAAGTTTTGAGAATATGAGAACGGTAATATTGTAAATTGGACTTATTAGATAAGTGATTTTAGAAAGTTACGGGGTTCTATGAAGTTTCGGGTTCAAGTTGGGCCTTAGTGAAAGTTTGTGTTTAAGCCTATTAAGGAGAGATAGTAAGAGGCATCAAAGCTTATGGAAATAAGTGAGTAAATTGTTAACATAAATGAACTATTGGTAAAGAGGTTATGGCATCAAGTGGAGAGCATGGAGGGAAGGGGTTCAAATCTCATCTTTTGCAAATTTTGGATTTATTTTTATGTGCTCTTCTAAGTGTCATCCATGACATCATTAAAGGAATGAAATAAAAGAAAAATGAAATGATGACTAAAAAGATAAGGTAAGTAGGAAAACAAGGAAAAAGAAAGGAAAAAGAAATAAAAGAATAATAATAATGATGGAATTTGAAATAATGGAGTAGGTGAGAAAAAAAAAGAATGATAGAGAGTGAAATAGGGAGCATGTTGGTTTTTTTTTTTTAAAGTTTTGGGTTGGTAAATTTTGGCTTATTTGCAAAGGCATGGACGGTTGAGGTGAAGGAGAGGGTAGCTGAATTTGTTTTAGTCATTTGGTAGGATTTTTGGTGCTTGATAGGCCTAATTTTCTTTTGGCATCCTTTTGTGTTCTTTTCTCCAACTTCTCCTATCATTGCCACAACTTCAAGTCAATACCGAACCTCTCAATCCATAATCACTCCTTCATAAATTCTTTCTCATTTGGGTAGACACTCTTTTCTTCGATTAAATTGTGTTCTAAGTGGATGGCCGTGTATCATTCTAGCCATAAGTCAAATGGGGGAAATCGGATCCAATATTAATAAGGTAAGGAGTTCTTATGGATTATTGATATTATTCAATATTCGATTGGTTGCTAATAGAGTAATAATTTGAAATAATCGACTATATGTTTTAGAGACAAATCACTCGATATATTCTACCTTCGGACATAGTGGTAAGTGATTCAAGTGTGAGTGATACGAAATCTTTTGGAAATCTGAGGCTAACTTTTGGTTGGTATTGTTCTAGGGGCAACGAAGAGTGGTTCTTAGGGAATCCTAATCAATGTGTGTAATCTCATACCCTTCCAAATACATGTTTGAAATGGTGTGTAATCTCACACTTCTCTGAAATTTTACATGAATGTTCTGTGATTTGGTTGAAATACCAAAGAAAACCAGAAATCGGCATCTATGACCACTCAGGCGTACATATGTTCGTAGTGGTAACCATACTTTGCAATAAAACAGTTTTGGATAGCAGCAGTGACGTGATTTTGAAAAATCACCAAAAATAGTGGAAATTGAATTAGAAAGTGAAGGAGATATGAATTGAAAGATAATTGAGCCTATTGTCTTATAAAAGAAACGGAGCAAGCAAAGGATTAGTATATTTTGAGATTTTTAGATTTTTGTGAGACTGGTTCAGAGTGATTTTGAGATCCCCTGTTTTGACTTGGAAAATCACTATAAATTGTAGAAAAACAATTACGGGACATGGTCTATATTTTTAGAATCCTTATTGAGTCTATTTTTATTTGGATCAAACGAAACCAGTATTTGAGTTCTGTACAATAAGATATCTGAGATTTTGTGAAGAGAGGGCAGAACTGTCAAATAGTGAAACAAGGGATACTTTGAAGAATAAACTGTACTAATTGGCTAAGCAAAAAATTCTGAAACAATTACAGTAAGAAGTTATATGAGTCTAATTTTGGGGAAAATTTACAGATCTAAATTTCGAGTTTCCCAACTCGAGTTATAGTCAGTTTAGTCAGTACGACGCAGATGGACAGTTTTGATTTTTATGCCCCAAATTAATAATTAAGCCTAGGTTGCGAAAATTACCATCATACCCTTAGAGGGTAAATTACCGAATTACCCTTAGTGGGTACGATTACCGAATTATGAAAACGCCCTTATGGGATAAATTACGAAAATGCCCCTAATGGGCTGAATTACGAAATGTCCTTATGGACCGAATTACGAAAATACCCTTAATGGGTCAATTTGATAAATTGCTATATGGGCCCAACTTGATAATTTGCTATATGGGCCAACTTGATAAATTGTTATATTGGCCAATTTGATAATTTGCTATATGGGCAAATTTGAAAAAAAAAAACTGCTAGATCGATATATGGGCCAAAAACTGCTAGATCGATAAATGGGCCTTTTGTTAAAATTCATCATGTGAATGTATTGTTATGTTTTATATATATACATAATTGCATGGGTTGGGAAAATTGATGAAGAGAAGAAAGGCCTGTTGCCAAAATCTAGTTCGCGTGGCTCTGCCACAATCTAGTTCGAGTGGCTCTGCCACAATCTAGTTCGGTGGTTTAACCACAATTTTTAAAATGGCTTTATGCCTGCGATTGGTGTGTTGGCGGGGTGGGTTGACTTGATCCCCATAGGTGTGATGGTTGGTACGGGTGGTGTGTAGCGGATGGAAATTAGGCTTGGTTGGGAATTGCATATCACATGCATTTTTATATTTGATTTATATAATGCACATTTGTAAATGGGCTCAAGCCCAAATATATGTTTATATGGTTATGGCCCAATAGACACGGTAAGTGGGTTACACACTGAGTTCTAAGTAACTCACCCGTTTTCTTACCCTTCTCAGGTAATGACAATTGATGGAGGCTTGGGCCGGGGATGACTTCGTGTGGAGGCCATACTACGAATGATGAGTTATAAAAACTTTGAACTTCTTTTAAGTATTTTTTTTTATCTAAGTACTATTTCAATTGCGATGTAATAAGGCCTCTGGTATTATTTTTATGGATTTTTATTCGTGGATGGATTTTAATATGTTTTAGTTACTTAAATGGGGCTGTTTAATTCTTATAAATGTTTTCTTAAACTTACGTATAAAAATGGTTTTTCTTAAATATCACTTACTCGTAAAATTCACGTGAAAACTCTTTTATAAATTTATTTCAACCAATTATTTAAGTTTTTAACCAATTATTTCTCTGAAAATCAAATTGTAAACTCTCATGTTTTAAAGTCATGGTTTTCAAATAAATCTCGATTTTTGATAAACTCGGTCTTCAAAATCGTTTTGAAAAATTGTTTTCATTAAAAGCATTGATGACTGGACGTAAGTTCGAATTGTGTGGCATGCCAAGTCTGGTCTTAACGCATAGGCCGGGTTTGGGGTGTTACATTTTGTGGTATCAGAGCCAAGTTCAAAACTTAGCTGTGGTTTGGGTTCAACAACAAATTTTGTTTAAAAACTATTTAAATTTCTAGATTTTATGTGTTAAAGGTAGTATGGCACCACGAGCATCCGGCACCAAGTCAAGTAAGTATTTGTATATTAAATATTTATTATTGTGATATGACAATAGGAACACTCTAGAACTTCTAGTTTTAGATGTTGAAAATGGTATAGATTGAGACTATAGGAAGTGATTGCGAAAACAACTTTACCTCTTATATCTCATAAAATATCATTAATAAATGTTGAAATAGTATACTGATTCATAAAACTTGTAATCAGATTAAACCGAAATACCCAATATGAGCACTAGAGGACGTGGACGTGGACGTGGTAGACGTGGCCGTGGTAGAGGCCGAGGTGCTAGGGTGGCGTCTGAAGCGTCGAGTCTTATGCCGGAAATGGATGCACCCGTGTCACCTGGGAGTGAGACTGGATCTCATGATCATACGAGAGAGGATAATGCTTTGACTCAAGCAATGTTGCGATTCCTAGAAAGGGTCACTGGGGTTAGAACTGGTCCATTAATCCGTGGATCAATCTCAGAACGACTAAAATCAAGTGGTGCTGAGGTTTTTAGAGGTGTCTCGGGTGTAGCTCCGAATGTTGCGGAATATTGGCTCGAGGCTGTAGAGCAGATTATGGATGATATGGAGTGCACTGTCGAGCAGAAACTGAGAGGGGCTGTGTCCTTGCTAAGGGACGAGGCGTATCAATGGTGGCTTACGGTTCGAGAAGGCACCGAGGCTGCATTGATTACTTGGGATTTCTTCAAAGCTGCTTTCCAAGGGAAGTACGTCGGGACAAGTTATGTAGATGCCCGGAGGAAGGAATTCCTGAATTTGGTTCAAGAAAATAAGATGGTGGCAACCTACGAGGTGGAATTTCTTCGTTTGAGCTGTTATGTTCGCACTATAGTATCGACCGATCATGAGCGCTGTGTACGCTTTGAAGATGGCCTGAATGATGAGTTGCGGGTACTGATAGCCCCACAACAAGTACGGACTTCTGCCTCGCTTGTGGAGAAAGCCAAGATAGCCGAAGAGGCTAAGAACTCAGAACGCCAGAACCGGGAAAGAGTTAGAGGCAAGAGGGATATTAAGTATACGGGCTCTACTAAAAGGTTCCAGAAGAGGCCTCGAAATGATGAGTCAGCTCAAGCTAGAGCACCTGTAACTACCAATCAGAGTCGAAACTGTGCTGACTGTGGGAAGCGACACCCCGGGGAATGCTGGAGGAAAATCGGTGCCTGCTATAAATGTGGTTCCAAAGACCATCAGTATAAGAATTGCCCTTGACGGACTGATACGACTCCAGAAGCTCGTAACCTTGATGCTCAGCCAGCTAGAGGCACTCAGCAGCCACCGAGAGGCCCTGGACCAGGTCGTGGTGGTAATGGTGTTGGACGTGGTCAAGGTGCACCGGGTTGAGGAAATGGCTTTAGAGGTAACGCGGAGTCAAGACAGCCGGGGTGGGTCTATGCGGTTAGGCATCGGGAAGATGGCGATCCACCTGATGTGATAACTGGTACGTTCTTCATCTTTGATGTACCTGTTATTACTTTGATAGATATCGGGTCTACCCACTCGTATGTTGCTAGTGCCATATCTGGAAACCTGAATATTAGATCTGAGATTACCGATAGAGAGATGACGGTACTTAGTCCTTTAGGACAGTTGGTAATTGTGAATAAACTGTTTAGAGACGTGCCCTTAGAAATCCAAAGAGAAATATTTCTGGCGGATTTGATGGAATTGCCTTTTGGCGAGTTCGATCTTATTTTGGGAATGGATTGGTTGGTGAAGCACCGGGCACAATTGGATTGTGCTGAAAAGCGGATGTTGATAAGGACTGTGGATGATGAAGAGGTAGTTATGATTGGTGAGCGAAGGAACTTTTTGGCAAATGTGGTATCTGCTTTGAAGGCAGAAAAGATGGTGCAGAAAGGCTGTGGAGCATTCCTAGCCTTCATTAGTGCTTCGGATGCCAAGGAATTATCGGTGAAAGGTGTGAGAACGGTGAAGGAATTTCCAGATGTCTTTCCCGAAGAACTTCCGGGTCTACCTCCAGATCGAGAAGTACAGTTTGGTATTGAGCTTTTGCCCGAAACGGCTCCGGTTTCCATTGCTCCTTATAGAATGGCGCCGAAGGAGTTAGCGAAGATTAAAGCTCAAATTCAAGAATTGTTAGATCGAAGATTTATCCGACCGAGTGTGTCTCCGTGGGGAGCACCGGTTTTGTTCATCAAGAAGAAGGATGGGTCGATGCGTATGTGCATTGATTATAGGCAGTTGAATAAATTGACGATCAAGAATAGGTATCCATTGCCGAGAATCTATGACCTGTTTGATCAATTGAGAGGAGCTTCAATTTTCTCCAAGATTGATTTGAGATCAAGTTATCATCAACTCAAGGTTAAAGAGGCGGATATTCATAAGACGGCATTCCGAACTCGTTATGGACATTATGAGTTTTTGGTTATGCCATTTGGTTTGACCAATGCACCAGCTGCATTTATGGACATGATGAATCGAGTCTTTCAACCCTATCTAGACCAGTTCGTAGTGGTGTTCATAGATGATATCTTGGTATATTCGAGGAATGAAGAAGAGCATGACTCACATTTGCGCATTGTGTTGCAAATTTTGCGGGATAGGTAACTTTATGCTAAATTTAGTAAATGCGAATTTTGGTTGAAGGAAGTGACTTTCTTGGGGCATGTGGTGTCAGCTGAAGGAATAAGAGTTGATCCTCGGAAGGTAGAGGCTGTGTTGGATGGAAACCACCGAAGTCAGTGGCTGAAATTTGGAGTTTCCTAGGGTTGGCTGGTTATTACCGGCGTTTTGTTGAGGGGTTTTCATTGATTGCTGCACCCCTAACTAAGTTGTTGCGAAAAGGAGTACCGTATGTGTGGACCGATAAACAACAAGAAAGTTTCGAGAAACTAAAGAAGATTTTGACGGAAGTGCCAGTACTGATTCAACCTGAGGCTAGAAAAGAGTTTACCGTTTACTGTGATGCTTCACATACGGGTTTAGGATGTGTGTTGATGCAAAGTGGGAAAGTGGGCGTATGCTTCTCGTCAGTTGAGGCCGCATGAAGTCAACTATCCTACTCATGACTTAGAGTTGGCTGCGATGGTGTTTGCTTTAAATATTTGGAGGCACTATCTCTACGGTGAGAAATCGATCATTTATACGGACCATAAGAGTCTTAAGTACCTCCTTACTCAAAAGGAGTTGAACTTGAGACAACGAAAATGGGTGGAGTTGTTAAAAGATTATGACTTCTCAATCGAGTACCATTCTGGAAAGGCTAACGTGGTGGCAGACGCATTGAGTCGTAAGGTAGTATCGGAGTTGAGAGCAATGTTTGCTCATCTCAGTTTGTTTGAGGATGGCAGTCTGCTAGCGGAACTTCAGGTGAAGCCTCTGTGGTTGGAGCAAATCAAGGAAAAGCAGTTATCAGATGAAAAGTTGGGTCCTTTAATGCAACAAGTTGAAAGTGGTATAATAGGGGATTTTGGATTGAACAAGGATGGCGTGCTATGTTTTCGTGGAAGAGTTTGTATGCCCATGGATTCGGATTTGAGACAAATGATTCTACGAGAGGCGCATAGTAGTCCTTATGCTATGCACCCGGGAGGAAATAAGATGTATCGGGATCTTCGTGAGCAGTATCGGTGGCCAGGGTTGAAACGGGAGGTTACTGAATTTGTGGGGAAATGCTTGACTTGTCAACAAGTTAAGGCGGAACATCAATTACCATCGAGATTATTGCAACCGGTAAAGATTCCTCTATGGAAATGGGAACGGATAACGATGGATTTTTTTAGTGGGTTACCCTTAACAGCTACTAAGAAAGATTCTGTTTGGGTGGTAGTTGATCGATTAACGAAGACTGCTCATTTTCTACCAGTTCGTACGGATTACTCCCTGCAGAAATTGGCTAAGCTGTATGTATCTGAGATCGTGAGGTTGCATGGGGTACCAGTGTCTATCATATCAGACAGGGATCCCAGGTTTACATCACGGTTTTGGAAAGCTTTACATGAGGCTTTGGGAACAAAGTTAAACTTTAGTACGGCTTTTCATCCTCAGTCAGATTGTCAGTCAGAAAGAGTAATTCAGATTTTGGAAGACATGTTGCGTGGTTGTGTAATCGAATTCAGAGGTAGTTGGAAGGATTTCTTACCGTTGGCAGAGTTCGCGTATAATAACAGTTACCAATCCAGTATCCAAATGGCACCCTATGAAGCGTTATACGGTCGTAGGTGTTGTACTCCTACTTGTTGGACTGAATTGGGGGAACGACAGTTGTTGGGTCCTGAGTTGATATCTGAGACGGAAGAAAAGGTAAAGGTGATTCGAGTGCGGTTAAAGGAAGCTTCAGATCGACAATAATTGTATGCGGATCTGAAGCGTAAGGATATTGAATTTGCGATGGGAGATCAGGTCTTTCTGAAAGTCTCACCCTGGAAGAAGATTTTCAGATTTGGAAGGAAGGGCAAGTTGAGCCCTAGGTTCATTGGATCGTACCGTGTGTTGAAGCGTGTAGGACCAGTGGCCTATCAGCTTGAATTACCTCCGGAGTTGAGTCAGATTCATAGTGTCTTCCATGTTTCTATGCTGAGGCGTTATAGATCAGATCCGTCGCATATTGTACCGGTGGAAGAAGTGGAATTAAGGCCAGACTTGTCTTTCGAGGAGGAACCAGTGAAAATCTTAGACCGTGATGTTAAGGTGCTAAGAAAGAAGACTGTGCCGTTGGTTAAGGTTCTGTGGCGTAATCACGGAGCGGAGGAAGCTACGTGGGAGCCTGAGGACGTAATTCGGCAACAATATCCTCACCTCTTTCAACCAGGTAAATTTCGAGGATGAAATTTCTTTAAGGGGGTAGAATTGTAACATCCCAAATTTGGGCTTAGTAGAATTGGGCCCATTAGACCTTGAGCGTAGAAGCGTTTTAAAAGTTTTGAGAATATGAGAACGGTAATATTGTAAATTGGACTTATTAGATAAGTGATTTTAGAAAGTTACGGGGTTCTATGAAGTTTCGGGTTCAAGTTGGGCCTTAGTGAAAGTTTGTGTTTAAGCCTATTAAGGAGAGATAGTAAGAGACATCAAAGCTTATGGAAATAAGTGAGTAAATTGTTAACATAAATGAACTATTGGTAAAGACGTTATGGCATCAAGTGGAGAGCATGGAGGGAAGGGGTTCAAATCTCATCTTTTGCAAATTTTGGATTTATTTTTATGTGCTCTTCCAAGTGTCATCCATGACATCATTAAAAGAATGAAATAAAAGAAAAATGAAATGATGACTAAAAAGATAAGGTAAGGAGGAAAACAAGGAAAAAGAAAGGAAAAAGAAATAAAAGAATAATAATAATGATGGAATTTGAAATAATGGAGTAGGTGAGAAAAAAAAAGAATGATAGAGAGTGAAATAGGGAGCATGTTGGTTTTTTTTTTTAAAGTTTTGGGTTGGTAAATTTTGGCTTATTTGCAAAGGCATGGACAGTTGAGGTGAAGGAGAGGGTAGCTGAATTTGTTTTAGTCATTTGGTAGGATTTTTGGTGCTTGATAGGCCTAATTTTCTTTTGGCATCCTTTTGTGTTCTTTTCTCCAACTTCTCCTATCATTGCCACAACTTCAAGTCAATACCGAACCTCTCAATCCATAATCACTCCTTCATAAATTCTTTCTCATTTGGGTAGACACTCTTTTCTTCTATTAAATTGTGTTCTAAGTGGATGGCCGTGTATCATTCTAGCCATAAGTCAAGTGGGGGAAATCGAATCCAATATTAATAAGGTAAGGAGTTCTTATGGATTATTGATATTATTCAATATTCGATTGGTTGCTAACGGAGTAATAATTTGAAATAATCGACTATATGTTTTAGGGACAAATCACTCGATATATTCTACCTTCGGACATAGTGGTAAGTGATTCAAGTGTGAGTGATACGAAATCTTTTGGAAATCTGAGGCTAACTTTTGGTTGGTATTGTTCTAGGGGCAACGAAGAGTGGTTCTTAGGGAATCCTAATCAATGTGTGTAATCTCATACCCTTCCAAATACATGTTTGAAATGGTGTGTAATCTCACACTTCTCTGAAATTTTACATGAATGTTCTGTGATTTGGTTGAAATACCAAAGAAAACCGGAAATCGGCATCTATGACCACTCAGGCGTACATATGTTCGTAGTGGTAACCATACTTTGCAATAAAACAGTTTTGGATAGCAGCAGTGACGTGATTTTGAAAAATCACCGAAAATAGTGGAAATTGAATTAGAAAGTGAAGGAGATATGAGTTGAAAGATAATTGAGCCTATTGTCTTATAAAAGAAACGGAGCAAGCAAAGGATTAGTATATTTTGAGATTTTTAGATTTTTGTGAGACTGGTTCAGAGTGATTTCGAGATCCCCTGTTCTGATTTAAAAAAATCACTATAAATTGTAGAAAAACAATTATGGGACATGGTCTATATTATTAGAATCCTTATTGAGTCTATTTTTATTTGGATCAAACGAAACCAGTATTTGAGTTCTGTACAATAAGATATATGAGATTTTGTGAAGAGAGGGCAGAACTGTCAAATAGTGAAACAAGGGATACTTTGAAGAATAAACTGTACTAATTGGCTAAGCAAAAAATTCTGAAACAATTACAGTAAGAAGTTATATGAGTCTAATTTTGGGGAAAAATTATGGATCTAAATTTTGAGTTTCCCAACTCGAGTTATAGTCAGTTTAGTCAGTACGACGCAGATGGACAGTTTTGATTTTTATGCCCCAAATTAATAATTAAGCCTAGGTTGCGAAAATTACCATCATACCCTTAGAGGGTAAATTACCGAATTACCCTTAGTGGGTACGATTACCGAATTATGAAAACGCCCTTATGGGACAAATTACGAAAATGCCCCTAATGGGCTGAATTACGAAATGTCCTTATGGACCGAATTACGAAAATACCCTTAATGGGTCAATTTGATAAATTGCTATATGGGCCCAACTTGATAATTTGCTATGTAACATCCCGAATTAGGGCCTAGTCAGAATAGTGGTTTGAGACCATGAATCTAAAGTAGAAATAATTATTTTATAACTATTATGGGGTTTATGATATGTTCGTATGCATGTGTAAAAATTTCATGAAGAAATTTTAGGCATAAAGTGTCCAATTTGACTTTTGGACTAAATTAAATAAGTTGCAAAATATGAGGTCTTAGAAGATTTAAGTATGAAATAGCTTGGATTATCAATTTCAGGTCTACAATGTGATTAAATTGTTGTGTGAAAATTTCGTTGAGAAATTTTATCGAAAAAGTGTTTAATTTGATTAGTAGGATTAAATTGTTATAAGTGCGAAGTGTGTGTTTCAGATGATAAAGGGTGTAATTGTGATGGGTTTTTAAAGTGAAGGTCCTTATGAAGAAATTAGTCCACTTATAAGTTGATGGAAGATATTTGTTTGGTATTTTTGAAGTTAGTTGAAAAGAAAAAGGGCAAATTTGGAAGTTAAGTTAAATGGTATAATAAGACAAAATAGTAAAAGAATAATAAAAAAATAAAACACCCTTCTTCTCTTCTTCTCCAGCAGAATATGAGAAGAAAAAATGGCAGCCATGGAGAAAGCCATATTCGGCCAAGCTAAGGAGCTTGATAGGTGAGTGGTTTTTGTCCCGTTTTTAATGATTTATACGTTTTCGGAGTCGTGGTAACTCGATTTAGCTATCCCGAATCTTTATTTTCAAAATTGTTGAAGTTTGTGAATTTTGCCATGGTTGATTAAGTGTGTATTTTGATGATTAACGGTGGATTATGCATGTCCATGAGTAGATGAACAATTTTTACTAAGTGATTTTCGATGAAAACGAGTAAAACGAGTTAATCGGTAAAAGTTGTTATTGTTCATAAGTATGTGTTATAGTAGGAATTTGAAGTTTCTATAGAAGGGAAAAATGTTCAACATGTCACAAAACATAAGAAAAAGGAATAAAGTTTAATTTTCGAGCCTAGGGGCAAAATCGTAATTATGCAAAAGTTTAGGGGTAAAATTGTAATTTTTCCAAAGTTTGAGTTAGGGACTGTTTTGAGTATTGCATTAATTAAATAAGTAAAATGTGATATTTTAGACCCCAAAAGATGAGATTTGGACCTAGAAATGGAGGAAAATCGAAAATTGGGAAAGTTGGTAAAACGGTTGTTTCGACATTCGAGGTAAGTTCATATGTTTAATAAGCATTTAATTATGCATATTTGGATGATAAATTGATATTTTGGACATAAATACTTTAGTATTGAGTTTCAGATATAATGATTAATGTCGATAATAATTCGATATTGGAAAGAGAACTTGTATAATTTATATGTTAGACCATATTTTGTATTATGGCTTTGTATGATAATAAGAAAGTATTGACTAGCATAGTTTGAGGAGAATAAGTTAAGTTGATGACATGATGAGATTTAGAATGTAAGTATGTAAGTTGAGTAGTATTTTATTTTTATGCAATTATTGTTTTTAGCAATGCTATTGTTGAGTTAGGTGACTAACCTTGAGAATTTGAGCATGTATGTTCCAGCTATGACTTAACAAGGAACTGATATCTCAAAGTCCATGGCTATACCATGGCAATTAAGGCAAGGATACCATGTAATACCATGTCAAGACATGGCATTGGTAAGGCAAGGATACCATGTAAGACCATGTCAAGACATGGCATTGGTAAGGCAAAGATCCCGTGTAAGACCATGTCAAGACATGGCATCGACATTGATTAAGGACTCCATGTAAGACCACATCAAGATGTGGCATTGGCACTAAGACAAGGATACCATGTAAGACCATGTTTGGAACATGGCATTTGGTAAGATAAGGATATCATGTAAGACCATGCCAAGGCATGGCATTGATAAGTTCTATAAGATAAGGATATCATGTAAGACCATGCCAAGGCATGGCATTGATAAGTTCTATAAGGCAAGGAAATCATGTAAGACCATGTCAAGACATGGCATTGATGAGTTACTATAAGGCAAAGGTCCCATGTAAGACCATGCCAAGGCATGGCATTGGTGAGTTCATAAGGCAAGGATACCACGTAAGACCATGTCAAGACATGGCAATGGTAAGTTCAAAACGAAAAAGGGTCACGAGTAGTCCAAAGAGCAAGTCAAAGAAATGACAAGGTGAGAACATGAAGAAAGAGTACAGGTATGCATTTAAGGCTTATTTAATATTGAGATTGTAAGTAATTGAGATTATCAAGTATTAAGTAAGTGATGAGTTTTCAGTTATGCTTGTAACACTTTATGACATGATTGGCAATATGCCTATATTATGAAAGAGTGCTCATGTGTTAAGTGAGAATGTTGCAGGTATGTAAGCAAGCTATTAAGTAGGGTGCCCTTTGTATTCTGAACCTTTGGTAAGGTTACCGATGAGTTCATCGGGAAAATCGATTAAGTGAAGTTATGTGTGGCTTGTAGTGATAAGTGTAGGTATATGCATGTGTAACGTATGAGCAATATGCTAAGTGAAATTATGTGTGGCTTGTAGTGATAAGTGTAGGTATATGCATGTGTAACGTATGAGCAATATGCTCGATATGTAATCGGAAATTGGAAAGACTGGTATAAGCAAGTGATGAACACAGTTAAAGTGAAAGAGAGCAAAGATTTACAATAGAACTGCTCTGGACAGTAGCAGTGACGTGAATTTGAAAAATCAGCAAAAATAGTAAAAATTGAATTATAAGTTGGATGAGATATTGATTTAAAGCTATTGAGCCTATTTTAATATAAAAGAAACAAAACAAACAAAGGATTTTTATATTTTGAGATATTTAAATTCTTGAGAGATTGGTTCAGAATGATTACGTGATCCCCTGTTCTGCCTTGGAAAAATCATTAAAAATTGGAAAAAAATAATTATGAGATATAAGTTATATTCTTGAAATCCTTAATGAGTCTAGTTTCAAATGAAACAAATTATAACATCATTTGAATTCTGTACAAGGAGAAAATTGATTCGTAGTGAAAAGTGGTCAGAATTGTTGAACAGTGCAATAGGGGAAACTTTAATGAATAAACTGTACTAATTGGCTAAGCCAAAAATTCTGAAAATTTTATGGTGTGAGGATATGTGAGTCTAGTTTCAGGAAAAATTAGCGGTTTGAAATTTGGAGCTCTGTAGCTCAAGAAATAAATAATTTAGTGACAGCAACTCAAGTAGACAGATTAACGTGAACATGAGTAATAAGGCATAAGCATGTGATTTAATGATTGTATCAATTTGAGAACTTGTTGTGAGGATTTGCCATGTTAAGGCTTTGATAAGGTTACAAATAAGTTGGGAAAGTGAGAACTTAGCATTATTTATGCAAGTTATGACAGCTTAGTAGTAAGCTAAATTCATTGCTAATGCTTATTATTATTTTTCATGTGAACTTACTAAGCTTTATAAGCTTACCCCCTTTTTCTTTCCCATCTTATAGAGTCCTACTAAACAAGCTCGGGTTGGAGGTCGTCGGAGATCGCTTCACACTATCAAACTATCTATGGGTATCTTTATTTATAAATGATTTAAGTTATGGCATGTATAGGGGCTTGACTAAGTCATTTTGTATTTGTGTTAATTAATTTGACCAAATGTATTGTTAAGTCTGGTAATGTCTCGGACTCGGTTCCGGCATAGGATACATGTAAGGGGTGTTACATGCTATATGGGCCAACTTGATAAATTGTTATATGGGCCAATTTGATAATTTGCTATATGGGCAAATTTGAAAAAAAAACTGCTAGATCGATATATGGGCCAAAAACTGCTAGATCGATATATGGGCCTTTTGTTAAAATTCATCATGTGAATGTATTGTTATGTTTTATATATATACATGATTGCATGGGTTGGGAAAATTGATGAAGAGAAGAAAGGCCTGTTGCCAAAATCTAGTTCGCGTGGCTCTGCCACAATCTAGTTCGAGTGGCTCTGCCACAATCTAGTTCGGTGGTTTAACCACAATTTTTAAAATGGCTTTATGCCTGCGATTGGTGTGTTGGCGGGGTGGGTTGACTTGATCCCCACAGGTGTGATGGTTGGTACGGGTGGTGTGTAGCGGATGGAAATTAGGCTTGGTTGGGAATTGCATATCACATGCATTTTTATATTTGATTTATATAATGCACATTTGTAAATGGGCTCAAGCCCAAATATATGTTTATATGGTTATGGCCCAATAGACACGGTAAGTGGGTTACACACTGAGTTCTAAGTAACTCACCCCGTTTTCTTACCCTTCTCAGGTAATGACAATTGATGGAGGCTTCGGCCGGGGATGACTTTGTGTGGAGGCCATACTACGAATGATGAGTTATAAAAACTTTGAACTTTTTTTAAGTATTTTTTTTTATCTAAGTACTATTTCAATTGCGATGTAATAAGGCCTCTGGTATTATTTTTATGGATTTTTATTCGTGGATGGATTTTAATATGTTTTAGTTACTTAAATGGGGCTGTTTAATTCTTATAAATGTTTTCTTAAACTTACGTATAAAAATGGTTTTTCTTAAATATCACTTACTCGTAAAATTCCCGTGAAAACTCTTTTATAAATTTATTTCAACCAATTATTTAAGTTTTTAACCAATTATTTCTCTGAAAATCAAATTGTAAACTCTCATGTTTTAAAGTCATGGTTTTCAAATAAATCTCGATTTTTGATAAACTCCGTCTTCAAAATCGTTTTGAAAAATTGTTTTCATTAAAAGCATTGATGACTGGACGTAAGTTCGAATTGTGTGGCATGCCAAGTCTGGTCTTAACGCATAGGCCGGGTTTGGGGTGTTACATATGGTCTTATATGGAGTCATTTCTAAATGCCAATATCATGTCCCAAATATGGTCTTATATGGACTTTCACATCAAGTATCGATGCCATATCTCGGATACGGTCTTATACGATTCTCATATTCATTACCGAAGTCATATCCCGGATATGGTCTTATACGGGATCTCAACTCGGTGCCGAGGCCATGTCCCGGACATGGTCTTATACAGGACCTTATCTATTTCATATCTCAATGATAGCATTGTCATATTCAATATAGTCCACTAGGACCTCAACATCTCATTCAACATTAACTACTCAATTTAGTAGAGCATCATGTATCAATATGATAAAAATCATTTTCAATTATGCTAACATAACTATTGCATTAATCACATACAAACTTACCTCGTTTTCAAAATAAGCCAACTCGTCGGTCTAGTCCGAGACTTTGTTCTTTCCCCGATCAAGGCGGATTCTCGATTCTTCTTGTTCTATAATAGCAATTTAGCTCATTTTAATCACCACATTAATAAAAGCATTTTAATAATCATGCTTAGGCAAAATTACTATGTTGCCCCTAGACTTTAGCAAAATGACCATTTTGCCCCTAGGCTCGAAAATAAATTCTAATCACATTTCTACCTTTAACAAGCCTAGGTGAACATTTAATACTCTTATAGCTATCATCAAAACTCAACATTTCACATAATTACTACAAATTTGTAACCTTTTCATCAAGGTCCAATTAGGTGTTTTCAAGACAACATCTTTCACAAAAGTTGTTCATCTAACAACTAAGACTCATTTTCTTCCATAAAAATGCAGCAAATAACAATGAAAGCTCTCATGGCAACTCTTTAAACATTTCACCATAATGCAAGATAATCCCCTCTTTAGAAAGCTTAAGCTCTAGGGATATCAAAAGTACAATTATCTTCAAGAAAGATCATCAAAATCACTTACTAGAATGGAGGAGAGCTTGCTGAAAATTTTGAGCTTTCAAACCTCTATTTTGCTTGCTAATTTCTTTATTCTAATATTAAACTAGTCAAATTGGTCACCAACTATCACTAACTTTGACCAAATTTTTGTCCATCCTTGTCTCCCATAATAGCCTATGGCGGCTATACTAATCTTGGGGGTCTAATTGCCTTTTAAAGACCTTCAATTATCAATCTATGGCTATTTGGTACCTTTAGTCTATAGAATGGAACTTTCGCACTTAATGCGATTTAGTCATTTTTCGCGATTAAACATGAAATCGCTAAAATTAAAGTACCAAAATTCTCATGTACATATACCATCATGCTCTGACTCATAAAATGACATGAAAATAAATTTCTCAGATCTCGGATTAGTGATCCCGAGGTCTCTGTTCCGACTAGCCCCTAAATCGGGCTGCTACACTTTACCCGTGTGGTAATACCTGAGCATTCTGTTTTGAAAATTTTAAAATGCAGGGGACACACGGCTTATCCACACGCACATGTGTAAGCCATCTGTCTCACACGGTCTGATCACACGCCTGTGTGCCAGGCCGTGTGGACTCAAAATGAGCCTTACACATCAAGTTTACCAACCCTGCAAACTTAAACAACAAGCAACTCAATAACCAATTGTTCAACCAGTCCAAAACACATTCAAACACCTTTAATACATGCCAAAATCATCAATCTAAGGAACTAATCAATGTACCATCATAGGTATTTTACATATATTGTTCAACAATCCACCATACCACCATTTAAGCTAACCCAAGTTTTCATACCATTTCAACCTTATATTTTCATATTTCATATCCACTTAAGTATTAACTTGAACATACCATATTATACCTCAACATAACATACATATGTTCATATATATATATATATATATATATATAAGCAGATAGTATCATCTTATAACATCATATACAATCATTTCACAAAATGAAACACATATGACATCCTAGGTACATGCCATTACTAAAAAGAAATGTACTTCACCACAATGAGTTCGGGATCAGCCTTTGGATGCTGATTCAACAATTTGACTTCCATCTAACCTACGCAAGAAAAACAAACCGTACACTGAGTATGAACTCAATGGTATTTCTATAATCCGAACACCTTAAAGAAATATCATAATATAACATGCATTTTAACTTAACATAAGCATTAATCATACAATAAATCAATTCATACATTAGCTTAATTCTCATCAATATCTATCACATATGTCTTTTCTCCTTGGGGTCACACATCTTTCAACTATAAAATTTTCCATTTATGAATTCATGATTCATGTATATCATTTGCATAAATCATATCACTATTCAATTCCAATTCCAATTCACAACAATATCATTCAGTATCAATCAATTTGTCAATTCATTATATACACCTATTAACACGACTCGGACTTTAGTGGATACACAGATCCAACCAAAACACACAAGTATGGCATCCAGTGCCTCATCGGATAATTCGAAGTAATAGATTGACACCCAGTGTCTCATTGGCCTTGCCGAAGTAAATTCGTACCCAGTACCTCATCGAATTTATCAGAAGTAATAATTTGACACCCAGTGTCTCATCGAATCGAAGTCGAAGTATCCCTGAACTCTTCCAATCCTATGGCATGCCAACTATATCCAACTCAGCCCGATACAATTAATAAGGTTTTCAATTCACTTTTCAAATGCCACAATTATCAAATACTCAATTAACACATTAATCACAATTTCACATACATTCAATTCAATATCAAAAATGCTAACACTTACCTTATTTACTTACCATAAACATTTAAATCAAAATATAACAATTAATAATTAAATTTGGATTATAGAAATACAAACCGTAAATTTCCCGAGTCACTCCTCATCGACTTTTTCCTTTCCTTTCTTAGCCGGTGTTTCCGGCGCAACGTTAGCTACGGAAATTAAAACAATTGAAACTTATCAATATACTACAATTTCACATTACATATTTCAATTTACAATTTCAACTTTTGTCTAACTTTCAGTTTAATCCCTAACCAAGACTAACTTTATTTTCTTCACAATTTATTCTATATTTTCATTCAAATTCTTCTTTAAAACCAAATTTAACTCTCTAATTTCACCATAAATCCCTAATGTCAAAATTCTCTCAATTTAGTCCCTATTACTCAACTTATAATTTATTTTACAATTCAGTCCTTTTCTCAATTCTAATTTGAAATTCTATCAATTTAACCCCTAATATTTCTATTTATTCAACATGAACAACATCTAAAAATCCAATGATTTCTAAAATTTCGACATAAATCAAGTAGTATTTTGTTCTAGAATTCTAAAACCATCAAAATTACAAGAAAAGAGACTAAATTAACTTACCAATTAAACCTTTGAACTTTAAAACCCTAAATTTTTCTTTCTTTCCTATCTTTTCCCCTGTTTCATTTTCTACTTATGCTTTTCTATTCTTTTTCTTTATTGTTTTGTTTATTATTTAGTTATTATTATTATATATTATTATATTATATACTTAAATATTAAGTATTTACATATTAATATTTTATACTTATGTATAATATTTGTACACTTGTATTTACTTTTTACCATACAAGTGTTACATATGGTTTATTTTCTCATTTAATCCCTTTACTTTTCTTTAATCTATAATTAAACTTTCACCCTTTATTCAATTTAGTCCTTACACCTAATTACCCTTAATTCAAGCTAATTCACCCAGCCAAAACCTAATTAACCACACAACTAACTTCGTAAATATTTACGAATCCATTTTACGAAAATGGAAACCCGAAATACACTTTCTGATTACCCGTAAATTTTGGGTTGGTACAAATCAAGTCAGTAAATATTAAATATTAATATTTATAAGGTAAATATAATGTATATTGAATTTGATTTGTTAAATTTTGTTAATTGGACAGTGGTCAAAGGACAAGTGGTTTGACCTTTAAGTTAATAATTTTAGAAAATGAGGTATCGGGACTTCGTTTCTATAAATCAAGTCATTAAACATTCCTATTGAATATTTACAAAGATATTATACAGGTGAAATGAAGATTGGTCCAAAAATTTTAGTGATTTTTTATTTAATTAAGGTATAAGGACTAAATTGTAAAAATTGTAAGAGTTTATATATATTGATTTTTGAAAACTAAAAGATTTAATTAATAATTATTTAAGGTCTAATGTGACAATTTACCATATTTTAAATGCTTTGTACAGTTAGTTCTTATTTTCACTTAATTATTTTATGTTAAATCATGTTATAATAATATTAATAATGGTTAAAATAATAAAACATAAACATCATCATCTTTAGACTTTCCACCGAAAAGAGAAACATTAGAACACCATTTTTAAAGCTCTAAGGTTAGGCCAACTTGTGTCCTTGCATGTAAGCTAATTTTTATGTTTTTTTGTAATTTTTATATTTTTGAGATCGTTGTAGCTTAATCTAGCTACTATTTCATAAAATTATTAAAGGTTTTAAAAGTTTCCATTAGTAAGTTATGGAAGTCTTGATGTTTACTGGTAGACTCGTAAGCTTGGTTGTTAAATAAGATTAATTTGAAAAGTGATTTTTGTTAGTTTTGAGTTTAGGGGCTAAAATGAAAGTATGTCGACTTTAGCATGAAATTTATGTAATTTTAAATGATTGAGAACTGTATAGGGATGAGTATGTAATCCGATTGAAATTGTGGATTTAAATGTGAAAGTTATAAAGGTTTCGGTTTTAAAGAATAAATTGAATAAAATGTAAAAGTTTAGGGAATTTCTTTAAAATAAAATTAACAGGTCATATGCATGAATTTGAGTGTTATAAGGTATATGGAATTGATATTTTGAACTTAATTATTATTTTGATCAAGAATTGAACAACCAATTGATAAGCGAAGGAAAAAGAAAAATTGTGGAATAGTCCCTACGACCCAATTCAATAGTTGGTTATATTAGGTAAATTTATAGGGTATAATTATATAGTTTTATGTATTGAATTTTTTTCAATTGTGAATATTTCTATAATGATAAATTGAATTTTTTATAATTTAGTACTAAAGGTGAGAGAGGATTAAGGATCTAGGATCTAATATTAAGCCTTGTATTCTTGAAGAATATGATTCATGTGAGATATTTAATGATAATGACCTGGTTTTGATATGTGTTCTAAAAACGTGGAAGCGCTCCTATATTGTAAATGTTCTGAATCTTGTATAAATACCAGCTTGAACGTAGTAAACGATGTAAGACCACTTACCTGTATCCAATGCTGGAATAGGGTACGAGGCATTACTACGCTTATACGCAATCAATCATACAATTTCGAGACTTGACTTCCTCTCCAAATTTAAAACTTTTACTAACACCATTTAAATAAGCCTACGAGGCCTAAATCACACTTTAACAATAGTTCAGGATCAAATCGAACTCTTTAAGATATCCCTAAAAGTCTTAGAAAAATTTTCATTAAACAGTCCACATGCTCGTGTGAAAGAAAGGACATGCCCGTGTGCCATATCATATGCCCATGTTCCATACCCATGTGGAATTATTTCTCAATTCTAACCTACAGGGGTTTTCACACAGCCAGACACACGCCCGTGTCCCTCACACGGCCTCAAAATGGCCGTGTGCCAAAAACCTTGGCATTCTGTTTCTGAAGTCATCATCCCATAAATTTCAGATGGTCTAAGTACACACCCGTGTCCTTCGACCGTGTGGCGAATTAAAATCCTAATTTCAGGTGCAGACTTCACACGACCTGGGCACACGCCCATGTCCATTGTCGTGCCTTCTACACGGCTGAGACACATGGCTATGTCTCTGCCCGTGTGTTTACTACTGAGCATACTGACTTGTAAACTTAGCATGCAAGGGGACACACACCCATGAGGTTGACCGTGTGTCACACACGGGCTAGACACACGCCCATGTGTCTACCTGTAACACCCCAAACCCGGCCTAGACGTTACGACCAGATCTGGCGCGTCACATAAGAAGGTTCTTCATGAAACTTTGCAATCGCTTAAAAATATTTGATTCTCTTTTGCAAACTCCGAATTAGGTTGGTTGTTTGAAAACTCAGTGTTTATTTTTGGAAACTTGTAATTAATTTGAAAACCGCCTTTACTGTGAAATTCAAATTTAAACCATTGTGGGTATGTGATGTTTTGAAAATACTTGATGTCGTTTTAAGCGAAACTGGAATTTTATCCATTATTATTTGTAAATCGTTCGTTACATTTTGGAAAACAGTTATTTATGTTTTTAGGAAAAACCCCGAACTGATTAATTCATAAAAGATAATTAATGCGTTTAAAATTAAAACCAAATCAAAATACCAGTGGCCTTATTACAGATTAGAATCCCAATTTAAAATAAATTTAAAGAAAAGTAAAATAGAGTTTACTAAAGAAGCAGTGCATGGCCACCTCAGAGTCCACCTCGGCCCCTAGCGCATCCACATAGCTTGCCCCAACATATTTTCCTTGAAAGGCTGTCTTAAAGAAATCCCAGGTAATACGGTCCGCTGGAGTACCCTCCCTTACCGTGAGCCACCACTGGTATGCCTCATCTCGAAGAAGAGACACCGCTCATTTCAATTTCTCCTCTGCCGTGCAGTCCAGATCGTCCATAATTCGCTCAACTGCCTCCAGCCAATATTCAGCTACGTTTGGGGCCACACCAGAAATACCCCTAAATATCTCTGCCCCATTTGCTCGAAGTCGCTCAGGGATAGACTTCCGAGCTACTGATCCTGTGCTTGCCTCAGCAACCGGCTCCAGAACACGCAACATTGCTTGGGACAAAGCATCGTCCCCTCCAGTTCGGTCTTGAGATCTCGCTTCTGCTATTGGTGATGCTGGCACTTCGCCTTCCGGCTCATGTCTTGATTCTGAGGATCCAGCCTCAGCACCCCGGCCTCTACCACGGCAGCGTGTACCACGTCTACGTCCCCTAGCGCTCATGCTTACTGAATCGACTTAATCTGATTAAAAATTTTATGAATTAGTATATCATTCCACTGTTTATTAACGGATATCTTATGAAGACAGATTTAGAAGTAGTTTTCGCAATTCATATTTCTAAAGGTCTCAATCTCTAAAGTCTTATCTCTTATAACCAACAATCACAATACAACAAAAATCTTTTCATACAAATCAATCAGTAGTCAGAAGACTTACAGTACGGATTTGGTGCCGAAGACCCGGGTGCCATACTTCAAGAAAAACATATATTTTCCCAAACCATATTTCAAACCAATTTTGGAAAACATTTTTTTAACCCATTCCACAGCCGAGTTTTGCAGCCAGACTTTGATACCATAAAATGTAACACCCCAAATCCGGCCTAGACGTTACGATCGGATCTGACGCGTCACATAAAAAGGTTCTTCATGAAACTTTGCAATCGCTTAAAAATATTTTATTCTCTTTTGCAAACTCCAAATTAGGTTGGTTGTTTGAAAACTCAGTGTTTATTTTTGGAAACTTGTAATTAATTTGAAAACCGCCTTTACTGTGAAATTCGAATTTAAACCATTGTGGGTATGTGATGTTTTGAAAATACTTGATGTCGTTTTAAGCGAAACCGGAATTTTATCCATTATTATTTGTAAATCGTTCATTACGTTTTGAAAAACAGTTATTTACGTTTTTAGGAAAAACCCCGAACTAATTAATTCATAAAATATAATTAATGCGTTTAAAATTAAAACCAAATCAAAATACCAGTGGCCTTATTACAGATCAGAATCCCAATTTAAAATAAATTTAAAGAAAAGTAAAATAGAGTTTACTAAAGAAGCAGTGCATGGCCACCTCAGAGTCCACCTCGGCCCCTATCCGCAGAACTAGGAATTACCTGCAAAATAAAGTAGAGGGGTGAGTCACGAGGACTCAGTGTGTAATTCCCCGCATGAACCATAACTGGGCCCGAGCCCATTCACATGCCATCTAGGCCTTAGCCCTTACAAAATCACATTGGGCGAAGCCCGTACAGAAACGAACTGGGCCTTAGCCCTATTAACACAATATAGCAGATAATTAATGCAATGCGATGCAAACCCAACCCAACCTAGTTATCCATTCGCTACACACCACCCATTCCTGCCAAACACACCAGTGGGGATTTCTACAATTGATCCTCACCGCTACACACCATCGATGGCAGTCGTGCTGCAGTCAGCTGCTCATCACCAAAATATGTGGCATAGCCATCGAAATAATGTGACATCGTCATCAAAATATGTGGTAGAGCCACCGAAATAATGTGACATCGTCACCGAATTATGTGGCAAAGCCACCAAATACACTGCCCCTTTCATCAATATCATATCCCAAAGCCCATGCAACATATTATCATATTATGATGGATGCAATCATATTTCCAATGTACAACAGATAATCAAATCATACATATATTCTAGGCTATGTTATTCGAAAGGAAGAATCATAAGGGTACCTACTTGTTGTCTCAAACCTTACCCATAAGGATATCTCAACTGTCGATACAGTCATTTCGGCTTCCAGCCAATGCAGTTATTAATGCAAATTAATAAAAGAAGATGTGAGAATTACACACTTGACTACGCGAAGAATTAGACACTCTTGATCGTCGACACTCTCACTAGTGGGAATAACAGCGATTTGTCTATCCCAAACAGATGTCGGCTCTCTACCACAACCCGGCAAAAAATCCCACACTGCTGATATGGCACGTCGCTTGAACTTGGGAGTAGAGACTACGAGTCCACTCCCCTCAGGCTCCCTTAACGCACCCTCCTTGGATCGGCTAGCACTCGCATCCATGGAGAGAGTCTTGATCAGTACAATACTTTCATAGAGAAACATTGATTGTCAAATCGAGAGGTTTGGTTATGGCAGAATAAAACGGGTAGAGTTTAATTGCAAGGAACTAGAGAGAACCCTTACCTTGGTTAACAAGAAGTCGTACAACACCAAGTTTGGCTATGGATTAAATCAAGGAAACCTTAACGTCGACTAAAGGAATTCGGTTATAGCTTTAGTCCGAAACAACCACACCATGATGAGAGAAAAATAGAAGAGATTAGTCGTGTCGTGAATTAACGCTAAGAGACAACAAAGAGACAACATAGCCACTTCGGCTACGACCACATAAGATCGAAAGATAGAGAAAAAGACGAAAGAATACCCATTACCTTGCACCAACAAAACCCGATTGAAGAGAGACCTTCAGCAGCCCACTAGCACATTGTTTCTTGATATCCGGGTATTAAAGATGAAAGAAATAGGTTACAAAAGATGAAGTAATCCGCGACGGAAGATAAACCAAATCCAATTTGTGATTAAAAAAAGAGTGGCCAACTTCCTTAAAAGAAGTAAGGAGATGAAGAGAATAAAAAGAGAAGTTCTTTACCTTAGACAGAGAGAAGCCGAATGAAGTGCAAGGAGATTCGGCACAAGCAGCCAATGTCAAGAAGATTTCGGCTTAAACACTAGAACAAGAAGAAATGAAAAGAAAAGAGAATGAGCAACTGAGGTTCGGCTATGTGGGGACAAAAATGAAAAAGCAAAGAAGAGAGAAGATGAAATAGAAGGAGAATTCGGCTAAAGAAGAGAAAAGATTAGGAGGGGATTTGGCTAACACCCAAAATGAAAGAACAAATGGAGAGAAAGAGATGAGAAGTAGCAAGGTTTCGGCTAGAAAAGAAATGGTAGAAAGAGAGGTTCGGCTATGGTATTTCGGCAATCATAATGGTCAAAAGAAGTGTTTTCAAAGAGAAAAGAAAAGAAAGCTCATGAAGGGTTGGGGTTTTGACAATAAGAGAGGCAACAAAGAGAATAAAATGCTTAACGAAAGAAGAATTAGTGACCAAAAAGGGTACCCGAAATCTAGAATATCAACTGCCGGAAATGCAAACAAAGAACTAAGACTGCACAGAGAATTTCGGTACAACACCAAAAGGTTCGGTTTTGTTCTCCTTTCACTAATACCGAATTTTCCTAGCCAAGTGCATCACATAGCCGAAATCCTCCTTCCACCTTTCCAACATTCGGCCAACATTCACCCACCTACCCACTTTCATGATTTGCTCCTCCAAGTCCTCTCCATCCACCAATTTGAATTGTTTGACCAATTCAAACTCCCCAAGCTACTCTTGTCCACCCGTTTGAATTTGTTGACCCATTCCACAACCACCATCGTAGAGTCCCAGTCGAATACCACCTCTTCTCCATCCTAGCACCAAAAATAAAGCTTCATAATGTGGTAGATGGGATTCGAGCTCCTCCCCATTTGCTCCCACAAGTGACGCCACAACCATCCCATCTCATGCTCACTTTTGTGTCATCAAACACAAATAAATATCCTTAAAGCTTGCTTCTACTAGCTCTCCCCCCTTAAGTGCCCAAAAAGCAAAATTTTACCAAAGCTCTGGCTCAAGCCCGAGCCTCCCCAGGACCCCCAAGCACACCTAAATAACAAGCTAAGCGAGCCAAAAGCACAGAATAGCACAGAATGTAGAACCCCTAAATTCTAGGATGTTACACTACCCATGTGGATAAGAGCAAGGCTATTTGCCAAGCTCTTTTTATCACCTCAACTCATACAAGCATAATTCATGTTCACCCATCAACCCATTCATGCATAACTAAACCAAGAAAACCAACATGCTACTTGTACAATCATGAATAACCTCATCTTTCCATAGATTAGTAATAAAGAGCCATCAACTATGGCCTTATACAAAAGAGTTCATCTTTGAATGAGCCAACACATTTGGCCAAAATAATAGGATATACAACTAAGTCTAGTCCATATACATGCCATACTCAAAATGCTAAGTCTAAATATACCAAGATGTGCTGATAGTGTGGGTGATCTTCTGATTATCTTCATATCCCGAGCTGGCTCTTTGATACTGTAAAACAAGGGAAAAGAGAGGGAGTAAGCTTTAAGCTTAGTAAGTTCACATGTAAACAATAAGCATCATACCATATGCGAATCAATCAAAAACATTGCATACTATGTAAGAAAAATTCACATATTCATAATCATTCTTACTCATCTCAACTCTTACCACATCCCAACCATATATCATATACATTGCTCACATTTATTTGTACTTATGCCCTGCACTTATCACCACAAAGCTACATGAAATATTTACCTAAACAAGTTTCACGATGAACCCTTCGGAATGATACAAAGTACCCGATGGTTAAACATACAGCCCACCATTAAACATTAATAGGGTGGTATCGCACACAGCTCACCATTAAACAATAATAGGGTGGTATCGCACATAGCCCACCAACAATGATAATTACGGTGGTATCACACATAGCCCACCAAATGATAGTATAAACGAAGGTATCGCACATAGTCCATCGTGAATAGATAACAATATGGTATCGTACATAGCCCACCAACAATTACATAATTACAGATATTTGATCGTATCCACATTTTTATTCCGAGGTTCATTCGAGAATTACTCATTTTCTATCATTTTCAATCAATCTCACCAATAAGTATTTACATCCATACAATGCATCAATAGGTAACAACATACGTATTAAAGATGTATCGTTTACACATAAACTTACCTCGGTGCAAAATATGTTAATTTGCGACTTAATCTGTAACCTTGCCTTTTCCCCGGTCAAGGTTGTTTCCCTATTCTTTTTTTATCTAAAATAATAAAATTTACTCATTTAATCACTACATAAATCATAACACTTCAAAATTTCTACTTAGGCAAGAAAATGACTGTTTTGCCCTTATACTTTGGCAAAATTACGATTTTGCCCCTAGGCTCGTAAATCGTTTTTCATCACATTTTCTCATTAAACAAGCCTAGCTGAACATTTATTACTCTTATAACCATTCACAATACCAATCATTTCATGCATTTACTACTCAATTTATAACCTTTACAAATATGTCATTTTAGGTGTTTCCATGGTAACGCCTTTCACAAAAGTTGTTTATTTAACAACCACAATTAATTTTCTTCCCTAAAAACTCAGCAAACAACACAAGCACTCATATGGAAAATCCATAAACTTTCAACTATTTTGCAAAATAGTCCCCTCATTAGCTAGCTTAAGCTTTAGGGGTTCCAAAAGTACAAAAATTATCAAGAAAGACCTCTAAGATCACTTACTTGCAAAATAATAGCTTGGCTGAAAGTTTGAGCTCCAAAAACCTCTATTTTCACTTCAATTTTCAGTGGAAGAAGAAATGGGAATAGCAAAAGATGATATCTTCTTTATTTAGTCTTGTTTTATTCATTTAGTCACATAATATCACCAAATTTTTTACCAATTTAATGCTCTTATCTCCCTTGGCCGGCCATCACTTTTAGGAAGGTCTAATTGCAAATTAAAGACCTCCAATTTAATATTCCATAGCTATTAGACACCTCTAGCTTGTAAAATAGAACTTTCGCACTTTATACGATTTAGTCCTTTTTCTCAATTAAGCATGCAATCGTTAAAATTAAAGCACCAAAATTTTCATGCATCCTTATAATCATGCTATAACACATAAAATAATATTAAAGATAATTTTCTTCCACCTCGGATTAGTGGTCCCAAAACCACTGTTCCAACTAGCCCTAAAATCGGGCTGTTACAAACGATTAGGATACAACTGGCATGCCAGTAGAGTTAGTTGCACGCTTATTCTATTTGCACTATGGTTATCTTGTATGCACATTTGTGCCCTTATTAGCACTACGGTGCTCTCTGAGATGGTTACTCGAGTATCTGAGTTACTTTTGCTATAGTTCATCAGGTTATCCAAATCTGTGAATAAATGGGATAAGTTTTTATATTTGATGATGCTATGTGATCGAAATAGCTTGAATGACATTATTGATGTTGAATTACTCAATGAATTTGTATACGACGAACTCACCTGTTTACTCAATGAATTACTCAATAAATTCAATGGAAATAATCACTTTTGTCTAACAATTACTAGATCATTTCAAAAACTTGTCTCAACAATATATGATATGTATGATATTAATATATATAATCTCTTCTTTTTTTTGAAAGTATATATAATCTTTTGAATTATTGAATATTAAATTATCAAATAAAAGAATAAGAATTTAAGTTCATTAAAAGACTTTTGGATTAATATAATAATTAAAAATCTATCTTAAAAGTTTTAAATTCCACCTATCTTAAAAAGTGAATTTTTTTTTTTTTTGAGAAATACTCGGCTGGAATTTTTTCAAAATAAAAGTAACAAAATCAAAATAAAGAGACCAAGTTCAAACTTGAGCAGATCCTAAGCCAGCCCAAAACACAAACAAACGCATTTTGGCCCACTATTATGAAACGAAAGCCCAAAAAAAAAAACAATTTCTAGTCAAATACACCAACTGACACACACTCCCGAGATATTCTCAACCTTATCGCCTAAAACGGTCAAGTTTCCAAAAGCTAGCAACTTTTCAAAATCAAACCCTATCAATTGTCATTATCCCTTCCAGAACATTCTCACAGCATCCACCCCCAGTCAGGTTCTCTTGGTCTCCTTCTTCCCATGGCTTTAACGACGAAATCTGGTACTCCTCCTTCCAGGTAATCTTCCCTATCCCTCTTCAAATTCAGTGGCCAAACAATGTGCAAGAGCATTCGCAGATCTGGGTACATGCTTGAACCAGATCCTTTGATATCCTCTTTTTATCTGTTGAATGTTTCAAATGATAGCTCCTATTTCTGATTTGTCTTGAAGATCTGTCTGACATTTTTTTTATTGTCCTTGCATCACCCTCTACTATCACTGCTCGGAGCCTTAACTACAGTTCTAATAACAACGCTTGGAGACATGCATAAACCTCCACTGTAAAAGGGGACGTAACCGCCGTGTGGAGAATCATTTTAGAGGCAACAATCTCACCCAATGCGTTTCTAGCAACAACCCTCGAACCCAGTCTGGCTTGTGTTTGATTGAAGGAAGCATCAAAGTTGATTTTGATTAACGAATCTGTTGGGGGGTTCCATCCCTCATTTCCTTCCAATCTAGTAATCTTTCTTTCTTCAATCCCTTTTGAGTTCTCGAATACAACGAACTACCCATTCGCCTATTTCCTTCCCAGTGGACTATTTCCTTTCATGTACTAATTGATTCATATTTGTCCAAATAGTCTGTATGGAGCATCAGAACGTCCTACACTGCTTGTCTGTACTTCTTCTAAAAATCCAGGTAATCCACTCCCAATAATTTGTAACTCAATTTGATAAATTCCAGGTAAGATTTAAATGAACCCATACCTCCACTGTTATAGGACGGCCTCGGAAAACATGGACGAGGTCTTCCACTGCACCCTCGCATCTGAGACAAAACGCATTCACCACCAACCTTCTGGAAAATAAATTAGCCAAAGTACGAAGAAAATACCACGAAGTTTTCCGTAGCATAATTTTAATTTTAGATGGTGTCAGAAACTTTTTTTTTTTTAAAGACGGGAATCGATTTGGGTTTTGAAAATGAATAAAACGGGAGTCACCACCAACATTTTATTAGGTATGATCGGATCACCTTTGTTTTAATTAAACATTTCAATTTACTAAAACGGTGTTTTTGGTCTACGAATGTTCGAGAAAATAGGTCCGGGAGTCGGTTACGTGCGAACAAGGATTAGCACTCTCGCAACGCCTAAAATTGGTACCGAATTGATTAATCAATGCTCTAATGTCGAAAAGTTTAAAATGATTTTAAAATTTTTTTTTTATTTTTAAACAATTTGATTGAATATTGAGTTTTTCTTATTTTGAAGGAATAGAGCCTTACATCCAACATGATTGGATACGACAATCTGAGTCCTCGAATTAAAGGTCATCTCTAAAATTTTTCAAGCACATGTTTTGAAATTTTGTAAGGGTATTCGCTCATTGGGTCAAACAAAGAACCACACCCAGCATGATTGGGTACGATCTCTTCGAATTTCTAAATACACAAATATTACCTTATTTAAAACTATGAACAAGATTTGGAAGGATATCCGTTTATTTGGTCAATCAAAAGAAAATCACACCCAGCACGATTGGACATAATTTCTTCGAATTTCTAAACGTATGAATATTACATTTGTAAAACCTCTTTTTTATGAACTTCGAGAAAAACAAAAAAAATAAAATGTTGAGATCGAATCCAAAACTGTCGATCACATTGAAATGATGAGAATGAAACAAAACATGATAAAAAATGCAATAGCAAAAACAAAATTAAAAAAGATAATATAAAAATAATAATAACAATAATAATAATAATAACACTAATAATAATACTACTACTAATAATAATAGTGGTAGTAGTAATAATAATAATAACAATACTATAATAATAATAATAATGATAACAATAATAATAGGACTAAAGATTGCAAAGTAACTAAAAAGGATTGAATTTGAATTTAAAACAGAATTTTGGGGTCAGTTCGAAATAGAACAAAAGGGGAAAGGGCTCCTATCGTGATGCGCTGAAAAGGAGAGGGACTAAATCGAGAAATAATCCCCTCTCCCAAAACGCACAGTATTGGCATGGACCCAATTGAGACAATGGAAGAATTTTTGGGCAAAATTCGAAAGAAAAAGCTTGTTTATGAAACTGTAAAAAGCGGAGGGGCTAAATGCGCAATTAGCCCCTCTCCAACAACAAACACGCGGATCCTTGGTGAAGCGGGTCGGGTCACGGGTCAGAGGCTTAAAACGACGTCGCTTTGGCCTCTGACACCAACTTGCAACACGACGTCGTTTCATATATGGTATAAAAACAAAATTTTTTTAACAAAATCATTCATTCTTCATTTCAGCAGGGGGAGAGAAAGAAAAAAAACTTAAAATGCTCTCCCCCCTTCCGAGTTCAGGCCTAGGTTCGGTCACCGGACCGCCACGATGCCATCGTCAGCGCCGTCGCCGGCCATCGCACGCGGTGGTCGAAATTCGCAAAAAGGTAGGCTTTTCTCCCTTTTTTATTTAATGTAATATATATATATGTATATATGTGAAAAAAGAAGAAAAAAAGGTTTCGAAAATATAAAGCAATCATCTCTTTAGTTTCTGATCTTGTGTTTTTTGGTAACTGTTTTTTTATTGGAATTTTCTTTTGCATTCTATTGATCGAAAAGAAAAAAAAAAGGGTCTTCAATACATTGTTTTTTCATGGCTTTATAGCCGAATAATAAATACAAGAAAATCAATCCTTTTGCTCGTGGTGTTACTGTTGTCTCGTCCTTTTTCGCAGGTCATGGAAGACAATGGAGCGGCGGTGGCAGACAATGGCTAGTGGAGTGGAGGCCAGATGGAGAGCGGCGACACTTGGGTTAGGGAGAAAGCTAGGGTTTCTTCTTTTTTCTTTAGTTTAGGTTCCTGTATTGGGTTGTTAGATTTGGGGTATTGGGCTGCATTATTGGGCTTCAGATTTGTAATTGGGTTTGGCAATTGGGTAATTTGGGTTAAAAAATAGGCCGGCAAATTATGGGTATTACAGATGGGATCTATAATTTCCATAATTTCTTGTAGAAATTAGTGCTATCATCTTGTGTAGAATTTGTATTTGAGAAAAAAGCACTTTCATGTAATAGTTTATAGGCACTTCGAAAAAAATTCCCTAGATGACTCACCCCTCTACACCAGCATGTCATCGTGAACTTATTATCCTAAAGGAATTCGAAGGATTCTTGTCGCAACTTCCTCTGAAAAGGTATTGTTGATTACATCTGCTTTCCATTTCCTATCAAATTGTCAATTAAGTCTGATACCCAAACTAACTCCTCATTGCTCACTGACTAGTGAATTTTGTAACAAGTAGAACCAGGAAGCCACGCATCACTTCAAATAGAAATTCTTTCCCCTGAACCCACTCTCCAACACAGCCCACTTTGCAAGAGGCTTTTAGTAACCCACACGCTCTTCCAAGTAAGCGAACGTAAATTACCTAACCTTGCATGCAGAAAATCTGAATTTAGAAAATATTTTGCCTTTAATACACGAGCTAAGAGATAATTGGGATAATTAATAAGATGCCACCTCTGTTTTGCCAATAATGTAATATTAAATCTAGTAAGACTACGAAATCCTATCCCCCCAAAATCTTTTGAATCGCACAAGTTTTCCCAACCACACCAATGAATGCCTTTTTTTACCAAGACCTTTTTGCCACCAATATTTTGCCATGATATTCTCCAACTCCCCACAAAACGACTTAGGAAGTAAAAAAAACCATGTCATCGAATAATTAAAGATAAATAACAAAATTGATTTTATGAAAACTTACCTCATTGGGATAGAAATCTAGTACTCCAATTTTCTATCCTCTGCTTAAATCAATCTTTAAGAAACTGAAAAGAGGCCTTTTTGCATCTACCCACCATATTGGGCAAACCTAATTATCTTTCAGGGTTGTTAGACGATCTCATACCTAGAATACCAAACACAATTCTCTTATCACCCTCAGTCGTATTTAAGTTGTAAAAGATGGTGGATTTATCAAGATTTACACATTGTCTTGAACATCTTTCCTACTCCCTTAGCACCCCCTTTAATGTATGCACTCCCTTAGCAGTAGTTTCTCCAAAAAGAACACAATCATCTGTAAATAACAAATGCAAAATTTGAGGTCCACTCCTACTTGCCTTAGCGCCTCTTAGCAACCCATCAACCAAAGCTAAATAGACCCTCACTACAAATTAAAAAGAGGAAAGGGCTTAAAGGATCTAGCTGCCGAAGCCCTCGACTAGGTCTAAATCTCTCACTAGTTTTTCTATTCACAACGACCGAGTATGAAACCAAAGATATACACCTAATAATAGTATCAATCCATTTCATATCAAAACCTATACGCGTTATTATCTCCCTCAAAAATTTTCATTCAACTTTGTCATAAGCTTTACTTATATCTAATTTCAAAGCCATAAACCCTTTTTCCCCACTCTCTTTTGGCGAAGAGTATATAAGATTTCATAGGCTAAAAGCACATTATCTAAAATTAACCTCCCAGGAATAAAAGCACTTTGAGCGTTATCAATACACAACTCCAACACATGTTTAAACCGATTCACAATCATCTTCATTACCAACTTTATAAAACATTACACAAGCTAATAAGCCTAAAGTTACCTAGATTTGTTAGATTAGGACATTTAAGGATTAACCAAATATTAGTAACTTTCAGTGGTTCAAGACTCATACCTTCATTTAGGATTTTTAAACAAAAGTGTGAGACGTCACTTCCCAGAATCTGCCGACACCTTTGAAAGAACAAAGTTGAAAACTCATCGTCCCCAGAAGCCTTAGTTGGCCCCATTTCCTTTAAAGTCGTAAGAACCTCATCCACCGAGTAACAAGATAATAACCTTTGATTCACTTCATTTGAGATCGATGGCTTAACCCCTAAAAGAATATGAGTAAAATTTTCGACACCACCCAAGGAAAAAAGATTTTGAAAATACCTTTGAGCAATTTCTTCCATTTCACCCTTATCTTTTGTTTTCCTCCCATCTTCATTCACCAAACAACAAATCAAGTTCTTTCACTTATGATAAGAAGCATAATTGTGAAAAAAAAATTGTGTTTTTGTCCCCTACTTTTAACCAATTCACCCTTGCTCTTTATTCCCAATACATTTTGTCTTTGTATATCTCCAAATTTAACTGGATCTTTGTATCAAGAGTGAGATTCTCATCATCTAACTCCTCTTGAACCAGCTCCTCAAGTTTTTTCATCAACTCCTTTTTGAGACCGTTCCTTTTAGATTTTATCAAACCAACCCATTTGATCAACCCTGTAACACCCCAAACCCAACCTGGACGTTATGGTCAAATTTGGCGATGCCATATGATAGTGCTTTAGAAAACGTAATTACGACAAAACCATTTTTTTAGATATCTTAGGTTACCGTCAAAACTTGTCGTTTGTTCATTCCTTATCCATTTTCAAAACATTATACGTTGCGGAAGCTTTTAAAATAATTTACGAATTCGTGCATATTTTGATAAAACATTTGTTTATGTTGAAAACTCGCGTCTTATCCTACCGCTAGCAGTTATAAAATAAAAATCCCAAATTTAAACAAAAATCCATAAAGGCCATATTACATAAACTTTTTCCCAGATATAATTAAAACCATGAATATAATTAAAAACCGTAAAGGTCCAGAACCGTGGTCATCGTCGAGCCTTTCGCTGCATCGACCCGTCTACTGCTGGGGATTACCTGAACAGATTAAACAGATAAGGGTGAGTTTTCACAAACTCAGTGTGTAATCCCCACAAAAAACATGTACACAGTAATATCAAAAAACAGACATAATTTCACAGTTCGGGTCTAAGCCCATTACAGAAACGGCGTAGACCTTAGCCCACTCAGATACAGAATCAGATAATCTCTAGGGCCTTAGCCCTTTTCAGACATAACATGCAGATCAGAACAGAATAGCAGAGTCCTACCCAGCAACCTCTACACACCAACTCCGTCCAACCCTACACACCATGTGGGGATAAAAACGACCCACCCATCACTACACATCAGGCAGTATCGAATACGGCACATAATCAGAAATTTACAACTAAGCTGCCAGATATCAGGTTTAATCCCTTTCAGACACTTCCTCGAGTAAATCATCAACCCACCCCGATGCAATGCAACTTACATAATATGTTATGCTATTATGCAAATACAGTTCATACACTCAGATATCAGAATTCATGCTCAGTACAGAAATTGGAAAGTCAAGTCACATAATTAGGGGTCTAGGTAAAGCTTACCGACCCTACAATAGGTCCTTAACCGACTAGGGCGACCTGTGCAACCTTATAAAATTTCTCAGAAAAATGGGCTCACACACCCATGTGGCCTGCCAGTGTAGGCCCACATGCCCGTGTGGCCCACACGGCCCAAATTGGCTTTGGCCGTAATGATCAAACGGCCTAGTCCAGAATCCCACATGCCCGTGTGGTTCACCAGTGTGGGCCAACAGGGCCCAATTGGTCGAGCCCGTGTGTCGCACACGGCCTCGCTCGACCATCACATGGTCGTGTCACTATCACACGGGCTCGCTCGTCATTCATACGGCCGTGTGGTCACTTACAGTCTTGCACACGGCCTACCACACAAGCGACCACACGCCCGTATGGCGTGATAAACCATAAAAGTAACATATTTTAATCCCACATTTAGTATGCTTTTGGATAATTTAAGCCTCGATTTATATAAAAAGGTGTTCTTAATCCTTTCTTTTCATGTCTTATACCCAGGAAAGCACCCGATGATGAAAAGAACATAAAACGGGCCCAAAACGGAGTAAATAGGCCATATCACGAAATCGACACGGTTTGGACTTAAACCCACACGGCCGTGTCACATTGATCATCTAGAACACAGCCTTACCCCCGATTCACACGGCCGTGCCTCATTAAAGAAGTCCGAACACGGCTTGAAGACTAATCACACGGGCGTGTGACATGGCCGTGTCCCTGTCGTGGCAAAGAGCAATTTCATTTGGATTTGGATACTTTGGGGCGAAGAAACACATTCCAAGAGCCTATATAAACCCCCTAAGTGTTACCTAAAAGGGGGCGTCCAAGCTAGGCCAAGGAGCCAAGCCAGAAAGGTCAGAGTTGTGGGAATTACTCAAAGATAGCCAGTTGATCCATCTCAAGAAGCCGGAATTCTACTCAAGACGGCGGATCTCTCATTCAATTCCTTCAGGGAGTTTTAGGGATTTCTTATGTTTTGTTTTATCGTTTCTTCTGAGATGTTCTCTTTATTTATCATGAACTAAACCCTTCAGATACCTGAAGGGGATGAAACCTAGATGAATCTTGTTATTATTTTCTGAACTATAAGATAAATACTTGATTTGTTCTTAATTATGTGCGCTTAATTCTTGTGTTAATGTTTCCGGGATATTAATTCAAGTCAGATGTTCTTAGGTGGAGGATAGGGTGACGAGATTTTTCCGGATTAGGGTGAAACCTAATATGGGAATCCATAGATCAAGTTAATTCGATTATAGGGGTTTTAATTAGAAAAAGATTTCAATTCATCAACCTAGGGTTAGTTATTATTCGCTTCGAGAGAGGGTTTAATATAACTTATGGAATCCTACGGATCAAGTCAAGTGAATAAATCGTATGGTTCAGGGTTAAATAACAAGTGAAGTCTAGGTGGATTCTTCCTAAGGGTATCGTCTTGATCAACTGAGTTTTTCTTCAAGTTATTTCCCAATTCATTCTTTTTGCCGTTGCGTCTTTAGCTTAGTAGTGGTTAATTTAGATTAGATTTAAACAACTTCACTTATTTTAGGCTAAATAATAAAAAGAAAGTTAGTATTAGTACTTTTGGTTCCTTTAGGTTCGACAATCCGGTCTTGCCTAAGCTATACTACTGTTCGATAGGTACACTTGCCTTTAATCGTTGTCAGAGTTAGTTTCCAGGTTCGATCATTCTCTTTATAAATTTTAAAACTCGATAGACACACGATCAAGTTTTTGGCGCCGTTGCCGGGGAACTAAAATATTTAGAAAGCTCTATTTTTATTACTTTAGCCATTATTTTTTATTTTTCGCAATTTACTTTTATTTTATTTTTAGGTTAAATTTTGATTTTGCTAAATTCTCTTTCTTTCTTTTCCGGCAGGTACCTCTAGTTTATGACTAGAAGGAACCCGAGCGGACCTTTAGTATGCGACAGTGACATGGAAGCAACCGCTCGCAGGAATCGCAGAGAAATCAGGCAAGCCCTAAATTAAACAGAGGAAAATCAAGAAGGCAGATCCAATCCTACTGAAGGGATGGACGAGAATAATCCATAACCACATGATGTGGGAGAAAATAATGCTCCACGTACTATGTTTGATTATGCTAAACCGCATTTAACAGGAGCAGAATCGAGTATTGTTAGGCCCATTATAGCTGCTAATAATTTTGAATTAAAGTCTAACACAACACAAATGATTCAGCAATTTGTTCAATTTGATGGTTTACAGGACGAAGACCCAAACACTCATATAGCTAATTTTTTAGAGTTTTGTGATACCTTTAAAATAAATGGCGTTTCTGATGATGCCATACGTCTTCGGTTATTTCCCTTTTCATTAAGGAATAAAGCCAAACAGTGGTTAAACTCCTTACTACGAGGGTCAATCACTACATGGGAACAAATGACCGAAAAATTTCTATTAAAATATTTCCCACCGGCCAAAAAGGCCAAATTACGGAATGATATCTCTTCTTTTGTGCAGATGGATTTAGAGACATTATACGACGCATGGGAGAGATACAAGGATCTCTTGAGAAGGTGTCCGCACCATGGTTTACTCTTATGGCTACAAGTCCAAACCTTCTATAACCGTGTAAATCCCTCAACGAGGCAATTAATTGATTCAGCCGCCGGTGGAACCCTGAACAGCAGAACTCCTGAAGCAGCCTACGAGTTCATTGAAGAAATGTCACTGAATAACTATCAGTGGCAAGTTACAAGGACCAAACCAACAAAATCAGCCGGAGTTTACAACCTCGATGCAGTGACCATGCTATCAACACCGATAGAGATGATGAATAAAAAGCTTGATAGTTTGTGTTCTTCGCAGGCACACCTAGTCATGCAGTGCGACGCAAGTGGAACTATGGCGAATCCTCAGTACCCACCCTACCAACCGGGTGCAGAGAGCTAACAGATGAACTATATAGGTAATAATTTCAGATCCAATAATAATCCTTATAATAATACTTACAATCCAGGTTGGAGGAACCACCCAAATTTTCCATGGGGAGGTCAACGAAATCAAGGAAATCAAAGACAACAACCTCCTCAAAATTTCCAAAATCAGCCATATTCGCAAGAGAAGAAGCCAAACCTTGAAGAGATGCTGACAAAATTCATGGCAGCCATAGAAAATTGTCTCCAAGATACTAAGAAAACACTTAAAAGTCAACAAACATCGGTTGAAGAGACCAAGAACCGAATTGGGGAACTCACTCAGTCAGCCGGGGAACTCACCAAGTCAGTTGGACTACTTACTGAGATGGTTTGTGAAATACGAACAGAGATTTTTTCTAAAGAAACAGAACAGGTAAAGGCAGTAACACTGAGAAGTGGAAAGGAGTTAGTCGAGCCAAAGAGACCACACGAAGATAACAAAGCAAAGGATGAGGGAATTGAGGAGGTAAATCCAGTACGCAAAGAAAGTACACCACCAATCCTATATCTAGCAAAGTTGAAGAAAGAACGATTAGATGCCCAATACGGTAAGTTTCTCGAACTTTTTAAACAAATACATATTAACTTACCTTTTGTTGAAGCCATTTCAAATATGCCGACGTACGCAAAATTCTTAAAGGAACTCCTGACGAATAAAAGGAAGCTTAAAGAAGTATCAACGGTGGAACTTAATGAAGAATGTTCAGCCATCCTTCAAAACAAGTTACCAACCAAATTAAAAGACCTAGGAAGTTTTATTATTCCTTGCTTAATTGGTAGCTTGAATATTAAAAAGGCATTAGCTGATCTAGGTGCCAGTATTAATTTAATGCCTTACAAAATGTTTAAACAGCTAGATCTTGGTGAACCAAACCCACTAGGATGAGTATTCAGTTAGCTGATAGATCTATTAAATACCCTAGAGGAGTCATCGAAGATATCTTGGTGAAAATTGATAAATTTATCTTCCCTGTTGATTTTGTTATGTTAGACATGGATGAAGACATTGGTGTTCATTTAATTTTAGGGCGTCCTTTTTTAGCCACTGCTAGAGCTATTATCGATGTAGGTGATGATAAACTTGCATTAAGAATAGGCGATGAGGAAATTATCTTTCAAATTTATGATGACATGCGATATTCTAGAGAACAGGATGACTCCTGTTATTTTATTGATACTACTGATCATATCATTCAAAATTCATTACAGGAAATTATACATGATGACACGATGGAACTGTGTCTGGCTCAAGACGAGGGGGAAGAAGATGAAGCTGACGAGCTGAATACATCTTCACCTAGACAAACTCAAGAAGATGCATTAAAGCCAATGACGAACTAAGACAAAAACCTTCCATTGATGAGCCGCCTAAATTGGAATTAAAATAGTTGCCAAAACACTTAGAGTATGCATTCCTCGAAGACAATTCTACACTACCGGTAATTATCTCTTCAGAACTAAAACCCAAGGAAAAAGAGGAGTTGATACAGGTACTAAGAGAACATAAAAAAGCCATAGCTTAGAAAATCTCTGACATCAAGGGTATAAACCCATCGTTCTGCACCCACAAAATTTTAATGAAAGAGGAATTCAAACCGTGTGTGCAGACTCAGAGATGCTTAAATCCCAACATGAAAGAAGTGGTCAAGGCCGAGGTAATTAAACTTCTAGATGCAGAAATAATTTATCCTATTTCTGACAGTACTTGGGTAAGTCTTGTGCAGGTAGTTCCAAAGAAAGGAGGCATAATTGTGGTGCCAAATGAAAGGAATGAGTTAATCCCTACAAGAACAGTTACAGGTTGGAGAGTCTGTATAGACTATAGAAAGCTGAACGATGCCACCAGAAAACATCACTTCCCTCTACCCTTCATAGATCAAATGTTAGAAAGACTATCCGGGCACATGTACTACTGTTTCCTGGACGGACTCTCCGGCTACTTCCAAATCCCAATAGCTCTTGAAGATCAAGAGAAGACAACATTTACATGCCCATACGTACGTTTGCTTATCGTAGAATGTCTTTTGGATTATGTAATGCTCCTGCTACTTTTCAGCGCTGCATGTTGGCAATCTTTGACGAACTTGTGGAAGACATTATGGAGGTATTTATGGATGATTTCTCGGTATTCGGTAATTCTTTCCATCTTTGCCTTAAAAATTTAAAACGAGTTTTAATGAGATGTGGTGAAACAAACCTTGATTTAAATTGGGAAAAATGTCACTTTATGGTTAGAGAAGGGATTGTGTTAGGACATAAGATTTCTAGTAAAGGGATTGAGGTAGATAAAGCGAAGATTGAAACCATAGAAAAATTACCCCCTAGTTCAGTTAAGGCTATTAGAAGCTTTTTAGGACATGCAGGATTCTATAGAAGATTCATTAAAGATTTTTCTAAAATAGCTAAGCCTTTAACAAAATTACTAGAAAAAGATGTTCCTTTCAACTTCAATCAGGAATGTTTAGATGCATTCAATGTCCTTAAGAATAAATTAATAAATGCTCCGATTATAATTGCACCTGATTGGAATTTACCCTTTGAACTAATGTGTGATGCAAGTGATTTTGCAGTAGGTGCAGTTTTGGGACAACGAAGAGACAAGCATTTTCAGCCAATTTATTATGCTAGTAGAACATTAACACCCGCACAAGAGAACTACACCACCACAAAGAAAGAATTGCTAGCTGTAGTTTTCGCTTTTGACAAATTTAAGTAGTATCTAATATTGTCTAAAGTTGTCGTTTACACTGACCATTCAGCTCTTTGTTATCTTTTAACTAAATCTGACGCAAAACCTTGACTCATACGATGGATTTTACTCCTACAGGAATTTGATTTAGAAATACAAGATAAGAAGGGAGCTGAGAATCTTGCAGCAGATCACCTCTCTAGACTTGAGAATCCATATATCAAAGAGCTTGATGAAAGTGAGATAAACGACTCGTTTCCTGAAGAACAACTCTTCTCTATAACACATTCTGAGATACCATGGTTTGCGAATATTGTGAATTATCTAGCCGCTAACATCTTACCAAAAAGACTAACACATCACCAAAAGAAGTGATTCTTTGCTGATACGAAAAACTATTTTTGGGAAGACCCCTTTCTTTTCCGCATATGTGCAGATTAGGTAATTCGAAGATGCGTTACAAAGGCAGAAGCAAGCAAAATACTGGAACATTGCCATTCAGGACCTTCAAGAGGACACTACAGTGGTATTAAGACAGCACATAAAATACTCGAATCGGGTTTTTATTGGCCCACTCTATTCAAAGATGCCAACATGTATGTCGCTTCGTGTGATAAATGCCAAAGAACAGGTAATATTTCTAAACGTGATGAAATGCCTAAAAAATATATGTTACATGTGAAATATTTGATATATGGGGTATTGATTTTATGGGACCATTCCCTAATTCTTTTGGAAATAAATACATCCTAGTGGCAGTTGATTACATGTCAAAATGGGTGGAAGCCGAAGCTTTACCTACCAATAATGCTAGGGTAGTAGTTAAGTTTCTCAAGAAACTATTCTCTCGATTTGGAACACCTAGAGCAATCATTAGCAATAGGGGCACTCATTTCTGTAATTCTCAATTCGACAAAGTCTTAAAAAAATATGGAGTGCACCACAGGATAGCTACCCCATATCACCCTCAAACCAGTGGGCAAGTTGAAGTAGCAAACCGGGAACTTAAACGCATCCTAGAAAAAATGGTTGAATCAAACAGAAAAGATTGGGCATTAAAAGTAAATGATGCCTTATGGGCATATAGAACAGTATTTAAAACCCCTCTAAGGACATCCCCTTACAAACTTGTATACGGGAAAAGCTGTCATCTACCATTCGAGTTAGAACACAAAGCTTTTTGGGCTATAAAATTTTTAAATTTCGATCTTGAAGCTGCAGAAAAGAAAAGAATGATGCAAATAAATAAGCTAGATGAATGGAGAGCTGAGGCCTACGAGAACTCGAAACTATACAAGGAGGCAATGAAGCGACGCCATGACGTTCGTCTGAAGAAATCAAAACAATTCAAAGTAGGGGACTTGGTCCTACTTTACAACTCAAGGCTTAAACTATTTCCTGGGAAGCTAAAATCAAGATGGTCAGGCCCATTCATGATCAAAATAATCTTTCCCTATGGCACAATTGAGGTAACTCATCCCACTAAAGGCACATTCAAGGTAAATGGTCATAGACTCAAAATTTATAATGGTGAAGATTTCAGGGATATGAGAGAGGAGCTTTAACTCCGTGAACCTTCTTTTAGAAGTGAAAACAAGTTAAGTCTAGCTTAAGACTTTAAACAAGTGCTTCTCGGGAGGCAACCCGAGCACTAATTCACTAACATTCTAATTTTTTAGCATTTAACTCCATTCTAATTAATCTAATAAAGCGTAGGTTTTAGACCACATGGACTTGCACATGGCCGTGTGGAAACCAGGGGACGAACTATGTGTATGCCAGTAGCTGTGCACGACAGAGAAAAAAATTTCTTTTCCCAACACGGGTTGCGATAATAGTCCACGCCCGTGCAGACTTCCCGTGCGAGGTTACTGACTTGCCAAACACGGGCAGAACACACCCGTACCATCTAACCATGCCTATATTCTGACTTATCGAACACGAGATATGCACGTCCGTTCTAAATGACCGTGTGAAGAAAAACACGGGCTTACCACTATACCCACGGCCGTGGCCAAGCACCTGAACGCGCCTAAAATTTAAAATCACGAAAAACACGGGCGCACTAAAATTGAGCACGGGCGTGGCCCCTGCCCATGCTCTCACCTATGTTTAAGCAATTTAACCGCTCATCTTCCCTAAATCAACCCTAAAACCGATTTTTCAGCATCTTTTCTCCCAAATCCGGCCACACCCACGCTCTCCACCATCCCTAAAACCCCTCAACCTTCCATTCTCTCCAAAAATCACACTAAAACATCGCCTACGCCCTCGCCACCACAGTGCTGCAGAAAGTACAGCCCTCAACACCACCGTGCACCCCAAAGAAAGTTGCACCACTGCCGTGTTCAGCCCGTGTTCCGTCAACTCTCACCACCACAACTCCTGGTTCCCTTCAGTACTCCATTTCCTTTCACTAATTATTTGATAAATTTCATAGTATTTTGTTTTGTTTACAATAATCTATTATTAATTTTTTAGTATTAATTATTTTCTTTTAGAACAATCCATTGAGACTTTAGAACTTGTTTTAATCTTTCATGGTATCTAGTTTACTTTACGCCTATGAATGTTATTTACTTTCTTGCAAACCCATCTTAATTGTTATAGAGAAAGTTCTATTTTAGATAGTTAGAGAATTGGTTGACCATAGTTAGAAAAATCATATTTAGCCTCTAAATGTCTCGGGTCTAGATGACAAATTGGTACAAACATTACTTGAATATTAATTATTTCCAGGTACAATGTCATCATCGCGAGGAAAACGAACCACGGCTGCCCCAACTAAGAAAAGAAAGGGACTCGGCTCATCCTCAGCCAGTGCCTCTTCCGAAATACGACACCGCTTCCTCCAATTCTCTTAAGAAGCCCAGGAAGAACGATATAAGGCATTTCGGGAAAGACCTCTCGGCACCGGAAGGTGCATTGACTAAGACGCCGTGGAATAGGTCGGGCTAGCAACCGACATTCGAGCACTCCTCTCTACCGACCAGTGGGAACAATTCTTCTCCATCATCGAGCCTACATATTTAGAACTCACCCTCGAGTTTTACACCACTTTCACCCTACAGACGGTGATCGCAGAATATGATGACTCGGGCACAGTTCAATTCAGACTAGGGGGCACGGTACATCGATTAAGCGTACCGCAATTCGGTACGGCACTTGGACTCTATACAGATGAGTTTATAGAAGAAAATACACTCTCCCAACTAAACCGCAAGTTCCACTGCACCCCCATCAACTGTTGGAGCAGCTTAGCCACCACTACAGGCATCTACGACCCCAGTCACTCCAAGGCAACATCCCTTCCCCCATATCTGAGGTACATTCATGCCATTCTCGCTCACACTATCACGGGTCGACGAGAGAGCACTGGCGTGGTGAATACGCACGACGTCTACTACTTATCGTGCATGGCGAACGGGCAAGTTTTTTACCTTGCATGCTTCATAGCCGGTGCAATTCAGCACCAGACAGAGCCACACTGGAAGGGGATTTTATCGATGGGGCCGTACATCACACGATTGGCTCCACACTTTGGTCTTCTCAACACAAACGCACAAACCTCTTCACTCACATTGATGGGCTAGATGGTACCTCAAGGCATCCAGATGATGCTACATATGAGGATGATTAAATATCGTCGTGGGACCGACCCTCCTCTGTAACACCCCTTACCCGTATTCGATGTCGGAATAGGGTACGAGGCATTACCGGAATTACAAATTTATTTATCAGACATTTTATTTCATCTAGCATTTATATTTGAAACCCATCAAAATCAAACATATTATCCCTTAAACATATTTATTTTTCTCATTTCATGTCTTACTTGAATTTATTTCTCGTCTCAACATATTTAATTACCTTTTATTTACATATTAAAGATAATCACATATTTACATGTCATGATAAATATCATTCTCTTGTCGTTTATTCATAAACATAAATTAGTTAATTCATCATATCAATATTTCACATACTATCAACTTATATTTCTTTATATCATATAATAAAGTTATACGAACTTACCTGGCTAAATTTGCAGAAATACCAAGATTTAAGGGCATTTTGGTAATTTTCTATTTTCATCGATTTTCAACCGATCTTAATCTAAATTAATAATTTCATTCAATTTTGAAATTTTCAATAATAAAATAATCCATTCCATGTAGATTGGTCATTTCCAACATTTTTACAAAACTAATCATAAAGTTTTACTTTTATTCAATTTAGTCCCTGAGCCTAAAACATTACAAATTAGCCATGCTAGCTGAATATTCATACATATTTTCCTCCTCCTCCTCTCCATTCCACATCCTTAATGTATATAACATGCTATAAGTAACATTATCAATAATTTCATTAATTATTCATAAGTATATTCAAAACTGTCCATTTGAGTTATAGTCACTAAATTATTTATTTCCAGAGCTACAGAACTCCAAATGAAGAACCGTTAATTTTTCCTGAAACTAGATTCACATATATTCTTGCCATAAAATTTTCAGAATTTTTGATTTAGCCAATTAGTACAGTTTATTCTTTAAAGTCACCCCTATTCTGCTGTCTGGCAGTTCCGACCCTTCTTCACTAAAAAATAATTATCTTTTTATATAGAATTCATATGATGTTATGGTTTATTTCTTCTAAAACTAGACTCATTAAGGAATCTAACCATATAAATTATGTTCCCAAATTATTTTTATACAATTTTTGATGATTTTTCCAAGTCAGAACAGGGGATCTCGAATTCACTCTGAACCAGTCTTACCAAAATCTAAATATCTAAAAATACAGAATTTATTTTCTTTCTCTGTTTCTTTCATATGAAAATAGACTCAATAAGATTTAATTTCATATCTCACTCAACTTCTAATTCCATTTCTACCATTTTTGGTGATTTTGCAAAGTTACCTTACTGCTGCTGTCCCAAAACTGTTTTCTTATAGCTCATTTTACAATTTAATCCTGATTAAGTTTACTTATTTTCTTAACTTAATTCATACTTGCTTCTTCTTAAATTCCTTCCATATTCAACTTAACTATCTAATATTCATATTAAAACTTTAATTTCTAATTTCTTCCAAATTAATCCCTCTAACACAGCTTATAGCATACTTTACAATTTAATCCTCTTACTAATTCTAACTTAAATTTCATTCAATTTAATCCCTGATTCATCTTTTTCTTCAACATCAACTACACTTAAAAACCTAAAAACTCTCAAAATATCGACTTAGTTTCATCAAAATCTTGCTTTAAAGCTTCTAAAACATCAAAATTAAGAGAATAGGACTTGATTGACTTACCAATTTAAACTTCAAGATTTAAATCCCTAGTTTTTCCTTTTCTTTTCTTTCCTTCTCCCCTGTTTCGTATGCCCTCTGTTTCTTTTGCCTATTCTGTTCTCTTTCCCCCCTTTTTTTTCTTTCCTTTTGTTTGTTTATATATATAATAAATAATATAATATATAATAATATAATAATAATTCTTAAAAATCTCAGATTTTTCTATGTTATACCGCCTCACTATACAAAATGGTATAATTATCATTTTGATCCTTCATAATTTCTTTTAATCTATAATTGAACTTTTACTTTCATTTCAATTTAGTCCTTTTCATTTAATTTCCTACCCAAACGTTAAAATTTTCTAACGAAAGTTTAATAATAACTTAATGACACTCCATAAATATTTTTAGAAATATTTATGGCTCACTTGATAAATTCGAGGTCTCAATACCTCGTTTTTGGCCCAATTTTTTCTAATTAATTCTTTCAGTTCACAAAATTCACTAATTTTAAAATATTTCTAAAATCACACTTAACTTATAATTATCGATTAACAAAATTTTCTAACTTTTCGTCAGATTTAGTGATCTCGAATCACTGTTCCGACACTATTAAAATTTGGCTGTTACAATTCTTCCCCCCTAAAAAATTTCGTCCTCGAAATTTCCTTATTATTTGGATCATGAACTTCATTATTTCTATAATTCTATAGCTCCTTTGTGCACATATTTATCTAGTTTATCATTTATATCCATTCCATATCCTTTCAGTTTGCAATTCATTTTTAATTCAATATTGCGAACATACCTTATAACGAAAATTACTTACCTTTTTATAAGAGACCCAATAGATTAAACAGAACACTTAAGATATATGAAACAAATATAAAAGTGTATTATTATTTACTATTAATCAGATAGCACTTGATGAGTACCAAAGTGTTATTATCAGAGAATGAGCTAGAGTCCCTTAATAATATACCACTAATATCCTAGTAGATCTAATCTCATTTACTTGAGCAAATTGCATTATGCATACATATCATTTTTTTCAATTCCAATTTCATTTTCAATTTATTCACAACTAAATTTAATTTTACTTTCTCATCAATTTACAATTCAATATAATACTTATCCATCACTTAATTCAATTTCCATTTAATTCAACAATAACACTTACCTCATATTTCACTTACTATACACATAATTTAAATTTAACATTTACTATTAAATAATAGACATCAAACATGTAATAATATAAGTCATATGTGTTAATTTATACTTTAAATTTTATACCTCAACAATAGTCTTTCATCAAATAGCATTATATATCATCTATATTATCTAATCAAATTATGAACCTTTGGTTCAAGTTTTCAATTTTATATCTCAATTTCAATTTACATTTCAATTCCTAATTCCACTTTTCCATACTTTCAATAGTTCAACTGATCAAATTCAATCGATTTTCTCATTTCGTTTATTCAACAGATTTCAATATCAATAATTCGATATTTTAGAAAATTCATGAGCCTTAAGTTACTCACATTTCAATTCAATTCACAATTCAACTCATAATGTCTTTCTTTTTTTTTTTTTTTGTAGTACGGTCAATCAAATTTATTTAATTTTCTCATTTCAGTTATTCACCCTATTAACAATCCAGACTTTGACGGATACACGGATTCCAACCCAAACACACCAGAATATCCAACCAAAACACACCAGAATAATCATGTAATCCTCCAAACACACCATATTCAGATAATCCACCAAACACACAATATAATATAATCCACCCAAAACACACCAGTATAGCACATAGTGCCTCTTCGGATAATTCCGAAGGATATAATAACTTCATTATCTCCAAATCCCTTCTCAAATCTTATGGCATGCCAATTATATCCGACTAGTCCGACAAGTTAATAGGGAAATCAATTCTCATTTTAATTTTACTTAATATTCATATCTATCCCTATTAACAAGATTCGGACTTTGGCGGATACACGGATTCCAACCAATCACACCAAAATAATGAAATCCTCCCAACACACCAATATATCATATCCTCCCAAACACACCAGTATATCATATCCTCCCAAACACACCAGTATATCATATCCTCCCAAACACACCAATATATCATATCCTCCCAAACACACCAGTAAGGCATTAAATGCCTCTTCGGATAAACCGAAGAATATAATACAGAAATATCTCATCATCATATCACAAATCCTATGGCATGCCATTTGTATCCAATCTAGTCCGATAAGTTAATAGGGTGTTCAAATCATTCATTTTTCTTTTTTTTTTATTATTTCAAATTCACTTTTCCATTTTCTAATCAGTATACAATTCAGTACCAATACATATTTCAAATATTCACATATAACCAGACTTCGATTCAATTCCAACCACTTTTCAATCAATAAATGTTTCATATATTTACACATATTCATAATTTAATGCATTTTTATTCAATTAGTATTTTTAATTTATTGTCCAATCAAATTTAAAATCACTAATTACTTTCCAATCAATATACATTTCAATTACTCACATATTTTCTTTATTTAATTTACCTTCAAATATTCAAATAATTCATAATTCAGTTACGTAATTTAAATAACTTTCTAAATTCCAGTTCATTCTATTTTCACTTCTTATTTCAATCAGTTTCACAGTATTGCAGTAATTCATTACATCAATAATTTCATAGTTTAATGCAATACACATAACAATATTCAATAACTTCACAATTCAATTCAGTACACAAAATAATATTCAGTATTCCATAATTCAGTTCAGTATCAGTCTCAATTTTCAGTACCCAATCTTAAATTTATCATTTTACTAAATACTTACCTTAAAATACTTATCACACATAATTAATAAATTACACATAATAATGATAAAGTTTGAATAATAGTGATACAAATATCATTAAAGTCTGGAGATATCACATTATATTTTAAGTTATATATTAATAATGGCATACATTTCTAGACTTCACACATATTACGTCTGGTCCGAGAACCGACTAAACTAAGCTCTGATACCACTAAATGTAACACCCCTTACCCGTATTCGATGTCGGAATAGGGTACGAGGCATTACCGGAATTACAAATTTATTTATCAGACATTTTATTTCATCTAGTATTTATATTTGAAACCCATCAAAATCAAACATATTATCCCTTAAACATATTTATTTTTCTCATTTCATGTCTTACTTGAATTTATTTCTCGTCTCAACATATTTAATTACCTTTTATTTACATATTAAAGATAATCACATATTTACATGTCATGATAAATATCATTCTCTTGTCGTTTATTCATAAACATAAATTAGTTAATTCATCATATCAATATTTCACATACTATCAACTTATATTTCTTTATATCATATAATAAAGTTATACGAACTTACCTGGCTAAATTTGCAGAAATACCAAGATTTAAGGGCATTTTGGTAATTTTCTATTTTCATCGATTTTCAACCGATCTTAATCTAAATTAATAATTTCATTCAATTTTGAAATTTTCAATAATAAAATAATCCATTCCATGTAGATTGGTCATTTCCAACATTTTTACAAAACTAATCATAAAGTTTTACTTTTATTCAATTTAGTCCCTGAGCCTAAAACATTACAAATTAGCCATGCTAGCTGAATATTCATACATATTTTCCTCCTCCTCCTCTCCATTCCACATCCTTAATGTATATAACATGCTATAAGTAACATTATCAATAATTTCATTAATTATTCATAAGTATATTCAAAACTGTCCATTTGAGTTATAGTCACTAAATTATTTATTTCCAGAGCTACAGAACTCCAAATGAAGAACCGTTAATTTTTCCTGAAACTAGATTCACATATATTCTTGCCATAAAATTTTCAGAATTTTTGATTTAGCCAATTAGTACAGTTTATTCTTTAAAGTCACCCCTATTCTGCTGTCTGGCAGTTCCGACCCTTCTTCACTAAAAAATAATTATCTTTTTATATAGAATTCATATGATGTTATGGTTTATTTCTTCTAAAACTAGACTCATTAAGGAATCTAACCATATAAATTATGTTCCCAAATTATTTTTATACAATTTTTGATGATTTTTCCAAGTCAGAACAGGGGATCTCGAATTCACTCTGAACCAGTCTTACCAAAATCTAAATATCTAAAAATACAGAATTTATTTTCTTTCTCTGTTTCTTTCATATGAAAATAGACTCAATAAGCTTTAATTTCATATCTCACTCAACTTCTAATTCCATTTCTACCATTTTTGGTGATTTTGCAAAGTTACCTTACTGCTGCTGTCCCAAAACTGTTTTCTTATAGCTCATTTTACAATTTAATCCTGATTAAGTTTACTTATTTTCTTAACTTAATTCATACTTTGCTTCTTCTTAAATTCCTTCCATATTCAACTTAACTATCTAATATTCATATTAAAACTTTAATTTCTAATTTCTTCCAAATTAATCCCTCTAACACAGCTTATAGCATACTTTACAATTTAATCCTCTTACTAATTCTAACTTAAATTTCATTCAATTTAATCCCTGATTCATCTTTTTCTTCAACATCAACTACACTTAAAAACCTAAAAACTCTCAAAATATCGACTTAGTTTCATCAAAATCTTGCTTTAAAGCTTCTAAAACATCAAAATTAAGAGAATAGGACTTGATTGACTTACCAATTTAAACTTCAAGATTTAAATCCCTAGTTTTTCCTTTTTCTTTTCTTTCCTTCTCCCCTGTTTCGTATGCCCTCTGTTTCTTTTGCCTATTCTGTTCTCTTTCCCCCCTTTTTTTTCTTTCCTTTTGTTTGTTTATATATATAATATAATATAATAATATAATAATATAATAATAATTCTTAAAAATCTCAGATTTTTCTATGTTATACCGCCTCATTATACAAAATGGTATAATTATCATTTTGATCCTTCATAATTTCTTTTAATCTATAATTGAACTTTTACTTTCATTTCAATTTAGTCCTTTTCATTTAATTTCCTACCCAAACGTTAAAATTTTCTAACGAAAGTTTAATAATAACTTAATGACACTCCATAAATATTTTTAGAAATATTTATGGCTCACTTGATAAATTCGAGGTCTCAATACCTCGTTTTTTGCCCAATTTTTTCTAATTAATTCTTTCAGTTCACAAAATTCACTAATTTTAAAATATTTCTAAAATCACACTTAACTTATAATTATCGATTAACAAAATTTTCTAACTTTTCGTCAGATTTAGTGATCTCGAATCACTGTTCCGACACTATTAAAATTTGGCTGTTACATCCTCAGTACCGATTAGCCATCCCCACAAACGAGGAGAAGCCTGAGGACATTACTGATGATGTCTCACTACCATAACAGGAGGCACCAGACCCGAGCCAGCGGCCATCCCATGCAGCAACTTCATTGTCGGATATTTCTGCACGCCTCAACCAGTTCGAGCAGTATTGTACCCAGCAGTTCACTGACACTGCTCGACGTTTTGACGGGATCGAGGCCACCCTCCAGCAGATATGCCATCACTTCCATATCTCATCACCGACACCACCACAAGACCCGACCAATGATGAGGACCTCTGAGTCCTTTTATTTATCTAGTTTTTCTTTTCTTATTTTAAGCTTTTACTTTTATTTTTTCTATTTTCTTTATTTTCCATTTACTTTAATTTGCCTTAGTCTGAGCTTTTTCTTTATACATTGCAAACTTTTATCATGATTATCATTCGCATCTAACCTTCGAGTATTCCTAACATATATTTATTTAATGACGCCCCCAAGATTTCTAACTGATGACTTCACAGTTTCAATCGTACACTCCATATAAATGAACAAATCACTAGGAGTAATTCACTAAGTCATCCGTAACCACGACCGCTACCAATTCAAGGAAATCATCCATAATTCAGGAAGTGTCACTCTTTCTCCCTCTCTTTTGATTATATATTATTTGTTATTATCTATCTTTGTACATTGAGGGCAATGTACACCTTAAGTGTGGGGGTGAATATTTATTTGAAGAAAGGGCCTAACTTTTTGCATTGTTCTCAAATCCGGCTAAACTTTTTTCATTATTCTCAAATCCCTGAATTTAGTCTTGTTTTTAAGTAATTTCCTCATATTACTAATTAGGATGAAATTTCTGATGGGTTATGATTTTTATTGATATGTTTTAGATTAAGTCATAGTTAATTTTGTGCATTGATGATTAAATTAGAAGAATATTAGAGAATCAAGCATGATAAGTCTATTTTTCAGAATTAAAAAAAAAATATTTGCTAGGTTGTTGAGCTGAATCTGAATATTATCTTGAAGCTTGAAATTTACAAGGTTGATGTCAAAACACCCATAATTTTTGTGAGATTTTGAGCCATATAGAGAATATATTCTTTTTTATGCTCACTTTATTGATTATGAGTGTGTTAACATTGAACTATTATTCTAGAACTTGCGTCGATTATACATGTCAAGGCCACACCTTTGATTTGATATACAGAGATGATAAAGGCACCTAGGTTTTAACCCACTCACTCCACTAATAAGCCTACCTCCACAATTAACCCCTAGTGAACCCTGTTGATCCTAACAACCTGTTTTATTGACTCACCCACTAATAACCCAAAAAGCCTTTGTATTTGTTATCACCATTCCTTTTGACTACCCTTATATCGAGATTTGATTTGATTTGTTGCCTAACTATTATCTTTATTTTAAGTATTTGGTTCATTCCTTAATATGAAATACTTGATTTGTTCTTAAAAAATGAAGTATATTCAGTATTAGTTCTACTAAATGAGCTTACATGTTGAAATTCCACATCTTGAGGAAAAAGCTCGTATTATTAATTGATGTAATTATTTAGGATTAGTTCATTTTTTTAAGTTAGGCAATTTGTCAGGTCAGTCTCGATTCTAACCTTCTAATTCAGCTTATATCCATACCCTTAACCGAAGCCCCGTTACAACCCTATAAAAGACCTTTTGATTTATCCATACCCTTAACCGAAGCCCCGTTACAACCCTATAAAAGACCTTTTGATTTGTGTATCATCTCATATTACAATGGTGGAGATTTGATTTTCAGGCAAGCCTATGGGATTAACTTTTCATGTTCGACTTTTGAGTGCTTAATTTTGAACCTTAAACACCTTAAGTGATTTGAGTGAATCTTTAGTGAGGATGTCAATCCTTGTCAATTTTGAATCAATGGTAACTATTTAGGTAAGGGGAGACACCTACGTTTTTGTGCTACAAATGTATGACTTTGATTGTTTGAATCTTTAGGACTCTTCGAGTTAGATCATCCATGTATAAATTATCTATGAATTACGATGAGACATTGTTGATAGGAATTATGGATCATGGAAGGGTTGTTTTAATTGTAAGTTGAGAATTTTGCTTAAGGACAAGCAAAAGCTTAAGTGTAGGGGTATTTGATAAACCGTAAAAGTAACATATTTTAATCCCACATTTAGTATGCTTTTGGATGATTTAAGCCTCGATTTATATAAAAAGGTGCTCTTAATCCTTTCTTTTCATGTCTTATACCCAGGAAAGCACCCGAAGATGAAAAGAACATAAAACGGGCCCAAAACGGAGTAAATGGGCCATATCACGAAATCGACACGGTCTGGACTTAAGCCCACACGGCCGTGCCGCATTGATCATCTAGAACACAACCTTACCCCCGATTCACACCGCCGTGCCTCATTAAAGAAGTCCGAACACGGCTTGAAGACTAGTCACACGGGCGTGTGACATGACCGTGTCCCTGTCGTGGCAAAGAGTAATTTCATTCGGATTTGGATACTTTGGGGCGAAGAAACACATTCCAAAAGCCTATATAAACCCCCTAAGTGTTACCTAAAAGGGGGCGTCCAAGCTAGGCCAAGGAGCCAAGCCAGAAAGGTCAGAGTTGTGGGAATTACTCAAAGATAGCCAGTTGATCCATCTCAAGAAGCCGGAATTCTACTCAAGACGGCAGATCTCTCATTCAATTCCTTCAGGGAGTTTTAGGGATTTCTTATATTTTGTTTTATCTTTTCTTCTGAGATGTTCTCTTTATTTATCATGAACTAAACCCTTCAGATACCTGAAGGGGATGAAACCTAGATGAATCTTGTTATTGTTTTCTGAACTATAAGATAAATACTTGATTTTTTCTTAATTATGTGCGCTTAATTCTTGTGTTAATGTTTCCGGGATATTAATTCAAGTCAGATGTTCTAAGGTGGAGGAGCAAAAGTCCCTGCTTAAGAATAGATCTAGCATAATTAAAGCGGAGTCGTTCGCGCGCCTAGAGATAGGGTGACGAGATTTTGCCGGATGAGGGTGAAACCTAATATGGGAATCCATAGATCAAGTTAATTCGATTCTAGGGGTTTTAATTAGAAAGAGATTTCAATTAATCAACCTAGGGTTAGTTATTATTCGCTTCGAGAGAGGGTTTAATATAACTTAGGGAATCCTACGGATCAAGTCAAGTGAATAAATCGTATGGTTCAGGGTTAAATAACAAGTGAAGTCTAGGTGGATTCTTCCTAAGGGTATCGTCTTGATCAACTGAGTTTTTTTTTCAAGTTATTTCCCAATTCATTCTTTTTGTCGTTGCGTCTTTAGCTTAGTAGTGGTTAATTTAGATTAGATTTAAACAACTTCACTTATTTTAGGCTAAATAATAAAAAGAAAGTTAGTATTAGTACTTTTGGTTCCTTTGGGTTCGACAATCCGATCTTGCCTAAGCTATACTACTGTTCGATAGGTACACTTGCCTTTAATCATTGTCAGAGTTAGTTTCCAGGTTCGATCATTCTCTTTATAAATTTTAAAACTCGATAGACACACGACCATGGCGTGACAGTAAGGTTTTTGGCTTTCCCTGAAACCTCGTTTTCTGTGTTTCTGAGTACACACCTAGTTTGTTTTCACTCTTTACGCAATCCTGAGATCACCAGCACCTATAATTGAACAATGTTTTACTCAGTAAATCCTTTAAACGATCGAATCAACTGAACCCGAAAAGGGATGCTCATCCAACGAGCGACCAAACTTACCTTCGTTCGTGTAACTAAAATTCCACGAACCTGAGTCTCCAACAGTGATTACGCGCTCCTGAATCTTTCCCCTAACCAGCTACACTACTCATTTTACCGAATCAAAGTGTAAACCAATGGTGCACAGAAGAGAGGAACGAGTGAAGAGGGGATCAAAATAAAAGATGGCAGCATGGGAAGGAAAAAGAAGAAGAATTCGACTATGGGAGGAGGAGAGCAATAGTATTTCTCGGCAGAGAGAAATTTTTTGGAAAAAACTACCCATAAAATCTGGTAGTTTCCTAACTTCTCTCCCACAAATTCCTCTAAACTCTCACCCCAATCCCACTACTCAAAATCCCAGTAGGACACAAACACTAGCCGTCCATAATAGCAAAAATTAGACCCCTTTTTGCGCATGCAAGGGTTCAAACTTCAGACCTCCACAACCTCTACACTCCACTTAACCACCAGACCAGCAAGCCCATTCTGCTAATTACCTACACACTTTTACTTATAAGCGTACTAACCAGATATAGGGCTTTATTCATAAAAATACCAAAATCTGTTCAAGTCAAGGCTTGAACTTGGGACTTCCCACACACACCCAGAACACATAACCACTAAAGTAGATACACAGTTCCTCAAAACTACAAAAGCCGAAATTAATGAAAAATCGGGGCGTTACAACTCTACCACCTAAAAGAAAATTTTGTCCTCAAAATTTTACCTTATCATAAAATGTGAGGATATTGCTGTCGTATCGAATCCTGTGGCTCCCAAGTGGCCTCCTCCGTGCTATGATTCTGCCATAGCACCTTCACTAAGGGGATAGATTTCCTACATAGAAACTTAATGTCGCGCTCTAGAATCTGAACCGGCTCCTCATCAAATGTCAGATCTGGTCTAACCTCAATGTCCTCAATAAGAATAACATGCATAGGATCAGAACGGTAGTATCTCAACATTAAGATGTGGAACACATCATGAATGCGTTCCAACTCCAGAGGAAGCTCCAACTGATATGCGACTGGCGCCACTCGCTTCAAAATATGGTACGGCCCAATAAACAGAGGGCTCAGCTTACCCTTGCGACCGAACCTCAAAACCTTCTTCCATAGCGAGACCTTGAGAAAAACTAAGTCCCCTACAAAATCTCAATATCCTTCCTTTTCAAATTGGCATAGGACTTCTGCCTATCAGATGCCGCTTTTAGTCGATCCCGAATCAATCGAACTTTATATTTGATTTCAGAAACCAATTCCGAACCTAGAACACGTCGCTCCCCCAACTCAGTCTAGCACAAGGGGGTACGAAACTTACGACCGTACAAAGCCTCGTAAGATGCCATCTGAATGCTAGACTGATAGCTGTTGTTATTGGCAAACTCTGCCAACGGCATTTACTCCTCCCAACTACCTTGGAAATTTATAACACATCTCCTCAACATATCCTCTAGTACTTGAATTACCCTCTCTGACTGACCATCTGTCTGAGGATAGAAAGCAGTACTGAAATCCAACCTTGAACCCAGAGCCTCATGTAATTTCTTCCAGAATCGAGACGTGAAGTGAGGATCCCTATCTGAGATGATCGAGACAGTAACCCCATCCAGTTTCACTATTTCAGATACATATAGCTTAGCCAACTTCTGGAGAGAAAAGTCTGTCCTGACTGGAATGAAATGTGCAGACTTGGTCAATTGATCCACGATGACCCAGACAGAATCCTTCTTTGGGTGTTAAAGGCAACCCACTAACGAAATCCATAGTTGCTTGCTCCCATTTCCACATCGGTATCTTTACCGGCTGTAGCAACCCCGAAGGCAACTGATGCTCAGCCTTAACCTGTTGACAAGTCAAACAACGAGCAACGAAACCCGTAACCTCGCGCTTCAACCCTGGCCACAGTACAACTCTTGGAGATCTCGGTACATCTTGTTCCCACCGGGATGCATAGCATAAGGGCTACTATGCGCCTCCCTCAGAATCGACTGTCTTAAATTCTCATCATTCGGCACACGAATCTGACCGCGGAAACAAAGCACTCCATCACTGTTAATCTCAAAATCAGTAGTATCCCCATTCTCCACCTGACGAAATCGCAACTCAAGCGACTTATCCCCCATCAGTTTACCTCTGATCTAATCAATCCATATAGGCTTAACCTGAAGTACCGCTAACAGACTCCCATCGTCGAATAAACTGAGTTGAGTGAACATCACTCTTAGATCGGTTATAACCCTACGGCTCAAAGCATCTGCCATCACATTAGCCTTACTAGGGTGGTACTCAATGGTGCAGTCATAATCCTTAAGCAATTCAACTCATCTTCGCTGCCTAAGATTTAACTCCTTCTGAGTGAGGAGATACTTAATGCTAATGTGATCAGTGAGGATAGTACACTTCTCACCATACAGATAGTGCATCTAAATTTTCAGAGCAAAAACTACCGCTGCCAACTCCAAATCGTGTGTCAGATAGTTAGCCTCATTTTTCTTGAGTTGACGAAACGCATAAACTACCACTTTACCATCATGCATCAGAACGCAACCCAGACCCACATGCGACGCATCACTGTATACCACGAAATCCTTCCTAGATTCAGGTTGTATCAGAATCGGAGCCTGCGTCAAAACAAATTTGAGCTTTTCGAATCCCTCTTGTTGCTTATCAGTCCAGTCAAAGGGGACTCCCTTGCGCAAAAGTTTGGTCAACGGTGTTGTGATCAAAGAGAACCCTTTACAAAACGTCGATAATAACCCACCAGCCCCAGAAAGCTGTGAATTTTAGACACATTCTTCAACTGTTTCTAATCCAAGAAAGCCTCAATCTTACGAGGATCAACACGAATCCTCTCCGTAGAAACCACATGCCCCAAAAAGTTTACTTCTGAAAGCTAGAACTCACACTTACAGAACTTCTCATACAACTGTTTCTCACGCAGAGTCTGTAATACCACTTGGAGATGTTCATCGTGCTTGTCCTCAGTCTTCAAATACACTAAAATGTCGCCAATAAAGACTACCACGAACCGATCCAAATAGGGCTAGAACACTCAGTTCATCAGATCCATAAAATCTGCTGGTGCATTTGTCAGTCCAAATGGCATCACTGGGAACTCATTAAGTCCATACCGAGTCCTGAATGTCGTCTTATGCACATTGGCCACCTTAACCTCCAGTTGATGATATCCTGACCGGAGATCAATCTTGGAGAATACAGAAGCCCCTCTGAATTGGTCGAATATATCATTTATTCTCGGTAGTGGGCATTTGTTCTTGATTGTTAGCTTGTTCAGCTGCCGATTGTCGATACACATCCTCATTATCTCATCTTTCTTTTTCACAAACAACACCGGCGCTCCCCATGAAGACACACTAGGACGAATGAACCCTCGATCTAACAGTTCTTGAATTTGAGCCTTAAGCTCTGTAAGCTCCTTCGATGTCATTCGGTAGGGCACAATAGACACCAGAGCTGTACCCGGAATGAGCTCAATCCCAAATTCCACTTCTCGGCTCGGAGGCAGACCCCGTAATTTCCCAGAAAAAACATTTGGAAAGTCCCTTACGGTCCTGATGTCCTTAACCGAAGAGTTCCCAGAATCAGAAACACTGATGTAGGCCAAGAATGTCTCATATCCCTTCCGTACCAACTTCTTTGCCACCAATACAGAAATCACATTCGTCAGATAGTCTAGAAGTTCCCCAATCACCACTACCTCGTTGTCCTCATCGGTTCTCAAAACAACCCTTTTCGTTTCACAGTCCAGACTTACCCGGTGCTTGACTAGCCAGTCTATTCCCAGAATCAAATCGAACTCCCCGAATGGAAGCTCCATCAGATCAGACAAAAATACTGTCCCTTGAACCTCTAACGGAACATTTCTATACAGATTACTAACTCGGATAGAATGCCCAATGGATTCACTACAGTTAGCTCGCTCAAAGTATTCTCAACCGGAATCCCCAAGATTTCAAACATAGAACTAGCTACGTAAGAGTGTATAGAGCCTATGTTTATCAATGCCAAATAAGGTACATTATAGATTAAGAATGAACTCGTGATGACATCCGGAGCATCTCAGTCCTCACGGTGATAAACAGTATAAACTAGTGCAGGCTGCCTTACCTCAGTCAGTCCAGCACCTCTGCCCAATGCTCTCTGCCCTCGACCCATGTCATTTCCACCTCTGGCCTGACCTCGGCCCCTAGGTGGCTGCTGAACTACTCTCGGTGGCTGAGCAGTACCAGCACTCGTAGCTTGCATCTGATCAGTTCTCAACGGACAATCCCGAACATGGTGTTCAGTCGACCCACATCTCAAACATGCCCCAATCGTCCTCCAACACTCACCTGGACGACATCTACCATAATGTCCACACAGCGCCACCCCAGTAGGTGCAACAGAAGGCCTAACTCTCACTGGCCCATCAAACCTGGCCTTCTTCTTAGACCTCATCACAGAATTCGAGGGCTTCGATTCCTTTTTATTCTTTCTTTTCTCACGATTTTGACGCTCAGCGCGCTTAACCTCCTCGGTGATCTTCGGCTTTTCCACCAGTGTAGCAAACTCACGCTCCTTCTGCGGAGCTATCAGAACTCGTAAACTATTCCTGAGTCCATCCTTAAAATAGAAACAACGCTCATACTCGGTCGCCACCATGCCCCAGGCATAACGGCTCAATCTCAGGAACTCGGCCTCATACTCAGCCACTAAACGATCTCCTTGTGTGAGATTAAGAAACTCACGCCTCCTAGCATCAATGTAGCTAACTCCCACATATTTACTCTGGAAAGTCGTCTTAAAGTAGTCCCAAGTCAAACAGTCGGGCTGAGTGCCCTCCTTAACTGTCAGCCACTATTGGTAAGCTTCGTCACGAAGCAGAGAGACAGCCCCCTTAAGCTTCTGCTCCGCAAAAAAATCCAGATCGTCAATGATTCTTTCTGTGGCCTCCATCCAATATTCGACCACATTAGGGGCGACTCTAGTGACACCCTGAATAATTTAGCCCCATTGGACCGGAGTGGTTCCGTAACCGACCCGCAGCCCCCAGATCCAGTGTTGGGCCCAGCGACCCTCTTTAAAATCTGTAGCATGGCTCAAGATAGTGCGCCATTCCCAGCCTCACGATCATAAGACCCAGTCTCTGTAGTAGGTAAGATCGGTGTCTCGCTCGTATCTAGGTTAGGCATATTCTCAGAAGCTGAGGACCCAGCTCGAGCCCTCCCACAGCCTCTACCACGTCCTCTAGTACCCCGTCCATGGATATCTCTTGCGCTCATCGTAAATTTGGAGTTTATCTAGATTAACAGTTTTATGCATTAGTTACAGTTCCAATATTTGTTAACAAATGTTTTATGCAAAATAGTATCAAAAGTTCAGAGTTCGTTATCACGAATCGCAGTTTTACTACAATTTTCAGTTTCGCTACAGTTTTCAGTTTACTACCTAAAGTGTTTTCAGTACAGTATACTACTTAAGGCTGTTTCAAGTACAAGTAGTATTTTCAGACAATTTAAATAGAATTCGGAACACGTACAGAATCGACGCCGGAGACTCGGTGTACCACATACTAAGTCAAAAATACTTTAAATCATAAAAAATCATTTCAGAAAACTCAATTTTAAAAAAACCAAATCCACAACCGAGTTTTATAACCTGGCTCTGATACCACTAAATGTAACACCCCAAACTCAGCCTGGACGTTATGGCCGAATCTAGTGATGTCACATGATAGTGTTTTAGAAAACGTAATTACAACAAAACCATTTTTTTAGATATCTTAGGTTACCGTCAAAACGTATCGTTTGTTCATTCCTTATCCGTTTTCAAAATATCATACGTTGCAGAAGCTTTTAAAATAATTTACAAATTCGTGTATATTTTGATAAAACATTTGTTTCTGTTGAAAACTTGTGTTTTATCCTACTGCTAGCAGTTATAAAATAAAAATCCCAAATTTAAACAAAAATCCGTAAAGGCCATATTACATAAACTTTTTCCCAGATATAATTAAAACCATAAATATAATTAAAAACTGTAAAGGTCTAGAACCTTGGTCACCGCTGAGTCCTCCGCTACACCGACCCGTCTACTGCTGGGGATTACCTGAACAGATTAAACAGAGAAGGGTGAGTTTTCGCAAACTCAGTGTGTAATCCCCGCAAAAAACATGCACACAGTAACATCAGAAAACAGATATAAATTCATAGTTCGGGTTTGAGCCCATTATAGAAACGGTGTGGACCTTAGCCCACTCAGATACAGAATCAGATAATCTCTAGGGCTTTAGCCCTTTTCAGACATAACATGCAGATCAGAACAGAATAGTAGAGTCCTACCCACCAGCCTCTACACACCAACTCCGTCCAACCCTACACACCATGTGGGGATAAAATTGACCCACCCATCCCTACACATCAAGCTGTATCGAATGTGGCACATAATCAGAAATTTACAACTGAGCTGCCATATATCATGCTTAATAGCCTTTCAGACACTTCCTTCAGTAAATCATCAACCCACCCCGATGAAATGCATCTTACATAATATGTCATGCTATTATGCAAATACAGTTCATACACTCAGATATCAAAATTCATGCTCAGTACAGAAATCAGAAAGTCAAGTCACATAATTAGGAGTCTAGGTAAAGCTTACCGACCCTACAATAGGTCCACAGCCGACTAGGGCGACCCGTGCAACCTTACAGAACTTCTCAGAAAAATGGGCTCAGATGCCCATGTGGCCTGCCCGTGTGGCCCACACGGCCCAAATTGGCCTTGGACGTATGGATCATACGCTTGGCCCAGAATCCCACACGCCCGTGTGGTTCATCCTGTGGCCTACAAGGCCCAATTGGTAGCCCGTGTGTCGCACACGGCCTCGTTCGACCATCACACGGCCGTGTCACTCACACACGGCCTGGCTCATCGGTCACACGATCGTGTGGTGACTTACAGTCTTGCACACAGCCTACCACACGGGCGACCACACGCCCGTGTGGCGTCGATAGTAAAGTTTTCGATTTTTGTCGAAACCTCATTTTCTGCATTTCCGAGTACACACCTGGTTCGTTTTCGCTCTTTACGCAATCTCGAGATCACCAACACCTATAATTGAACAACATTTTACTCAGTAAATCCTTTAAACGTTCGAATCAACTGAACCTGAAACGGGATGCTCATCCAACGAGCGACCAAACTTACCTTTGTTCGAGTAACTGAAATTCCACGAACTTGAGTCTCCAACAGTGATTGCGTTCTTGAATCTTTCCCCTAACCAGTATTAACGATGCACATCAATAAAAACACTAACAGCAAAAATAAAGCTACGCTACTCATCTTACTGAATCAAAGCGTAAACCAATAGTGTACAGAAGAGAGGAACAACTGAAGAGGGGATCAAAATAAAAGGTGGCAGCGTGGGAAGGAAAAAGAAGAAGAATTCGACTATGTGACGAGGATAGCAACAGTATTTTTCGGTAGAGAGAAATTTTTTGAAAAAGAACTACTCAGAAAATCTGATAGTTTCCTAACTTCTCTCTCACAAATTCCTCAAAACTCTCACCCCAATCCCACTACTCAGAATCCTGGTAGGACACAAACACTAGTGTCCATAATAGCAAAAATTGGACCCTTTTTTGCGCATACAAGGGTTCGAACTTCAGACCTTCACAACCTCTACACTCCACTTAACCACCAGACCAGTAAGCCCATTCTGCTAATTACCTACACACTTTTAATTATAAGCCTACTAACCAGAGATAAGGCTTTATTCATAAAAATACCAAAATCTGCCCAAGCCAAGGCTTTATCTTGGGACTTTTCACACACACCCAGAACACATAACCACTGGAGCAGATACACAATTGTGCCTCAAAATTACAAGAGCCGAAATTAACGAAAAATCGGGGCGTTACAAACCCAATTTTCAATTGTTCAAGCCTACTTAATAGCTCATCGGATGTAGAATCTCATAGGACTTTCACTTCTTCTTCAAAAGAATCCTCCATAACGCACCAAGCCTCAAACCAAAAATTTCTCCTAACCAGTCTATTTGTTTTCTGTTCAATGTGAATAAGGAGCGGATAATGGTCAAAGAAATAATATGGAAGATGTTGTATCATTACGGTAGGAAACATCTCAAACCATTTAGCATTGGTCACACCCCTATCCAATCTCTCTCTAATGTTAGTATCAGGAAAATTTCCCCTTTCCCATGTGAACCACACCCGAGAATATCCAACATCCATCAACTGTCAATCCTCCAATACTCCTCTAAAAGCTTCCATTCTCTCATCATCCCTCGACCTCCTCCTACTTTTCCAAAAGCGTAAGAAATCTCGTTAAAATCCCTACACACCAACCAGGGAAGTTCTTGAATGTGCCTTAGGCTATGCAACAGACTCCACGACTTTTCTCTATTTCACATGTATGGTGATCCATAAAACCCGGTTAACCTTCACCTTAAGCTCTTGCCATACTCCTCTACCATAACATCAATATGATTACTAGAATAGCTTTTGAGACTAATAGAAACATCCTCCCTCCATGCCAAACAAAGCCCTCCTCTCGAACCCACCGCTGACACCTCAATACCATTCAAGAAGCCACACCTCCTCCAAACCTTTTCCATTTGTATCGTACTCAGTTTAGTCTCCATAAAGAAGACTACTTGGGGATTATACATCTTTAGCACATGTCGAAGTCTTTTAACAACTCATAGACTTCCCAAATCACGAACGTTCCAACTTAAAGTGTTCATTGCAATCGGCCGGCTTGCCTCTTGGCAACAGTTGATAAAAGGTAGTTTCACCCAGTCACCCTCCATTTCCTAACCACTAATAACCCTGCAATCATCTTATTTGTACAAACACCGCTTTGTCTTCTAGCCCTTTTTTTTCTCTCACCCCCTTCAATAGCAAATTCCTCTAAGTCATGATCCATGGTTGTTTAACCCCGAGATTTTATGTATTCCCCTATAGAAACCACAGCAAAACATAGATCGCCTTCCAAATTCAAACCCAATATAGGATCGATACCAGTGGTAGAAATTCCCTCATCCCCTTCACCCTAATTCCACATTCTAGAATTATGCCTCCCAAAATAATCACCTTTTTTCTCCCTTGTTTAGTCCTCTCTAAGCCATACGTTATTCATCACCATAGCTCTTCTAAATTAGGATCTTAACTACAAATCCCTACCCATCTTAGCTACCTCAACCCCTAATGGCATTCTTGCTCGGCAAAAAGAATCACCATGCCCTTAACGACCACAAAAGAAACAAAATAGCGTCAACCTCTCATATTTAAAAGTAACATAACCATAATTTCATAGGCAGAATATAACCCTTTTTTTTCTATTTAATGGTCAGCGAACATCCAAACAAACCCTAACACTTAAGTAGTTCTAGAATCCTCTACCCAAACTAGCACTATCGTACTCCATAAATTTTCCAAGGAAGTCGCCAAGTTGCCTTGCTAATGATTCATTACGAAGTCCTAGGGGTACATCATGAACTTGTGTCCAGAAATAAGCAAAAATCAACGGAACCTTCAACGGATCTTCCTCTTTCTCAAGACAATAAATCATCAAAAGATGATTATTAAAAGTCCAATGAGTCCCATTAACAACACGCTCCATATCCATTTTATGAAAAAATTAAACAAGAACTTTTTCTCTCCCAGATCTAAGATATGAACCCCTCTAACCAGATGCCAAAGATTTGCCATTGTACTTCTCATTGCCGAAAAGTGAATGACACTGGCAGTCAAAAAACACCCCACCAAATAGAACTCAATATCCTCAATCACAGAACCAATTTGTCCCTGCACCAGTAAAATCTCTTCCTCCTCATCATCTAATGACAAATCAGCCAAATCCTTCTCTATAAAATCAAAACACGCAATAAACAATAAAATCAAGCAAAACGCTACTCCAAAGCTGTCGAAACCAAGAAAAATAAACACAAAACCCTAGAAATAAAAGAACATGCTAGAAACAGAAGACTAGAGACGTGCCAGATTGGGCAGACAAGTTTAGCATTAAGGTTAGTAGAGAGCAAACATTTTTTATTTAGTATAAATAATTGAAAATTTATATTAAAAATTTACTAAAATAAAAGATAAATATCTTAAATAATTTAAGCATAAAACAAACTCAGTTAAGGTGCATTTATTTGTTTTATTTATTTTGAAATCTACAATTATATATGGGAAAAAATAAATAGAATGATGTTAATGATTTTTAATGTTGATCATAAAAGGGAAATTAGTGTTTAGCAATTGAATCTAATGTTGGGATCCAACCTGGCTTAATATAGCTTACCTAACCCTACATTACACAACATGGCCTTTCAATGTGTAGTTAAACTCCCATAATATCACTAAATCTCGAAGCGGTGATCTTCTAGCTTTCTTTGAACTTGTTTCTAGTTTATTGTTGAGTACGTAACCAATAGGGACTACATTTTGTCTCTTAGCTGAAAAAGTAAAGCCTATTTATTGAGGAAGAAAAAGAAAAAAACGTTACTGTATGTTTATACGTATATATATATGTATTATAGACTTAACTGAGAACTATTATGATGGGTTCAGAGAAAATGAATAACTCCATGGAAATAGAAGACAAGAACATTGAGAAGACAAAGATAAGTCTTATGAGAATCTTGGTTGAAAAACAAGATCCATCTTCCAAGGTGAGTGTGCCTTTTTTCTTTACCATTGTTGTTTTCCCCGTGATTATTGCAGGATTTTCCAGTTTGGTGTTTTGATTGTTAGCCGTTGTTGTTTCTTTGTCTGTTTATTTTTTGGCTGCTTCTCTTCATTAAAACTGGGTTTACAGACTCAGAGACCTAAAATATCTTTTCATCTTTCTTTTTTGCCATATTGTGATAAACGTAAAAGCCTTAGTTTAACCAACAAGGAAACTCTTTTCCAAGATTCAGATTTTCTTCTTTGATTTGAGTCGTACATGAAATTGGGATTTTGCAGGAAGTTGAAGATGGGACATTGAGAAGATTTCTAAGAGCTCGTGATTTAGATGTAGAGAAAGCATCAAACATGTTCCTTAAATACCTCAACTGGAAACGAAACTTTGTTCCCAATGGTTCCATTTCACCATCCGAAATCAGGCATGAAATCCAACAGAATAAGATGTTCTTGCAAGGTTGGGACAAGAAAGGACGACCGATATCCCTTCTTCTTGCTGCAAGACATTTCCAACATGAAGGCGGTGTGGATGAATTCAAGCGTACGTATTTTACTTTTCAAACTTCCACAAATTCACAAGATGTCTTGGTCGATGATGACTTTGAATTTTCCCTTACAGGTTTTATAGTCTACCTTTTCGACAAAATAATCACAAGGTAATATCTTTTATTCATATTTATATATCCAACCAATCAATTGGGATAAGTATTTCATGCAACCTTGTAATGGTGGCAGGATGCCACCAGGGCAAGAGAAATTCATAGTGATAGGAGATCTTAAAGGATGGGGATACGCAAATAGCGACATCCGTGCATACCTTGCAGCTTTATCTCTCATACAGGTTTAACTCTTTTAATTCAAACTATGGTATAAAACTGTGTATGTTTAGCCCTAAATATCCCAATGTTTGATCAAAATGTAACATTTTAGTTCAATGGTAGGATTATTACCCTGAAAGACTTGAAAAGCTGTTCGTAGTCCATGCACCATACATCTTCATGACAGCATGGAAAGTTGTTTACCCTTTCATCGACCCAAAAACCAGGAAAAAGGTAACCTTCCTTACCACTTCTGAAACAACAAATCAATGCACTATCTTTTAACTGGTTCTCTGTGTGTTACAGATAATATTCGTTGATAACAAATCACTCAAATCAACTCTGCTAGAAGAAATAGACGAGAGCCAGCTGCCTGCAACATTGGGTGGCAAACTTGAATTGGTTCCTATTCACAACAGCTAATCATATATAATACCTTGCCACCGATAAATGGCTTGAAAAAACTATATTGTGTCGACATATGTATCCAATATATACTGGAAGATGACTTTTAACACTTTTCTTTTTATGTATTTGAAGTATGGTATCCTCAAAGGTGAGTTGAATCACACCTTCTTCACTCCATGTATGTATGTGCATTGCCATGTAGCTTGGACTAAGCCTTATGGAGGAAACAGGTATAAGCCCAAATCTATTCTAGGTTTGTCTCTCACTTTCCAACTTTAAGTTGGGTAAACCTAATTATGAGCAAGGCTGAATTAATATAAAATTTTAAGTTCTTTTTTTAAGTATTAAGCTCAGCTCAAAAAATGGGTTTAAAATTTTGTCTAACTCCATTTTAGATAAAAATGTTAAACTTAAGCTTGGTCTGGCTTGGCATTCCATTATTAGATTTTTTTATATATTATTTTTTATATAAAAACAAATTTTAAAAATATAATATATCAAATACAATAAAAACATTAAAATAAATGTTTTCCAACAAATTGAAAATATATTAAAAAAAAGTCTTATACTTAAATGATATTAAGATAGTTGTAACTTAGCAAGCAAATGCCTCTAAAATAGTAACAAAATTAATAATAAAATAAGAGTTATACAATATTCAAATAATAACAATAAAATAGTAGTAATATAATAGCAAAATGACAGCAAAATAATAGCAAATAGCAACAGAAAAATTTTAGCCAAATTTGGGTCAGGCTCAGGTTGAAAAATTTTTACCCGAGGCCTAACTCATTTCCTATTTAGCAAACGGGTCTTATTTTTTTCCAAGCTCATTTTTCGAGTCTATATTTTTTTCCAAATCCTCCCACTTTTTGAGTGGACATTCAAATCTGCACAGATAACCCTACTCATGATGAGGCCTAAATTGTGGGAGAGGATTTTGTTGTTGCAAGTCTTTTTGCTCTTGGCAAAAATTATATACTAGAATTGTTTATTAGTAGTTGAGTTAGGTTAGTTTGGTTTTGAGTTATAAATACATTAATATTAGGGGGGTGAGCGTTCGATCAAATCGAATCTAATGAAAATTTTCGAGTTAATCAAGTTGACGAATCATATTTTATCATCCTAATTTGATTTGAAATTTTCTCGAATCGAGTCGAGTGAGATGGAATTCGAATCGAATCTAATCGAATATATTTGTTCGAGTTAAATTTTAAAAAATAAATTTGGGTCCTTATAACCATTGTCACCCATCGTAATAAAATTTATCCACCTTAACCAAATTTTTTATTAATTTTCATCACCAAATAATTTATTTATTAATCTTTTATATACGGGTTAGCTTCTTTGCTTGTTTTGTTGTTTCAATTATCTTCAGATTCTTGTCACTATGTATTTTGGAATTAAAAAATATATTAAATGTAAAAATGTGATTTTTAATAAAAGCTATTTTAAAGATAAAATGTGAAATTGATACCAATATAAAATTTTAACACGAATATTTTATGACATAATTAATAATTCAAATTTAATATAAATATTCAATATGACTAAACAATTCAATAATATAAATAATATAAAATGTAAAATTTAATTTAATAATATAAATAGTAAATATAAATAAAATTATTACTATTTATGTTTAGTGATTTTTTTGGGGATAATTTTGATTTTTTATTTGAAAGTAAAGGGTGAGAAGTAAAAGTTTAGGGAGAAAATAAAAAGTTTTGAAGAATAAAAGTTTGAGGGAAAGTAAATAGGGGGGAGTAAAAATTTGAAGGGAAAATATTAAAAATAAAATTGGAGGGGGGATCGGTATGGGGTAGATGGGAGGTGAGATGGGAAGGGAGTAAAAGTTTTAGTGGAAAAGTGGAGGGAGTAAAAATTTTGGGGGAAATAAAAGTTTTGAGGGTTTTGGGAGTAAATTTTGAGAAAAAGTAAATGGGAGAGTAAAATTATAGTGGGAAATGGATTTTGGTTAGATTGGGGGGTTGGGATGGGAGGGGAGTAAAAGTTTTGGGGGGAAAGTGGGAAGGAGTAAAAGTTTTGAGGGAAAAGTAAAAATGTTTGAGAATTTGGGGTAAAAATGTAAAATATTATAGTTTGATATTCAAATTATTCAAACTATTGAAATTATTCGAATTTGAAAACTCAACTCGATTCGAACTCGAAATTCGAAAAAAAAATCAAGTTGACTCGAGTAACTCGATTAACTCGAATAACTCGATTCGTTTAACTCAAAATTCGAATTTTTTTCGATTTTTTCGAGTCGAATCGAGTTTTGCTCACCCCTAATTAATATTATTTATATGTATTTTTTTAGGTAAATTACATTCATGGTCACTCTAAAATAAGATTTGTCCTATTTTGGTTATTTGAATTTTTTTCTTAATTTAGTTACACTAAATAAAATAATTGTGTAAATTAATTATTGTCATTAAAATTTTTATTTTCTTTTAACGGATTGTTGATGTATCACATGACTTCTTTTTCACTTTTAACTAAAGTTTAGAAAGCTATGAATACTTAATCAAAAACTTTTTCACCGGCAAAATGCCAAAATTTTAACCTCCGACATAAGTTGAATAATAATAACCTTTTTCAGCTAATTAGAAAATTCTTCATATAAGCATGGGGGCGAAGCTAGAACAATTTTTTAGGGGGGCCGGGTAAAATTTTAATTTTTTATAGTTTATATCTTTATAATTTGTAAAGGATTAAATTGAATTTTTATAATTTTAGGGGGGCAAAGTGCAATTTTATTTTTACTAATTTAAAATTTTTAAAAAATCCTAAAGACCTAAATAGTAATTTTACATTTTTGAGGAGCCGGTGCCCATGTCAGCCCCCTACCTTCGCCCCTGTATAAGCACTAAACCATTAAAATATTATACTAACAATGTTCAAGCAAGCTAAAACAAGTAACCAAACAAATCCATCATGGAAATAGATTATTTTAAACATAAAAAGTTAATGAATAAAGACAATATGATTATATGTTACATTATAATACCAACGTTAATTCTTAAATCCCTAGTCTGATGCATTATTTTTCTTAAATACTCAAAGATTGTTCCAACTATGAATATGGATAGTGTACACAGATAGCCATAACTAGTCACTATTTCCCTAAGCATGAGGCTTCTGTTATATTATAAGTAAAATTTTAAAATATTTTTTTAAATATTTAGAATTAAAATTAAATTGACAATTTTTGTAAATATTAAGAGCTAAATTTATTTTTTTTTTTTATTTATAGAAATCAAACTAAAATGATTATTTTTGTAAACATTGAGGACTAAATTTGTCGAATTTTTTATGTTTAAGATTGAATTAATATGTTTAAACATTAGAGGGTTAATTTTGTTATTAGACTAATAAAAAAAGCTCACGTTAGTTATGAATTTTAATTTTGTTATTAGACTAATAAAAAAAGCTCACGTTAGTTATGAATAACTAAAATATTTATTTTCAATGAATTTCGTAACTAAATAAAAGAAATTAATAATTAAATGACTAAAATAGACAAAAAATTATTTTATAATTTACTCAATTTTATTTTATATTTTAAAATTATATTTAACGAAATCCAACTCAAATAATTTATATTTCAAATATAATCATGAATCCTACGTATTAAAGTTAAAGGATATTTCAAATATATATTTTCAAACTTTTTCATAAATAATTCAATCAACTTAAAGATTCTTTTAATATAACAAACCAATATATATTCCAACACAGGTCATGTCACAAATTATTTACAAAAAAAAAAAAAAAAAAAACAATGCGGTGCGTCTACAAATATATAAAAGAGGGTAACGGTAAAATTAAAATAATTTTATCGATTAATATTTTAATAATTTAACCGTGATATTTCATTCTTTATTTATATAAATAATGCATAATAAATTTAGACTAAACGAGAAGGTTTTAACTATTTACTTTATATGAAAAAAAATCTCATCCGCTAATATTTAATAATATATAGATAATTTTAAATTAAGAAATTTACTTGTTGAATTAGTAAAATATTAAGTCAATAAATCTATATTATTATTGCAGCTTTTGATTGAGTTTGTATCACCCTTAATTAGATCAGTAGAGTTTGTATCACCCTTAATCGGATCACTAACTCGGTTAAGGAAATTACAGAAATATATTTTCGTAATTAAAATAAGTTATATTTTTTGAAGGTATATATATACTATTATTTAAGGTCTTAACTGAGTTGGTATTATCCTTAATCAAGTCAGTAAAAAACTCATTAAGTGTAAAAGTGTTATTGGTTCATTGAATGCTATTAACTGAGTTGGTATTATCCTGAACTAAATATGATTAAATTATTTATTATTTATTATTAAATTATTTTTAGTAATGATCGTAATAAAATTTAATAAAAATAACAATAATCATCTACACAAAAAAAATTCTACTAAGGGTACTCTGGTTATTTCAGTTTTTTTCCTTATACTATTATAAAAATCATTCCATTAAGCTAAACACAAGAATACAATTACAATTCTTTCATTATAGTTTTATTTCATTATAGCGAACTAAATGTAATATTAGTTTACTACTTAACTAAAATTTTATACAATTTAATTTTATGATGCACACTTTATAACTTCCATCAATTATATATTGTACATTTTAATAATTTTATACATATTTTACTATGCACATTTTAATATTATCTCGACACTGATTTAAGATTGGAAACAATACAATGATAAATAATTTAATTTATTTTTTAATTTTAAAATAATACTTATTATTAAATGGGGTAAAACTACTCATTTTCTAAATGCACTAAATCTTAAATTCGAAACAAAAACAAAAACAATAATTTTTATATATCAATCTCAACTATTTTATTAAATCAAATAAATTTGAATTTACTGATTTTAGGTATTAATTTTATCGACTGCATGATTCTTTTGTTTATTTTATTAAATATCTTGGATAATATTTATTAGGTTAAATGATATTTAAAACCTTTCAAACTCAATTGAGACATTAAATATAATTTAATTAACTAAACCTTTTAACCTTTAAAATTAACAATAAACCATTAAAGAGAAACGCCAGTTACTTTTGTCACATTACACACTAGCATTGTGTCACATGACCAAAACTAGTATTATATAATCATTAAAAATTATAGATTTAATAGAAAATCATAAAAAAAAAATAAAAACAAGAAACATAGAAATGTGCAAAAAATTATAGAAAAATATAAAAAAATTTATTATAAATGAAAATTTATAAAAAAAAATTAAATTTATCCGGCCACTTTACAAGATTTAAATAAAAAACCTCAAAACCTAAAGTTTAAATCGAGTCTGATCTGCCTAGGAACACTTTAAATCATACATAATGATCCCCAAGTTTAACCCAAATATTTCATCCCTTTCCATTAGACTTCACGCAATATCGAGAATCAATCCCTAGTGATTATGATTATCAATCTACTACCCCTAAGCTTCTACCTATCTTAAAAATAATGCATCCATAAATAACCAACAGTAAGGCCAGAAAACTTCACTCAAGCTTATAAGATTTACAGGCTATAAAGAATATTTTTATATAACAAGTTAAAAACCAATCATTCTTGCAAGACAAATGACCCTTCTATCTTTTTCTCCAGGGGCTGCGATAGAGGAAAAATTTAGAGGCGAAAACATGCCATTGAAACTAGAAGCAGGTGCAGGCTTGAACTCATAAGGACCTTCCTTCACTCCCCACACCTGTTTAACAAACAAAATTATATACTGGAGATTTTAACATCTTAGTTTTATACCAAATAAGGTGGTTAGAAGAACCAAAACCATGAAATATGACCTGATTTCCTTCATCATCATAGCCCCTATCCCAGGTATGTATTTCGTTGTTCCTCAAAACCATAAGTTCGGAAGTGAAGTGTGTTGCTCCATTCTAGCCAAAATGGTGAAAAAAATATGGCAATTAGTGCTTGCTAGTATAGCATCATTCACTGCAATAGAAAAAATTCATACTAACTACTTCTTACTTGAACTGTTTCCCATGTTAGTTGAACTCAGATACGAGTAGGAGATACAGGTATGTGTCTGATATATCTCATTTTTAAGTTTTATCATATATTTGGAAAATCATACCCCATGCCAAAGTCTGATTATGAGAGACACGGATGCTTACAACCTTGGAAGGTTGGGGAAAAAAAAAAAAAAGGAACGACAACATGATTGACAGAGAGAATAATATACCCATGAATTTGGGAAGCCACCTGGCGGAGTTGAACCTTCGTATAAACAGCGTTTCCCCCTCTCACAGCGATTAAGATATATAGTTGACAGAGGTTCTGCAATATCCTGTTCATAGAATATAACTTTACAAGAAGCAAAATTACCATTGCCGGAAATGACCAAAATCTAGAACTTCAACTCAAATTTATTGGTCAAAATTCTTATTGCCAAACTGCTAATGGTTACCAACCACTAGCATGCTCTAAGAAGGGAAGAACCTAAGCATGATAAGTTATGACAAGATAGAAACAGCAAGTACCAAGCACATGACAACGGGGAATATCTACAAATTGCGAACAAGAAAATTGAAGTCATGCATAGATGCTTGCACACAAGGGAATAATGTGAAAAGGCTTACACCAATAACTTCTTCAGGTAGCGGACGTTGATCCCTTGGGCGGTCACAGAAATTCTTGTAGTCCTCCACATCTCTAATTGCATATGAACTTACCTGTGCCAGTAAAATACAAGTTAGAAATCTAAAATCCCAGCTAGCTCCAAAGACATCAAAGGAAGGCAATAGGTTATCAAAGAAACGATGTGGATATACTCAATATAAACAATAATAGTAGAACAAATTGGCATTGCTTACAGAATGTATTTATCACAAACCCCTCAAACATAGGGAGATTCTTACACTGTGCTCCTTTTTTTCTTTCTCTTAAATCCTAAACATGACATTACTCAACCGTGAAGTTAGCACTTTTAATAAATCAGTGTAGAAACAAACCTCAACATCGCATTTCAGATCTTTTGGACAAGGCTTCACCATGAGAAACCTCTGCAACCAAAAAACTGTCAGACTTGTATGAGGTAAAGGTTCCACCGAAAGTGAGTTAAGAGATCAAAGGAAAACACAAAGAATAAAAAAACATAAATATAACTTAAGGTATTCAATTATCATAGATTGTCTGATCAGTATATCTTCTTGCATGGTAGTTTACCTGCCGAAAGGGTTTCTGAGGAGTCCTCCAAAACGCCTAAACCAAAAGAAGTGCAAACCACTAAATTGTTGCATATTAACCGAAAATTTTAAGAACAAATAGATTGAATAGGCACTGAGTTGAACAAAAACCTGTTCAAAATATAAAACCTTTGAACCATCCACCATCTCTGTTGCAGGGCAAGTAAGTATTCTGCAATTATCAAAATTTCTTAAAATTTAGATGTATTTAAAGCACCAGCTACCGAAAAAAATGAACCATAACATAAACTAAGAAGCAAGGCCTTATTTCTTCCAAAAAATAAAAATTATGCTGTAAGTAATATCGAGCTCAATCAACAACCATAGAATCTAAAATTAACTTCGTTTTTCATCCTAGATACAGTAAATAAATAGATAGTACCTGAAATTGAAGTAATTATCTGGGTCTCTAGAGGCTTGCTCCCTCGAGAACTACCATTAAACATGAAGAAAGAAAGGAAATAGACAATAATAAAAAAAAACGATAGAAAAAAAAGAAGAGAACGGAGAAAAAAATTGAAGTACCTTTTCACCGCTAAGAGAACGGGCAACGATTTTAGCATGGTCCCAACGAGTGGTGGATTTGGTCAACCTCTTGAGCAAAAAGGCGCCGCCAATTAGAACCAACGTCTTCACTACCAAACCTCGAGCTCGGCTCCATCCATTAGGGTCCGATTCCGACCCCGACTCCGAACCTTTTGCCATATATTATAATGATATAATTCCCCAAAATTCAGAGCTCATCCAAACACCCACATCTTAGACCAGCAGAAATATGGAAGGAAAATAATAATCTAGATTTCTCCGGAAATTAAGGGCGAGCCAAGCCAAAAGTGAAAAAGTAGGATGGATATTCGAGATTATAATTTTTGTTTAGAGTTTTTGGGTATATTATTGGTGGTGTTGTGTCAGTGTTTACCACGTTTATCCTCTCTATTTCAGTTTTCACGCACTGTTTACCACTCTTCTCTGTTTGGAGAATTATTTTTTTAGGGTGATTTACCCAAAAATACCAAAAAATTACAAAATTTACGGAAAAGGGCCGGATTGGAGAAAATTTACGGAAAAGGGCCGAATCCCCCAAAAACGCGGCCACTTCAGCGCGTTTTGGGGGGATAGGGACCAAAAACGCGCCCTTCTAGACGCGTTTTTGTCCACGTCAGCAAAAACGCGCCCATGTGGATGCGCCTTGCTGACGTGGACAAAACGCGTCCAGCAGGGCGCGTTTTTGGTAGGTTAAAAAGGGGATTTAGGTGAAGGAGCCCTTAAGAAAAACTTTTAGCAGGCTATGGCATAAGAAATGCCTTGGTAAAGTGGTTTTCAGGCGTTACTTAAAGGGTTGGGGAGGACGCCTCTAAGGGCATGGGTTTGAATCAAGGCGGCTACAAGCGTGTTTTGTTTTTTTTTAGATGGCGTTAAAATTGAAGGAGGCTTTAAAAGAAATTGTAGGGGGTTTAAGTCACAAAAGAAACGCCTTGGCAGAGTGGCCTGGGGCGTTACCAGCAGTGAAGCTCCAGCAGGTCTGGGGTTCGAGGAATGGACGCAGCAGCTGGGCATTTTATTTTTTGCCTTTGGCGTTAATGCGTGAAGGAGCCAAGGCAAAAAATAAAATGCCCAGCTGCTGCGTCCATTCCTCGAACCCCAGACCTGCTGGAGCTTCACTGCTGGTAACGCCCCAGGCCACTCTGCCAAGGCGTTTCTTTTGCGACTAAACCCCCTACAATTTCTTTAAAGCCTCCTTCAATTTTAACGCCATCTAAAAAAAAAACAAAACACGCTTGTAGCCGCCTTGATTCGAACCCATGCCCTTAGAGGCGTCCTCCCCAACCCCCTAAGTACGCGTTTTGTCCACGTCAGCAAGGCGCATCCACGTGGGCGCGTTTTTGCTGACGTGGACAAAAACGCGTCCAGAAGGGCGCGTTTTTGGTCCCTATCCCCCCAAAACGCTTTTCTTAAGGGCTCCTTCACCTAAATCCCTTTTTAACCTACCAAAAACGCGCCCTGCTGGACGCGTTTTGTCCACGTCAGCAAGGCGCATCCACGTGGGCGCGTTTTTTGCTGACGTGGACAAAAACGCGTCCAGAAGGGCGCGTTTTTGGTCCCTATCCCCCAAAACGCGCTGACGTGGCCGCTTTTTTGGGGGGATTCGGCCCTTTTCCGTAAATTTCTCCAATCCGGCCCTTTTCCGTAAATTTTGTAATTTTTTGGTATTTTTGGGTAAATCACCCCTGGTATTAGCCTGTTTATTAATATTTAAAAATATATTATATATGTATCTCAAATATTTACAAATAATAAATAAATCTTTTTATTGGTCAATACATTCCAATCAATCTTTAGCATCATAGTAAATATTAAAAATTTTATTTTTAATCTTATTTACGCACCTTATGCACCATATTATTTGGATCGATGTGACCGGAATTGGTCGGAGTGAACTGATACAACCGAAACTGGTGTAAAACTTATCACCGTCCTAAACTATTTTTTTTTCTTAAGTTAGTACTTTTGTTAGTTTAGTCGTTAGTCAAACTATTAAGTCTATTTAAAAAGAATTTTAACCGACAAATTAGTACCTAAACTATACTATTTTTCCCAAGTTGTTACTTAAAACTTTTTTTTTGGCACAAGTGGTACATAAATTATTCTTCTGTTACACATTTTACACCAAAATATTATGTAATGACCCGATAGTCAGGGGTGTCGGAAAGTGCATTCCCGGGACTCCGTTCCCGTAATTAGGACTCAGTCTAATTGTGTAGTTAATTAGGTTTCGGTTAAGCGAATTTACTTGAATTAAAAGTAATTAGGTATAAGGACTAAATTGTATGTAGGGTGAAAGTTAAATTATAGATTAAAGAATAACTAAAGAGACTAAAGAAGCAATTATGCCTTATTCCATTAAGTGGACGGCATTAGTGAATTATTTATATAATTTATGTGTAATCTTATTTTACATATTATAATAGTTAAGTAAAATATATTATAATATTAACAAAACTTAATAATTAAGTAAATGTATATATATTATATAATAATAATTAATTACTGTATAATAAAACAAATAAAAAAAAGAGAGAAAGCCATACAAACTAAGAAAGAAAAAAAAAATAAAAGGAGACGCACGGTCTTAGGGCTCCAATTTTTCAAAGGTCAATTGCTAATGTCGTACCAGAATTTTCGACTAAAAAGGGAAAGATAAAATCGACGTCGAATAGCTCAAAATTCACGGTTTGTATTTCTATAATCCGAACCTAGTTATTAATTATTGTATTTTGATTTAATGCATATGGTAAGTGGTTGAGGTTAGTATTTAGCACTTTGATATTGAATTGAATTAAAGTTTATTGAAATGGATTGAATTGGTATATATATTATGAATGTATTGATTATTTGAATTGAAATGAATATTCATGTGTATATGTGATTATATGAAAATTTTATATTAGATATTGGTTGTTTTTGAAATGTGAAATTAAACCCTATTAACTGAATCGGGCTGAGTCGAATATAAATGGCATGCTATAGAATAGGAAAAGTTCAGGGATTTCTTCGACTTTGAGTCGATAAGGCATTGGGTGCCAATTTACTTCGGTTTAATCGATAAGACACTGGGTGTCAAATTTATATAGCGCTAGGCGCAGTTACTACTTCAGATTTATCCGATGAGGCACTAGGTGCCAAACTGGTATGTCGGTTGGACCCGCGTATTCGTCTGAGTCTGAGTCGTGTTAATAGGGGTAATTAAATAAAACGGTACTATGATTGATATGGGATGATATTGTATGTGAATTGAAAATGGGATAGTGATTTGAAACATGAAAATGAGATACATGAGTTATGTACTCATGAATTGGATATGGAATGAATAATGTTATTGTTTAAATGATAAGTGGATCAAATTGTGAAAAGCTATTGTAATAACCCATTTTGCCCGGGCCCGTGAAAACCAAAACAAATAAAAAATACATAAAATAATAAAAGTCCATACAGTCCGTTTACAATAAAAAGGGCTTAAAGCCCAAATCCAATTATAAACCCAGACTACCCAGCAACCCAAACTGACCCATTACCCGAATAGCCCAACAGATTCAGACCCAGACCCAAACTAAACCTAGACCCAAAACATTACTACACGGCCCAAAATGGCCCAATGACTAAGTACAGACAGCAGAAACCTAGGGTTTCTGGAAACCCTCGCGCCGCAAGAACTAGCATCCCAACCGTCGCGTCGCAAACCTTGTGCACACCTTCGGTCGCGCCGCAATCAGCGCACGAACCCCTATCGCCGCCGCGTTCTCGTCGATCGCCTGCATAAATAGGGAAAGACAGCAGCAAAACGAAGCAAACATGGCAACAAGTTTTTTATTTCCTTTTTACTTTTTATTTTTAAGGCTATAAAAGCCTTACATAAACCTCTAAACGAGGGGACACAAATACAAAAAAAAAGGGACATCGAAACAGAATATAGAGTTTTTTTTAAGGTGATTTTTTCGTATTATTTTATTTTGTTTTTTAAATCTACGTTTATTTTACATACAAATATTACTAAAAAGAAAATAAATAGAAAAGGGTGAAGATTTTACCTGTGCCCCGCCATGGGCGACGACGCGTGAGGCGCGTGGGGGGACAGTAGCCAGAGGCCTGACGATCGGAAGCTCAGAGGGGTTTCAGAGGTTTTTTAAAGTTTTTTTTTTTTAAACACAGAATAGAATGATTTTTTGGGGTTAAAATTGCCTTATATAGTTAACTGGAAACGGCGTCGTTTTTGTTTAATTTAATAAGTACGAAACGACGTCGTTTCAAGAGGGGATCCGCGCGTTGACCCGAAAACCTGGGGAGGATCCGCGTGTTTTATAAAAAAGGGAATTTACCATTTAAGTCCCTTTGCGATTTTATTTGTTAAAATTTCATCCAATTTAATATTTTCTTTATTTTTAAATTAGCCCTGAAAGTTTGTTTTCATTTCAATTAAACCCTCGGGCTCCTTAAAGTCCAAGGTCAGAACGTCGTCGTTTTTAAAATTTGGCACAATTTCCATTTTGGCCCCTATAGCATGACACACGTTTTTTTTAATTTAGTCTTTTTATATTTTTCAGTTAATCCTTATTCATTTTAAACCTTTTTATTTTATTTTTTTAATTATTCCAACATTATATTTAATTATTTTATCATATTAAAATGTATATATTTTTATTATTTACATATTAATTTATTTATAGTATAAAAAATATATATATAGATATTTTTATATATATTATTATTAATTATTTTGTATTATTACTATATATAATTTTTATTATAATTATATTATACATTTTTAAAAAAAAATATGTATATTATATAGTATTATATCATACATTATTTTTAAAATTTTATTTTGTATAAAATCTATTTTATATTATATAACATATTTTATTTATATTTTTTATGACTAGAGTATTATATATGTTCTTATTTAAAATTATTATATATTATTTATTAATCATTTTTTATTATATAATCATTATACATGTATTAATTATTAAAATTATGTATTTATTCTTATATTTTTTATAAAATACGTCGTTTATATATATCAATTGTTTTGAAGATAATCATATTTTTTATTTCTTTCATAATTCATTGTTTAAATATAGTATTAGTTCATTCCTCATAAATTGATCTTGTTTGTACAATTTAAACATTCATTTTTTTTTTATATTTATGCTTCATGTAGATTCTTAATTATTGTTGCCTATTTTATATATTGTATTCGTTTATTTGCATTCTTGTATTCGTTTATTATTGCTTTAGCATAGTTCTTTTATTTATTTATTCATATTATATTATTCATCGATTATTTATTGTTAATACAATTTGTAGTTAGGTTAAATTAATATGTATATTATAATGTCTTACTCAAACCATTTTTTATAAAAATACCTTTTGAATTAAAACATTTTATTCAAATAGTTTAAGAAATATGGTGATATGTGATATTTGGGGACTTCAAGAAGAATTGTGCCCTAACTTACTGGGTTTCGATTTTTCTCGTAGAACTTAAGGAATTAGATATTCCTTCTTTTTTAAAACCGAAATTTACAAATTTTGAATCAAAAACTTATTCTTGGGATTTCAAAACGTTGTATCCTAACTTACTGGATATGATGTTTTGTGTCTCAAGGTAGGATTTTTCTAAAGATGTGCCTAGTTTCGAAGTCATGAGATGCTATATGAAACACCCCAAACCCGGCCCACGAGCTTTGACCGGATCTGGTATGTTCCTCAAGTAAACCGGTTTCAAATTCTTTAGTTCCTTTGGAAAAACTTAAGCGATTTTAAGAAATATATTGTTTTGGGTTGGGCTTGAGTTGGAAACCAATTTATCTTATATTGAAATCCATTTAATTAAGGTGACAAAACAATTAGGGTTTATTTTTCAAAAAATAAATTTACTCAAACTTTAATTGATAATAATTCGCAAACATAAAAAAAAATAAAGAAATAAAACTATGGCCTTATTACATCAAGTAAAAACCCAAAATAAAATTCTTAAGTACTTAAATAAAATAAAATGTCCATATTGAATAAAACTTCAAGCTGAGCATGGCCACCACAAGTTCTGCCGTCCCGGTCCATCACTGTTCATCACCTGAAAAATGTTCCCACAACTGGGTGAGTCAACAGACTCAATGTGTACACAACACTAAAATTTAATAGATCAGGCATACCATAACGTATCACATGCACATTCATATACAGATAAAATAATGATGCAACCCAAACCCAAACCTAGATGCCATTCGCTACACATCCCCGTACCAACCTGCACACCGTGGGGACTACTAAGTCAACCCTCCTTCCGCTACACACCATCGAAGGCAGTCGCTGCAGTCGACGTGCTCATCGCCCATATAAATTCGTGGCATAGCCACCAGATAATTGTGTCATGAGACACCACATTCAGATAATGTAACCGAAGTTACCACATTCAGATAATGTGACTGAAGCCACCACATTCAGATAGTGAGACCGAAGTCACCACGTTCACTTCCCCTTTCTCATATAACCCGAATGCCCCATTTATTCATGTCATGCATATCATACTTAAATTCACATTCATGTCACTTTTCACATGTTAAAATATAACATATTTCGTAATCCTAGCAGGAGTAGGAAACGTACCTGAGTACTTTGTACCACATTAGGGTATTTTAGCCACATTCACATTCTTATACATTTATATATTAAATATATGCCATATAACATATTAAAAGTTAGTGTGGGGTACACACCTGATTCGCTTAATGCTTTCAATCCAAATCCCGAAAAGCTTGATCTAATGCCTTAGATCTTAAATCTCTACATTTAATCAATAATTTAATACTTAGCAAAGAGCCATTCGGCCATAAATCCAAATCCTAGTAGGATTAGTACACTAAAACTTACCTTGTTGCCGATTGACTTAAGAACCAAGTCCCGAAACTTTGTATCCTTCTTCCTTGTATTCGGCCAACTCTAGATCCCTTTAACATATTAGTTTTCGGCTTTTAAGATAATAAAAGATAGATCCAAACACTAAAATAAGCCTTGGCCGAATGCTATAGACACTTACCTTGTGGATTTTAAATCCCGAAATTCACCGAATAACTAGGGAACACGTAGCTTATGGTGTACCTTCGGGAAAAAAACTTCTCCTTCCTTGTAGTCGACACTTAGTAAATCCCGAAAGATCCTTCCAAATTTCGGCAAACAAGTTTCTAATGAGATTAGTCCTAGATTTCGGTAAATCTTAAAAGAAAAAGGATGAAACTGAATGAGATCTTACCCTTACTTTAGATATCGACAGTTCCTTTGCTTGAAGTCTCAAACTATTCGGCTATGGCCTTGATCTTAGTAAGCTTTCGGCTTTTGGAAAATTGAGAGGAGAAGAATGAAGAAGAAAAGAATAGGGGTTGCAGAGAAAATTCGGCAGAGGTTATCAAGGAAGAGTAAATAATGCTGAATGGCCTCTCTATTCCTTTTATAGCCGAATTTACTAGCTAGAGTCCCTTACTTGGCCACCACTCTTCTATTTGATAGCTTTATATTTGTATTATCACTAAATAAAAGAATTTAATCCAACCATTATCTCTTGAAAATAATGATAAATAAATCCCTTATTTATCCATCATTTAGCCGAATTTTAAAGAGAATAAAACTCTTCCTTTTTAAATAGCTTGTGCCGTCCACCTCACTTCTTCTGGAAGCAAAATAAAATTTCTTTTATTTGCTTCCCATGTGACTCGAACTCAGGCCCACTTGCTCATGTAGGTGGCGTCACTTACCTGGGCCTTAAGTGGCATTTCCAGGCCACTTTTCCAAGCCTGTTTGTGTGTCAAATTCCTCCTATTATTTTTCTTAAGGCCACCTTGCCTTAGTTTTCTCTTTTTAAGCCTTAAAACTTGACATTTCTTTACATTTCCAAGTTTCCAAAAATTTTCATTTGGTTCTTTAAACTTGACATTTCCTTACATTTCCAAGTTTCCAGAAATGTTTACTTTCCTCTTTTGAATCATTTTCACATCATTTCCTTACATCCCCTAGTTTCCAAAAATGTTCACTTTCCTCTTTTAAACTTAACGTTTCCAAAGCATTTCCTTACATTTCCTTACATTTCCATACATTGCCTTATATTTCCACACATTTCCACACATTTCCATACATTTCCATACATTTCCATACATTTCCATACATTTCCTTACATTTCCATACTTTTCCATACATTTCCATACATCTTAGGGTTCCTAGAACTCCTCAGAACACATCCATCACACCCACTGAGCCCACTATCTCATGAATTACACACGAACGCATAACCCCTAATCTAGGATGTTACACTATATCCTAACTTACTAGATATAACATTTTATTTCTTTGAAATAGGTAAGTCTTGGTTTTCTTTCGAATAAAAGGATCATTTTTTTTTCTTCAAAATTTCGACATTAGGACATGAGATTATCGATTCGGTACGAAACTTTGGGCGTTACGAGGGTGCTAACCCTTCATCATACGTAACCGACTCCCGAACTCGTTTTCTTATATTTCGTAGACCAAAATCAATATTTTGAAATAAAATATTTTATAAGGTGATCCAGTCACACCTAAGTAAAAAAGGATTGGTGGCGACTCTCGTTTTCGTTTTCGTAATTCGATCCCCGTTTTTATAAACCTTTTAAAAATGGTTTCGACAGCTTGGCGACTCCACTGGGGACGTAAGAGAGTCAAGCCATAAAATTGATTATTTTCTGTCCTTTGTTGGAAATTTGAAAATTTTGATTTGAAAATTTAAAATTTTGGTTTGAACATATGATTATTATTTTCTTGCACACATTGCATTGCATGACCGTTGTGGTCGCACCCTTAAGTGGGAGTGAGAAACTATGCCTTCGTGAGGTTTTCACCTCTGTAAGGGTTAGTGGACTGCTTCCGGGATACATCCGTACCTATGTCTTCGTGAGGTTTTCACCTCCGCATAGCCATAGGGAAATGTATTCCCCTGAACTGAACTCAGTCCTTATGAGCCTATAATGGGTGAGGATCGAGGAATCTGCTGGTTCGGGTACCTCAACTTTAGAACTAAACCACATATAGTGAACCCTAAGAGCCCATCTTAGATTGAGCTATGTCAAACCCTAGTGGTCACCTAGATAGGTGTTCTATGTTATTTATTTTACCTATGTCTTCGTGAGGTTTTCACCTCCGCATAGCCATAGGGAAATGTATTCCCCTGAACTGAACTCAGTCCTATGAGCCTATAATGGGTGAGATCGAGGAATGCTGGTTCGGGTCGGTACCTCAACTTTAGAACTAAACCACATATAGTGAACCCTAAGAGCCCATCTTAGATTGAGCTATGTCAAACCCTAGTGGTCACCTAGATAGGTGTTCTATGTTATTTATTTTTCCTGTGCTAACATGTTCTCTTTTGTTTTGATTGCATTGCATTCTCATCATAGAAAGGAGGTGTTGATTCAAATTCGATTGCTAAATAGAAAAGTTGGTCATAAGAAAATGGATTTTTTGATAAAGTGGATTATAATACGGTCGTCCGAATATAGTCCAAGTAAACACAATGAGAGAAGATTGATAGTCCATGAAGGAAAACAAGATTTTATTGCCCAAGGATTCAAGCTGACAAAGATGATTCGAGAATCACCATGTCTTGGCTTTCTTGAAGAAGCTAACGAGCTTTATGGAAATAAGTGAGTGAAGAGTCACGGCTAGGATCAAATAACAAGGAGCCAGAAGAGGCATTTATGGGGAAAGTTCATGGGATATGACCATAACATCCGGATACGAAGAAAAGGATTGGCGTCTTCACTTGGACTATGAGGACAAAGCCGTATATGTAATCCGTTTTGTGTAAAAAAAATTTATTTTCTAGTAAAGTTTTTCTAATGGAATTGAATTCAGAATCAACGCCTCTCTTTTTGCATTTCATTCCTTGGCATTGCATTTCATGCATTTGCATTACATCATATCATATGCATTTAAGCCGATAGAGAAGGCCTAATTAGTTGAAATTATCAGAGAAAAATAGAGAGAGAGAAAAAGAGAAGGAAAATCTGGAAGCTGAACATCCTTACGGTACACGTGCTAAATCAAAGAAAATGGATCAAAGATTGGAACAATTCCAAAGAGACATGCAAGACCAGATGCAAGAGCAGCTGGCAAAGCTCCAGCAAGAGATGAGGGACCAGATGTTGGAGGCTCAAAGGAACATGATGACTCAAATGGCCCAGATGATGAGTGGGATGACGGACAAAGGAAAAAGTCCCATGACTATTACTGGAGAAGATAGCGAAGGCATACCCTCGGGTTTTACCCCACCACATGTGCCAACACAGCCTAAAGAGAATCCCTAGAGGCCATCTGTCACAATTAGGCCTCAACAAGGGCAAGCTGATACTAGACCATCTATGAATTTCCAAGTTGGCACAGGATCCAACCCAGGAGATCACCTAGCTAATCCCGTCATCCCTGACTTAAACATAGCAGAAAGAGAAGGAATAATGATTGAATCCTCAAGGCAATTAGAAGATCGTTGCAGATGGTTGGAGGAAAAGTTCAAGGCCTTGGAGAATGCTGATATTAACCATGGAATTGATGCTAAGGACCTGAGCTTGGTTCCAGATTTGGTGTTTCCTCACAAGTTCAAAATGTCAGAATTTGAGAAGTACAATAGAACCAGCTGCCCTGAAGCTCATGTTACTATGTTCTGTAGACAGATGACCGGCTACGTTAACAATGATCAACTCTTGATACATTGTTTCCAAGATAGTTTTGTGGGGGCAACGTCCAGGTGGTACAATCAACTTAGCCGTGCTAGGATTAGCTCTTGGAGAGATTTGGCCCAAGCCTTCATGAAGCAATACAATCATGTCACAGACATGACACCTGACAGAATCACTTTACAAAACATGAAGAAGAAGTCAAATGAAAGCTTCAGGCAGTATGTGCAAAGATGGATGGAGATTGCCATGCAAGTTCAGCCATTACTATTAGAAAAGGAAACTACAATGCTCTTTATCAATACCTTGAAGGCTACATTCATCACTCACACTAAGAGCTTTGTAGATATAGTGATGGCAGGAGAGATGATTGAAAATGCCATAAAGGGGTGGCAAGATTGAAGTAGGGGAAACTATTAAAAGGTCTACTCTTAGAAAAAAGGATGACGAGGTGAATAATACGAGTACATACTGTAACATCCCGAAATTGGGCCTAAAAGAATTGGGCCCAATAGGCCTTGGGCGTAGGAGTGTTTAAAATTTTTGAGAACAAGAGAATGACATTATTTCAAGTTAGACTTATTTGGAAGGTGATTTTAGAAAGTTACGGGGTTTCTATGAAGTCTCGGGTTCAAGTTAGGCTATAGGTAAAATTTTGTGTTTAAGCCTATTAAGGAGAGATGGTAAGTGGCTTCAAGGCTTATGGAAATAAATGAGTAATGTGTTAGCATAATTGAGCATATAGTAAAGAGGTTGGGGTGTCACATGATGGACTTTGAGGGAGGAGGTTCAAATCCCATAATGTGCAAATTTGACTATTTTTTTTTTGTATTCCTTCCCTAAGTGGGCCATGGGTGTATTTTGGTAAGGTGGACTTTTTAATTTTGGCAAGGTGGCTAAGGAAATATGGTAAGGAAGAATGGATGGAAAGGAGTAAAAGAAAAGGGAAGGAATAGGGAACATGTTGGCATTTTTCGTGGGGGATGTTTTGGAAAGGTTTTATTTGGTCTATGTTCATCTTTTGGTAAAGATGATAATGGTTTGGAAAAGGGAGAGGGTAGCCGAATTTTGATGGGAGCATTTTGATAGTTTTGGTGCTTGTTAGGTCTAATTCCTTTCGGCATCCTTTGTGTTCATTCTTTTAACTTCTCCTCCCATTGCCGCAACTTCAAGACAATAGTGGATAGGTTCTTTTTCTTTCTTGTCTTGCCGAAAACACCTAGCCTTTGTGACCAATTATTTTTCACTCATCTTCTCTTGAAAACCGAAACTACAGATTCTTCTTTGTTGTCTTGCTACTAGTGCCAAACCGTGTTCTTCATTTCGGTTCATCCCTATTATTAAGGTAAAGGTTCTTTCTTCTTATTCATGTTGTTTGTTCTTTCTTCTCTTGACTTGGCTAAGCCGAAACTCTCATCCCTTGGCTAAGCTGAACCTAGCCACTTGTTATTATTTTAAACTCCTCTTATTCTCTTTTGATGAAGGCCGAATCAAGCCATCCTTTGCTGCTACTTATCTTTCTTTTAGCCTTAGTTTCGAAAGTTGATTGGGACTCGTTGCAATAGCCAAGGTGCAAGGCCGAATTTTAGAATCTAGTAGGGAAGGATCGCGATTGTGGTAAGTGACTCTTGTGAGTTAGTACTTTTGGGCTTTTGGAAACTTTAAGAAATCGAGACTAAGTTTTGATCGATTTTATTTAGGGGGCAACGAAGAGTGGTTCTTTAGGAATCCTAATCAAGGTGTGTAATCCCGTACCTTCCGAATACATGTTTGAAATGGTGTGTAATCTCACACTTCTCTGAAAATTTGCATGAAATGTTCTGTGATTTGGTCGAAATACCAAAGAAAACTGGAAACCGGCATCCGTGATCACTCGGGCTTGCGTAGGTTCATAGTGGTAACCATATTTTTGCAATGAAACAGTTTTGATCAGTAGCAGTGACGTGACTTCGAAAAATCATAAAAAATAGGAGAAAGGGAATTAGAAAGTGAATAAGATACCAAATAAAAGCTTACTGTGTCTATTTTGATATGAAAGAAACAGAAAAGGAAAAGGAATTTTATTTTCTATGATATTCTAATTTTAGTGAGACTAGTTCTGATTGACTTTGTGGTTCCCTGATCTGTCTTGGAAAAATCATATAAAATTTTACAAAGTGAATTATGGGTTATAATTTATATGTATAGATTCCTTAGTGAGCCTATTTTCATTAAAAACAAGTGGGAGAAATATATGAAAACCATACAGTGAGATACTTGAAATTAAGGTAAGAGAGGTCAGAATCGTTGGACAGTGAAACAAGGGAAACTTGAAGGAATAAACTGTACTAAATGGCTAAGCCAAAAATTCTGAAAAACTTTTACTAAGAAGATATATGAGTCTAGTTTCGAGGAAAATTTGCGGATCTTAATTTCGAGTTTCCCAACACGAGTTATAGTTAATTTAGTCAATATGACACAGATGGACAGTTTCAATTTTTATGCCCCACATTAGTAGTTAAGTCTAGCTTGCGAATTACCAAAATACCCTTGGATGGTAAATTACCGAGATACCCCTGGGCTATGAGATTACTGAATTACCCTTAGTGGGTAAATTACTGAATTACGAAAATGCCCCTAATGGGCTGAATTATGGAAATGCCCCTAATGGGCCGATTTGATATATTGCCCTGATGGGCCGATTTTGCAAAGTGTTAATTGGGCCAAATTGTTTGTAATGAATCTCTGAATTAATAAATTATTGTTTATATTTGTAATATTATGATTTACTATGTATGTTGCATATACATAATTTTGCATGGGATGGGAAAATGTTGAAGAGAAGTAATTCCGGTGGCACTGCCACAAAAATGTTTGTTAATCTGATTCGCTATGATTCTGGTGGCTCTACCACATATTCTGGTGGCTCTGCCACAAATTCTGATAATGGGCTATGTGCCAACCTAAATATGGCTGCCATCGTGATTATGGCTTTATGCCAAACGTATTTACCCGGGGTTATATGCCTAACATATGAATTAACGACTCGTACGGTGGTGTAGCGGATGGATTATAGGATGGGTTGGGTTGCATATATTGCACACATACATTTGTCATATATATATATATATATATTCTGTTTCGCTATATGGGCTTCGGCCCAACATTATGCTATAGGGACTTAGGCCCAAGTTATTGCTAAATGGGTTCAAGCCCAGTAGACAATGGTAAAGGGATTATACACTGAGTTCTTGTAACTCACCCCCCTTTTTCTTAATCCTTGTAGGGTAATGCTCATTAATGTGGACTTGGGCTATGGATGACTCGGTGGAGGCCATACTTCAGAATTGGTGTTTTGAACTTTATTAAATTTCATATTCCGTTTTATTACTTTTGCTAGTTTGGGATTTTATAGTTGTAATAAGGCCTCTGGAATAACTTTACTTTGCTTTATGTTTGGACGTATTTATTATTTTTCTTAAATTGTTTTAAATGGGAATTTGCTAAAAACATAATAAAGGTTTTTTTTTTTAAATCGATTAACAAATGGATTTCAAAATAAACTTTTACAAATATTTTAACACGAAAATTTTCTTTTGAACTATCAACGATATTTTTAAAAATCACGGTTTTATAAGATCATCAGTTCAAATTTATCGATTTATCAATCAATCTTCGAGGTTAGTAGTATTTTATCAAATATTTCAAATCAAATTTGTTTTCTTGATTTTAACAAATCAATACCTATTTTTGTATGAATAAAAAGAATTTAACATGTTTTTTTCTTCATGTGACATACTAAAACCGCTCATAACGCATGGGCCGAGTTTGGGGTGTTACACATACAACAAAGGGTACTCGAAGGCAATTACTGTCAGTCAGTCGAAAGTAGTTACTGCCGGGCAACAAGGGTTGACAAGACAAGAATCAGGCCCAAGACAAAACTCTGAAAAGCTCCAATTTACGCCAATCCTGATGACGTATAAGGAGCTATATCAAAGTTTATTCGACGCACATGTGGTGTCCCCATTTTATCAAAAGCTTTTACAGCCCCCATACCCTAAGTGGTATGACCCGATTGCTCAATGCGACTACCATGCGGGAATAATAGGTTACTCAATTGAAAACTGTACTACGTTTAAAAAGTTGGTCGAAAGGTTCATTAAAATGTGAATTGTGAAGTTTGACGATTCATCAAAACCTGATCACTTTGACGGGACAGTAAATGCGATAATTGAAGGAGACAAGAACGTTTCGACTCCTTGAAACAATCAAAAGCGAAGAGGGACCCAAGGAATGAAGTTTCCAAGCCCTTGCGTATTTGGGAGTGTTTTGAATAATGGGACTGTGGAAAAAATCCCAGTATTTTTTAGAGCTGATCTAGAGTAACATTCAAAACATGCTTGTTGCCTTAAGCCTAGAGGCAATAAGAATCTTTTTGTGAAATAGGCTGGTGTTCGAAAATTTTATTTCAATAAAATGCATTTCTTTTGAGTAAATATTCTTTTATTCATACTGTACAAACAATTGTTTTTTCTTTTGTTTGTTCTTTGGACTTTCTTTCAAGTATTCTTTTATTTTTCATAATCTTTCTTTGAATCATTTATTCATTGGAATCTTCCTTCGAACCTACAATAGGTCTCCAGATATCAATGATGTGAGCAACGCTGTTATTGACTCAGAGTCTCTGTTCGAGTAAGATAGGTGTCTAGAAGGATCTTAGGACTTTGAAAATGACAAAGATTGTAACCTATCTTCTGATTTGTTAAGAATGGAAGAACAAGATGAAAAACATACCCTACTCTACAAAAGGTCAGTGGATATTTTGAGCATAGACAAGAGAGAATGATTGTAACCTAGCTCATCATAGAATTAAAGCGAGGCATCGTTGAGTTATTTTTTAGGAATTCAAAGATATTTTCGCACGATCATATCAGGACATGCCTGGGCTAATCAGACGCGGGTTAAACATGAGGATCAGGTACTGTTGGTCACCATGGAAGGGGATTGCATCAGTATACCGCAAATGCTGTATTTAAAGAAATAAGATTCATGTGCCTTCTCCATTTCCTCACAAATTTTCCATATGTGGGGCATGGATGTGATGGGGCCAATCTCGTCAAAAGCTTTTAGCCAATATCGATTCATCATCGTGGTCATCGTTTAAAAGGGTGGAAGTAGCTTCATGTACTGATGTTACAGAGTCGATAGTCATCAAATTAAAAAAAAAAAGAGATCAGGCGACGACAAAGAATATCAAAAAAGGACAAAGTCAAAAATTTGTAGTCTGTTCAAAGATCAAACGCAATATCATAGAGCAACAAAGGCAGCCAAAAAGAAAAAGACCAAAAAAAGAAGAAAAAAAAACAAGGAATGTAGGAAAGATGACCGAGACTTGTAAAGATTGGTATAAGAAGCTACTATTTACTCTGTAACAACCCAATTTTGGCCCTAATCGGAACAGTGGTTTCAGGACCACGAATCCGAGTTAGAAAAATATTTTTATATTATATTTGATATCTATGATATATGTTTGAGCATGTGTTAAAATATCATGGGTTAATTTGTCCGTTTGTGTGTTCAATTTAAAGAAAATGACTAAATCGCATAAGTGGTAAAAGTAGCCTTATTGCTTGATTGAGTGGTTAAATTAATGTGTCTTTATATAAGGGAGGACTTATGTTGAAATTTTTCCATTTTTAATGGGATAGTGGACGGCAACATGCAATTTTCATAATGAAATTATATGTTATGTTATAATATATTATAATAATATTATAATCATAAAATAAATAAAAACATAAAAAGAAAGTGAACACATGCATGTTCATCTTTCTCCAACCGAAACAAAAGAGAAAAGAAAGAATTTTAAGCTCTCAAAACATTCGGCACTTGCATGTTTGATTAAGGTTAGTAATTGAGTTCGGTTTTTGAAAATTTTTACGTTTTTGAGATCGTTTCTTCGAATACTATCCGACCCATGTTAGAATTTCTAATTTTGATGCATGTGTGGTGTTCATCCATTGATGAAAGCTTGTGTTTTGTGATGTTTGATGATTTTATATTAAAGATATGTTTTAGAATAACTTGTTTTATTTTGGAAATTTTGATAATTTTGAGTAAATAGGATTAAATTGTGAAATTTGTAAATTGAAGGGTCAAAATGTGAAATAAATGACATGTATGAGTTTTTATAAGAGCTATGAATATTCGGCCCTTAAGGAATATGTTCAAAATTTGTGTATTTTGTGTTTTGTGCAATAAGGACTAAATTGTAAAAATTGTAAATGATAGGGGTAAAATGGTAATTTGCATAATTACGTGTTTTTGGATTAAATTGAATGAAAGTATATTTGAATAAGCTTAATTTATAATTATTTAGATCAAGAACATAAAGCATCGGGATTGGATTTGGGAAAAGCAAAGTTGAACGAATAGCCGGGAAACTTAATCCGTCAATTTCTGAGGTAAGTTTTTAAGCAATTGGACTGTATTGGATTTACATCTATAATGATGTATATGTTTTAATAGAGATAAATATGAAATATAGAGTAATTTCCGAATGTAATAATGGGTGGATGATAAATATAATTGAATAAAATGTATAGTTATATGACAATGGTAGTTAAGTGAAATGTTGACTTAAGTAATGAAATTGATTGAGCATAGTGTATATTGCAAATTGTTAGTATTGCCGAATGTGATGATGATTCGGGAAAGAATCAAGCTATATTATAATTATGCGTTTATGTTTAATGAGGTGAGTAACAGGTTTGGATAAGGGGCACTATGTGTGCGAGCTTAAATTCTGAGCACTGTGTGTGCGAAATCGGTTGAATGGCACTATGTGTGCGGAAAAATAAGTAATGTCACTAAGTGTGCGATACATTATTAGTAAATGGCACTATGTGTGCTCTTCCTCAAGTAACGGCACTAAGTGTGCGATACGTTACATGAATTGCACTGTGTGTGCGGACTTACGGGTCTTACAAAGACAAAAGCCAATGAATGGAGATATCCGAGAAGTGGTACATAGGTAAATGATGCATGATAATTGAGTAACTTAGTACTAAGAGGTAAGTTATTCTTGTATATGAAATTATAGTATTGAGATGTGATTATTAATATTTGAGCTTGTTCGAATGGATAAATGGTATGTTAGTATTCAGTTTTGAGACCTATTGAATTTGGTAATTTTTGATTGGTAACATGCTATATGTAATGCGTTTATGAGTTCGTTGATGTTCAAGCTAGATTGATTACCAATGCTTAAAACTTACTAAGCTATGATGGCTTACTGTATATGTTTATTTGACTATTTTATAGATTTTGAAAGCTAGTTCGCGCTCGGGGATCACCGTCGAAGTCAATCACACTATCAACTACTTTTGGTACCCTTTTTATAAGATGAACTTTTGGAACAATGGCATGTATAGGCTATTCATATATATTACTATTCTGAATTATTATGAATTTGATGTATAAAATGCCATGCGAAAATGGCTTTATATCTATGCTTGGGATGGTTCAATATGCTTGAAATGTTGTATATGTTCGTGCATATTCGGTCATGATATAAGCTTGTTTTGTTAGGTGTGGTTCATGAAAATTATGAAGGGTATATCATCCATATGTTTCAAATGAATATTTCATGTATGATTTATAGGTTTAACTTGGAAGTATTTCATATTATGATAAGTATAATTCCTGAGTATGTGACTTTAGTTTGAATAAGGTTATGAGTGGAACATATAGTAAACTAAGTGATTGAAAAATCTTATGTACAATTATGTGTACATACCGCATGTCAAGTTATGAAATGATAATGTCATCTTCTATGTGTTTAGGCTAACTTTTGTTTGGATCATTTCAAAGTTGTATATGTATTAAGTCATATGAAAGTAGTTAGACTATTATGTTATTAGTTAATTGACCGAATATTGGGTTTTAATGATTCGGCTTGGTATATATTTATAAAATGTATTGTTTTGAGTATTTTATTTATGTCATTTATAAGAAATTGAATATTAATGTGGTTGAATGTACTCGGCAATAAAATTTGGTAATTGATCTATGATAAGCTAGTTAGGTTTGGCTAAGTTTTGGCATAAGTATATTTGTTTTATAATAGTTAACATATTGTTGTTATAAATGACTAAGAACCATGTGCATATTTGGCCTTACTTCTGAAATTGACCAAATGAATAGTGTTTTTGCTATTGAATGGAATTGGTTTTTAAATGATGTTAGTGATAATATTTCATGGCAACTTACTTGATTGTAATATCATGAATTGATTATGTATTAATTATTGTAATAAGATTCATATGAGTGTGTTGACTTGTGGTTAAATGAGTAATGCCCCGTAACCCTAATCCGGCGACGGATACGGGTTAGGGGTGTTACATACTCTATGCTTATCGAACGTCGGCTAGAACCTTCACTAGGGCAACACATTGGAATAGAAATAGTTTTTCCAATTGAACTTAATCGAAAAAAGGTTAAAAGCTATCCATCACGGTTAGATGATACAAGCTTACGATAAAGAGGTCATTTTAGAGAATGCCACGAGGGGAACTTGATCTTTCTTTTACAAAAGGATTTCAGAGAAAAGCAGATGCCAAAGACTTGCCAAATCCGGTGAATTCAGGTTCATTCAAGAAGTATTTTACCTGAAAGGGAAAAGGCCAAGGTGAAAACCCTGCAAAGGGCGCCTCAAAAGAAAAAAGAAGAAGAAGAAGAAAAAAAAAAGAAGGAGAGGCCAAGGCGAAAACCCGCAAAGGGCGCTTTGAGACCAAAAGGGTTTTGAGCCGAAAACTCGAAAAGGGCGACTTAAATTTTGATCAAAAATAGGGCATGTGGTAGTCTTGTTATGCCTATATTAACAGTGAGGAAGTATGCTACGTCTTGGAGTATTGACAAAGTACTCCGGATCCTCTAAACACGTATTGAGTTCAAAATAGTTCTTAAGAATTTTGTACAGAGAAACTCATGCTGCGATATCTGGGGCATCTAACTTCTGTCTTACCCATTTTTGAACTTGCGATCTTTGATTACTTTGTTCTTTTAAGATACACCAATCAATTTTCTTTTATTGCCTTGGTTATCTTTGATTTACTTATTTGTTTCGAGCTATGCTATTGATTAATTTCTTTCTTGTCCATTGTTGTGATATTTTTCAAGCATTTTATATTGAAATAACGATTTTTGGACTAATAATACTTTCATAAAAGGAGTTTCTCATATTACTTTAGAAGCTTCTAAATAATATGAGAATCTAAAATAGGATATTGTTTAGAACTCACCAAGCCTAGGGTTGGAAACATTGAAAAATGATCATCTTTAAGACATTTCGTCGGTAATACCATTTTGACAAATAAAGAGCAATGTCAACCCCAAGTGTATAAAGAGATCATTCTCGGGGAAAGAAAATGATACTTTTCATTTATGCAAATATCAGGCATATACATCTGGTCATTACACCCGGTAAGTGATGTAACAGATAAAATTAATCCTATACCTCAGAGTTGCAGCAGGAGGGATGGAAGAAGCCAAATGTTATTCTCCTGGAGTTGCAGTGGGAGATACAAATTTTATGTCCCAAAAGGTACAGTGAAAGGGACTTTGAAATTACAGCGGGGCAAGCTTGCTGTGCAGAATATGATTGTTTCTTTGGGTCATTTGTCAAAAGTACCATCCGAACGAGAAAGCATAGTAACGCATCAGTGATAGAACCTTGATGAACTATGAGCAATGACAACCCAAACATTAAAGGGATCATTCTCACACTTCCAATTAGGAGCATTTGATTCATTCCGATCATTGTATCCTAATCATTGTACCAAAAAAAAAAGGGAGAAGATCATTTTCATTCTGCATTCATGTAAATGTCATCCCTAATATCATTTAGTTAGGAGCATTAGATTCATTCCGATCATTGCACCCTAATCATTATACATTAAAAAATGGGATCATGCTCATGAAATTTTTTATTCATGCAAATGTTGTCCATAATACATTCGAGTTTACAGGACATGTCCCCCAGAGGACGGTATAGCAACATTGGTGAATTCACCAGTCTTATCTCCCTGACCAGCAGGGGAATAGGTCGAAGATTGTAGATCTTGTCACCCTAAGCAGTAGTGGAAAAAGACCGAATGGCTAATTAGATTTAAGTCATCAGCCTTATCTTCCTCGAGATAGTAGTGTAGCAGGCTGAAGATTGAAGTCTTCCTGAAGATAGTAAGGAAGCGAATTGAAAAGTTCAGATTTTGTTCCCTTGAGATAGTAGTGGAGCAGGCTGAAGATTAAAGTCTTCCTAAAGGTAGTAAGGAAGCAAATTGAAAAGTTTAGATTTTGTTCTCTCGAGATAGTAGTGGAGCAGGCTGAAGATTGAAGTCTTCCTGAAGATAGCAAGGAAGCAAATTGGAAAGTTTAGATTTTGTTCCATCGAGATGGTAGTGGAGCAGGCTGAAGATTGAAGTCTTCCTGAAGATAGAAAGGAAGCAGATTAGAAAGTTCAGATTTTGTTCCATCGAGATGGTAGTGGAGCAGACTGAAGATTGAAGTCTTCCTGAAGATAGTAAGGAAGCAAATTGGAAAGTTCAGATTTTGTTCCATCGAGACGGTAGTGGAGCAGGCTGAAGATTGAAGCCTTCCTGAAGATAGTAAGGAAGCAAATTAGAAAGTTCAGATTTTATTCCATCGAGATGGTAGTGGAGCAGGCTGAAGCTTGAAGTCTTCCTGAAGATAGTAAAGAAGCAAATTAGAAAGTTCAGATTTTGTTCCATTGAGATGGTAGTGGAGCAGACTAAAGATTGAAGTCTTCCTGAAGATAGTAAAGAAGCAAATTAAAAAGTTCAGATTTTGTTCTATCAAGATGGTAGTGAAGCAGGCTGAAGATTTAAGTCTTCCTGAAGATAGTAAGGAAGCAAATTAGAAAGTTCAGATTTTGTTCCATTGAGATGGTAGTGGAGTAGATTGAATATTGAAGTCTTCCTGAATATAGTAAGGAAGCAAATTGGAAAGTTCAGATTTTGTTCCATCGAGATGGTAGTGGAGCAAGCTGAAGATTAAAGTCTTCCTGAAGATAGTAAGGAAGCAAATTAGAAAGTTCAGATTTTGTTCCATCGAGATGGTAGTGGAGCAGGCTGAAGATTGAAGTCTTCCTGAAGATAGTAAGGAAGCAAATTAGAAAGTTCAGATTTTGTTCCATTGAGATGGTAGTGGAGCAGATTGAAGATTGAAGTCTTCTTGAAGATAGTAAGGAAGCAAATTAGAAAGTTCAGATTTTGTTCTATCAAGATGCTAGTGGAACAGGCTGAAGATTGAAGTCTTCTTAAGATAGTAAGGAAGAAGATTGAAAAGTTCAGATTTTGTCCTCTCGAGATAGTAGTGGGGCAGACTGAAGATTGTAGATCTGGCATTCCTGTGATTGCAGTGAAGCAAATCGAAGACATTAGTCTGGCATCCCTGAGTTTGCAGGGAGCAGATTAAAATAGCAGATCTGGCATTCCTGAAGTTGCAGGAAGCAGACTGAAGACATCAAATCTTGTCTCCATGAGTTTGTAGAGGAGCAGATCGGAAGATAGCAGATCGAAGCCATCAGACTTATAGTTCAATACTTCTAAAAGTTGCTGTTCCAGTACCCCTGAAGATGCAGTTGGGATTGGAAGCCATTTGAAGAAGACGAGGACCAAGAAGTCGAGGTTCGGCCAAGACCGGGCAAAATTGGTCCTTTTATAGTCTTTGCTCTATTCTCGTTTCACAACAATGAGCAAAGAGGGGCAACTGTAATAACCCATTTTGCCCGGGCCCGTGAAAACCAAAACAAATAAAAAATATATAAAATAATAAAAGTCCATACAGTCCGTTGACAATAAAAAGGGCTTAAAGCCCAAATCCAATTATAAACCCAGACTACCTAGAAACCCAAACTGACCAATTACCCGAATAGCCCAATAGATTCAGACCCAGACCCAAACTAAACCTAAACCCAAAACATTACTACACGACCCAAAATGGCCTAATGACTAAGTAGAGACAGCAGAAACCTAGGGTTTTTGGAAACCCTCGAGCCGCAAACCTCGCGCACACCTTCGGTCGCACAGCAATCAGCGCACGAACCCCCATCACTGCCGCGTTCTCGTCGATCACCTGCACAAAGAGGGAAAGACAGCAGCAAAACGAAGCAAACATGGCAACAAGTTTTTTATTTCCTTTTTACTTTTTATTTTTAAGGCTATAAAAGCCTTACATAAACCTGTAAACGAGGGGACACAAATACAGAAAAAAGGACATCGAAACAGAATATAGAGTTTTTTTAAGGTGATTTTTTCGTATTATTTTATTTTGTTTTTTAAATCTACGTTTATTTTTACATATAAATATTATAAAAAAGAAAATAAATAGAAAAGGGTGAAGATTTTACCTGTGCCCCGCCATGGGCGACGGCGCGTGAGGCGCGTGGCGGGGCAGTGGCCAGAGGCCTGACGATCGGAAGCTCAGAGGGGTTTCAGAGGTTTTTTAAAGGTTTTTTTTTGTTTTTAAAATACAGAATAGAATGATTTTTTGGGGTTAAAATTGCCTTATATAGTTAACTAGAAACGTCGTCTTTTTTGTTTAATTTAATAAGCACGAAACAACGTCGTTTCAAGAGGGGATCCGCGCGTTGACCCAAAAACCCGGGGAGGATCCGCGTGTTTTATAAAAAGAGGAATTTACCATTTAAGTCCCTTTGCGATTTTATTTGTTAAAATTTCATCCAATTTAACATTTTCTTTATTTTTAAATTAGCCCTGATAGTTTGTTTTCATTTCAATTAAATCCTCGGGCTCCTTAAAGTCCAAGGTCAGAACGTCGTCGTTTTTAAAATTTGGCACAATTGCCATTTTGGCCCCTATAGCATGACACGCGTTTTTTTTAATTTAGTCTTTTTTTATTTTTTCATTTAATCCTTATTCATTTTAAACCTTTTTTTTTTATTTTTTAATTATTCCAACATTATATTTAATTATTTTATCATATTAAAATGTGTATTTTTTATTATTTATATATTAATTTATTTATAGTATAAAATATATATAGATATTTTTTATATATTATTAATTATTTTATATTTTTTATTATATATTATGATTTTTATTAATAATTATATTATACATTTTAAAAAACAATATGTATATATAGTATTATATCATACATTATTTTTAAATTTATTTTGTATAAAATCTATTTTATATTATATAACATATTTTATTTATATTTTTTATGACTAGAGTATTATATATATGTTCTTATTTAAAACTATGATATATTATTTATTAATCATTTTTATTATATATAATCATTTATACATGTATTAAATTATTAAAATTATGTATTTATTCTTATATTTTTTTATAAAATACGTCGTTTATATATATCAATTGTTTTGAAGATAATCATATTTTTTTATTATTTCTTTCATAATTCATTGTTTAGATATAGTGTTAGTTCATTCCTCATAAATTGATCTTGTTTATACAATTTAAACATTCATTTTTTTTATATTTATGCTTCATGTAGATTCTTAATTATTGTTGCCTATTTTATATCTTGTATTCGTTTATTTGTATTCTTGTATTCGTTTATTATTGCTTTAGTATAGTTCTTTTATTTATTTATTCATATTATATTATTCATCGATTATTTATTGTTAATACAATTTGTAGTTAGGTTAAATTGATATGTATATTTTAATGTCTTACTCAAACCATTTTTTATAAAAATACCTTGTGAATTAAAATATTTTATTCAAATAGTTTAAGAAATATGTTGATATGTGATATTTGGGGACTTCGAGAAGAATTGTGCCTTAACTTACTGGGTTTCGATTTTTCTCGTAGAACTTAAGGTATTAGATATCCCTTCACTTTTAAAACCGAAATTTACAAATTTCGAATCAAAAACTTATTCTTGGGATTTCAAAACGTTGTATCCTAACTTATTGGATATGATGTTTTGTGTCTCAAGGTAGGACTTTTCTAAAGATGTGCCTAGTTTCGAAGTCATGAGATGCTATATCCTAATTTACTGGATATAGCTTTTTATTTCTTTGAAATAGGTAAGTCTTGGTTTTCTTTCGAATAAAAGGATCATTTTTTTTTCTTCAAAATTTCGACATTAGGACATAAGATTATCGATTCGGTACCAAATTTTGGGCGTTACGAGGGTGCTAACCCTTCCTCGTATGTAACTGACTCCCGAACCCGTTTTCTTATATTTCGTAGACCAAAATCAATCTTTTGAAATAAAACATTTTATAAGGTGATCCAGTCACACCTAAGTAAAAAAGGATTGGTGGCAACTCCCGTTTTCGTTTTCGTAAGTCGATCCCTGTTTTTATAAACCTTTTAAAAATGGTTTCGACAGCTATTATATAGCAAGTGATGAGAATTGAGTATGGTATGAAATGATGTATTCATGAGTTGAGTATTGAATGGCTAATGCCATTGTACAAATAAATGTGGTTTGATATGTGAATAACTATTCATATAACAATTGTGACAATTGAGACATTGTTTAACAAATGAAATATGATAGCATATGATAGTCATGATACTAGACATTAGTATGTGCTTAAAATTCAATTTTGCATATTATATTATCTTGTCTTTAAATATTCAGATTATAGAAATACCACTGAGTTTTACTTAGCGTATAGTTTTGTTTTTTTCGTGCACAGATTAGGTACTTCACTTTTGGTCGACGATTCAGCATCCAACAACGATCCCAAACTCAAATGTGATGATGTTTATCTTTTGTGTCGGAATGTACCTAGGATGTCTAAATGATAGTTATTTTGTGGATGGATTATAAATGTAATGTTGGTTTGGTATATACATATAAACATGTGTTTGTGTTTGAAGCCATATTATGGCATGGTAAATTGAACCATATCTAGATATGTGCATGTGAATTTAAGTTAATGTTTTAGGTAGTTTTGAGTTAGGCCAAATTGATGAATTTTGACATGTTTATAATTTTAATTTGGTTGATGTTTTGATGATATAAATGTGGTACCAATGGGGGTACATTGGTTGGACACCTAGGATGATTATTTTAGCATGTTTTGTATGTGTTTGATCGTGTTTTGGATAGGTTAACCAAATGGTTTTTGAGTTGTTTAATGCCCAAGCATATAGGAATTGGTAAATTTGTTGTTTTAGGTCTATATGGCCAGACACACGGGCGTGTGACTTGGTCGTGTGAGACACACGGCTAGCATACGGGCGTGCAAGGCCATTTCAAAGGGTACATAGCCTGGCACACGGGCGTGTGGCTTGGCCGTGTAACTCAAGTCAAAGAGTTACACGGGCACAGACATAGGCTGAGACATGGCCGTGTGTCCTTACTTCGAATGCCTACACGAGCGTGTGCCTTGGCCATGTGAACCCTGCAGTTAATATTTTTCTTACTTTTCCCTAAAATTTTGAAATGTTCCCTATTTAGTCTCAAATCATTTCTAAATTATTTTCAAACTTTGAAGGGCTTAATATGGGACTCTATGAATGTTAACGATGAATCCTTTTATGATTTTTGAAATGTTTGAAATGAATTATTCGATTACGATTCTCGGTAATGCTCTGAAACCCTATTTTGACGACAGATATGGGTTAGAGGTGTTACATTTAGTGGTATTAGGGCTTTACAGGTTTAGCCAATTCTCAAACTAAATCGAGCTCGAAATTGAGTCTAGAGGTACATGCCATAATTGAGTCAAATTGAGTTGGGATTTGGATGCTGATATATTTGTTTTTATTTTATAGTTGAAAATGTCAGATGATAATAATGATGATGTTGATCAAGAGATGTATACCGGAGATGATGTCTCCAATGAGTTAGATGGAATCGAATCGGTAACATCAAGTATTAATCAAGTTAGTACTCAACAACCTAACGTTGAGCGAGGTAATACTGAGGGAGGAGGTGATTCATAGTTACTTTGAGCTATTATTGATGCTATTCAGTGTGTGGCGGGAACCACATCCGCTACGGCATCTGCACCTACTGTAACACCCCTTACCCGAGACCGTTGCCGGAGTCGAGCACGAGGCATTACTAGACTTAACTTACTAGTTCTGGGCATAAAAATTGAAACTGTCCGTCTGCGTCATGTTCACTAAATTAATTATAACTCGAGTTACGAAACTCGAAATCAAGATCCGTAAATTTTCCCTGAAACTATACTCATATATCTTCTTACTATAATTTTTCCAGAATTTTTGGTGTGGCCAATTAGTACAGTTTATTAGTTAAAGTCTCCCCTATTACACAGTTTGACAGTTCTGACCTCTCTTCACTAAAAATCAATTATCTCATAATATACAACTCATTTTCCTACACCGTTTTCTTTATATGAAAATAGACTTAATAAGATTTAATTCTGTATCTCATGCACAACCTAATTCAATTTCTACTATTTTTGGTGATTTTTCAAAATCACGTCACTGCTGCTGTCCTACTATTCCCCTGCATATAATTACATAATTTCTTTAAAATAATTATCAACTAGACATTTCATAACATCCACAACCATGTTCTTAATTAACCATTTTAATGGCTAATCATTACCAAACATTTACAAGTCCATAATAAGCCATATCATAAGGTCACACACATAAAATGGCTAAGTCCCTATACATGCCATAACTTAAAACGTTCGAGTCACAAAATACCAATATAATTCTTTGATAGTGTGTACGATCTCCGACGTCCTTTCGATCCCCGAGTTGACTTGCAATACTATAAAAAAAATAAAGAATGGGAGTAAGCATAAAGCTTAGTAAGTTTACATGTAAATAGATGACAACATTCTTAATGAATTAACTTATTCTTTTCTTATCAAGATCATTTAAGCTTTTAACTCAATATACTCAAACTTGTATTCTTACCTTGTCTTTTTAACATGAATTTATCTTACCTTACCTTTTTAATATGAATTTATCTTACCTTACCTTTTTAACAAGAATTTATCTTACCTTACCTTTTTAGTTTGAACTTGTCTTAACTTACCATTTTAGCTTGAACTTGTCTTACCTTTACTTTGGTATACTCTTTGAATTTTCCCGTTGAACCACTTGGAATACTAAGGATACGCGGGTACCTTTCCTTATGAAACTTAACCATTGCCATGTCTTGACATGGTCTTACGTGGTATCCTTGCCTTGTGAACTCACCAATGCCATGCCTTGGCATGGTCTTACATGGGATCTTTGCCTTATAAACTCACCAATGCCATGCCTTGGCATGGTCTTACATGGGACATTTGCCTTATAGTAACTTATCAATGCCATGTCTTGACATGGTCTTACATGGTTTCCTTAAACCCTAATGTCATGACATTTGTATCCTACACATTCCTAAGGTTCAACCGGAACTTTCTGAGATAACTTTTCCGTCAATTCATACTTGAGTCTTTAAATAATAAATTTACAGAATAAATATGTAAATGCTGGAATTTCATAATATTAAATGTAAAATAACAGAATATTGCATTTATTTACCGCAAACTTACCTCGAAATAAAATCGATAAATTATATCGATTTAATCCTCTATCTTTTTCTTTCCCCGATCTAACTCTGGATTTCGTTCTTCTTGATCTATAATAGCAAATTTAGCTTATTTAATACTCATATTTATCAAAACAGTCCTTAACTCTCATTTTTTGCAAAATTACAATTTTGCCCCTAAACTTTTACATATTTACTATTTTGCCCCTAGGCTCAAAAATTAAACTTCAGCCCTTATTCTTATGTTTTATAACATGCTGAACATTTTTCCCTTCTATAGCAACTTCAAATTCTTACTATAACACATACTTATTAACAATAACAACTTTTACTAATTAGCTCGTTTTTACCGAAAATCACTTAATAAAAATCATTCCTCTACTCATAAACATGCAAAATCTACCATCAATCATCAAAAATCACAAGTTCTCATCAATAGCATAACTCAAAATATTCATCAAAATTCAAAATTGAAACATGGGTTTTGTAGCACTCAAAACAACGATCTCAAAAACGTAAAAATTATTAAAAACCGAACAAAAACATACCCGAATTAAGCCTCCTAGATGCTGAAACTTAAAGCTTCAAAAATGGTGTTTTTCTTTCTGACATTCGGCTAAGAAGATGAACTTTTGCATCTTCTTTTTTTTTCTTTCCATTATGTTTTGTTATTATAAGATTATAATATTATTATAATATATTATAACATAGCCTATAATTTAAACATATAATTTCATTATGAAAAATGCATGCTGCCGTCTACTATCCCATTAAAAATGGACAATTTTCAACATAAGTCCTCCCTTATAAAAAGACACATTAATTTAACCACTCAATCAAGCTTTAAGGCTACTTTTACCACTTATGCGATTTAGTCCTTTTCTTTAAATTAAGCACACTAACAATAAAATTAATTCACGAAACTTTCACACATGTAAATTCACATATTATAAGCACTGAAAATAATATTAAAATATTTTACTGACTCGGATTTGTGGTTTCGCAACCACTATTCCGTTTAGGCCCTATTCGGGGATGTTACACCTACTGTTCGTTGAGCTCCAATTAAAGAATTACGTAGATACGGTGTGATTGAATTCTTAGAATTGAAAAGAGTTGATCCTTCTGCAGCTGAAGTTTGGATTGAATCCACTAAACGCATCTTGCAACAACATGAATACAACCCGCGTGAAAGCATAATATGTGTTGTTTCCCTACTGCAAGGAGAAGCATATACTTGGTGGCAGTCAGTGACACGCCATGTATCTGCAGATCAGGCTAATTGGGAATTCTTCCAAAAGGAATTCCAAAAGAAAATATGTTTGCAAATTGTATATCGAAGATAGAAGACAAGAGTTTTTTATGTTGAAATACGGTGAGATGTCTGTGGTTGATTATGAACGAGAGTTTTCACGACTTAATAGGTACGCTGTTGAGTTTGTGTCTACTAAAATTGGTAGTTGCAAGCGATTTCTACTTGGTTTATACGATGAGTTACGAGTACAGTTAGTATCGTACAGAATTACTGAGTTTGCGGACCTAGTTGAATGAGCAAAAATGGTAGAACAAGTTATGGGTTTTGATAAAAAGACTGAAAATACCCATACTGTTGGGAAGCGTCCTGGAGATGCGAGTTCAAAGCCATAACTGAAGAGATCAAAAGAATTTCGTGGTAGTTGGATATCAAATTTTAAGTTAGATAGAGCTGATAGAAATCGTGATAGAGAACCAACTGTGTCTACGGGTAGTGTGCGAGGTCCATCTAGGGATACTGATATTCTGAATTATGAGCATTGCGGGAAAAAGCACCATGGTGAATGCTGAAAATTAACTCGAAGTTGTTTTCGTTGTGGATCTACAGAACATTTTGCTAGAGAGTGCCCGAAGAATGAGAAAGCTACACATGTTACTTCTTATAGATTTATGCCTACTCCTAGAGGTCGCGGGTCGAGTTGAAGTGGTTCATTTTCGAGAGGAGATGTTAGAAAGGGAAATGATGCTGTTACTCATCAGTCCAAGGCCAGAACGCCAGCTCGAGCTTATGTTGTGCAGACTCGTGAGGATGGCGATGTTAATGACGTTGTGACATGTATCTTTTTATTACATTCAGAACCTGTTTATGCTTTGATAGATTTGGGATCTTCTCATTCGTATGTTAATACTGAATTGGTTAAGTCAAGAAGTTCAAAATCTAAGACATCTAGAGTATCGATAGTTATGTCTAGTCCATTGGGACAATCTGTGTTAGTAGATCAGGTGTGTAGGAGATGTCTGTTAGTGATACAGAATATAACCTTCCCTGTTGATTTGTTGATAATGCCGTTTGGTGATTTTAATATGATTTTGGGTATTGATTGGCTTACGGAGCACGGAGTGATTTTGGATTGTTGTAAAAAGAAGTTTGTTGTTCAAAGTGAAGGCGATGATATGATTGAGGTGAATGGTGTTCGAACAAATGGTTCAACTCGTATCATTTTAGCAATTCGAGCTGATAAACTTCTTAATCAAGGTTGTGAAGCTTTTCTAGCCTATGTTATCGACTCGAATTTTGATGCTAGTTAGTATAGTAAAATTCGAACAGTTTGCAAATTCCCTAATGTGTTTTTTGAGGAATTACCTAGATTACCACCAGATCGGGAGGTTGAGTTTGTAATTGAAGTGTTTCCTGGTAAGGCTCTGGTGTCAATGTCCCCTATCGTATGGCACCCACGGAGTTGAAAGAATTAAAAATACAATTGCAAGACTTATTGGATCGTGGCTTTATACACCATAGTATATCGCCTTGGGGAGCTCTAGTGTTTTTTGTCAAAAAGAAAGATGGTTCGATGCAGCTTTGTATTGACTATCGGCAATTGAATAAGTTGATTATTAAGAATCGATACCCTCTACCTCGTATTGATGACTTATTCGATCAACTAAAAGGAGCTTCTTTCTTTTCAAATATTTATTTGAGATCGGGTTACTATCAGTTAAAAGTGAAAGATAGTGATGTACCAAAGACAACATTTCATACGCATTATGGCCATAATGAATTCTTAGTGATGCCTTTTGGATTGACGAATGCTCTGGCAACATTTATAGATCCATGAATCGTATTTCCAACCGTATTTGGATCAATTTGTGATAGTTTTTATTGATGATATTTTGATCTATTCGAAATCCGAATCCGAGCATGAGCAACACCTCAAAATTGCATTGAAAGTATTAAGAGAAAAACGGTTATACAGAAAGCTTATTAAGTATGAATTTTGGTTATTAGAGTTGTATTTTTAGGTCATGTCATCTCGACAAATGGAATTAGAGTTGATTTGAAAAAGATTGAGGCAATTGTTCAGTGGAAAGCACCGAGGAATGTGTCAGAAATTTGTAGTTTTCTTGGACTAGCTGGTTATTACTGAAGATTTGTAAATGGATTTTTGAAGATAACTTTGCCGATGACAAATTTATTGCATACGAATGTTCAATTTGTTTGGGACGATCAGTGTCAAGAAAGTTTTGAAAAATTGAAGCAGATGTTGACTGAAGAGCCGGTTTTGACCTTATTAGAATCGGGAAAGAATTTTTTCATTTATAGTGATGCTTCCTTGAGCGATCTTGGTTGTGTTTTGATGCAAGAGAGTAAAGTGATAGCTTATGCATCTCGTCAGCTAAAAATGCATAAACGTAATTATTCAACGCACGATTTAGAGCTAGCTGCTGTGGTTTTTGCTCTAAAGATCTGGAGACACTACTTGTATGACGAAAATTGTCATATCTATACTGATCATAAGAGTCTCAAATACCTCCTATCTTAAAAGGAGTTGAATTTGAGACAGCGTCATTGGGTAGAGCTTCTGAAAGATTTTGATTGCATTATTGGTTACCACCCTAGTAAAGCTAATGTTGTAGCTGACACGTTAAGTAGAAAAATAGCTGTTGAATTGTGAGCAATGTTTGCTTAGCTCAGTATCAATAACGATGGAAGCCTATTGGCTGAATTAAAGATCAAACTGGTGATGTTTGATTAGATCAAGTCAATGCATTTAGATGATGACAAGTTGACGAAGAAAAGAGAAATGGTTTAGAATGGTATATTAGAAAATTTTAGCATTGATGATTGTGGTTGCTTGAGGTTTCATAACCGAATCTGAGTTCTGGATGTTTCAGAATTAAAAGAGTTAATACTTAGCGAAGCTCATGATAGTCCTTTTGCTTTGCATCCTGAAGGAACGAAAATGTATCGCGATTTGCAAAAATCTTATTGGTGGCCAAGAATTAAAAGAGACGTGGTTGAGTATGTGGCTAAATGCTTAACTTGTTAGCGAGTTAAGGCAGAACATCAAGTTCCCACCGGATTACTTCAGCTTATTTCTATTCCTGGATGGAAATGAGATCGTATCACGATGGATTTTGTAACGGGATTACCTTTATCGGCAAGTAAGAAAAATGTTATATGAGTGATTGTTGATTGACTTACGAAATCAGCTCATTCATAGTGGTTAAGATTGATTGGTCACTTCAAAAGCTTGTTGAAGTTTATATTCAAAAAATCGTGAGATTGCATGGTATCCTTATGTCGATAATCTCTGATCGAGATCCGCGGTTCACTTCGAGATTTTGGAAAAGTTGCACAAATCTCTTGGTACGCATGTAACACCCCTAACCCGTATCCGCCACCAGATTAGGGTTAAAGGCATTACCGGACAGATCGAAAACTTTTACAGACATTTCATATTACAATTCATCAATCACAATATAAGTGTCCCTTTTTATAGATCAACGAGACCTTAGTCATGTTTCAAAATAGGGTTGAGACTAAACCGAACACATATGAGATTTCTCGGAAATTTAAAATATTTCTATATTTCAGAGGTCACACGCCCGTGTGGGCAGGCCATGTGCCTTCCATGGCCACTAGACACACCCATGTGTCTTGGCTGTGCCAAATCAGAGCATGTATACTGACTTATCCACACGGCCACCAGACACGCCCGTGTGCTATGACCGTGTACTCTTAGGCTAGATACTATCTTATTCACACGACTACTAGGCATGTCCGTGTGCCATGGCCGTGCACACTTGGACTAGTTACTGACTTAATCCCACAGCCACTAGGCACGCCCGTGTGCCACAACCATGTATGCAAAATAGGCCATTTGCAAGGTCAGAATGCTACCCACACTAAGGTCATCTTTACTAGCTAACCACCAGATCATTTCATGCACAATTGACATCCAAAACATATTAAACTAATCAACAAAGCTTTGCATCCAATCTCATTTTCAAACATGCCAATTTGCACAACTAAAGTACACATATACATTTATGCATAACTCATCTACATCTACCTTTCGTATAACCATTCTTTTGATCAAACATGCATTCTCACATTTCATCCATATACTTACCATTAACTTGACCATTTCATATTTACCAAGCCATACCAAACCATGCATCATATATCATATTTACTTATGCATATTATCAACATTTATCTAGCCACATCTCATGGCTATTTATACACATTTCAAACATAATCCAAAACGACTAGCCTATACATGCCATATCTAGGTAAATACATATTTCAAAGGTACCAAAACAAGTTGAGTAGTGTGATGACAATCCTTGAGGGTCCCCGAGCCTTCAGTAGCTTTGACGTCTATAACAGAGAAAACACACACAGAGTAAGCTTTCAAAAGCTTAGTAAGCCATATACAAATAAACTTAACATATAATGCACATAACCATATTGATAAAAAGACAATAATGGTTATCATAGCATATACATCCCATATAGAATTTGGCTCATTTGCTTATCCATATCTTACTATCTTTCAAAAGCTTAGTAAGCCATATACAAATAAACTTAACATATAATGCACATAACCATATTGATAAAATGATAATAATGGTTCTCATAGCATATACATCCCATATAGAATTTGGCTCATTTGCTTAGCCATATATTACCACATTCTACAACTTAAATATCACATATACACATAGCTCATTTAAGCATATCATCACATATCATTCCACGATTTCAATACACATATTCAACTTAGTAAGTTCATATAGATACTTACCTTTCATACACACTTAGTGTACATATCAAACGTACCTGAAACGGATATTCAAATCACATAGTCATTCGTATCTCGGACTTGCCTATTGAACCGTTCAGAATCTAATAGGATACATAGAGTGCTTAGAATAGTCGTACAATGCCAATGTCCCAGACGTGGTCTTACATGTAATCAAATATCGATGCCACTGTCCTAGACAGGGTCTTACACGAATCATTACGATGCCAATGTCCCAGACATGGTCTTACACATAAGTCTCATATCGATGCCAACGTCCCAAATGTGGTCTTACACGAAATCTCGAATCAATGCCGATGTCCCAGACGTGGAATTAGATGATATCATATAACGGACACTTATGTCATGACATACATACTTCCTATCTATTCCTAGGTTCACACGGAACTTCTCAGACTTTTACAACTTGTCAACTCATTAGCAAACTCGGATTTCGCATACACTCCATTTCAATGGATGGTAATCAATTATCATATGTACCCAAATAATTCAAACAAATACATTTATTTGCATATCGACTTACCTCGAGTTCAGTTTAACGGAAACATACGGCTATTCAATGATTTTCGACTTTCCCCGATCTAAATCTATTCTCTTCGGTTCTTGATCTATACATATATAGATTTAACCATTTCATTCATCAAATCATTCAATTCAATCCAAAACACATATTTAGGGCAACTTGCAATTTAGCCCTTACATTTTCACATTTGGACAATTTAGTCCCTAATTCATAAAATCACTAATTACACCAAATTTGCTTATACCCATGTTTAGCCGAATATTCATGTATCTCATACAAGTCCATACATTTCATTTATTTCACAATTTAGTCCCTCAAAATACTATTTTCACAATTTAGCCCTAATTAGCTAAATTCACCAAAAATTCAAGAACAAAACATGTTCATTAAACACATATATTTCATTTAACACCAATACTCATCACAAATCACATGAGTTCATCAAAGTCTAATTTCAAAATCATCAACAATTCTCAAAATTAAGACATAGGTTTAGTAGTATTCGAAGAAACGATTACGAAAACGTAGAAATTATCAAAATCGAAGTCAAAACTTACCTTAATCAAAGAAGACAAGGGCCGAAACCTAAGAACACCTTTCTCCTTTTCTTTTCTTGCTAAAATCAGTCAAACAATATGATAAAACATCTAATTTTCATTTTTGTTTTGTTATAAATCCTTTAATAACCAATATTCCAATTTTAACCTTTAATAAACTAAAACAAAACATATATACTTAAGGTCATTAAAGACCATTGCCGTCCACTTACTTCTCTTATGGCTAAATTGCCATATAAATCCTCCACATTTAATAAGCCACACCAAATAGATCATTAATAAAACAGAATGCTACTGTTACGACTTATGCGATTTAATCATTTTACTCAAATTAAGCACACAGACGGACAAATTAACTTACAGAACTTTAACACATGTTTAATCACACATTAAAGACACAGAAAATAATATTAAAATATTTCACTGACTCGGATTCATGGTCCCGAAACCACTGTTCCAACTAGGGTCTAAATCGGACTGTTACAACGCGACTTAATTTTAACACAGCTTTTCACCCGCAGATTGACGAACAATCTGAGCGTGTTATTCAGATTTTGGAAGACATGCTTCGTACTTGTGTTATTGATTTTGAATCGGGATGGGAGCGTTACTTACCTTTGGCCAATTTGTATACAATAATAGTTTTCAATTGAGTATTCAAATGGCTCCGTATGAAGCCTTATACAATCGTAGGTGTTGAAAACCTGTTTGTTGGATGGAATTGAGTGAAAGAAGAATGATCAGGCCAGAATTAATTCAAGAAACAAAAGATATTGCTAAGAAAATTCGAGATAAATTGAAGACAACTTTCGATAGACAGAAATCATATTCAGATTTGAAACATCAAATATTCTATTAGAGATAAAATATTTCTTAAAGTTTCACCTTAAAAGAAAATTTTGAGATTTGGTCGAAAAGGGAAGCTGAGTCCTCGTTTTATTTGACAGTATGAAATCACGAAAAGAGTAGGACCAGTTGCGTATCGTTTAGCTTTGTCTGCGGAACTAAAGAAAATGCATGATGTTTTTCACGTTTCAATGCTTAGAAGAGATCGATCGGATCCATCTCACGTTATTTCGACGGAAGATTGTAATGACCCAAAATCCGTGGGCACCAGAAAAAGTGTATTATCGGGCCTCCGTTTTAGTAAATCAAGTTAGCAAATAATTATTAGGAGTAATTATGAGTCTAATAATGTGATTAATTAGATTTTTATTTAGTGAATTTAGCTTAATTTAAAGTAATTAGGAAAAAGGATCAAATTGAATAAAGAGTGAAAGTCTAAATATAGATTAAAAGAAAGCAAAAAGGGCTAAAATGGCAATTAAGCCACTTGGAATAAGTTGGGCGGCAGATGATGATAAAAATCTAAGATTTTTATTGTTTTATTATATTAAATTATAATGTTTATCATTAGTATATAATTTTATATTAGATATATAGATTATATTATTATAATATAATAAGTAGATAAGAACTAAAAAGGAGTAAAAGCAAAAGCTTTAAAAAAAAAAAGAAGAAGAAGTAGTAACAGAAAGGCTCTCGACACAGAGAAGAGAAAGAAGAAAAGAAAATAACAAGGGGAAATAGGGATTTTAAAGCTTGAAGTTTAAATAGGTAAGTCAATCAAGTCCTATTTTCTTAATTTTTGATGTTTTAGAAGCTTTAAAGCAAGATTTTGATGAAACTAAGTAGATATTCTAAGAGTTTTTAGGTTTTTAAGTGTAGTTGATGTTAAAGAAAAAGATGAATTAGGGATTAAATTAAATGAAATCTACGTAGAATTAGTAAAAGGATTAAATTGTAAAGTAAACTATAAGTTTTCTACTATAGGGATTAATTTGGAAGAAATTATAAATTAGGGTTTTATTATGAATTAGATAGTCAAGTTGATTATGGAAGGAATTTAAGTAGAAACAAAGCATGAAATGAGTTAAGAAAATAAGTAAACTTAATTAGGATTAAATTGTAAATTGAGTTATAAGAAAACAGTTTTAGGACAGCAGCAGAAGAGTAACTTTGAAAAATCACCAAAAATAGTAGAAATGGAAGTAGAAGTTGAATGAGATATGAAATTAAACCTTAATGAGTCTATTTTCATATGAGAGAAACACAGAAAGCAAAGAAATTCTGTATTTTGAGATATTTATATTTTTGTGAGACTGGTTTAGAGTGATTTCGAGATCCCCTGTTCTGACTTGTAAAAATCATTAAAAATTGTACAAAAATAATTGTGGGACATAATTTATATGGTTAGATTCCTTAATGAGTCTAGTTTTATAAGAAACAAACTAGAACATCATTTGAATTCTGTGAAAAAAGATAATTAAATTTTAGCAAAGAGTGGTCGGAACTGTCAGATAATAGAATAGGGGTGATTTCAAAGAATAAACTGTACTTATTGGCTAACTCAAAAATTATGAAAATTTTATGGAAAGTATATATATGAGTCTAGTTTCATATAAAATTTACAGATCTTAATTCGGAATTCTGTAACTCGAGATATAGATAATTTAGTGACAATGACTCTGGTAGACAGCTTTGAAAGAACTTATAACTAAATAATAGAATTGTGTATAAAGAATGTAGAATGAAGAGGAAGAGTAGAAATTGAATAAAATTCATTATTTATTGTAATTAATGCTGTAATTAATAATGTAAATTATTATTATTTTCGTAGCTAACAAGGAAAACGAGGCATCGGCATCCAAGGGAAAAGAAAAGATCGTGGAGGAGTAAACTTGTATTTCGGTTTGTGTTGCTATAATTCAAACTACTATGTAGTTAATGTTATATTTAAATTCATAAGTATGGTAAGTAATTTATAAGGTAAGTATTATTATTGACATGAATGAAACTGAGATGAAGTGTGAATATGTTTGAGTATTTAAATTGTTTAGTAATTAGAAAGTGGAAATGTATTAAAATGAAAGGTGTGTTTTGAATTGAATTAAAAATTGAATTGAGAAATGATTTGAATACCCTATTAACTTGTCGGACTAGATTTGATACAAATAGCATGCCATTGGATTTGTGATGTGATGAGGAGATTTGTAGCTCGGCCGAGAAGATGATTCTGTTATTATATGCTTCGGTTTATCCGAAGAGGCATTTAATGCCTTATTGGTGTGTTTGGGAGGATATGATATATTGGTGTGTTTTGGAGGTTATATTATACTGGTGTGTTATGGAGGATTTATATTATTCCGGGTGTGATTGGGTTGGATATTTTGATGTGCTTGGGTGGAATCCACGTATCTGTCAGAGTCCGAGCATTGTTAATAGGGTAAGTTATTGAAATGGAACTTTGAAAATGAGATGGATTGATTTGGCTCTATTGAAAGGTATGTGAAAGAATGTACGTGTTAAATTATGAATTGAATTAGTATGTGTTCAATGAAATGTGAATTTAAGATTTATGAAGTGATATATATATAATTATGTATAATTAGTTTTAATAATTTATAAAGTTTATGGTGATGTTTGTAATTTATTAATGTTAAATAATTTTGATTTATAGTAATACCACTGAGTATGAAATACTCAGCGTACGGTTGTTTCCGTGCACAGGTCATTAGAGTTTCGGATCCGGTCCAGCATCCAAAACAAACCCGACTCCAACAAGAAGATTTTGGTGATGAATTTCTTCCTTTTTGTTAAGTGGCATGTACTAGATAGTTATATGAATTATAAACATACATAAAGTTAAATGATTTTGGTTGTATATAAATGATTATAATGTTTTGGATGAGGAAAATGATATGAAGTTTTAAAATGATAAATTTAGTGGTGGTTGATTTGGTTTGAATTTGCAGGGGGAGTTAGGTAAAAATAAGTAGAAATGCTGCCGAAATTTTTATAGGATATTTTTTTAAAAAAAAATCTAGAAAATTCGAATAAGTCACATTCTAATTTTAATAAATGTTTTGGGCTTTGAAAGTCTATTATAGGGACTTATTTAATAATTATACTATAAATATTATTTTATTTGTGAATTATTTGTAATTAGTCTGATATGTCTGGTAATGCCTCGTAACCCTATTCCGGCGACGGTTTGGGGTTAAGGGATGTTACAACTGTTGGTATCAGAGCTTATCAGGTTTAGCCGATTCTCGGGCCAAATTGAGCTCAGAAGCGAGTCTAGTAGTACATGCCACTTTTGAGTTGAAAATTGAGTCGGGAATCTTGGATGCTGACCTATTTATTGTTTTTGTTTTATAGATTAGAGATGTCTGATGAACACATTGATGACATAAATGAAGAAATCTTCACTGGGGATGAAGAATCATATGGTTTAGATGAAACCGAGTCAGCTACACCCAGTGTAAATCCAATTAGAAATCAGCCTCCCAGAGTAGAAAGAGAGAACATTAGGGAGAGAGATGAAAAAGGTAGAAATGATTATGATGTAGTGAGAGTTTTAACTGATGTTCTTCAGCGAATAGCAGAGTCTATACCTGCTACCACGTCTGTACCTGTTCCTAGACAGGCCCCTATTAAAGAATTAAGAAAATACGGTGCCACGGAATTTTCGGGTCTGAAAGGAGTTGATCCGTCTGTAGCGGAAAACTGGATGGACGCAACAAAAAGAATTTTACAACAGTTAGAATGTACGTCACGAGAAAGTCTGTTATGTGTTGTAACTTTATTACAAGGTGAAGCATATTTATGGTGGGAATCTGTGATTCGACATTTACCGACTGATCAGGTAACATGGGATCTATTCCAAAAAGAATTTCAAAAGAAGTATATTGGGGATATGTATATAGAAGACAAGAAACAAGAATTTTTGACGCTAAAACAAGGTGAAATGACAGTAGTGGACTATGAACGGGAGTTCTCAAGACTTGGTAGATATGCACCAGAGTTTGTGCCAACTGAAGCAGATAGTTGTAAAAGATTTTTACGGGGACTAAGAGATGAAATGAAACTGCAATTAGTGTCCCAGCGAATCACTGAATTTGTTGATTTGATCAAGCGGGCGAAAATGGTAGAAAAGTTTTGGGATTAGATAAAAAGTCTGAAATGACTAAATTGACTGGGAAACGAGTTGGAACTGCTAGTTCTAATCCTTTACCAAAAAGATCTAGAGAGTTCAGAAGTGGTTGGAAGCCAAGTTTCAGATCTGATCGAGGTGACAAAAGTCAGGGTAAAGAGACTACTGTTTCTACTGGCAGTGTAAAAGGGCCTTCACGAAACATTGAGGTTCCAGACTGTGAACACTGTGGGAAGAAACACTTAAGTGAATGTTGGAGGATAACTCGATGATGTTTTCGATGTGGGTCTACAGGTCATTTCATTCGAGATTGTCCAAAAAGTGAAACTGTCACACCGGCAGCATCTCAGAGATCAGTATCGTCTGCTAGAGGTAGAGGAATGTCCAGAGGAGGTTTTGTTTCAAGGAGAGGAGGAGCTAGTAGAGGTAGTGATATAATTACACAACAGTTAGAGGCTAGAGCACCAGCCAGAGCGTACGTAGTTCGGACCCGTGAAGAAGGCAATGCTCACGATGTGGTGACAGGTATATTTTTACTGTATTCTGAGCCTATTTATGCTTTAATTGATCCGGGTTCGTCACATTCATATATTAATTCAAAATTAGTTGAATCGGGGAAGTTAGAATCTGAAATGTCTAGAGTTTTCATAGAGGTGTCTAGTCCTTTGGGACAAACAGTATTAGTAGATAGAGTATGTCGGAGGTGCCCATTAATAATACATGATAAAATGTTTCCTGTGGATTTGCTGATCATGCCTTTTGGCGATTTCGATATCATTTTGGGTATAGATTGGTTATCTGAACATGGGGTAGTTTTGGATTGCTATAAAAAGAAGTTTAGTATTCAGGCAGAAAACGGGGACATAATTGAAGTGAATGGCATCCGTACCAGTGGTTCGACACGTATCATTTCAGCTATAAAAGCTAACAAATTATTACAGCAAGGTTGTTCAGCGTATTTGGCATATGTTATTAATTCTGATTCAGTTGGGAGCCAGTGCAGCCAGATTAGGACTGTATGCGAGTTTCTAGATGTATTTCCAGAAGAACTACCGGGTTTACCACCTGATAGAGATGTTGAATTTGCTATTGAGGTGTATCCAGGTACAACACCAATTTCTATACCTCCGTATCGAATGTCGCCTACTGAGTTGAAAGAGTTGAAAGTGCAGTTACAAGACTTATTAGATCGAGGCTTTATCCGACCGAGTATTTCACCTTGGGGAGCTCCAGTATTGTTTGTTAAAAAGAAAGATGGTTCTATGCGATTATGCATTGATTATCGACAGTTGAACAAAGTGACAATCAAAAACAGGTATCCTTTACCTCGTATAGACGACTTGTTTGATCAACTTAAGGGAGCTTCAGTATTTTCTAAAATTGATTTGAGATCCGGGTATTATCAGCTGAAGGTGAAGGAAAGTGATGTGCCTAAGACTGCCTTCCGTACTCGTTATGGCCATTATGAATTTTTGGTAATGCCGTTTGGATTGACCAATGCTCCAGCTGCTTTTATGGATCTGATGAATCGCATTTTCTAGCCTTACCTAGATCAGTTTGTGGTGGTTTTTATTGATGATATATTGGTATATTCAAAGACAGAGGCAGAACATGATCAGCATCTTCGAAAAGTTTTACAGATTCTGCGGGAAAAACAGTTGTATGGGAAATTAAGTAAATGTGAATTCTGGTTGTCTGAAGTGGTATTTTTAGGACATGTGGTATCTGTCGATGGGATTAGAGTTGACCCGAAGAAAATCGAAGCAATTGTTTAGTGGAAAGCGCCAAAGAATGTATCTGAGGTACGCAGTTTTCTTGGTTTGGCTGGATATTATCGAAGATTTGTTAATGGATTTTCGAAGATAGCACTGCCAATGACTAAGCTATTACAGAAAAATATTCCTTTTATTTGGGATGATCAGTGCCAGAATAGTTTTGAAACTTTGAAGCAAATGTTGACAGAGGCACCGGTATTAACATTACCAGAGTCGGGGAAAGATTTTGTTGTATACAGTGATGCTTCTTTGAGTGGTTTGGGTTGTGTATTGATGCAAGATAGGAAGGTCGTTGCATATGCATCTAGACAGTTGAAACCACATGAACGTAATTATCCGACGCACGACTTGGAGTTAGCTGCAGTAATTTTTGCTTTAAAGATTTGGAGGCATTATCTTTATGGCGAGAAATGCTACATCTACACAGACCATAAAAGTCTCAAATATCTTCTATCGAAGAAGGAGTTGAATTTAAGGCAAAGACGGTGGATCGAGCTTCTAAAAGATTATGATTGTGTTATAGACTATCATCCAGGAAAAGCAAATGTAGTAGCTGATGCATTGAGCAGGAAAGCTGCGATTGAATTACGGGCAATGTTTGCTCGGTTAGTATTAATGATGATGGGAGCTTGTTAGCTGAGTTAAGGGTTAAGCCGGTGATGTTTGATCAGATTAAAATAGCTCAGATGAAAGATGACAGATTATTGAAGAAAAGAGAAATGGTACGAAATGGTTCAACAGAGAGTTTTAGTATTGATGAACATGATTGTTTGAGGTTTCAAAATCGGATTTGTGTTCCAGCTACTTCTGAATTAAAGAAGATGATCCTTCAAGAAGCACATGATAGCGCCTTTGCATTGCATCCTGGTGGAACAAAAATGTATCGTAATTTACGGGAGCTTTATTGGTGGCCAGGAATGAAGAAAGATATAGTTGAATATGTCAGTAAATGTTTGACTTGTCAATGAGTAAAGGCAGAACATCAGGTACCGACGGGTTACTCCAGTCTATTAGTATTCCTGAATGGAAATGGGATAGTATTACTATGGATTTTGTTACGGGGTTACCACTATCGGCGAGCAAAAAGAATGCTATTTGGGTAATAGTTGATCGACTTACTAAGTCTGCTCATTTCATAGCAATCAGAACTGATTGGTCTCTACAGAAACTTGCTGAAATTTATATCCGAGAAATTATGAGACTACATGGTATTCCAGTGTCTATAATTTCCGATCGGGATCCACGATTTACATCAAGATTTTAGAGGCAGTTACATGATTCTTTGGGTACTCGGCTTAAATTTAGTACTGCATTTCATCCACAAACCGACGGACAATCAGAACGGGTAATTCAAATTTTAGAAGACATGCTTCGGGCTTGCATTATTGACTTTGAATCAGGTTGGGAACGATACTTGCCATTAGCTGAATTTGTTTATAATAATAGTTTTCAATCTAGTATTCAGATGGCTCCATATGAAGCATTATATGGTCGAAGATGTCGATCACCGGTATGTTGGACAGAGTTGAATGAGAAAAAGATAGTTGGACCGGAATTAATTCAGGAGACAGAAGAAATAGTTAAAAAGATCAGAGATAGGTTGAAAGTAGCTTTTGATAGACAAAAGTCTTATGCAGATCTGAAGCGACGGGATATAGAGTATTCTGTGGGTGATAAAGTGTTTTTAAAGGTATCGCCTTGGAAGAAAATTTTGAGATTTGGCCGTAAAGGAAAATTAAGTCCTCGTTACATTGGGCCGTATGAAGTAGTTGAAAGAATCGGACCGGTTGCCTATCGATTAGCTTTACCTCAGGAATTACAAAAAATTCATGATGTTTTTCATGTTTCCATGTTACGAAGGTATCGATCGGACCCATCTCATATTATTTCTACTGAAGACATTGAGATTAGTCTGGATTTGTCATATGAAGAAGAACCAGTTCAAATACTAGCTCGAGAAGTGAAAGAATTAAGAAACAAACGAGTTCCTTTGGTAAAAGTATTGTGGAGAAGCCATAGTGTGGAAGAAGCAACTTGGGAACCGGAAGAAACCATGAGAGTACAATATCCTCACCTATTCTCAGGAAAATTTCGAGGACGAAATTTATTAAGGGAGGGAGAAATGTAATGACCCAAAATCCGTGGGCACCAGAAAAAGTGTATTATCGGGCCTCTGTTTTAGTAAATCAAGTTAGCATATAATTATTAGGAGTAATTATGAGTCTAATAGTGTGATTAATTAGATTTTTATTTAGTGAATTTAGCTTAATTTAAAGTAATTAGGAAAAAGGATCAAATTGAATAAAGAGTGAAAGTCTAAATATAGATTAAAAGAAAGCAAAAAGGGCTAAAATGGCAATTAAGCCATTGGAATAAGTTGGGCGGCAGATGATGATAAAAATCTAAGATTTTTATTGTTTTATTATATTAAATTATAATGTTTATCATTAGTATATAATTTTATATTAGATATATATTATATTATTATAATATAATAAGTAGATAAGAACTAAAAAGGAGTAAAAGCAAAAGCTTTAAAAAAAAAAAAAAAGAAGAAGTAGTAACAGAAAGGCTCTCGACACAGAGAAGAGAAAGAAGAAAAGAAAATAACAAGGGGGAAATAGGGATTTTAAAGCTTGAAGTTTAAATAGGTAAGTCAATCAAGTCCTATTTTCTTAATTTTTGATGTTTTAGAAGCTTTAAAGCAAGATTTTGATGAAACTAAGTAGATATTCTAAGAGTTTTTAGGTTTTTAAGTATAGTTGATGTTGAAGAAAAAGATGAATTAGGGATTAAACTAAATGAAATCTACGTAGAATTAGTAAAAGGATTAAATTGTAAAGTAAACTATAAGTTTTCTACTATAGGGATTAATTTGGAAGAAATTATAAATTAGGGTTTTATTATGAATTAGATAGTCAAGTTGATTATGGAAGGAATTTAAGTAGAATCAAAGCATGAAATAAGTTAAGAAAATAAGTAAACTTAATTAGGATTAAATTGTAAATTGAGTTATAAGAAAACAGTTTTAGACAGCAGCAGAAGAGTAACTTTGAAAAATCACCAAAAATAGTAGAAATGGAAGTAGAAGTTGAATGAGATATGAAATTAAACCTTAATGAGTCTATTTTCATATGAGAGAAACATAGAAAGCAAAGAAATTCTGTATTTTGAGATATTTATATTTTTGTGAGACTGGTTCAGAGTGATTTCGAGATCCCCTGTTCTGATTTGTAAAAATCATTAAAAATTGTACAAAAATAATTGTGGGACATAATTTATATGGTTAGATTCCTTAATGAGTCTAGTTTTATAAGAAACAAACTAGAACATCATTTGAATTCTGTAAAAAAATATAATTAAATTTTAGTAAAGAGTGGTCAGAACTGTTAGATAATAGAATAGGGGTGATTTCAAAGAATAAACTGTACTTATTGGCTAACTCAAAAATTCTGAAAATTTTATGGAAAGTATATATATGAGTCTAGTTTCATATAAAATTTACGGATCTTAATTCGGAATTCTGTAACTCGAGATATAGATAATTTAGTGACAATGACTCTGGTAGACAGCTTTGAAAGAACTTATAACTAAATAATAGAATTGTGTATAAAGAATGTAGAATGAAGAGGAAGAGTAGAAATTGAATAAAATTCATTAATATTGTAATTAATGCTGTAATTAATAATGTAAATTATTATTATTTTCGTAGCTAACAAGGAAAACGAGGCATCGGCATCCAAGGGAAAAGAAAAGATCGTGGAGGAGTAAACTTGTATTTCGGTTTGTATTGCTATAATTCAAACTACTATTTAGTTAATGTTATATTTAAATTCATAAGTATGGTAAGTAATTTATAAGGTAAGTATTATTATTGACATGAATGAAACTGAGATGAAGTGTGAATATGTTTGAGTATTTAAATTGTTTAGTAATTAGAAAGTGGAAAATGTATTAAAATGAAAGGTGTGTTTTGAATTGAATTAAAAATTGAATTGAGAAATGATTTGAATACCCTATTAACTTGTCGGACTAGATTTGATACAAATGGCATGCCATTGGATTTGTGATGTGATGAGGAGATTTGTAGCTCGGCCGAGAAGATGATTCTGTTATTATATGCTTCGGTTTATCCGAAGAGGCATTTAATGCCTTATTGGTGTGTTTGGGAGGATATGATATATTGGTGTGTTTTGGAGGTTATATTATACTGGTGTGTTATGGAGGATTTATATTATTCCGGGTGTGATTGGGTTGGATATTTTGATGTGCTTGGGTGGAATCCACGTATCTGTCAGAGTCCGAGCATTATTAATAGGGTAAGTTATTGAAATGGAACTTTGAAAATGAGATGGATTGATTTGGCTCTATTGAAAGGTATGTGAAAGAATGTACGTGTTAAATTATGAATTGAATTAGTATGTGTTAAATGAAATGTGAATTTAAGATTTATGAAGTGATATATATATAATTATGTATAATTAGTTTTAATAATTTATAAAGTTTATGGTGATGTTTGTAATTTATTAATGTTAAATAATTTTGATTTATAGTAATACCACTGAGTATGAAATACTCAGCGTACGGTTGTTTCCGTGCGCAGGTCATTAGAGTTTCGAATCCGGTCCAGCATCCAAAACAAACCCGACTCCAACAAGAAGATTTTGGTGATGAATTTCTTCCTTTTTGTTAAGTGGCATGTACTAGATAGTTATATGAATTATAAACATACATAAAGTTAAATGATTTTGGTTGTATATAAATGATTATAATGTTTTGGATGAGGAAAATGATATGAAGTTTTAAAATGATAAATTTAGTATTGGTTGATTTGGTTTGAATTTGCAGGGGGAGTTAGGTAAAAATAAGTAGAAATGCTGCCGAAATTTTTATAGGATATTTTTTAAAAAAAAAAATCTAGAAAATTCGAATAAGTTACATTCTACTTTTAATAAATGTTTTGGGCTTTGAAAGTCTATTATAGGGACTTATTTAATAATTATACTATAAATATTATTTTATTTGTGAATTATTTGTAATTAGTCTGATATGTCTGGTAATGCCTCGTAACCCTATTCTGGCGACGGTTTGGGGTTAAGGGGTGTTACAAAGATATTGAGATTCAACCCGATTTGTCGTACGAAGAAGAATCGGTTGAGATTCTGGCGTGTGAGGTGAGAGAGTTGCGTAATAAACAAGTTTCGTTAGTAAAAGTACTATGGTGTAGTCATAGTGTCGAGGAAACAACTTGGGGAACCGGAACAGGCAATGAGATCTCAGTACCTCCACCTCTTTTTGGGTAAATTTTGGGGACGAAATTTAATTAGGGGGAGAATTGTAACTACCCAATAGTCAGGGGTGTCGGAAAGTGCATTCCTAGGACTCCGTTTTCGTAATTAGAACTTTAAAAATATTTACGAAGCTAGTTGTAACATCCTAAAATTCAGGATTTTATGTTTCACATTATACGACGCGATAGGCTAGTTAATAGTGTTAATTGTGTATGTTTAGGGGTCCTAAGAAGGCTTGGGATTGAGTTGGACCTTAGCAAAATTTTTGTGTTTAAGCACTTTAAAGAGAGTAGGTAAGTGGCATCAAGGCTTAAGGAAATAAGTATGTAATTTTGCTAACACAAGTGGAGCATTGGCAAGGTGGTTGTGGCGTGAAGTGGCAGAGGGGAGAGCTTGGGTTCGAATCCCACCTAGTACAAATATTTTGGACTAAATTTTTTTTTGTGCTATATGGTAAGTGTCGGCCATGGCATCAAAGAAGGAAGGAAGACCTTTTAATTACGGAAAGAAGACTAAGGAATATGGTAAGGAGGCAAATAAGGAAAGAAATAAAGGAAAGGGATAAGGTGGGGGAACATGTTGGCCGAATATTTGGAAGGTGCTTGGGGAAAGAATATTTTTGGTCAACCATCATCTTTTGGGTGTTATGGGCACACGGTTTTGTTAGGGGGAAGGGAGAGCCGAAATTCCTATAGCTTATTTGCAAGATTGTGCATGAAAGGTTGGTTTTCTTTTAACATTTTTGTGCATTTTTTCCAATCTTTTTCCTTTTTTGCCGAAACACACTCAACCCATTTTGGTTCATTCTCTTTTGGTAATAGCCGAACCTCTCTAATATTTTTTGTTTTCCATATCTTCTTTTCTTTTGACCATTTCATCAACCTTTCTCTCTTTTCTAAAATCAACATTTTCTTGTGACCGAAACTTGATTATTCATTTCTCTCCATAGTCGAATCTATTATCACCCTACCTCTTCATTATTTCTTTCTCTTTCGTGTTGGCACTCTCTTCTTTGATCGAATCGGTAAGTGGTTTTATTCTCCTCTTTTCATCTTCTTTTCTCCCTAGCCAAATGTATGTCCATTATCATTCGGTTGTTTCACTTTGTTCTAAATCGAAATATCATCCCCTCCTAATCTCTCAAATCTTGATCATTTCTTTTTCGTAGTGTTCTAGTGGGTGGCCGCATATTCCATCCTTGCCGATTCATCTCTAGCCTTAAGTCAATCGGTGGAAGTCGGATCTATTATCGTTAAGGTAAGAAGTTTCTTTGTGGATTATTTCGATCTCGCTCATTGCTCGATTAGTTTGCTAAACGGAATGATGGATTTGACTAATCGATTATTTTAGGGGCTAAACTACTCGTTTTCTCTACTCGTTGGTTCTTCGGAAGTAGTGGTAAGCCGAATCCTATCCCTAAACAACTACTTTCTCTCATCATAATATTATTCTAACCGAGACTTTTCCAATTGAGGCAAGTGGTAGCGATTTTAGAAGAAAAGCGATTGGAGGACAAAAAGGGAATGGATTTGCAATTCCTACTCCTAAGTTCAAACGTAGGGCGGTATCGGCGGTTCGGGATTTCCCACCGGGTTGTGGACCATCATTCGGTGAGAATAGACAAATCGTGGTCGTTCACGATACTAAGGGTAAGCATTTCATTAGATCGTCTGATTTAGATTTGGATTAATAAAATCTCGTTTGTTGGTTAATCGAGCGTAATGGTGATTTAGGTACCGACGATCAATAAGGTTTAGTCCTTACCGTAATCAGGTGTGTAATCTCACACCGAAATCCCGTAGATTAGTGATTCACTATTATGTTGGAAAAATAGACTGTTGTTGTTAAACAAGTCTAATATCCGTAATATAGCATAAATCGAATAATTGGCTTACACATTATTATTTCTAAAATCTGTTAAAATCAATATAAAATTTGTTAAATTACAAAAATGTCCCTAATGGGCCGAATTACGAATATACCCTCAATGGGCCGTTTTTATCAAAGCGCCTTAACGGGCCGAATTGCTTAAACACCTTTATAGTGCCAATTTACGAAAATGCCCCTATGGGCTTATTTACCAAAATGCCCCTACGGACCGATTTGCTAGAATGTCTTAGTGGGCCGAATTACCAAAGGACAATAATGGGTCGATTCACCTTAACAAAGCACTTGATTAATGGTTGATATTTATATGTGGATGTTTTATGTTAATTTATTTTATATATGGCATTTTTACATATTGCATGGGATGGGAAAAATTGTATGGAGAGCAGTGTAGCCTGGTGGCATTGCCACAATTTGCATATTATTGTGCTTAAATATGATTGCCACACTGTTGACTTGATCCCCACAGGTGTGATTGGCTGGTCGGGGGTGTGATGGATGGATGGGTTGGGTTGCATACATTTCTTTTAAATATTGCTATGTAAATGGGCTCTGGTCCAAGATAATTCTATACGGGTTCAGGCCTAGTGGATGACGGTAGGGGATTATACACTGAGTTCTAGTAACTCACCCCTTTTCTTAACCCTTGCAGGTAATGCTCAGTGATGAGGACTTGGGCCATGGATGACTCGGTGGAGGCCATACTTTGGAAATAATGTTTTCAAACATTAGTAAACTTCTTTTTCGTTTTATTTCGTTACTTTTATTATTTTGGGTTTTAAAGTTGTAATAAGGCCTCTGGGATATTTTTATTTTGTTTTATGTCTGGTCATACTTATTATCTTTCTGGAATTATTTAAAATGGGGATTTTCTAAAATCATAAATAACGGTTTTTCTAAAAGTGATTAACAAATAGTTTTCATAATAAATATGCACAAATAATTTAACTCGGATTCTCTTTCAAATTATCAACAATATTTTCAAAAGTCACAGTTTTAAAATATCACGAATTTGAATATCGATTCTTCAATTAACCTCTCGAGAATAGTAGTATTTTTATCGAATATTTCTAATCAAACTGTTTTTCTTAACTATAACCAAATAACACCTATTTTAGTACAAATCACAAGTTCTTTATATGTTTTCTTCATGTGACATGTTAGACCCGGTCGTAACGCATGGATCGGGTTTGGGGTGTTACACTAGTTGTGTAGTTAATTAGGTTTCGGTTAAGCGAATTTACTTGAATTAAAAGTAATTAGGTTTAAGGACTAAATTATGTATAGGGTGAAAGTTGAATTATAGATTAAAGAATAATTAAAGGGACTAAAGAAGCAATTATGCTTTATTCCATTAAGTGGACGTCATTAGTGAATTATTTATATAATTTATGTGTAAATTTATTTTATATATTATAATAGTTAAAGTTAAAATATATTATAATATTAAGAAAACTTAATAATTAAGTAAATGTATATATATATAATAATAATTAATTAATGTATAATAAAACAAATAAAAAGAGAGAGAGAAAGCCATACAAACTAAGAAAGAAAAAGGAAGAAGAAATGAAAGAGACGCATGACCTTAAGGCTCCAATTTTTCAAAGTTCAATTGCTAATGCCGCACCGAAATCCTTGACTAAAAAGGGAAAAGATAAAATCGACTTCGAATAGCTCGAAATTCACGATTTGTATTTCTATAATTTGAACCTAGTTATTAATTGTTGTATTTTGATTTAATGCATATGGTAAGTGGTTGAGGTGAGTATTTAGCACTTTGATATTGAATTGAATTAAAGTTGATTGAAATGGATTGAATTGGTATATATATTATGAATGTATTGATTATTTGAATTGAAATGAATACTCATGTGTATATGTGATTATATGAAAACTTTGTATTGGATATTGGTTGTTTTTGAAATGTGAAATTAAACCCTATTAACTGTATCGGGCTGAGTCGGATATAGATGGCATGGCATAGGACAGGAAGAGTTCAGGAATTTCAACTTAGAGTCGATGAGGCACTGGGTGCCAATTTACTTCGGTTTACCGATGAGACACTGAGTGTCAAATTTATATAGCGCTGGGCATAGTTACTACTTTGGATTTATCCGATGAGGCACTGGGTGCCAAACTGGTGTGTTGGTTGGATCCGTGTATTCGTCTAAGTCTGAGTCGTGTTAATAGGTGTTAATAGGGATAGTGATTTGAAACATGAAAATGACATACATGAGTTATGTACTCATGAATTGGATGTGGAATGGATAATGTTATTGTTTAAATGATATGTGGATCAAATTGTGAAAAGTTATTATATAGCAAGTGATGAGAATTGAGTATGATATGAAATGATGTATTCATGAGTTGAGTATTGAATGGCTAATGCCATTGTACAAATAAATGTGGTTTGATATGTGAATAACTATTTATATAGCAATTGTGTGAATTGGGACATTGTTTAACAAATGAAATATGATAGCATGTGATAGTCATGATACTAGACATTAGTATGTGCTTAAAATTCAATTGTGCATATTATATTATCATGTCTTTAAATATTTGGATTATAGAAATACCACTGAGTTTTACTCAGCGTACGGTTTTGTTTTTTCCATGCGTAGATTAGGTACTTCACTTTTGATCGCTGATTTAACATCCAACAACGATCCCGAACTCAAATGTGATGATGTTTATCTTTTGAGTTGGCATGTACCTAGGATGTCTAAATGATAGTTATTTTGTGGATGGATTATAAATGTAATGTTGGTTTGGTATATACATATAAACATGTGTTTGTGTTTAAATCCATATTATGGCATGGTAAATTGAACCAAATCTAGATATGTGCATGTGAATTTAAGTTAATGTTTTAGGTAGTTTTGAGTTAGGCCAAATTGATGAATTTTGACATGTTTATAATTTTAATTTTGTTGATGTTTTGATGATATAAATGTGGTACCAATGGGGGTACATTGTCTAGGCACCTAGGATGATTATTTTTAACATGTTTTTTATGTGTTTGATCGTGTTTTGGACAGGTTAAACGAATGGTTCTTGAGTTGTTTAATGTCCAAGCATAAAGGAATTGGTAAATTTGTTGTTTAAGGCACATTTTAGGTCCACACGGCCAGACACACAGGCATCTAACTTGGTCGTGTAAGACACACAGCTAGCACACGGGCGTGTGATACCATTTCAAAGGGTACACGACCTGACACATGAGCATATGGCTTGGCCGTGTGACACAAGTCAGAGAGTTTTACGGGCACAGACTCAGGCTGGGACACAGCCGTGCGTCCTTACTTCGACTGCCCACACGGTTAGACACACAGACGTATGACTTGGCCGTGTGAGTCACACGGCCTGACCACACGGCCGTGTGGAACCTACAGTTAAAAATTTTCTAACTTTTCCCTAAAATTTTCAAATGTTCCCGATTTAGTCTCAAATCGTTTCTAAAGTGTTTTCAAACTTTCAAGGGCTTAATATTGAACTCTATGCATGTTAATGATGAATCATTTTATGATTTTTGAAATGTTTGAAATGAATTATTAGATTATGATTCTTGATAATGCTTCGAAACCCTATTTCGATGACGGATACGAGTTAGGGGTGTTACATATTATATGCATTAAAAATATTCCAACCAATAATAGATTGTCATGTCATATTAAAAATGTTATATTTGAATATAGATATGTTTACTTTGGGATTGATTTGTTAATGCTTATGTTATATACTTGAATTTTAAATGTACTAGTAAACCCTATTGCTCAGCGTACAGTTTGTTTTCTCCGTGCTCAAGTTCAAGTGATTCTCGAAGTCTCGAGACTTGAAGCTAGTATCCAGACAACCATTACAACTCAACAAAGTTTGTATATTGTGTTTCATTTTTGTCTTAAGGCATTTACCTAGGGAATACTTGTTCTAATGTATAGAAATGCTTTAAAATGGTTGGATATATGTTGTGATTTTATGAAATGATATAGTCATACATATAAGTGAAGTGATGTTTTGGTAACCATGTTTTGGCATATTTGAACACATGAAATGGTTAATTTAAAGCCTTGGGGCCAAATGTTGGTTAATATACTAGGTTGGAAGCTTTGGAAAATAGGGACTTAGTGGTCTGTTTCTGTCATCACGATATCAGCCTTGTTTTATTTTGAAAACTTTGTAACTCGGTCCTCAGGTTGGAAAGTTAGGTTACTGTTTCCAAAGTCGCGATACCAAACCCTGGAAATCGCGACACTCACCTTACATACTTTGGAAACTTTTAGTTTAGTCCTATTTTGACCCCGAGATGGTATTGAACTTTTGTAAGCTCGTATATAACCTAAAAATAGTTATATATTATGTTTTACACTTGTGGTACTTTTTTTAGGGAAACAGTTGGCTTGCATTAACTATTAAAAAACAAAAAACACAAAACTACAATCAAAATGCCCTAAAAACTTAAACAATTTCAAAAAAGAAAACAATCACTCGTACATATGATCCTAAGCAATAGCCAACCTAGTTAGATGATCAAACTTTCAAATGAAGTTTTAACCAGATTCTTCTTTCCAAGCCCTAACATGATTGTTTGTTTACCAAAGTCAAAGATTCAGACCATCAAAGGCACCTCTATGCCGAACAAAATATCTCATCGAAACATGGTTGTCCTGCCACCAGTCTGATTCCGAGGTACCTTCGTATACCTACCTACTATTTATCCTCAAGTTTCACTTTCTTCACAGAACTAATCCATAATCGTTGACGTTTCCAGTGTTGGAGTCATCTACATCTATTATTGACTACTCTCTTCTCCCCTCTTTTCGTGGGTATAGCAACCTCGCCCCTCTACTTTTGAATATACACCCCCTATAGTCTTTATCTACCTCTATTTCTATCGATCGTGCACTACAGCAAAATAGACTTTTAGCGGCGTTTTTAGTGGCGTTTTAAAGAAAAACGCCGCAAATAGAAAACATTAGCGGCGTTTTACAAAAAATGCCGCAAAAAAGATCAATTGCAGCGTTTATTCACAAAAACGCCGCTAAAAAGGATATTTAGCGGCGTTTATTCCTAAAACGCCGCTAAAAGTCTGAGCATTAGCGGCGCTTCTGGAAAAACGCCGTTAAAAGTCTGAGTATTAGCGGCGCTTGTTCAAAAACGCCGCTAAAAGTCTGAGTACTAGCGGCGCTTCTGAAAAAACGCCGCTAAAGGTCCGAGTATTAGCGGCGCTTCTTCAAAAATGCCGCTAAAAGTCTGAGTATTAGCGGTGCTTCTGGAAAAATGCCGCTAAAAGTCCGAGCATTAGCGGCGCTTCTGGAAAAACGCCGCTAAAAGTCCGAGCATTAGCGGCGCTTCTGGAAAAACGCCGCTAAAAGTCCGAGATAATTTTAAATTTTTTTTTGGATATATATGACAGATTGTTTTGATTTTATATATTAAATAATTTCTTATATAACCGGAAAAGAGATACATTAATTTTAATACATTAAAATTATGATTCTAGTTTAAATTGTTTAAGAGAAAAATATTTGTTAAAAGAAAAAAATATTAAATAATTTCTTATATAATCGTAAAAGATATAGTATTAATTTTAAAATATTGAATTAATTCTCATGATTGTTTAGGGTTTATGGTTTAGCATATATAGTTTAGTGTGTAAGGTTTAGGAGCTATTTTAATGTTTAGGGATTATGATTTATGATTTGCGGTTTAAGGTTTAAGGTTTAAGGGTTTAGGGTTTATGATTTAGGGTTTAAGTATTATGGTTTTAGGGTTTTAGGGTTTAGGGTTTAGGGGGATGTGTTAGGGTTTCATGGGTTAAAAGTTAGGGTTAATGGGTTGAAAGGTAAATAGTTAAGGGTTTGGGGGTAATAGGGTTATGAGTTAGGGGTTAGGATTTCATAGTTTATGATTTAGGGTTTGGGTTTAGATTAATTTAGTGTCTTTTAATTTATATATTAAATAATTTATTAATGTATAATTGTGAAAGATATAACATTAATTTTTAATACATTAAAATTATGATTCTAGTTTTAATTATTTAAGAGAAAATTATTTGTTAAAAGTGAAAAAAAATATTAAATAATTTCTTATATAATCGTAAAAGAGATAGTATTAATTTTATTAAAATATTGAATTAGTACTCATGATAATTTGGGGTTTATGGTTTAATTTAGGGTATATATATTATGGATTAATCTTTATAGTTTAAGGTCTAGAGTTTATGTATTAGGGTTTAAGATTTACGATTTAAGATTAAGGGTTAGGTTAGGATTTAGGCTGGGTTTATAGTTTAGTTTTTATTATTTTAGAGTTATAGTAGTGTTTCGGGTTTACTGCTTAAACCATATCGAATAATAACTATTTATTATATTTATAGTAGTGTTTGTCAATGTAATTATTTAAAAAAATAATAATAAATTTAATCTTAACTTAAAAAATCAATAATACATATTGGTAGTATAAAAAAATATATTTTATTCTTTGAAAATAGTAAATTAAGATTATTATAAAAAATAGAGATGTCAAATGTTAAAATAAATAGAAAAAATTTTTGCTAATAAACAAATTAATTATAATTAATTGTAGTAGAAAGAATTTTATCACGAAAATAATAAGAATAAGATTAATTTTAAAAAAAGTCCTTATAATTAAAACAAATTATAACGACGTCGTTTAATTGGGGGTTTAGCGGCGCTTGACATAAAAACGCCGCAAATTAGGAGCAATAGTGGCGTGTTTTTTCAAACGCCGCAAAAAGAAATTAAATGTAATTGAAACGGGGCCGTGTTTATTTTGTCAATTTTTCTCAAAATCCCTTTCCGCCTAGGGCTTCTTCTTCGTTCTGCCTTAGGAAATCAAACAGCTATCCCAAGGGGGTTTACCACTGAATCGTTAGAGTCTGGGTGGTCAATCTTCCTTCTTCTTTGGCATCTCGACAGGTGGGCATGAAAACAAGACTTGAAAAGGGCTCAGGTATCAACGTCCTTAGCCCGCATTCATCAATATCAATAAGAGTAGCAGTCGTATAGGTATAGGCTAGCGCTTCCTTGCTCACATCCGAAGTAGCGATTCCCTTCCTCGCTCAGTAAAGTCGGAAGGAAAGGCATAAAGCAAGTACTGCGAACCCCTTTAAGCACGAGATTGGACATCCTACTTTCTCCGCATCAAGATTCTCCTTCTCGTGCTGATCCTTACCCAACAGGTAATCCCCCCTTTCTTTCTTCCCTCTTTTTAGTTTTTCTTTTTCCTTTTCTTTATATTTTTTTTTATTATTGAGTCCCTTTCTCATGTTGATTCTTAGATAAGCGGTTCGAATAAGGCAAAATTGGGGACGAAATTTGAGGGATGTGAGTGGCCTGTTGATGAACTTAAGGTGTTCGTGGATTTGATCAAAAGGTAAGGTTTGCATATATCTATATTTTACGTTTGGTTTGCTGTTCAATCTTAGCAAATTTAGCCTTCCTTTAATTGTTTAAAAAATAAACAATATGAGTTGTCGAAATGAAGTTTCAACATCAGTTTTAACATTGATTCCCTTAGTTTATGAAAAGGCTAAATTGCAGTTGATGCAACTGAAGCGTGAAAGATTGCTGGTATTTGCTTTTCTTTATCTCTTTTTTTTTGGGGGGGGGGGTTCTGCTCAAATGTGTATTCTTTATCATCTTCCTATATCCCTCAATTAGAATCAGGTACAGTTACTGAGAACTGGAGTTTGGGAGTCTCAAATGTTGAAGTTAAATTATGTCAAGCATCCATCTGTGTCAGCTGGAAGAGACACTCAACTTGACAATAATACATGTTCAGTTAGATCTGGAGTGAACCTTAAGGTATGCTCATCAGTTCTGCTTTTGTTGTTACGGATTTCGTCTTTCTAATTTGTATACTCAAATGATTAGAAAGGGAAAAAGGTACTCCTCCAGAGATAACATTACTGCATGCAAATATGAAACTGTGTTTTATTTTAACTGAAACCCACATTTGGGTTGACTCCCAAATTTTATTGTCAGAAATATCAAAGCCATTTAGAGGCTAATAATTTTCTCTACGTTTTGTTGTTGCTGCTGGTATAAGCTATTCATTGGCTTGTACAAATATCAATTTCAATTCAGAGTAGAATATAGTTATTTTCTCTTAACCTTTTAACATATCTCAATGGTGAAGAAATTTGAATTAATTAATACAAGACTCAGGCTCAGTTTTCTTTGAAATTTTGTTGACTTGATTTGGAGTGTAATATCATAGTTTTTTGGATGATTACAAAATCTTTATGTCTTCAACTTTCTTAACAGTATTTGCATATTAGACATTTCTTTTACAGGGATTTATCTTCTATATTTTGAGAATTACTACTAACATTCAGCACAGTGCATACCAGAGGCAATAGGTGGAGAACTCTTACATTTGTTGTTTTGAATGATGTATTAGCATTCTCTCAGCTATAAATAAAATAATATTCTAAACTTCATGTGTTTTACTGTCTCTTATGTTGTTTTGAAAGATATGGGCACTTGATATTTGGTTAATGCATAATTCTATGCTAAAGATTTCTTTGTGTCATAACAGGGAACCAATGATAAAGTTACGACAATGAAGCATGAGGCTGACGCTCTGGAGAAGAAGATAAACAATTTAACCAAGTCTCTTTGCCCTCACTTCAAGATAAAAGGAGAACTGAGTTGTGCGGATACTATTGATTTGCTTAATGATCATCTAAAGAAGAGAACTTGTTGGGGATATATACGCCAGGATATGCTGGTCTTATTAACTCTTAACTATAATTCTTCTCAAAACATATTGAAATTTATTTTATGTAACTGAGGCCTAACCAGTCTGTTATTTTGTTAGTTGTGAGAGGTTGATGTTTTGCAGAATAGGAATGGCTATCATAATGTTATTCTCAACTACCATGAGTTATTATCTCAAAGGCTTTCTTTTTTAATATAGTTCTCTTTAACCCAGACTTGTTTATGCTAAAAGGTTTACATTTGTCCTTATGTTTGATTTCAGTCTTACATTAGACACCAGTCCAAATTCAAGCATTTTTGTTGGAAACAAATTGAACGATGTAAACATCAGTAAGGTAACAAAGTCAACAATTTACATGAAGTCATTCCCTGTTTATTTGCCATGCTTATCTCTAAAATTTTATCTTGTTCATTAGAACTTCCCAAACATGGATGCTTGTTCTGCATTTGCTTATGTCTTTAACCATGAATACACTAAGAAATATGTTGGGCCCAAAAGTCTGGCGCAAGAAACACAAGTAAGTACTTCTGTCTCATAATTTCTTGCATCTCCTGTTTTTCTTTTCTTAAGCAAAACAAATTATTTCAATTTAATTTGGCATAATGACTTTTTTGGCCCTCTAACTTTACAAAAAAATCATTTTAGCCTTCCATTTAAATTTTCATCTTTTTTAACCCTTGAACTTGCATTTTTTGTCAAATTACCCCAAAATGGATGGGAAAGTTAACAATTGTTAATTTTGCTGACGTGACATACATGTGGATTGTCTTGTGGATGACATGTCAACATTTAATTAACTTTTTAAAATTTAAAAATATTTTTTATAATTTTAATACTTTTTAAATAATTTGAATGATTTTTAATTTTTTATAGCTTTTTTAAATTTTTACCAGAAAAATATGCCACACTTGTTCTTTGACAAAAATTGCAAGTTTAAGGGTTAAAAAATAAATGGAGTGCTAAAATGACTTTTTTGTAAAGTTAGAGGGTCAAAAAAGTCTTTAAGCCATTTTTTACCCGAAAAGTATGCCACACTTGTTCTTTGACAAAAATTGCAAGTTTAAGGGTTAAAAAATAAATGGAGTGCTAAATATTTGGTAAGTTTATTAATATTTATAATAAACTTGAATTACCATTGAATACTTATATCAGAGTAATTTTTCCGATTTACAAAAATATTCTATTGTATGATTTTATTTCTTTAAATTGACAAAAAATATATTTTTATTATTTATTATATTAATACACTGATATTAGAAGAATATTTTATGAAAGTTTAGGTTATGTTTTATATTCATGATAAATAATACTTTATTGTGATTTAAATTATTTAAATTTGATTTTTTATTGGTATTATTAGATGCATTATTGTTCAATATTTAAGTAGTTTCATTCATTTTCTTTTGTCAATAAAACATATTCATAAAATGATCGGAAAAACATAAAACATCACTGTATCAGCAGAGTAGAACACTGTAGAAATAGCAGAGAAAGAAAAACTTAACAAAGATAAATGAGTAGAACACTGTAGAAATAGCATCAAATCTGTATTTTATGTTATATTCTTAGATATTTGTTTTAGATGAATTGAAAGAAGACATTTTTAGGAACATTGTAGATAAAGAGAATATCTGTTGAGCTTCTGGCTATTAAAATGAGTTGCTGTACTGCTGTGGATGTTTGCTAAGTTCATCAGTATATCTTCATTAGTACGAAATTTTGGACTGCTGTTGATGTTTTCTAAATATATTATTATGATGATGATGTTGGTCAGGCAGTCTGGGCCTTTTTTGGATCAACTTGGCGTCAGAAGGGGTAAGTAGCTATAGCTCTCTTATTTTCCCTTTTAAAATGTGTTGTGCTGTGTTAACTTTTATCTGAGTTGATGTCCTGTCTATTGGAATCTGTAAAATGTTCTATCACCTCACCAACTCATGCAGCTATATTTACTGTAAAAAATACATTAATTCTAAATTTAACTTTTATTTTATTGAACCAGTGACTGATCCTACGAAACTTCCCTTATGGAATTTTGATGGTTCGAGCACCGATCAGGCTCCTGGTGACGATAGCGAAGTCATTCTTCGGTACGTTTTATTTAATTTATTTTCTTGGATCTTTTACATTAGATCATAGTTATCGATTAAGATTCAGTGAATATCCTTTGATTATAATAAAAATAATAATGATTATTATGTTTTGGTTAATATATTATTATTAGTAATAATGTTATGAGTAATTCTGTTTATTTGTCGCTTTTGCTAAAGTAGATTATGTTTCCGGCACTCCTAACTTGTATTCAATTAATATTGAAATGTTCATTGCCTTTAGGATCTGTTTCATATATATATATATATATATATGTGTGTGTGTGTGTGTGTGTGTGTATATATATATATATAGTTTAGCAGTTATCTCATGACATGTTGCATTTCTATTGATTTTATTTCCATTAATTAAAAGGGATTCTTCTTTTCTTTTTATTGTTTAGGCAAGAAGTCTTCCCATTAATAAACTTCGGCCTGCATACTATAGCATCAACAGATTTATCATTTGTTTAAAGATGACTAGTGCATTGAAAGTTAGCAATAACAGTGCCTTATTTAAAATGCATTTCCTCATAAGGAGTAACCAATAGCATAAACTAACTACTTTTTAAATCTTTGTCTTCTTTTGTTGTTGCAATTCACTGTCTTTTTTCAGATGAAATCTTTTTGATTTTGAAAAGCAGGAAACAAGAAAACTGTCGTTTTTGTTGTTGCAGTATCTTGATCATAAATGTCATTTTTGTATGACCAAATCGTTAAGTGTGTCATATTTCAGTTGGTGGACTGCTTGCATTGGAGGGTGCAGAATACCATTGACGATATATTAGCAGTAAGTTAATGTATTCTCAGGTGTTGCATCTAAATTGCAATTGGTTGCTTTTCTAAATAGACTATTGATGATTTTCAAAGCATTTTCTCTATACTTGATGCATGTTTTTCATGCAAAAGCTAGATCTGTATCATTTTGGAATGTGGTAATATAATATAGTTCAATGAAGCTGATATACTTATGGCTATCGTTCAATTTTGCTGTTACAGGCAGTGGGAATAATTGCTGCCATTGGAGATTCTTGTGTATTGGTTGAGTTTCTATTTGCTTGTTAAATAGATTTGTGCCCTTGGAACATAAATTGATTTGTATAGGGACTGTTATCAAAGTAATGCTAAAGGATTTGCTTAAGTGGGTACAGGGATAAGAATGGATTTGTATGTAAACTATTATTCAATTAAAGCTTGTTTGGGTGCTGTGATAATAGTGTTGCTTTTTTATATAATATTTTAATTTTTTTTAATTTTCATAGACTTTTAGCGGCGTTTTTGAAAAAAGCGCCGCTAAAAGTATGATATTTTAATTTTTTATTTTTAATGACCTTTAGCGGCGTTTGCAGGAAAAGCGCCGCTAAAAGTCATGCTTTTAGCGGCGTTTGCAGAAAAAGTGCCGCTAAAAGTCACGGTTTTTAGCGGCGTTTGTGGAAAAAGTGCCGCTAAAAGTCATGGTTTTTAGCGGCGTTTGTAAAAAAAGCGCCGCTAAAAGTCATGGTTTTTAGCGGCGTTTTCGGAAAAAGCGCCGCTAAAAGTCATGCTTTTAGTGGCGTTTGTGGAAAAAGCGCCGCTAAAAGCATGACTTTTAGCAGCGTTTGTGGAAAAAGCGCCACTAAAAGTCATTGCTTTTAGCGGCGGTTGTAGAAAAAACGCCGCTAAAAGTCATTGCTTGTAGCGGCGTTTTTTGCTCATAAACGCCGCTAAATTTTGCGGCGCCTCTTTTAGCGGTGTTTTTTGCGGCGCTTCCAAAAGCGCCGCAAATACTATTAGTTGCGCTTAAAAACGCCGCTAAAGGCCTAAAAAACGCCGCTAAAAGTCCAAATTGCTGTAGTGGTGGAAGTCCACTTTACAAATAAGTTCCCTTTTCATCTCTTAATCCTTCTACAACAAGAGCATGTGTCACTTTATTTTCTTCCCTTGAAATATATTTAAACTGACATGCAGCAGAACCATAACTAAAAATTTTTATACTTGATATATAAGTACTAATTTCAGAGTTATCTTTATAATTATATTGCAGCTTTGTAACAACCCATTTTTTAGTGGTGATGGAACAGTGGTTTCAGGACCACAAATTTTCGTTGTGTTGACTCGTAAATATTATTTATGGAATATTTACAAAGTCATTTGAGTCGTATTAAAATTTGGTTAGGAAATTTTATTGTTTTGGTAGTTAATTAAGGAAAAAGGACTAAACTATAAAAGGTACAAAACTTATTAATTAATACATTTAGGTGATTTAATAGCTTAAATATCATAAGAGAGGGGACCTATGTGGCAAATAAACTTTATTCATTAATGTTGGACGACATTAGTGATGAAAATGATAAAAAAAAAAATTGTATGTTTAATGGCAAAATTATAATAAGTCAAAATTAGTTAAAACAAATTGAAACATTAAACCATTTTTCTTCATTCTTCTTCAACTCTTGGCCGAAAACACCATTGTAGACCTAGGGAGCTTAGGTTACTTCTTGGCTTTGCATGGTATGTAAAATTAACTTATTTTCTTGTAATTTTATATTTTTGAGATCGTTACAACTAGGTCTAGCTAGCTCGTACCTTTGTTTTTGAATCTGTTAAAAATTTTGGAAGTTAAAATTTATGAATCTTGGTTGTTTGTGATGATAATTATATGTTTTAAGCTTTGGTTATGATTTTAGGTTGTTTTATAAGATGATTTTAGTTAGTTTTTTTTTTATTTAAGGATTTAATTGTTAAGATGTCAAATTTTCAAGGATTAAAGGTGAGTATGAGGTCTTTTGTGGACTGTTTAAAAGCCTTAGATATTTGGCTATAATATAGACCTGAGAAAAGTGGTTAACTTGATGAATTTCGGGTCAAGGGGCTAAATTGCAAAAATTGTAAAAGTTAGGGGTAATTGTGTGATTTTAAAAAATTAAAAGGGGTATAAAATGTAAAGTAAATTAAAATATGAAATGTAATCTAATAATTGGGAATTTCACATTTTAGATCAAGACCCTGTTGATATAGGTGGAAAAGGAAAAATTGTGGAATAGTCCCTGAATTTCTATAACTATTACAACTTAGTCCAGGTAAGTTCATATAGTTTATAATTTAATGTTCATATGAAATGTTTGATGATATAATTTGATATAATAGATATAATTGTTTTGTTGTTGATATATAATTGTTTGAGAAATATTATTGAAATTCAATACGTGGATCGGATGAACGCAAGATAGAGTACAATTGTATGATGGTGTGTTATAGAGGGATTAGAGTGAAGATTGATGTGGAGTGATATACTTATGTTTCCCGAGTAGCTGAGGTTCAATATTTGTTGCGAACTCTCATGTTATACTCTCTATTTTGGCGTGTTATCAGGTGGATTAGCTCTAATGAGCATCTGGCGTGTTTATGGTTGGACTAGCTCTTCGGAGCAATTGGCGTGTTATCGGGTGGATTAGCTCTTATGAGCTTCTGGCGTGTTTTCGAAAGGATTACTGTGCTAGTATCTGTAAGTCATTCATTAGATCATAAATTATTGTATTATACCTATATTATGACTTTGAATGGCATGACATGTAATTGATATTTAGAATTGATTACAGTTTTTATATGTATATTGTTTTCGGAGAATTTTGGTTGAGCTTTGAATTAAGTGACGCAATTTACCGGTATGTAGTTGTGGATGACAGAAAGCATGTATTATTGGATCATTTTAAATTGAAGTGCTATGTTTACTTCGGTAAGACTTAATATTTCTGTACGTCGAACTTACTAAGCTTCAATAAGCTTACTTGTGTTAATTTTTGTTTTGTAGATACTTTGGAAGGTTGGACGACTGGATCAACACTTAAGTCATACTATCCACCTATTTTTTTTTTTGTAGTTTTTGGAACATTCATTTTGGATTATATGGCATGTAATAGGCTTGTTGTGATTTTACTTTTGTTTAGGATGTGTATAATGTAACTAGTGAACCTAAGTGCAAATTAGTATCATGAACACCTATACATGATTTTGTTGTTGCTTCACAAAAGTTTAGATTATGCCTTGCTATGGAATGTGAATGATGGAATATGTTTTTGATACAAAAATGTGGATTATGTATGTCTAAGAGGTCAAATTGATTTGTTGAGATTTGAGGTGCCTATGATAGGCATATTGGTTAGAAGTTAAGTTATGTGATTTTGCATGTTTTGGATGATAGTTCATTTTGTTGTGAAATTATGTGTACTTGTGGTACTAATGAGGGTACATTGGTTAGGCACTTAAGATGGTTGATTTAGCATGTTTTGAACTAGTTTAATGTCATTTTAAATAGGTCTTTTCGCTGGTAAATGGATTACTTAGGGTCTAAGTAAGCTTGAAATGGTAAACTTGTCATTTAAGGTTCATTTGGGTCCACACGGCCTGAGACACGGGCGTGTCTCAGCTGTGTGAGACACACGGCCTGGCGACACGGGCATGTGTCATCAATGACTTCCTTATGATACAAGTCAGTGAGTTACACGACCTAATACACGGCCTGGCACACGGGTGTGTGACACGGCCGTGTGAACCTACTCAGAGAGTTACACAAGGTGAGGACACGGGCTGGGACGTGGTTGCGTGACCCTAGTTTGATTGTTACACGGCCTGAGACACAGGCGTGAGTCTTAGCCGTGTGAGGTACATGGCTTGACCACACGGTCGTGTGACACCTATTTTGCAAATTTTGCATATTTTTCTTAAAGTTTCCAAATTATTCCATATTGGTCCCAAATTGTTTTATGTTATTTTTAGGCCCTCAAAGGCTTGATTTAGGAACAATATGCATGTGTATGAATGGTTTATGATGTGATTATAATATTGAATGGTATAATGTGAAAATGTTTTTGATTGTTTAGTAATACTTAGTAACCCTAATTCGGCGACAGAGACAGGTTCGGGGTGTTACAAGCTTTTTTATTACTGATAATGAATCTCCTTCAATCACTACCCTCTCAATTCCCAGATCCAGCCTAAATTGAGTTGCTTATGCATAAGCAAGTGCTTCTGTCTCAAAAACTGTCGGTATGTGTTCATTAAGGCATATTTTAAAATTTAAAACCTGTCCATTTGAGTCTCTAACCATAATCCTTGAACATAACTTCTTATTTTGTTTCTGAAAAGTAGCATCAAAATTTATTTTTACTTCGGAGCCTCCGGTGGCCTCCACTGTTTGCCTATAACCCTTTGGACAAGTAACCTTCTGTTTAACTCATCCAACTCGTTTATATATCCCAATATGAATTGAACAGTTTCTTCTCCTGTCTATTGTTTCCTCCCATGCACATAATTATTTCTAGTTGTCTATATAACCCAAAGCGTACATACAATTCTACTGCATTTATAAATTAGATTGTTGCCGTATAGGTATATTATCCAATATTCAAAATGTACCTAATTTTTCTCCTGTGGCCAATATATGTCTAATTTTTCCCATATTCCTGTTACAAAAGGACAATCCCTGAAGACATGTTCAATATTTCCTACCCCATTTATGCATTTGGAGTAAGTTGCAGACCCTACCAATCTTCTTTGAAATAAGTTAAGTTGAGTAGGTAAATAATTGTTTAGAAATCTCCAGTTCATAAACTTTATTTTTGAATCCAACTCCAATATAGATGGCCCTCTTAGACTTACCTTTGCCCCTTTTGTGACTCATTCCTGAATTGCAAGCCTCATAAGAGAAAAAAGTCCTTCACTAAAAATAAAAAATAAGTAGAGGCTTAACGGGTCACATTGACGTAATCCCTGTTTTGGTTTAAACCTTTCCCCCATCTCCCTATTTAGGCATACTGAATAAGAGACTAAGCTTATACAATGCATTATAAAATCCATAAATGAACCGGCAAACCCCATGTTTAACATCATCTGTTCCAAAAAAACCCACTCTACCCTATCATAAGCTTTGCTCATGTCAAGCTTAAGAGCTAAATTCCCTTTTTGACCTAATTCCCTTTTTGACCTAATCTTCTTTGCTTGAACATATGCAAGAGTTCATGTAAAACTGAACGTCGATAATGAAAATATAGAATGATGGCAAAACAATAAGAAAGAAAAATAAAACACACAGATTTTACATGGAAACCCTTTCGGGAAAAAACCACGGGTAGAGGAGAAGAAAATTCACTAATATTGAAAATTGAATGATACAAGAGGAGTTTCTACTACATCTATTTAAAGGTTGAAAAACCTTATTTTAATTAAAGTCAAATAGTGGAAGTGTAGTTCTATACGGATTCTACTTGTGTTGCATGGTTTCTTTAACAGTAAATTGGGTCACACAACTCTAACAGTTCATAAGTAAGAAGAATATTATTAGTAATTAGTCTTGCTAGGACAAAGGCACTTTGAGCTTCATCAATACAATTCTCTAATACTTTTTGAAATTGATTTGCCACTATCTTCGAAATTATTTTATAGAAAATCGTGCATAAACTGATCAATCGAAAATTTTTAAGGTTTACTGGATGAGCCACTTTAGGTATAAGAACAATATTCGTCATATTTAAATCATCCAGTGAATACCCTCTATTCAAATATCCAAACAGAACGTACCTACCTTCTGCCCCAGAATGTGCTAATACTTTTGAAAGAACAAGGCTGGGAAGTCGTCATCCCCTGAAGCTTTTGTTGGCCACATCTTTTTTAAAAGTCATAACTATCTCCTCTCTAGTGTAATAGACAGTCAAAGCTTGACTCATATTGCCAGAAATACACCTTTCAACCCCCGAAAGAATATGATCGAGATTACCAACTCCCTTAGATGAAAAAATATCTCTAAAATACTTTTTGGTAATCTCAATCATTACACTTGTGGTACTTATAAATTAATGATTAATGATGAAATTTGTTTGTTATCAATCGTAGTTGCTTTAGCAACGGATGTGACATCCTAAAGCTCAAACCTAACGATCGAGTCAGGTATAGGGTGTTACAAGTGGTGCGATATGTGTTTGGATCTAAACGCAACTATAACGATGATGTGAGAATGGAAAATGACTATTAAAGACATTAAGTTAAATTTTATATATAAAATAAATACTTACAAATTTTATATTAAATTATAAATGCATTTTAAAATTGTATTTATTTCAAATAATTTTTTAATAATTAATTAAAATTTTATAAAAAATCATAAATTATATTTGTATTTAATTTTAATTATATTAAATTTTTGTAAAAAATAATTATTCATATTTGTATTATTCATATAAAAGTATTTAATTATAAAAAAATATTTTATCCATTTTATAATAATAAATTTTATATAATTATTAAAATATTATCTATACAACTATATAGGCCTTAGACACTTGTCCATTTTTTTCGTTTCTCTTTTTCTTACATGAGAACATTATCGGTAAATTTCAATTCCAATTTTTCTACTTTTTAGATTATAAGAATGATTAAATTTTAATTTGATCCTTATATTTTGCTTAAATTTGAGATTTAATCTATATATTTTAACTTTGACATAATTTGATGTCTTAACTTTTATAATGCCATTAGTTAATCTAAATAATTTATTCTAATTAAAATGATGTGAATTTTTAAGAACAGTTATTACTGTTAAATTTCTTTATTAAATTCAGATTCGTCACAATGTTACTTTTTTGTTACATGGATATCAAGTTTATTTTACTTTTTATTTTCAAAATACCACACCAACATAAAAGAATTCTAATAAGGTTAATAAATGGACCTAAAATTTTAAACTTGAAAAGTAGAGAGACTAAATTTCTAAAAATTAAAGTATAGAGATTAAATTTAAGATATACGAAGGGTATAAAAACTTTGAGTAAATTATAACCTTTAAATTTTTACACTATATTTTAGTCAATAAATGATTAAGCCAACACGAAGCGTGAGTGGAAATCTAATACAAATAAAATATATATTTTTTTATGTAATGAAAATAAAAACAAAAAGGAATTGTTTATGTATATTTTAAATTTGAAAGGAAAAAGTTCCAGCAATATTCTATAGAATCAATATAGGAGTTAAAAGTAAACGTAAAACCTCGGTGGCATTGCTTTTACCAACCGAGGGGGCTTCTTATTCCAGTGAGAATTAAGGATTGTGGTGAGTTTGGTTCATCTCACCACTAGTTATCCAAAGGGTGTTTTTGTTTAAAAAATAATCTATTATATTCCATTATGTTTTATTTTTGGTTTATAAGGTAAAAAGTCACAATTATGAAAATTAAAATTAATTTAATTTAATTTAATTTTTTATAATAAATAGATACTATTATATTTCTAAACGGGTAAAAAATTATACATTTATGAAAATAATAATAATTGAAAAGTCATTTTTTAAAAATCTTGAAATATAAAAAAATAAAATAAAAAACCAAATCTATCCTTGGTTTGATTGGATTATTTTTTTATCATTCACAAATTTGAGGAAGGAACGAGTTACCTAACTTAGCATAATAAAGGGAAAAAATGATAGAAAAATAAAGTAAAAAAATAAAGATTAAGGGAAATAAATCACATATATATATAATATAAAAGAAGGTACGGGTGCATATGGAAATATTAAGTTTTTTGAGTTTCAAAATACTTGACTATTGGGTCTTTACAATTGATGTCTCATTAAAGGCAATAGGTATTCCCGATTTTTTATGCAAAGTTATTATGTCTACTATTACGGATTCATCTATGCAGGTTTTGTAGAATGGGATCCCATCACAGAAATTCAAGTCGATTCAGGGTATCCGCTAGGGGTGTCCCTTGTCACCTTACTTGTTTGTTCTTAGTATGAAATGGCTTGGCTATAGTATTCGGTCAGCAGTCAATTCTGGGATTTGGTGACCCATCAAATTATCCAGGTCAGGTCCAAACTTATCTCATTTATTTTTTGTCGATGATTTGGTTATTTTTGGATAGGCAGAAATTGAACAAGCCAGAAGAGTTAAAAGTATCTTGGAGCAGTTTTGTATCTCATCTGGACAAAAAATTAATGCGAGGAAGACAAATGTTTTCTTTTCGAGTGGGGTAGAGAAGGAACTACGAGATTCTATCAGTAATGCTATTGGTTTTCAAAGAGTAGAAAATCTTGGAACTTACTTGGGGTGCATCCTTTTCACGAAAGGGTAACGAAGTTTGTGGTTGAGAATGTCAGAGCCAAGATGCAATGTTGGGACGTTAAACAATTACCGATGGCTGGAAGAGTTACTCTTGCTCAGTCGATTTTGCTATCGATCCCTAGCTATTTTATGCAATCTATGATGATTCCGTAAGGGATTTGTGATGAAATTGAAGGTATGGTGAGGAAGTTTATTTAGGGAAGTTCGAGTGAGGGAAAGAATATGGCTCTAGTTAGTTGGAAGTCAGTTTGTCAACCCAGGTCTTGCGTGGGGCCTTGGGTTAAGGCAAATGAGGGCCCATAATACCTCTTTCTAGCTTAAATTGGCGTTTTATTTGGCATCTAATTCTTCTGCTCTGTAGGTCCAAGTTCTAAGGTCTAAATATAAGATGAAGGAGAATGTACCAGAGTCTAATGATAGGGGTAAATGATCCTTTCTTTGGAGGGCTCTATCTAAAATCTGGCTTTTACTGCGTGAGAACATCTTCTGGACTGTGGGGGACAACAATATGATTAAATGTTAGAAAGATAATTAGATCCCAAGAGTTGGACCTTTGGTTAATCACATTCTTTTACATGGTAACCTTGGTGAGGGCAGATGGCTCTTGGAACTTGGACATGTTCTGAATATAGATTCCAGAAGGCATTATTAATTGTATTGTTAGTATACCCCCTCTGCATCTTTCGGCATGACCTAATAGCATTACCTAGATGGGTACCTTAATAAGATCCTTTTCTGTTAAGAGTGCTTACCGAAATGTGTATGAGTAGACATGGGACCCAAAGGTTACTTATTGGAACATCTCGTGGAAGTACAAAGGGCCCCAAAGAGTTAGGTTCTTCATTTGCCTAGTCTTTAAACAAAGTCTTCTCACAAACATGGAATGAGTGAGACGTGAGATCGGGACAAATAGTTAGTGGGCAATATGTGGGCATGACTTAGAGGATATTCTTCAAGCCATCAGGGATTGCCCCGAGGCAAATGATATTTGGAGCCAGATAATTTCGACAGATATGAGGAGCAATTTTTTTTATGGTAGCCTAATGGAATGACTCGTAGATAATTTGTTGAATCATCGTACTATGGTCATGAGGGATGTGGAGTGGTCTAGCCTTTTTGGACTGATTGCATGACTTATCTAGAAGAACATGAATCTCTTTATATTTCAGGGCATACAATGGAATGCTAGTGATGTAACACCCCAAAATAGGGCCTAGGAGTTTTAGCGGTATTTTAGGAATTTTAGCCTTACAGTTTTCGAAATTTTGCGACATGGTTTATCAGTAATGTTTTTAGTATGATTTTTAGAAAATTAAATCAATTTTTTAAAAACATTTTTAAATACCTTTAATTTTGAAAATAGGGCTTATTTTTAAAAGAGTCAAAACTTAGAGTTTTTAAGAGGCAAATAAACCAAACTTCAAAAATCAACCTATTTTCCCCTCTATCTTTATAAAACCCACAATAGTTCCTCTCACCCTTTATGCTTTGCCGTCCTTTGCTCCTCCACACCTCAATCCCTCAATTTTGATTCTTAAACTCTATTCATTTGATTTCTATCATCCTCCTAGTCATAAATCTCCATAAAAGTTAAGAGAAACACTCTAAAACACCATAATTTCCTCCATTGTCAATTTTTTGGGTTTTCGATCAAACGCTCGATTTTTTGTTGTATAAGTTAACAATTCAACTTATAAATAGTTTTAAATATTATTTAGTCTTTAAAACTAAGTTTTTAGCCATTAAATTGCATGTTTTGAATAAAAGCCGAAAACTAGGTCTTTAATGGTGATATTCAGGATTTTGCATAAAAACAATGTTTTAAAGTGTTTTTGAATTAGTTTTAACATTATTAGAAGGTTTCTAAACTTTGAAGTTTCGTTAAATATTTCTTGAGTTTCAATGAATTTTTGAAAAATAGCCATAAAACATGTCGAAAAAGTCAATACCATGAATTGAATATTTTGTTGTAGTTTAAAGGTTGGGAATTAGTCGTAGGTGGATTATAAGATGAACGGAATTGGTTTTAGGTGAAAGATTGAGTATAGACCGAGATATTCGAATTTAAAGTTGGTTATGTTAAAGGTTTCAGTTACAATGGAACATAGCTTAGGCTTATGTTTTGATTGCTTGTGGTGAGTTCTTAGCTGATTTGTGAATGTATTGTTGTACGAATTTGTTTTGTTGAAGTTCCGGATTCGATAAGACCTTCTACGAGTAGAGATAAAGGCAAGGAAAAGCTAGCTTGAGCTTTCAGCTTTTCGGCAAAAGCGTAATTGTTGAGTGTTTGGAATAATTGCTTGTGAGCATGATTCAATGTGTTATTTGGGAATTTAGTAGAAGCCTAAACCTCTACTCTAAGTTCCGAGTGCAAGTTTTCTCATACCTATGTTTCTCTTGTGAATTATGTACTTGTGTGAATGTGAATATGTGAATTGGAACGAGATGCTATAACATGATATATGTGGTTATGATAACTATTGTGAAAGTGAAAATGTGTACATGTTATGTATGTGTTAAATGTTAGTGACAGTGTTTTGCTAAAAACGCAAATATGCAGTGATAGTGCACCGATAATCAGTAAGTGATATGTGTTTGTTTCAGATATTTTAGCCTTATGATCTTGAAACCGTTGGATATAGTTGGGATGCCATAGATTGTGAGTACTCACCTATATGTACAGTGATTTTGGGCGTTGAAGCCCTAGGACATGTTGGAGGGATAAAGGAATGTGAGCTAAACTCCATTCAACGGGACATGTGAGGAGAAATAAGGAGAGTGTTAGCTTTATACTTCACTTTTGGGACATGTTTAACTCTATGAGTCTATGTGGTGTGTTGGAGATCTGTGTATCCGATGAGTGATGAATAAAGCTCACTTTTATGTTTCATAGCTCAAGTGCCAAATTATTTTAAATTATGAATATGTGTGTTTTGTGATAAGTGTTTATATGACATGTGACCATTACACAATTTGTCTATAAAGATTTTTTGAGTATTGTGATATATGCTTAAAAGTGAATATGTTTACCATGTAAAAAAAACTAGAAAATAATGCATGAGTAAGTATAATATGACACTAGAGTTGAAACTGTTGAGGTTATGCTATATGGTTGTTTTGTTTATGCTTGATGAATTGTTTGCATGGTAGTTGTTCTAGGCATTCACTGAGCTTGTTAAGCTCACCCCCTTCCTTCTTAAACCATTGCAGAGTAGTGAAGTGTCAGTGTGAGCGATGTGGTTTCCGAGAGGTGATCCTAGCAAGTCTATTTGTTATTTCGTAGGTGTTTTATATTTATTTACGTTTTGGGGAATGAGGCAATGTGGTAGACTTGTTTATAGCCATGTTATCTTCTAGACATTTTTCTAGTTTTTAGTTCAATGTATAAAGGTTTACATGTTATTGTAATACTTAGGTTCATGAACATGAGGATGGATTGACTTTACTTGCTCGAACACGATTTTACGATATTGAACTGCTAATTAGGTTGTTGAATGATTATTTGTCGAACTAATTGATGTATGATGTTTAGGAACTAAGTTGGAATGGATTAATTGCTTATGCATGCTGCATTTTTGAGGTCTGGGACAGAGGTATCAATAATTGGGTTTAAAAATTGATACATATGTGATTTTGAAACGTGTAGGGAGTCAGAATAAAGATTTGGTATTGATACCTTTCCTCGAGTATCGATAGTCGGGGTCAAAATATCGATATTTCATGGCAGGTACTAATAATTTTCGAGACTTTGGCTTTTAATTGAGAAACAAAATGTAAGTTTGGTATCATTTTTCCAGGTGGTATCAATACCATTTAAAGAAAATATTGATACCCTAATGTCAGTATTGATACCTACGGACCTAGTTGAGAATTTTGTTGAATGGACCTTATGCACGTTTTAATATGTTTATAAGACTAATCAATGTAAGTTTAGCACGTGATAATGATAACTAACTAGTATGATTGACTTGAGACTTATGCGAATAATAAACTGATAGATGTTTTGTTAGAATGAGCTTTTACTTGTTGGTTATGACATGAGACAGTGGTGTGACATCTTGATATTCGGGCTTGGCACTAGGCCGGGTATAGAGTGTTACAATTGAGGTTATCAAAATTTCGCAGAGTTGGGCCAAGCAGTATGTTTCTTCTCATAAAGAAGGTTCGACAAAGTGGCAACAGGTTAGGAAGGCAATCCCTTGGACAAATGATTAGGTTCAGCTAAATTCTGATGGTGCAGTTAGAATAGATTCTGGTAAAGGTGCTTCAGGAGGTGTCTTGTGAGATTAGGAGGGTAAGTGGATCTCTGGTTATAATAGATGTTTAAGTTAGTGCTCAGTTTTTTATGTTGAATTATGGGGAATTCTGGATGGTTTGAATATTATGAGTAGGAACTTTGAGAATGTTTTGATTCAGACTGATAGTATAGAAGCAACAAAAGCTATTCATGATTGTTTCATGTCATCCTCGAATTTCGTATTGATTAGGCAAATACGTCAATTGTTGAAGAAGTTTGGGAATTGATTTTTACAATATATTCCCAGAGAGAATAATAAAGATGTTAATTGTATAACTAAGATAACCTTTGATAGAGGAAAAGATTTGGTAATTCTTGGGGATCCTCCTAAGGAGATTTCTAATGTCTTGATGTAATGTAAGCTCGGTTTTGTTTTTTCACCACAAATAAAAAAAGTAAAAGTAAAACTTTACCGGTGAGAATTAAGGATTGTGGTGAGTTTGGCTCATCTCACCACTAGTTATTCAAAGGGTATTTTTGTTTAAAAAATAATTCCATCTCCCTATTGTTGTGATGAGATTCAAAGGGAGTTTTTGTTTAAAAAAAATCTATTATACTCGATTTTGTTTTATTTTTGGTTTATAAGGTAAAAAGTCACAATTATGAATATTAAAATTAAAATTATTGTAATTTAATATTTTATAATAAATAGATATGATTATATTTCTAAACTGATGAAAAAAATTATACATTTATGAAAAGATAAATAATTAAAAATTCATTTTTCAAAAATCTTGAAATATAAAAAGAAAATACCAAATCCATTCTTGGTTTGAATTATTATCATTTACAAATTTCAGGAAGGGAATGAATTACTTAAGTTTGCATAATAAAGGAAAAAATGATAAAAAATAAAGTAAAAAATAAAGAGTAAGGGAAATAAATCACACATATATAATATATAAATGGAAACATTGAGTTTTAGGTTAGTTTAAATATTTTTTTATATATTTAAAGTAGGCCCTGTCTTTATAATTAAGTTTTAAATGTGATTTTTTTACTATTTTTAATTAAAATTTATTTATAATTTTTAATGAGGATGTATAATTACATTTTTGAGACATATCTATTAAGCCTATAATTATATTTGCCCTATTGATGATGTATGACACATCAATCGATAATAATAATTGTATTTGCTTTATTGAAAATATAAGAAATTCTATGTTAACATTATAATTACTTTTTAAAAATGTTCTCCTTAATGAACCTGTGTATTAAACATAGTATGATAATCAAGAGTTTAAAATTATAAGTAATACATTATATCATTATTTAGTTATTATTAGTTTTTCAACCAACTATAATTATAACATCTTTTCAAAAAAATATAATCATATATATATACATACACACTCATTTATATATTATAAAAGAATGTACAGAAGCAAAAACAGAAAACTTTAAGTTTTAAATACTTTCTTTTTTAAAAAAATTATATTTAAAGTGGACTTCATTTTAAAATTAAGTTTTAAATATGATTTTCTTGCCATTAACAATAATAATAAAATTTTCAATAATAAACAACTTTATATGAATAATTTTCATTTTTAATTTCTAAATCAAGTTTTTTTATGAAATTACATGATATTTTAAAAAAATTAAAAAAAATTTAAAATTATTTAAAAAGCATATTTTAATATAAATTATTTAAGGTTTTAAATTTTATAAAAGTTTACATAAATATTTAAAAAATGAGTAAAATATGTTAAAACATATTACAATTTGTTAATTAAACATATATACCAATTAAATATATTTTTATTGTACTTTAAATAAATAAAAATTTTATTTAAAACTTAAAATTTGAATTTTTCTAGGAATTTTATTCATTTAAAAATTTTCACAATTATTAAATATATTTTAATTTATAAAGGCAAAATCAATTTGAAAGTAAAAGTAAAGTGGTTTTAATAATATTTGTTGGAGTAAAAAGTAAAGTAGTTTAAATATAGCAATGGTTTTTTGTTTACTTTCCTTTTCCTTGTCTAAACACAAAGCTAGTGTTGATAACAAATTTGCAACTCAAACTAATAAGTATATGAGTGAATTGGGTAGGGTAGGGTTTTGTTCAGTTAAAGCTCAACTCATTCAAAAAGTAGCATTATGGGTATAAAAATACTAGAAGGTTGAAGCAAATATGGCACAATCCAGTTTCCATGAATAAAAGCAAAAGCTTTCACAAACACAAGTTAAACAAATTTCCTTCAAACTTTTTAAACTCAACAAATCTTCTTTAAACCCTACAGTATGTAACCTTTTTTTTCACAGTCTCACACTTTCAATTCCCGTCTCTCAGCAAAAAGTTTCCCCGTGACGGCCTCGTTGGGAAGCAAAGCAAGCCAGACGCCGGTATCCGCGGCATGCTCTGCCGAGACATTGCCGGACCAACTTGTCATAGCAGTTCTGACCCATCCCGGACAATAACAATTTATATATATCTTTTCACCTTCTGGTCGTTCAGAGAGTTGTTTAGCCATTAGCATACTGTAAAGATTAACAGCAAGCTTAGATACAGCGTAGTCGGTAAATTTCTGAGGCCATCCACCTGATTGCCATGTATCAGCTTCAACTTGTTGTAGAAATGTCGACACCATGTTGTCAATTAGTTCCTCAGATAGAGTTTCTAAATTGCTTAGCTTTTCCCTCAAAGCTTCATCTTCAATCCTCTATCACACACACCAAAAATATGCGTATATATATAAATATTTAGTTTGCATGCCAAATAATGCTAATAGAAATGAACATGTACAAGTTGTGAGAACCTAACAGCTGATTTACATTATGGTGATCTTCAGTCATGAATTGATAAAAGAATATCAACATTCATTTTCATATTTCACATTAAACACCTTTTAGGAGTCCAAACTGACATTTTGTTAAATTTAAATCTAAATTTTTTTAAATATGAGTAAGATTTTAAGTTTGATCCTTAAATCATTCTGCTTATAGATACTTAAATATTATCTTTTTATATAAGAAAAGTTAGACAATATTGAATTAGGGATATTATGCAACACAAGAAATAAAACATCTTATTAACTGAAATATGTAATATATAATCAAATAATATCGACAATAATAAAACTATTTACTTCAAAAAAAAAACAAAACAAAGAGAGATGATTTACTTACACTGCGGCGGCCGTTTAGTTTACCTAGGCGTGAGCTAACATTAACAATACGAGCCCCAGCAGCGGAAGGTCTCATCAATGGAATCATTGCTTTAATCATATTTTTGGTGCCAAAATAATTGGTCTCAATCATCTGCTTCGCGTACTCCATTGAATTTCCAGACACAAGATTGTAGTTAACACCTGCGTTATTTACCTGCCATAATAGAAATACATACTTATAAACCAACATTAAAAGAAACCAATCCAAAGTGGTTGGAGTTTGGATGTTATATATATATATATACCAGAATATCAACGCCATCATATTTTTCTTTTATCCATTTAGTAAATTCAGAGATGGATTCCTCGTGCAAGATGTCGAGCTGATGGACATCCACATTGAAACCTCCTTCTTGTAACACCTTGGCTGCTTCAATGCCCACACTTGTGTCCCTTGATGTTAGTATTACAGTCAATCCATGCCCCGCTAGTTGTTTTGCAATCTCAAACCCAATCCCTCTATTTGCACCCGTTACTACAGCAATTGTTTCTTCTGACCACCACCTGTATATACATATATAAACTTACAAAGGAAACTAAATATGTTGCAAATAACCAAAGTACGTACGTACCTTTGATGATCAGAATAAGGAATGGTCCTAAGAAGGGAAATCTCTTGGAGTCTCTTTTCCCTTTTCTCACTGGCCTTTTCCTTTTTCCCTGTCATCTCCTTTGCCTCGTGATTAACTTCAGGTATTATTCAGGAAGACATTAATTAAATAAAAGAAAAAGAAACAAGTAAATATCTATACCTATGTATGTAATAATAGATTAGAGGCACAACAACATGAAGGTTTTCCAACAGCTGATTTGAAATCCGGTATATCTCATCTTAACTTTGTTGGAGATGTTTAAGGTCAATTCTTGGGAGCTGCTTAGTTTTAGGTCAAATCTTCCATCTTTTATGCCTTTAGAAACGTAAGATGCCGTTGCTCATTACTTAATTTCTTTTGCACCACTAATGTGTTCCTGCTTCAATATCAACCAACCAATTTTTTATTCAAAAACTACAAATACTGAATTGATGGTTGGTTTTCTTTTCTTCATAAGTTAAAGGTGTTACAATAGAATTAGTTCTTGCGCATGAGAGGGGGGTTGGGAGTTATATAGACGTCAAAAAGGTGTCTCCTTACAAATTTATTAGGTTGGATAAAAATCTATAATAAAGGCAAAATAATACATAATTTTTTCATACAAGTTGTCTTGTTAAAAATCTTTACTAGAAAATCCAGTAGGACAAAACATTGATTAAAAGAAAATAATACAACATGTTTTAAACTCTCACTAATGGTAACATCACAATACATTTTTAAGTCGACACATTCCAATCTTTTATACTAATCTTTCAAACTTTGTGGTAAGCAATGCTTTGAAAAAAGATTAGCCAAATTATCACTAGAACGAATTTCTTGAACACCTGTATCACCTTTTTTCTTAAGATCATAAGTGAAGAATAATTTTGATGAAATATGTTTCATTCTATCAACTTTGATGTAACCATCCTTCAGTTGAGTTATACATGTTGCATTATCTTCGTATAAGATAGTTGACATTTTTTCCTACAAAGGAAAATCACATATCTTCTGGATATGTTAGGTTAATAACCTTAGCTAAATACACTCTCGATTTGCCTCATGCATTGCAATTATTTCTACATGATTTAAAGAGGCAAGAGTTAATGTTTGTTTTGTTGAATGTCATGATATGGTTGTACCTCTGTATGTAAGTAAATATCTCATTTGAGATCAACCTTTATGTGGATCGGATAAATATCCAGCATCAATACAGCCAATTATTAGAGATCTTGAATCACTTGAGTAAAATAAGCTCATACAAATGGTTCCTCTGAGATCTAAATACATGTTTAATTTCATTCCAATGCCTACGTGTTGGAAAATTAAATTTTGCTAACAAGCTTACATTGAATGCTATATTAGGTCGTGTGTTGTTTGTAAGATACATCAATGTCTTTATGGCGCTTAGATATGGTACTTCAGGACTAAAAAACTCTTCATCATTTTCACAAGGGCAAAATGAGTCTTTATTCACATATAATGATGTTACAACCATTGGGATACTCAATGAATCTGCTTTATCCATGTAAAATGCGTTTAAGATATATTCTATAAAAGTTGACTGATGAACTTAAATTTTATTTTTTAAATGATCAATATGTACGTCGAGACAAAACGTTGTTTTTTTTTTCCCAAGAGCTTTCATCTCAAATTCTTTCTTTAAACAATTTATTGTATTTTGAAACTCTTTAACTATTCCAATAATATTTAATTCGTCAACATAAACAACAATTATTACAAAATTTAATCCATACTTTTTTATAAAAACAAATAGACAATTTGGATAATTTTTATAACTTTCTTTCAAAAAAATATTCACCAAGACTATTGTAATACATAAGCCTAGATTGTTTTAATCTATATAAGGATTTATTTAATTTGACCAAGTGAGTGAGTTCAATTCTACTTGAATTGTGTTTTTTCAATTTGGTCAATCTTTTCTATTTTACATTCTTCAATAAATTTAGGTTCAGGATCCTCATTTTTCTTTTGCTATTTAATAACAATATTATAAGCAAAAATGTTATTAACAACTATATTTTTTCGATTTCATCTTTTTCCTGAAGTAACATAACTTATCAATACGCTACAGCAAAACAGACTTTTAGCGGCGTTTTTAGTGGCGTTTTAAGGAAAAACGCCGCAAATAAACGCCGCAAAAAAATGAGAAATAGCGGCGTTTATTTACAAAACGCCGCTAAAAAGGATATATAGCGGCGTTTTTTCGTAAAACACCGCTAAAAGTATGAGCATTAGCGGCACTTTTGGAAAAACGCCGCTAAAAGTCTGGGCTTTAGCGGCGCTTCTGGAAAAACGCCGCTAAAAGTCTGGGCTTCAGCGGCGCTTCTGGAAAAATGCCGCTAAAAGTCTGGGCTTCAGCGGCGCTTCTGGAAAAATGCCGCTAAAAGTCTGGGCTTCAGCGGCGCTTCTGGAAAAACGCCGCTAAAAGTCTGGGCTTCAGCGGCGCTTCTGGAAAAACGCCGCTAAAAGTCTGAGCTTTAGCGGCGCTTTTGGAAAAACGCCACAAATAATTTTAAAGTTTTTTTTGGATATATATGACTAATTGTTTTTAAATTTATATATAATCGTAAAAGATATAATCAATTTTAAAATATTAAATTAATTCTCATGATTATTTAGTGTTTATGGTTTAGCATATATAGTTTAGGGTGTAAGGTTTAGGAGTTATTATTTTAATGTTTAGGGATTATGATTTATGATTTACGGTTTAAGGTTTAAGTGGAATGTGTTAGGGTTTCATGGGTTAAAAGTTAGGGTCAATGGGTTGAAAGGTATAATGATTAAGGGTTTGGGGTTAATAAGTTAAGGGTTAGGGGTTAGGGTTTTTTAGTTTATGATTTAGGGTTTATGGGATAGAGGATAGGGGTTATAGGGTTTAGATTAGGTTAGTGTCTTTTAATTTATATATTAAATAATTTATTTATAATTGTTAAAGAGATAACATTAATTTTAATACATTAAAATTATGATTATAGTTTTTATTTAAGAGAAAAATATTTGTTAAAAATGAAAAAATATTAAATAATTTCTTATATAATCGTAAAAGAGATAATATTAATTTTAAAATATTGAATTAATTCTAATGATAATTTGGGGTTTATGGTTTAATTTATGGTATATTGTTTATGGATTAATCTTTATAGTTTAGGGTCTAGAGTTTATATGTTTTAGGGTTTAAAATTTAGGATTTAAGATTAAGGGTTAGGTTAGGATTTAGGCTGGGTTTATAGTTTAGTTTTTATTATTTTAGAGTTATAGTGTTTTGGGTTTAGTGCTTAAACCATATTGAATAATAACTATTTATTTTATTTATTGTAACTTCATATTGCTATAGTGTTTAGGGTTTATGGGATAGGGGATAGGGGTTTAGGGTTTAAATTAATTAGTGTCTTTTAATTTATACATTAAATAATTTATTATATAATTATAAAAGAGATAATATTAATTTTAATATATTAAAATTAATATTATAGTTTAAATTAGTTAAGAGATAAATAGATAAACTTTGCATATATTAAATGGTTTAGGATTTAAGGTTTACTTGAGATTTGTTAAATGATGAATTTTTTTTAAAAAATTCAAAAAATAAAGAAAAAGTAAAATAAAAAAATAAAAAAGTTTATAAAATTAAAAAAATGAAATACATGTAAATTGTCATATAAGTTGTTATGTTTAAAAAGTTAAAAAGTTTTAGTCATTATTTCCGTTTAAAAAATATCATTTCAACTTTGTTTTTTTAAAAGTAATAATTTAATTTAATTTAAGTTATTTAAAAACTTGAGGTGAACTATTTTTTTAAATTAATAATTTAATTTAAGGTAATTCACATGACATGATACTATTTTTTTTATATGTTAATTTAAAAATTATAAAAATTTTCAAAAAATTTAAAAATTAAAAATTAAAAACTTAAAAATTTAAATTTTAATATTTTAGTCCATATTTCAATTAAAAATTGTAATATTCAAGATTTTTAAAAAATAAAAATTCTAAAAAATAATAATCTCAACACAAAAATTTTGAAAAAAAAATAAAATTGAGCAATAGAGGTGTAAAACGCCACAAAAATTTAAGCTATAGTGGCGTTTTTGTAAAACAACGCCGCAAAAAAAATATTAAAAATGAAAAAAATAAAATTAAGCAATACAAAAATTTAAGCTATAGTGGCGTTTTACAAAAAATTTCCATTGAAACAATCCCGTTTCACCCCTCCCCTAAATCCCCAATTTTATGCTGCCAACATTTATCTTGAAAATTTTGCATTTCCACCGCTAAAATAAAAACCCTAGCTTTCCTGTCACCGCGCCGAATCCGTTTCTGCAAGTTCAGATCGATAAAACTCTCACCGTCGTTTGCGATTTCGCTGATAGCTTCATCAACGGTAAGGTTAGTTTTGGCGATTCGGCTTTAACTCGCAGTTACAAACTAATCGATCGTGGATTTTTTAAGTAATCAAATTGTTTAATCCGTTTTTAAACTGTAGATTAAACCACCTTCTTCTCCAGAGGGTCGTTTTACTCAAATACTCTCAGGTAATGCTGCAAGGTAGGATTCTCTGGGCATGGCCAACTACATTGCTGAACTGTCTCTCCTTGAGTACAGTATGCTTTGCTACCCTCCATCACTCATTGCTGCATGCGCAATTTTCCTGGCCAAATTTATACTTCTTCCATCAAAGAAATCTTGGGTATGTTCGTGTCTGCCCGGACACAAGCAGCTTCTTCTTGCTGTTTTTCTTATTTGAATAGACTCTTTTTGTTGACATTACTTAGACTGATCTCCATTTACTAACATTACTAACCAAAAGCAGAGCTCAAGCTCAAAAAGCTCGGCTTTGGCCTCCTCTTTGGTGGCTCTTAATTCCTTCTTTAATATATTTGGTTTTTTTTTATAATTTTTCCTTTCTCATTGTTCTTGGATTCTTATTTTCTGGGACAATGTGTGGAAAAAGAACTGTTCAAAATTTTAGATTTTTTGAATTTGATGAGGAATTCAAATTTTTTCCGTGAACTTCTTTTTACTATTAAAGGAATTATGAGCAGAACAAATTTGGGTTATCATGAATTTTTCATTTTTTCCTCCTGTTTAGAAGGTTTTAGAACAAAAAAATGAAAAAGAAAACTTTGAAAAAAAAAAACTATGCTTAGCAGCTGGTTCTGCTTACATTTAAGTAGAAAGCTACAGTATTGATTGATTATGGCGGTTCTGTTTATTTTGTGTATTTGATTTTTTTGTTTTCATGGGTGATCCAAATTTGGGTTATCATTAATTACTTGAAGTTTGAAATGACTGCCCCAACAGCTAAATGTTTCTTAAGGTAAATATTTTACCCCGTTATTATTGAATAATATACTTACTGTTATTTTTTCTCCATGTTTATGATTCTTGTTTCAACTTTGTGATCATTGGTATGACAATTCAGACGGTTTGTTCTTGCTGCTCAAGGGATCAATGAGGTATCACACAAATCTTGTAAAGCTTTAATATCTCTACAAAAAAGTAACATAGTTGCACTATTTGAGACCATGCTTAAAATTATATTGGGTATCAATTGAAATCAATATTGTAAATACATCTGTCCATCGTATATCCAGACATGGCTTTGGAGAATTATGGATAAACTTGGAAAAAAATTGAACATACTCATGCTAGAGAAACTTTTATTCATCACCGAAACCCAAGTCTGAGTAACACCAGTTATTTCCATTAGTTTTTCTACGCCTAACTCCTTGATTTTCCTTTGTTGTTGGTGTGTTTTTCTGATTAGGTTCCATCAATGCAATTAGAGTGCATGGCCAACTACATTGCTGAACTGTCTTTCCTTGAGTACGGTATGCTTTGCTACCCTCCATCACTCATTGCTGCATGCGCAATTTTCCTGGCCAAATTCAAAAATGATGATTTGAAATATATATATATTTATGCACCTAATTTATTTGTTTAATGTGTAATTAGATGGCATGGGGAGTTCAAACTGAGATTGACAGACTTTTTCCTGTTGTTTTGAACAATCATTTGTTAATTTGCAGGCAGGGGTATCTGGGAGAGGTAGCCACTTGCTGGCTTTGGTTGAATGGTATGATTTAATTTAAGTACTTCTCAAATATATACTATTTAATTTAAATCCTCTTAGATTATATTTAAAAGGATAAATTGCAATTTTGGTCTTTCTTATAAGTTTACAATTCAATTTAAAACATTTAAATATAACTTTTTTAGCTTTGACCCCAACTTTTTTAAATTTTATCTCGACCCTATCATATAATTCCTGAACTTGACTTTGTTTACAAGCTTCTGCGTGTTATAATTTTGTATGGAAAATGAAAATTATATGCTTATAACTTAGTAGTAGGGGTAGAGTGAGAGTGAGTTGGAGCAGGTATGCTTAGGTGGTTTTCATTTTCCTTAAATGAAAATTAAGTCTTATGTGATAAACAATGTAACATGGAACAAGTGTTTTTATATAATCACATTGTTGATTTTGTATTTGACCATGTGAAAGAAAATGATAATCGCATACTTTAACTGATTTTTTGAATATTTATTTTTTGGTGATTTAAAATTTCATTTTAATACATTATAGTTTATTCTTAGTATATAATACCAATAATTGGTTAGAGTATTATTTTTTTCCACATGTTTTAGTTATTAGTTAACTATAAATTAATTATAATTAGTAATTTAGCTAACTTAGTAGCTACTTTAAATATACCAGGTTGCTACTTTAAATATCATTGTAGTCATGACTGATCTCCTACAGCAACTAGGGCATAGGCTTGCATGAAGCTAAATAATATTTCAAAACTGGAATTTTATCTTTTTCCTCTTAACTCTTGAGCAGAAAACAATTTTTATTTATTTATTTATTAAAGACGACTCAACTAGTGTTTGCATGTGAAAGTTTATAGTAGTATTTTATTGATGTCGATGTTGAAAAAATTAATGGAATGAGTAAAGTAGTAGTTATTAACCGAGGCTCTTAGTAGTCTTTACCTGGTTACTATTCCATGCATATGTCATAATCTTCCTTTTCATCTTTTATTCTTTAGCATGTTTTATTATTTTGTAACCCTCCCTTTACATCTTTGCTACTTTTAACATGTTTGCTATATTCTGCATCTTGATCTTGTGTTTTGTGAATGTTGATGCTGAGATTTGATGGTTATTTCCATGAGCTTGTATTTGTGTTGATAAGTTCTTGCTTCTCTCAGCTTGTGCACTTTGTTAATCGTGACTCTCTGGGATTGGCAAATGACTTTCTTTCTTTGGGATTTATTCCTGAAGGAGTTGATATACAATTTGTAGCTGATGCATCGCAGACATCTTTTGGGAAGGGTACACGACAATCTCAAGACTTTCAGGTTTTTGCTTGTAGTCTCCTTACCTTGTTATTCAGATCTGTTTCCTGGCAAGTAGGTATAATAAGCACTTAAAAATGTCACTCTGTTGTAGATTTTGTAGTTCTACAAGTTTCTCTATTGTTGTTATTATTATAATAAGTAAAATGGTTCTCGATTTCTTTTCTTAAGTAAAATGATGAAACTTGACAGTTGTGGGGAAATATTTGCATCAAAGATTGTAAGCAGCTGCTGGAACATATTACTTTGTTGTGTTGCATAATTATAGCAAGTATCCATTTGCACTGCCTTAAGATGTGTATTTGGCTTCATGCCTTTAATGATTGGGGTTCATCTTGTGTCAGATAGCAGCAATATCAGAACAGGCATCTGAATTGTCTGAGGAGCCTCCTAAGTCTGAAGAAAAAGGTTCGCATCCGTTGGGATGGAAGTCATTCGATATGCATGCTGTTGTTGCTGCCACCGAAGATCTCCTGCTTTTTATTCTATCTGAGAAGGGTCAAATAGTGCATATTTGTTTATGTATGTATTATGCATTGACATGTATATTGGAAATTGACATCTAATAGCCATTTTAATTTTTGGGGATGGAGTTGTGGCGTTTTTATAATTTTTTTTTTATTTTTTAGGACCTTTAGCGGCGTTGCCATGACTTTTAGCGGGTTTTTGGACAAGCGCCGCTAAAGACCATGACTTTTAGCGGCGTTTTTGGGCAAGCGCCGCTAAAGACCAAGACTTTTAGAGGCGTTTTTGGAAAAGCGCCGCTAAAGACCATGATCTCATAAACGCCGCAAAAATTTGCGGCGGTTGTATTAGTGGTGTTTTTTGCGACGCTTCGAAAAGCGTCGCAAACACTTTTAGTGGCGCTTATAAACGCCGCTAAAGGCAAAAAAAAAACGCCGCTAAAAGTCTGTTTTGCTGTAGTGATACCTCTTCATTATCATTTATTTTCAGTTACCTAAACCTCTTGTGGGGTTTTTTTTATTAGTTATGTTATCAACCTCTTTTTGGGCACGTGCCTTTACATTATGATAAACTTGTCCATGGATTGAACCACCTGGCCCAGCCCAAAGGCCTGCCGGAAAAATGGGAGGGTTTTGGTAAAAATATAGGCCCGAAAAATGGGCTTGGGAAAAAATAAGGCTCGTTTAGAAAATGGGTCGAACCTCGAGTAAGGCTTTTTTGGCCCAAGTTTGGCCCAACCCGAATATGCAATTTTTTTCTTTACTGTTTTCTTGCCTTTTTTTTTATGTTTTATTGTTATTTTCTTCTTCTTTTTTCACTATTTTGCTACCATTTCACTATTATATTGCTACAATTTTGTTGTTATTGTTTGGATATTATATAACTCATGTTTTATTATTAATTTTGTTACTATTTTAGAGGCATTTGCTTGTTAAGTTGCATCTATCTTAGTATTATTTAAGTATACATATTTTTAAAAAAATATTTTCAATTTTTTGGGAAACATTTATTTTAATGTTTTTAGTATTTTTTATATATTATATTTTTTTAAAAAAAATTACATTAAAAATAATATAAAAAATTAATACGGGTGGGCCGGGTCGGGCCCAGGTTTTAACATTTTTATCCGAGCCGGGCTTGGGCAAAATCTTAGGCATATTTTCGGGCCAGGCCCGCCCCAGCAAATAGGCCTAAAATTTTTGGTTGTGCTCGGTCCGGTCCAGCCCACGGACACCTCTACATTATGATCATATTGAATGTTTGCTCCTCTCTTTTTACGAGGATTTTTATCTTTGGAACCGGTTGGTCTTCCATGTTTCAAGTGTGAATTACTTTCTTTGGCATTCATAGTTTGTCCTACAAGGACACCAGTTCATATTGGAGTATTTTCAGCTGGTACAAGAGGTTTTGCAACTCTCTTTATGTCAATGTAATACATCTGACAGTTGATTAACAATGTTTTGCAAATATATTATCCTTTGAACTGTAACATCCTAAATTAGGGGTTAGTTGTGATTGTATTGTTGTGCATATGATTGGATTGCTGTAATACTATTTATGGTATAATAAGACTTAGCTATGGACCTTGAGTAGGCTCGAGTGGTAGAAAATTCCATTTGTAAGCTGTAATAAGACAAGGAGCCATGGTAAATAGGGGTTACAAGTTTTAAAAGGGAATATTTGACACTAATAAGGCCTTGGAAAAATGGCAAGGGGTGCCACTTAAGTGCTGGAATTGACGCCACCAAGGGGAGCAAGGGAGCCTAGGTTCGAGTAGCAGAATTCTCTTTTTCTGCTCTTTATTTTGACGGCAAAGGAGGGGAGAAGTAGTGCTCAATTCAAACTCTTTCAAGATAATAAGGATTTTATTTGAATAGTTTTAAATGCTTGGCCAAGAGTGAATTGGGGAGTTTGCCGAAATCTTAGACTCTTTGTTGGAGAGGAGTAAACGGCAAGGAGACTAAGTGAAAGGGGGAGGAGTGCCGAATTTTCTTAAGGCACCTATTTCTTGCACTTTAATTCTTTTTCTTTCCCTTTGGAAGTAGCCGAATTTCCCTACTCTCTCATCTTCTAGTTTTTCTTTTTCTCCTTTCTCATTCTCTCAAAACCGAAACCACCATTATCACCTTCCTCTTTTCTCCTTTTTGCGTAAACACCAAAACCCCCTCTACTTTTTTCTTTGCCGAAACCCCTATCTCTCTTTCCCATTATTTCCTTCTTTCTCCCTAGCCGAACATACTCCATTGGTGTGCCGAAATCCCCTTTCTCCTAGTAGATCTACCTTGGCCGAATATCAAGTGGGCATAGATACTTTTCGGGATTTCCTCTTCCATCGATTTGTGAAGGTAAGTGCTGCCGAAACTCTCCTCCCATATTTGCATGTTCTCTGTCGACTTGGATGAAGGGAAAAGCCGAAATTCGGCATTGATTAATGGTTTGGCTAACCACTCTGTTGAAACCGATTTCACCTAGAGACTCCGGGATTTTGAAGTATTCAATCCAAGCCTCCATTCTCTGTCAACCGGATTTGGTAAGTGGTGGTAAGGATCCATTCTAGTAAGCTATCCTTTTAAATGTTCGAAAAGTCGAAGGCTAATAATATGGATGTGTGATTGCCGAATGTAGGGAAGCAGAATCACATAGCGTGTGGTAGCTAGTGTTCAAGGGGTGTTTAGGTAAGGTTTCGGGTTCATGCGTTAACCCTTTTTGGATTGGTTGGTTTGGCCGAATGGCCTATGTTAATAACATTAGTAATGGCCGAATGTAGGGACAAGGAAGCAAGTATGGTATAGCGGATCTTCGGGATCTAGGACTCGTTTTTGTAGCAGGTGTGTACATACACACTTCTTTAATAATAAAAGTGCTAATATATTGTGTATGCTAAACCGGATTTATGTAGATTCGAATTTCATACCGTAAAGGTATGAGCACGGATTCAGGTAAGTCCGTTTTGATATGGGTTCGGCTATTCCATACATATGTGATATAGTGATTTATGACATATATGTGATATGTGATGCTTAAATAAGCATGTGGGCATGATTTGCATGGTTTGCAAGATTTGCATGATGATGGGTGAAATGAGAGGAGGGGGAAAGTGATATCCGTGTCTTTGGACACCAGTGGTTTGGTACCACATTTCGTGACTTTGGGTCACCAGAGGTTTGGCACCTCATAGCGACTTGTCCCAGTGGCTTAGCACCACAGTGGGTTGGCCCCACAGTTGATATTATGGGATCGTCGCCAGTGATTTGGTATCACACGTGGGTTGGCCCCACAACTTATTATTTGTGACTTCGGGTCACCAGTGGTTTGGCACCACAATATTAATGGATATCGTGACTTTGGGTCACCAGTGGTTTGGCACCACCAGTGGTTTGGTACCACATGGGGTAGAGAAAGGTGTTTTGGATGGCTAGGTTGGGTGCATGTTAAACTTAGTTACGATTTGTGTGTATGATGTTGCATTAAACCGGGGGAAAGGGTTACACACTGAGTCTTGGTGACTCACCTTCTCCTTTAGCTTTTTCAGGTGACTCGTAGATCGCGGATGAGGAGCCGGATGGACTCGAGGTGCCATGCAGTGGAAATGTGGTTTAAATGAACTTTGGGTTATTTCCATTTTATTTTCGGTTTTATTTGTTCAAGTTGTAATAAGGCCTCCTAAAATTTCGTTTGATTATTTTACATGTTTTGGATGAAATTTTAAATTACTTAATGACTTTAATATGGTTAAACAAGTTTTCTTAAATTCAAACGTAAATGTTTTTTTTGTGCCATCGGGTACATTGATAAAATTGGTAACAACATGACTTAATAGATTTTAACAACAAAACTAAGTGTTGTTTCCTTCATACACCTCCATCGTTTTAAACAAGACAATATTCTATTAAAAATGAAATGTTTTTACCAAAGATTGAATCGACAAAAAGGGGTTTTCAAAATGTTTTTCCTCTGTAACATACCAAATTCGGTCGTAATGTTTGGGCCGGGTTTGGGATGTTACAAAAATTGGTATCAGAGCCCAGTTCAAAACTCGGCTGTGGGGGCCCAGGGCCCAAAATGTTTTGGTAGGCCTTTGAGAAAAGTTATGGAAATAGTTTTGGTTTCGAACAGCATGGCATCGAGTCTCCGGCACCAATCCGCCCAGGTAAGCACTCTTAACTATTGTGTGAATTATTATCTGTAGAAGGGTAGATATGGAACGTAGATAGTATGATAAGTGTTTAAACCCTAGGACTAGTTTACCCCAACAAAGTACATAAGACTCTAAATGCCTAATTAAACAAACCTGTGACTAAGTCGCCGAGTTAGGGTGTGGTAACCCCTGTGCGCATGTCTAGGATTGGATCCGGAAGAGCTTAGTACTTAAGCAGTCCTAGTGACTCACCTCCTCTTCGAAGGAATCCTACCTGGTGCGTAGCTTCGGTTCACCCTAACCAAGAGGACTCGGTCATAGGCTAAACACAATAAATAAAACCCGAAAGGGATTAGCCATGTTTTTATGAAAACCCTAGTTTTAAAATCATTAAAGTACCCCTTTTAAATAGTAGCAAAAATTTATTTTGGAAAATTTTCAAAATATTTTCGACTTACAAAATTACCAAAATGCCCCTAGTGGCAAAATTACGAAAATGCCCTTGGTTTCTAAAATTACCGTATTACCTCGATTTCAATAAAATTCTCTTACTTGGTAAAAGTATCCAAAAATCCTGTATTTCCCTGACTTGGAAAATTTACAAAATTACCCCTGATTGATGAAATTACCAAAATACCCCTAGTTTCCAAAATTCTGCCACACCCTTAATTTGAGGAATTTTCGAAAATACCCTCCAGTCTTGGAAATTTCAAAATGTCTTGATTTATTAAAGTTTACAAAATTTCTTTGATTTATTACAAAAATACCCCTGTAGGAAAATGACGAAAATACCCCTAGGATAGGAACGGACAGAAATGTCCGAAGAGTGAATGTGTATGAAAGGTATTAGGGAATGGATGTGCTTTTCTGTGAATTAGGATAGAAGACTTGAAACCTGATTGATCGAGAGAACAACTTCTACACTCTTTCATAAGATTCCTTCGTGGATAATCAATGAAACAAGTACTAATCCATAAAATTTCTTAATCAGATTAAAGCGCATAGTTAGAGATGAGCTCTAGAGGACGTGGCCGTCGTGGACGCGGTAGAGGCAGGATGACCGTGTCAGAACCCGTTAGGTCGGGTCAGGGGTCTGAGAATGAGGTACCACCGCCGCCACCACCCCCAACTTTTGGTGCTGAGGAGCAGGATCAGACGGGAGGTGAGGCAGTATCGCAGGCTGTGTTGCGAGTCCTTGAGATGGTGGCTAGGGCAAGTGGAGGTATGGGAGCTCAAAAATATGTACCCGAGCGACTCCGAGCCAATGGAGCTGAGGTGTTCCGGGGTGTATCGGGCGTGGCACCCAGTACGGCAGAGTATTGGTTGGAATCGACTGAGAGGATCATGGATGATCTCGATCTGACGAATGAGGAGAAGCTGAAAGGAGTAGTGTCGCTTCTCAAGGATGAGTCTTATCAATGGTGGCTCACGGTTTGGGATGGTGCTACGGCAGATGATCTTACTTGGGAGTACTTCAAAGCAGCATATCAGAAGAAGTATGTGGGGACCAGCTACATTGATGCGCAGAGGAAAGCATTCCTGAGGTTGGTTCAAGGGAATAAGTCTGTGTCTGAGTATGAAGCAGAATTTTTGAGGCTGAGCCGTTATGCTCGGGGAATTGTGTCAATGGAGCATGAACGTTGTGTTCGCTTTGAAGGCGGACTTAGGGATGAGTTGAGGTTGCTGATTGCTCCACAGCAGGAGCGTGAGTTTTCTGTCTTAGTGGAAAAGGCTAAGGTATCCGAAGGGATCAAGGAGTCTGTGAGACAGAACTACGAAAGGAACAAACAGAAGAGAAGCTTTGGATCGTCTGGATCGGGTAGTAATTTGCAGAAGAGGGCGAGGCAGAATGGGCCGAATGAGGCAGGGAGGCCCATAGCTGTTAATCAGAGACCAGCTCAGTGTAATCGCTGTGGGAAATCACATTGGGGAGGATGTTGGACCGGTGAAAGAGGATGCTTTGAATGTGGATCGTTGGATCACCGTATGAGGGATTGCCCTCGGAAGTTAGCTAAAAATCAGTCAGAGGGTCAGAATCGTGCTCAGGCTAGAAATGAAGGACCACCACCACAGAGGGGTCGTGATAATGGCAGAGGAGGCAATGGTTCTAGTCGAGGCCGCGGGACACCGGTCAGAGGTGCAGGCAACACAGAAGTGAGGCAGCCTGGTTTAGTCTATGCAGCGAGGCGCCGAGAGGAGGGTGACGCACCAGACGTCATAACCGGTACGTTCCTAATTTTTGGACTTCCATATGTTGCATTAATTGATGTGGGTTCGACGCATTCATACGTTGCTAGTAGCATAGTAGAGACTATGAACCTAGACTTTGAAACTACTTCTAGGGAGATGACAGTAATTAGCCCTCTAGGTCACTCTGTAGAAGTAAACAAGTTATATAGAGATGTACCCCTAGAACTCCAAGGGGTAGTGTTCTTAGCAGATTTGATGGAGCTACCGTTTAAGGAGTTCGATCTGATTCTCGGAATGGATTGGTTGGTGAGGTACCAAGCCAGTTTGGATTGCGCGGCTAAGCGCATGGTGTTGAGAACAAAGGAAGGAGTGGAGGTGGTAATGATAGGTATCAGAAGAGAATACCTATCAAATGTGGTCTCTGTACTGAAGGCGGAGAAAATGGTCAAGAAGGGTTGTGAGGCGTTCCTGGTTCGAATATGTACCTTGGAGGCTAAGGAGTCAGCAGTGGAGAATGTCCGAACAGTAAGGGAATTCGCTGATGTGTTTCCAGAAGAACTTCCGGGACTGCCTCCAGATCGGGAAGTTGAGTTCGGTATAGACTTGTTGCCTGGAACGGCGCCAGTGTCCATAGCACCATACCGAATGGCGCCGAAGGAATTGGTGGAGCTGAAGGCTCAAATTCAGGAGCTCTTGGACTGAGGGTTTATCCGACCAAGTATATCTTCGTGGGGAGCACCGGTGCTGTTTGTCAAGAAAAAGGACGGTTCAATGCGGATGTGTATCGACTACCGCCAACTAAACAAGTTAACGATAAAAAACAAGTATCCGTTGCCCCAGATTGATGACTTGTTTGACCAACTGAAGGGTGCATCGGTTTTCTCGAAGATAGATCTTAGGTTGGGGTATCATCAACTTAAAGTGAAGGAGGTTGATGTTCACAAGACGGCATTCCGTACTCGGTATGGGCATTACGAGTTTTTGGTGATGCCATTTGGGTTGACCAACGCACCAGCAGCATTCATGGATTTAATGAATAGGGTGTTTCAGCAGTACTTGGATCAGTTTGTCGTAGTGTTTATAGACGACATATTGGTTTACTCAAAGACGGAGGAGGAGCATGACATGCATTTGCGAATAGTTCTACAAGTACTGAGGGAGAAGCAGTTATTTGCCAAATTCAGTAAGTGCGAATTTTGGCTTAGGGAGGTGGCTTTCTTAGGTCACGTAGTGTCAGCCGAAGGGATTAGAGTGGACCCTCGCAAGATTGAAGCAGTGTTGGATTGGAAACCGCCTAGGTCGGTGGCAGAAATTTGGAGTTTTCTGGGTCTGGCAGGGTACTATCGAAGGTTTGTGGAATGATTCTCTTTAATTGCGGCACCATTTACTAAGTTATTAAGAAAAGGAGTTCCATTTGTATGGTCAGAGAAACAGCAGGAAAGTTTTGACAAGCTAAGGAAGATTCTGACGGAAGCTCCGGTTCTGGTACAGCCTGAAGCAGGGAAGTTATTTACGGTTTACTGTGATGCATCCCATACTGGTTTGGGATGTGTGTTGATGCAAGAAGGGAAAGTAGTGGCCTATGCATCCCGTCAGCTAAGACCGCATGAGGTTAACTATCCGACACACGACTTGGAATTAGCGGCAGTAATCTTTGCTTTGAAAATATGGAGACATTACTTGTATGGGGAAAAGTCGATAGTCTACACGGATCACAAAAGTCTGAGGTATCTCTTGACTCAGAAGGATTTGAATTTGAGGCAGCACCGATGGATTGAGCTGTTGAAGGACTACGACTGTTCAATTGAGTACCATCCGGGCAAGGCTAACGTGGTGGCTGACGCGTTGAGCCGGAAGGTCGTGACTAACTTAAGGGCGATGTTTGCTCACCTCAGTTTATATGACGATGGAAGTCTTTTGGCGGAACTGCAAGTTAAGCCGACTTGGGTTGAGGAGATTAAGGAAAAAACAGTTAGTAGATGAAAGTTTGAATGAGCGGAGATTGCAGGTTCAAAGTGGTGGCTTAGAAGGTTATAGTTTGTCTAGTGATGGAGTACTATGCTTTCAAGGGCGAGCTTGTATGCCAAAGGATGTAGAATTGAGACAAAGAATTCTTCAAGATGCACATAGCAGCCCATACGCTATGCATCCTGGAGGTAGCAAGATGTATGGGGATTTGCGGAAACAGTTCTGGTGGCTAGGGCTGAAGCGTGAGGTAATTGAATTTATGGGAAAGTGTCTGACGTGTCAGCAGGTTAAGGCTGAACATCAGTTGCCATCAGGTTTACTTCAACCAGTGGAGATCCCTCAGTGGAAATGGGAGAGGATCACCATGGACTTTGTCAGCGGGCTACCCCTTACGCCTAGTAAGAAAGACTCGGTCTGGGTAATTGTGGATCGACTAACCAAGTCAGCTCATTTCATACCGGTGAGAGTGGATTATTCGCTTCAAAAGCTAGCAAAGTTATATGTAGCCGAGATAGTAAGATTGCATGGTGTGCCGGTATCGATTATCTCGGATAGGGATCCGAGGTTCACGTCAAGGTTTTGGAGAGCTTTGCATCAGGCTTTGGGAACGAGGTTAGACTTCAGCACAGCATTTCACTCACAAACTGACGGGCAATCAGAAAGGGTGATTCAGGTCTTAGAAGATATGCTAAGGGGTTGTATTTTGGATTTCAGTGGTAGTTGGGAGGAGTATCTACCGTTGGCAGAATTCGCTTATAACAATAGTTATCAAGCGAGTATCCAGATGGCACCATATGAAGTACTGTATGGACGGAAATGCCGTACTCCCACGTGTTGGACGGAGTTGGGTGAACGACAAGTTTTGGGTCCAGAGTTGGTGACAGAAACTGAAGATAAAGTTAAGGTGATTCGGTCTCGTCTCAAGGAAGCGGCAGATAGGCAAAAGTCTTATGCTGATCTTAAGCACAAGGAGATGGAATATGCAGTAGGAGATAAAGTTTTTCTGAAGGTGTCGCCTTGGAAAAAGGTATTGAGATTTGGGCGAAAAGGGAAGCTAAGCCCTAGGTTCATTGGGCCATATACAGTGTTGAAGCGAGTGGGACCGGTGGCTTATCAGCTCGAGCTACCGGCAGAATTAAGGCAGATTCATGACGTTTTCCATGTGTCAATGCTTAGGCGATATCGGTCAGATCCATCGCACGTTGTGCCAGTGGTAGAGATTGAGGTAAACTCGGACTTATCTTTCGAAGAGGAACCAGTCCAGATCTTAGATCGAGATGTCAAAGTGCTACGTAGGAAGTCAGTACCTTTGGTGAAAGTGCTATGGCGAAACCATGGTGTGGAGGAGGCTACGTGGGAACCCGAGGATGTGATGCGGCAGCAATATCCCCAACTCTTCTAATCAGGTAATTTCGAGGCCGAAATTATTTTTTTAGGGGGTAGAACTGTAACATCCTAAATTAGGGGTTAGTTGTGATTGTATTGTTGTGCATATGATTGGATTGCTGTAATACTATTTATGGTATAATAAGACTTAGCTATGGACCTTGAGTAGGCTCGAGTGGTAGAAAATTCCATTTGTAAGCTGTAATAAGACAAGGAGCCATGGTAAATAGGGGTTACAAGTTTTAAAAGGGAATATTTGACACTAATAAGGCCTTGGAAAAATGGCAAGGGGTGCCACTTAAGTGCTGGAATTGACGCCACCAAGGGGAGCAAGGGAGCCTAGGTTCGAGTAGCAGAATTCTCTTTTTCTGCTCTTTATTTTGACGGCAAAGGAGGGGAGAAGTAGTGCTCAATTCAAACTCTTTCAAGATAATAAGGATTTTATTTGAATAATTTTAAATGCTTGGCCAAGAGTGAATTGGGGAGTTTGCCGAAATCTTAGACTCTTTGTTGGAGAGGAGTAAATGGCAAGGAGACTAAGTGAAAGGGGGAGGAGTGCCGAATTTTCTTAAGGCACCTATTTCTTGCACTTTAATTCTTTTTCTTTCCCTTTGGAAGTAGCCGAATTTCCCTACTCTCTCATCTTCTAGTTTTTCTTTTTCTCCTTTCTCATTCTCTCAAAACCGAAACCACCATTATCACCTTCTTCTTTTCTCCTTTTTGCGTAAACACCGAAACCCCCTCTACTCTTTTCTTTGCCGAAACCCCTATCTCTCTTTCCCATTATTTCTTTCTTTCTCTCTAGCCGAACATACTCCATTGGTGTGCCGAAATCCCCTTTCTCCTAGTAGATCTACCTTGGCCGAATATCAAGTAGGCATAGATACTTTTCGGGATTTCCTCTCCCATCGATTTGTGAAGGTAAGTGCTGCCGAAACTCTCCTCCCATATTTGCATGTTCTCTGTCGACTTGGATGAAGGGAAAAGCCGAAATTCGGCATTGATTAATGGTTTGGCTAACCACTCTGTTGAAACCGATTTCACCTAGGGACTCCGGGATTTTGAAGTATTCAATCCAAGCCTCCATTCTCTGTCAATCAGATTTGGTAAGTGGTGGTAAGGATCCATTCTAGTAAGCTATCCTTTTAAATGTTCGAAAAGCCGAAGGCTAATAATATGGATGTGTGATTGCTGAATGTAGGGAAGCAGAATCACATAGCGTGTGGTAGCTAGTGTTCAAGGGGCGTTTAGGTAAGGTTTCGGGTTCATGCGTTAACCCTTTTTGGATTGGTTGGTTTGGCCGAATGGCCTATGTTAATAACATTAGTAATGGCCGAATGTAGGGACAAGGAAGCAAGTGTGGTATAGCGGATCTTCGGGATCTAGGACTCGTTTTTGTAGCAGGTGTATACATACACACTTCTTTAATAATAAAATTGCTAATATATTATGTATGCTAAACCGGATTTATGTAGATTCAGATTTCATACCGTAAAGGTATGAGCACGGATTCAGGTAAGTCCGTTTTGATATGGGTTCGGCTATTCCATACATATGTGATATAGTGATTTATGACATATATGTGATATGTGATGCTTAAATAAGCATGTGGGCATGATTTGCATGGTTTGCATGATTTGCATGATGATGGGTGAAATGAGAGGAGGGGGAAAGTGATATCCGTGTCTTTGGACACCAGTGGTTTGGTACCACATTTCGTGACTTTGGGTCACCAGAGGTTTGGCACCTCATAGCGACTTGTCCCAGTGGCTTAGCACCACAGTGGGTTGGCCCCACGGTTGATATTATGGGATCGTCGCCAGTGATTTGGTATCACACGTGGGTTGGCCCCACAACTTATTATTTGTGACTTCGGGTCACCAGTGGTTTGGCACCACAATATTGATGGATATCGTGACTTTGGGTCACCAGTGGTTTGGCACCACCAGTGGTTTGGTACCACATGGGGTAGAGAAAGGTGTTTTGGATGGCTAGGTTGGGTGCATGTTAAACTTAGTTACGATTTGTGTGTATGATGTTGCATTAAACCGGGGGAAAGGGTTACACACTGAGTCTTGGTGACTCACCTTCTCCTTTAACTTTTTCAGGTGACTCGTAGATCGCGGATGAGGAGCCGGATGGACTCGAGGTGGCCATGCAGTGGAAATGTGGTTTAAATGAACTTTGGGTTATTTCCATTTTATTTTCGGTTTTATTTGTTCAAGTTGTAATAAGGCCTTCTAAAATTTCGTTTGATTATTTTACATGTTTTGGATGAAATTTTAAATTACTTAATGACTTTAATATGGTTAAACAAGTTTTCTTAAATTCAAACGTAAATGTTTTTTTTGTGCCATCGGGTACATTGATAAAATTGGTAACAACATGACTTAATAGATTTTAACAACAAAACTAAGTGTTGTTTCCTTCATACACCTCCATTGTTTTAAACAAGACAATATTCTATTAAAAATGAAATGTTTTTACCAAAGATTGAATCGACAAAAAGGGGTTTTCAAAATGTTTTTCCTCTGTAACATACCAAATTCGGTCGTAATGTTTGGGCCGGGTTTGGGATGTTACATGAACTTTATGTTCATATTTACTTGCACAAGAATCTAATTGAGATAATGATAACTCATTCCATGTAAATTTTTTTCCCAGTTGTTTTTTTCTCTCCCCCTAATGTTGGAAATTTTGTTTCATCAAAGTGACAATCAACAAATCGAGCAATAAATAAATTTCCAGTTAATGGTTCGAGATAATTATAGAAGGAGATTCATAACCAACATAAATTCTCAACCTCCTTTAGGGCCTCATCTTTGTGCGCTATAGTGTAGTAATTGAAACATATACCGCATATTTAAAAATTTTAAGATGTAAAATATTTGGATCCTAACCAAAAACCAGTTGTAATGAAGAGTATTTATTATAACTTGTTGACCTGATGCACCCAAGTGTTGTTGCATGCAAAATAGCATATCCTCATATTGTAATAGAGAGTTTTGTTCTTATAAGGGATGACCTAGCTATTAATTGGAGGCATTTGATAACAAATTTAGAAAAATAACTTTGTGTATGAATATGAGCTATAGAATATTCAAATTTTATCCCAATTGACATACATTAATCATTGTTAGCTTGGGATATAAACTTGCCATCATTATCAAGATGGATAATTTAGATTGCATAACCTAAAAATTGTGCTCTTAATTGAATTATTTGAGCAAATAGTCTTGCAACGCAGGTTGCGAGTTGATAATAAGCATACACCACCTAGTATATGTATTTATCAAAACCATAAAATATATCTTCCACATGGTGTATGAATAGGTCCAAATATATCACCTTGAATACATTCCAGAAATATGAGAAATTCAATCCCAACTTTAGTTGGTACTGGTCTAATAATCAATTATCCTTGAGAGTATGCAACATATGGGAATATCTTGAATTTAATAATCTTCTAGTTCTTTAATGATTCTCCAATTGAATTCTTAATTATTCTTTGCATCACAATAGATTCGGGATGGCCTAGCAAATTATGCCAAATAATAGAAGTATATGGTTATACAAAATTTTGGTTTGTAGTAACCTGTGCCTCAGTTGCACTAATATGTGTATAGTATAAACCGGAAGAAATAGCAAATAGTCTTTCCAAAAGACATTTCTTTCCACATTTAGCAATTGTGATATTGAAGTACTTAATAGTTTTCTTATTCATAGTCTCAATATGATATCCATTAAGACGAATACCTTTAAAACTTAATATATATCTTTGAGACTTAGTGTAAAATAAAGTATCATTAATGAAAATTTTTATCCCTTTGGGTAATAATATAATAGTTCTTCCGTAGCATTCGATAAGTTTTGAACTACCCGATATGTTATTAACATGGGCATCACTTATTGTCAAATGTGAAAAAAAAAATATTTTTTATCTTTCAATGTAGTATGTGTTGTGTTAGTACCTGCAAGACACGTGTCTTCATCGATATTAGGTCTAACAAAATCATAGTGAATATCTATGTTCTTCATTAAAACAAACAAAATACACTATAAGAAATATTGAAAATAATCATAGAAAAAGCATATAAAACTAAGAACGAAAAATAAAAACATAAAAACAATAACATAACTTTAAGACAATATCAAATTTTCTAATTTTTGGCATTATGGTTCTCAAAGAAATCTGCCACACCCAAATGGGTTATATCATTCATGTATAAAGGAATAAGAGTTTCTAAGATTGCTCCAAATGAATCTTGGTCTAACAAAACTAAGATCTGTTAAATGAAAAGTATCAACAAAGTTAAGAAAAATATTTTTTCTATGACTATCAAGGGGCCTACCACATTTCTTTTATCACATTGAGATAAAACTTTACTAAAGTCTCCAACAAGTAGCTAATGAAGATTATGAAGAGAAGCAACAAGTTTACGATAATTCCAAAGAAGTTTTCTTTCATTTGAACAGTGGTTAGCATCAATGGTTGAAGTTAACCAATTGAGGTTGTTGAAATGTAACTTGATAGAGGCATGGATCTCCTGCTCCATATTACATACATAGTTGATGGTGACGTTGCAAGTGACCCATGGCATCCATATGCCTTTTTTGTATCCAATAATTTTGTGTCTTTCTAAGAACCGAAGGGAAGACAATTAACAATATGAGGAACCTTACTAGCTTAAACATTAGTCTCAATGATAATCAAGACATCTGGATGGTGGATTCTCACTAGATCGTGAATCGTTGCAATAATAATTGGGTGCTTAGCACCTCTACAATGCCTAAAAAGCATTGAAATTGGAGCAGTTCAAGGGTTAACAATCACATGCTCAAACTAACACTACAGTAAAACAGACTTTTAGCGGCGTTTTTAAGGCTTTTAGTGGCGTTTATAAGCGCCACTAATAGTATTTGCTGCGCTTAAAAGCGCCGCTAAAGACAATGTCGCAAACTTTAGCGGCGTTTATGAGAAAAAAATGCCGCTAAAACTCATGACTTTTAGCAGCGCTTTACCCACAAACGCCGCCAATTTGTATAGATTTGAAATAGACAATTTCTCCAATATCCTAGCTTTCCTGCATTAAATCCAACCAAAAACAGCAAATGTAGCATATAATTCCAACCCAAAACAGCAAATGTAGCATAAAAATCCCACCAAAAGCATTAAATCTAAATGATACTTTAAATTCAATAAAAGATATATGATGTAAATTAATAAATGAAGTATAACTGAAAATATTCTTACAATAATGTTAAATGTAACAATATTAAAAATAATCTTACAACGAGAAAATAAATGTCTAAGATGGCGGCTTCTGCGACTGCTGAAATATCTGCATCATTTGCTGAAGCTGTAGTTGGAGCTCATCGTACTTTTTGCTCTGCTCTGCTGCCATCGCTGCTGCCTCTGCCTCCCTCGCTACTGTCACTGCCTCCCTCGCTGCTACCGCTGTTGCATCCGCTCTAAGCTGTTGGTGAAGTTCTTCATATTTTCTTTGAACCTCAGCAATTTGCTCAACCGTGCTCGCTTGCATCTGAGCTATCTGGTATTTTAACCTCTGAACTTCAGCTTGAGCTTGACTCCTAGAAGGCATGTATTGCTGGGAGCTGGATCCAAAATATTGGGTCGGGGTAACACCAGATCCTTGAAATCGAACCCGACCATACCTTTCAGGACCCAAAACACCAGTAATAATTATGTTATCTATATCTTCAAGATTAACAGAACTACCAGTCGAAGCAACCGCTTCATACTCTGCCTTCTTCTCCTTTAGTTTCTCCTAATAAACCAATCAAAGAGTTAGAAACGAAATATATAATAAGAAGGAATGCAACATAACTTAACATTATTAATTTAAAACTACTAACGACGAATTAAACTATTATAATTAAACATTATAAATATTTATAATAAATCAAATTTTATTAAGTAAATATACCATAATTTCTCCAGCTTCGGATGTCATCGGAGATCCATCTTTCTTCCTATGCGTAATGTCAAAAAGCTGAAGGCGTCCAACTTTTTGACCAAACGAGACTTCCTACAGTGTAGTAGTAAAAATATAATTTAATAGTATAAAGTCATTAATATTTGATAGAATTAATAAATTATAATACCTCAACCTCAGCTACATAAGCAAAACTTCTCGACCCTGCCGTGTGCGTGAATTTTTGTTTTTGCTTGCTACTTGTTCCAACTCGCTCACAGTCTACCTAATGAAATTATTATTATGTATAGAGTAAATACTATAAACCGAAAAATTTATAAGGTTTTAGAAGTATGTAATACCTCTCCTTTCTTTGAATTCCAGAATCTAACCGCATCTTCCCATTGGTACCTCAACATTCCCGGCGGGACATTTTGCAATTTTTCTTCGAGGCTTATGTCTTTCTTAAAATATTCTTTTTTCAAAGTGCTTTTATGGTCTCTCCATTTTTTACCCAATGTCTTCTTGATATAGTCATCGGAGACCTCTAAAGCAAATCTCTCCTAAAAAAACATAAGTTTAGAAAGTAAATATAAATGAAACTTAAACCAAAGTATTATAAATTACATTCACGTTTTGTTACCTTAATATTATTGAGAGCTTGATTTTTGTTGCTATCAGGCATGTGATGCCATGATTCGTAGTTGATGAGCAACATATTGGCATTTCGTGCTATAATGCCTAAATAGCCTGCTAAAAGTCGAGCTTCAGATCCAACAGGCTGGCCATGACTGTTTCTCCTAACTTTGACACGCTCGACAGGATTTAAGTCGTATAAATCTTTAAGCAGCGTACGTCCTCGACCTCTGCGCGTCCCACCACTTTCAGCTGAAAAATGATAGATTATTATATTAAAATTGAAAAATGAATCAATAATAAAAGTCAACATGCATGTAAAATAAACTTAACATTACTTTGAAATTCTGCAGGCTCGTCAACTGTCTACGGCACATTCGAAGATCCAACAACTGTTTGCTGTTCACTATTTCCTTCTTCCGGATTTGGAGTATTCTGGACAATACTTAAATCTCGTAATCTTCTTCTACTTATTTTTCCTGCAATACACATAAAATAGTTGAAATTTTAGTAACAAATAACAATAATAATAGTACATATAAAATAGTTAAATTATATAACATTACCAAGATTAAAATTATAACATTACATATAAATAAAAAATCGTAAAATCTTACTACATCATAATTCGTAAAAATCTTCGTCCACATCCTGACGAACCCATTGAAATTGTGTACTAGTACTAGGGATATTTTCATTTAAGTTTTGTTCTGGAAAAGACAAAGTTTCTGATCTTTCGACGATGTCATCTCTACTTTCATTGCCCATGTCAAACAAGTCTCTAGGGGTGTTTCAGAGTACAACGTACCAACCCTCATCAGTTGGATCTTTTGAGTAAAAAACTTGTTTCACTTGAGAAGAAAATACATACGGCTCGTCTATCAATTATTCTCTAGTGTGAATCAATCGAGAGAAATTCAATATTGTAAACCCATATTGATCATTTTTAATTCTGCGAGCCGTATTCGCATCAGCCCAATCACCTCGAAATAAGACAACTTTCCATTTGCCATAATAATCCAACTCAATTATGTCAGTAAGAAGTCCGTAATACTCCACATTCCCCTCGACAGGATTACTGTCCCTAGCACTAGCATAACTTGTAATCGAAGAATTAACAACAATTCCACAATTTTGGGTTCTCCTCAATCTCTTGCGATATTTTGTATGAAATCTGAATCCATTGATGAGGAAGGCACTATATCTTTTCACTATTCTATTTGGACCTTGGGAAAGCCATTTAACTTTATCATTTACTTCATTCTGACTCCAAACCTATTGAATCGAAAGTAAATTGAGTAATTATAAATGTTATGAGAAAACATTATTACTTGTCAATGAAAACTTCAATTGCATACTGTTTGGCTTAACCATTCATGAAATGATTCTGTGAACAACTTATTAATTTCTCGTTGTTGTAATCTTCGGGACCGTGAACGAGCTCTCAATATTTTTTTGTACTCACTATGTTAAAGAAAAGGTTTACTTTGTTAGAAGACAAACAAATTATAATTGATGAATAATTATCAAATTCTAGAACTTACTTGCATAATGGTTCCATTGAATCGTGATGAGAAAGAATATATCGATGTGCTTGGACCCATGATCTATCATCTAATTCTGCAATTTCAACTTTGCCGATTGGTTCTCCGAAACTTTGAAATAAATAAGTTTTGGCCAAGTTATGATCTGTGAGCCCATCATTTCTACTTGGTCTGTTCATTCTTGTTTCAACATGTAATAGCCCGTATACGACCCTAATCAGAACGGTGGTTTCGGGACCACGAATCCGAGTTAAAAAAATTATTTTCTATTATCTTTTTTAATGCTTAGTATGTGTGAATTAATGTGTGTGAAATTTTCATACTAAAATTTTCTCGTTTTAGTGCATAAATATGAAAAGGGCTTAAATGCATAAGAAGAAAATTTGGTGGATAATGAGTAAATATTGAATTGATGATGTTTTGTGAATTGGGGGTTTTATATAGTAACTTGACCATAATTAGAGATAGTGGAAGTAACGATTATGCATGTAATAGTAACTTATTTTTTTATTATACTTTATTATATTTTATGTTAAACATTAGTTAAAAGGTTAGAATAATAATAAGAAAATAGATAAAAAAAAAAGATGAAAGGTGTTCATCTTCCAAAGGAGTAATGGCCAAAACTTGAGAAAGAAAGGAGAGAAAAACTTCTTTAGCATTCGGCACTTGAGGGGATCAATTAGGTATGTGTTTGTTTTAAATTTTTGATAATTTTCATGTCTTTGTGATTGTTGATCATTTCTCTATTAAACCCATGTAGCAATTTTGAACATTAATCATGTATGTAAGAAATGCCATTGATGTTGGATTGAGTTTTGTGATAGTTTTTGGTATTAAAGGAAGGATTTGAGCTAGATGAACACTATCTTGCTCTTAAGTCTTTGGTGAATGTAGCTAAGTAAGGGTTTAATTGTAAAAATAAATCATAGAAGGGTTAAATTTAGAAAATATTGAAGTGTATGGACTTATAAAGTCCTTGGGAAGATTCGGCCAAGGGATGTTAGTTCAATTTTTGTGTAATTCGTGAGTATGGAATTAGGGACTAAATTGTATAGATTTAAAAAGTCGAGGGTAAATTAGTAAATTGCTAAATTATGCATTTTTGGATTCAATTGAATAGAAATGTATTTGAATGAGTTTAAATTGGAATTATTTAGATCAAGAACAAAAGGAAATCGGATTGGATCGAGGAAAAGCAAAATTAAACGAATAGCCGGAAAGCTCAATTCGTCAATTTTTGAGGTAAGTTATAAGCAATTAGTGTTAAATGAATAAGTATTAAATTGAAATGTAAATTTTCAAATGAAATTTTGAATAAAGTCTTGATTGCCGAATAGATATGGTGATTTTTTTTAATGTGATTTCCGAATGTGATAGTAATATGGACATGTAATTATTCATGCAAAATTCTTGGTTGGTTGAAATATATATATGAAGGTATATAAATGTTACCAATGTGATAGAGTATTGATTAAGTATTTGTATTGACCGAATGTATGGTTGGCCTAGGTATGAAATATTGATATGTTTGGATTGGATAACTAATTATGGGTTAAGTAGTAGTTAATTGTGGAACATGAAATGAGTGATGGTGGTGATTGAATAAATAATTATGTGTTTAATTAAGTAAGGCCGAATGTGATGGTAAATTATAGGAAGAAAGATACGGGTTGAATGTATGTTTTTATGTATGTTCATATTTATAATATGTGAATTTATATGTTATGTTTCTGTGGAGGTTTGTTAATGAGCACTGTGTGTGTGCGGAAATGTAAAGTAACGGCTCTATGTAAGCGATACGTTACAGGTGGTTGGCACTGTGTGTGCGGAAATGTAAAGTAATAGCTCTATGTGAGCCATACGTTACAGGTAGTTGGCACTGTGTGTGCGGAAATGTAAAGTAATGGCTCTATGTGAGCGATACGTTACGGAAAGTTGGCACTGTGTGGGCGGAAATGTAAAGTAATGGCTCTATGTGAGCGATACGTTACGGGAATTGCATTATGTGTGCGGGTTATCAGATTTTGTAAGGAATGAAAACTCTTGACGGAGGTAAACGAGAGTGTCAGGTATGTATGTATGGTATGTTAGATTATTAAATTGGTAATTTAGGTAAGTCATTGAGATATATATAAAGATTAAAATTGTGGATATTAGGTTTTATTTTGGTGACCTAATGAATATGATATGAGTGATTTGTAATTTGGTATGTGGATTGATTCCATAAGTTAATTAATGATTAAGTTGAGTTGAATAGAAACTTTTATAATGCTTGATTATACTTACTTTCCTTTGCTTATAACTTACTAAGCTATTATAGCTTACCGGATGTGTTTTTGGTTGTTTTTGTTATAGATCTTGAGGGTTGAAGCTCGTACTCAGGGATCCTGTCGAAGTCAAGCACATTATCACCTACTTTTGGTATTTTCATTAGTGTCAAATCTTAGAAATTATGGCATGTATAAGCTTGATTTCTCTTTGGTTTCTTTTGGTTGGAATGTATATAAAAGCCATGCGAAGATGGCTAAGGTTAGGTCATTTTGAACTTACATGAATTCGATCATGGTTAAAGTATTATAGAATTATAAGTCATGATGAATGGTAATCGATGTTTGTTTATGTGATATGACCTACTTGTCTATATGATTTTTGAATGGTGAAAGCTAGATTTGGCATGTTGTTATAAGTTTAGTTAAGTGACTAGAGATAATTGATAAGGGTTGTGTATTGTATAGGTGTATACTAGTAATGGTATATATTTAGTTTGTATGCATAATTGGTTAATGGCATAAAAACGAAATGAATTGACAAAAATGGAATCATGAAATGATCGAATACACATGTGTATAAGGGCATGGCCGAATATGGTAAGAAAATGATACTAAGGGATTTTGTGTGTTACTTATTAAAGTTATGGGTAAGTGAAATGAAGAATGTCTTGGACAAAAGTGAAGCATATGTATACAAATGATATGTGTTTGAATGTATTGATGATTTTAGAAATGAAATAAATGAATAAGCATTATATGTAAATTTGATATTTGGGTTCGAATGGCCTATCAAATGGTAAATTGCTAGTTGTTTGTAATTAGTCCTTAGTTAATGGTATGATATTAATTGTGTTATGAAATTTAATGATTTGATAGTAATTGAAATGTACATGCATATTAATGATACTAGAATTTGGTATGCATTTATCATGATAGTTGTTCTTAAAGAGTACTTTGAACTTGTGTGAGGCTTTGTAATGCCTGTAACCCTAATCTGGCGACAGACACGGGTTAGGGGTGTTACATAACATCTTCCAAATACCTTGAACAGAAAGTCATACATTCCTCTGTCAAGTAGCCTTCAACAATTGATCCTTCCGGATAACGCTTATTGTGGCAGTAAGACTTCAATTTGGATAGGAACCTAAACACGATATACAACATTATCAAAAGTTGCAACTAAAGGCATTGAGGTGAATGAAGGAATAATTTACAAATAAATTAAGATATTTCTATGGGATACATCCATTGATAGAAAACGTGTCCACCAAGTATTGCTTCACGAGGGAGATGAATTATCAAGTGCACCATAATAGTAAAGAAGGAAGGCGAGAAGATCTTCTCCAGATTGCATAAAGTCAATGCGGCTCGATCTTGTCGTGTCTCAAGTTCTTGAACATCCAAAACTTTGCCACAAATGCCTTTCATTATATTGGGTAGTTCAATTACACAAGACGTCACCTTTTTCGACATACAACACTACATAGCAACTGGCAGTAAGTCTTACATCAAGATGTGATAGTCATGTGATTTTAAGGCATATAGTCTTCGATCTTTAAGACTCACACATCGAGATATATTTGATGCATACGCATCCGGGACCTTTATATCCTTCAACACCATACAGAACACTTCTTTCTCCGTCTTCGACATTGAAAAAATAGAAGGCGGCAATCGATATTTCCTATTCAGAAGTGCTTAGGGATGAAGCTCACACCGAATTCCCATGTGGACTAAATCAAGTCACCTTTGAAGATTGTCTTTCGATTTTCCATTGACATTCAAAATAGTCCCAATGATGTTCTCCCAGACATTTTTCTCAATGTGCATGACATCAAGATTATGTCGTAAAATGTGATACTCCCAATAAGGCAACTAAAAAAATGCTTCTTTTTTTCCACAAGTCCGCCTCATTAGGATCATCCTCTTCATCAGATTCATCATCAGATTCATCCTTAGATCTTCTATTTCTTTGCGTATGGGGCGGTTGATTCATCTTCCCATAAATGAAATTCATATCTTTCAACATGAACAAGATTTCAGATCCACCGGTCTGCAAAGGAGCTTCTCTGAACTCTTCAGTATTGTCAAACTGAGTATTCTGAAATCTAAATCTATGATTTTCCGGTAACCATTGACGATGCCCCATGTAAGAGAACTTCTTCCCATTATATAACCATTGAGAACATGTTTGCGCAGCACAACAAGGACAAACATAACGTCCCTTGGTACTCTAACCAGATAAATTGGCATAAGCCGGGAAGTCGTTAATAGTCCATATCAAAGCTGCACGTAAATTAAAGTTCACCTTTCTCAGTACATCATATGTCTCAACACCAGCCCATAATTATTTTAACTCTTCAATAAGTGGCTGCAAATATATGTTAATATCATTCCCGAGACCTTTCTCTCCAGGGATAATCATAGATAAGATAAAGGATGATTGTTTTATGCAAACCCATGGAGGCAAATTGTAAGGAACAAGCACCACAGGCCAAGTACTATACGCTATGCTCATGATTTTGTAAGGGTAAATCCATCAGATGCTAGCCCAAGCCTTACACTCGAGGATCGCTTGCAAAGCTTGGAAATTTGGAGTCAAATGATTTCCAAGCGAAAGAATCTGCAGGATGCCTTAACAATCCATCATCGGTTCATCCATCCTGGTGCCACGTCATTGACTCGGCTGTCTTCGATGACATGAAAAGCCTTTGAAGCCTTGGTATTAGCGGAAAATACCGCAAAATCTTAATTGGCTTCTTCCTTGACTATGCATCGTTTTCATCCTCGTTACCATCTTTTGTATTTCTATTCATCCAACAGGATTGATCGCATACATGACAGCACTGTTGGATTTTCCGGTCGCCCCAATACAACATGCAGTCATTTGGGCAACTATGAATTTTGTTGTAGCCAAAGCCCAAATCTTTTATCAGTTTCTTCATGCCTTTGGAAGATTGAGGGATTTTCACAAACGAGAACATTTCTCTCGAAATCTCTAACAGCATTGTCAAAGAGTTTCCGATCCACCCTCCCAAACATTTCAAGTGAAAATGACAAATACAGAAAGACAGTTTTGAAAATTTTGATCCCTCATACAGTTCTTCATTCATTTCACCAAGTAACATGTAGAACTTTGACACTTCTTCATTTGGCTGTTCATCAGGTACATTTCTTCCCGTTTCGGTGAAAGTATTTCCACCAAAATTATAATCATCGGTTGCACCCAAGTCAGGTGGAAATGATTGCAAACTATCACTGCGCATATTAAATGCATCCCGCAACATACCTTCCATGTCATCTTCTCTAACATTCTGATTGTAAGCACTATGAGGATAACCCAAATTCATCGATGAAGAGGCTCCACTAGATGTACACTCTCCATGGAAAATCCATTTTTTATACCCCCGAATAAAGTCATCAACAATTAGATGTTCGTAGACAACTTCACGATAATGCCAATTAATATTGCCACACTTCTTACACAGGCAAAGAATCATATTCTCTTGGCTTGCATTTTGAAATGCAAAATTTAGAAAAGTTTCTACTCCATTTCGATAGCCGTTGCTTACCCTTGACAAATTCATCTAAGTCCTATCCATTTCGTAGTTGTTGAAGTCTAAAGTTGACAATAAATTACACGGGTAAGTTGTTTATTTATAATTTATGTAAGTAATGATATGATATATATTTATGTACTATGTAAGTTATGTAAATTATGTAAGTTATGAAGTTTGATCTTAAAATTATGTAAGTTATGTATTATGTAAGTTATGAAATTTGATCTTTAAACTATATGCTTTTAAGGAAATTATTACATTAAACTACATGTATTATGTAAGTTATGTAAGTTATGTGAGTTATGTATGTTATGTGAGTTATGTAAGTTATGTATGTTATGTATGTTATGTGAGTTATGTCAATAATGTAAGTTATTTAAATAATGATCATTATTATTATTATATTGATAAAAAAATTTATAAGTTTTAAAAACATTTAAAATATTAAATATTAAAATCAAACATTATTAATATAAAAAATTAGTAATTTGATTTTTATATTAAAATATATTTAAATAATGAAGATAAGGTAATTAACACCCAAACCAAAATAAATTAATGAGTAAAAAATAAATTTTCCTTTTAAAAATCTTTTAAATTAATTTTTTAAAAAAGAATTTGATTTTCATATTAAAATAAAACAGACTTTTAATTTATTCAAATTTCATAGTATTATATTATTTTATACACAATTATTTTATTACTCCAACACTATAATAATAAATATACTTTTTTTTTATTTAAACAGGAATGGGAAAAATGAAGCCCATGAACATTGCAAATGATAATGAGGAGCTGTCCTAATCAGTGGCCCTTCAGTCATCAAATGCAAATAAACAACAGTTAACATTTGAATAGTTCAATTAGTTAAATAAAAACCTCATAATTAACATCACATTTGGACAGTGAATTTAACACATTTGAATAGCTTTATTGACTAATGAAACAACATAAATGGCGACACATTAGGATAGTGAATTTAACAAATTTGCACAAGCAATTATGTAAAAAAAAACCTAAGTATCCTACCCTGCTTTCGACAGCATTTATACTCCAATTCAACATTTATACTCCAATTTGAACCTTCCAATTTACCATTCATTCCAACAAGTTTAAAGTTTAAAAAAAATCAAATCAGACAACATTAATTCACTGACTTTTTAGAAACATAACTTACACTATGGCAGATAACGGTTTCAAAAATAGAAAAGAACACAATATACAATTAAATGCTTTCATGAATACACAAGTATATTGCACTTACAAGTAAAACTGGCAACAAAAAGCGCAAACTACCAGAAAAATGGATCCATTAAGCTAACGATTAAATATGTCATTTCATTGGATTTAAATGTTTGACTATCTTCAATGAGAATTCCAGTTAGATGCTAATAGGTTAGTCCTACGCGGGTTTCAGAGCTTGGTAAAACTTTTTTCAAATCTTTTTGAATTTTTTAAGATTCATCATACATGGCATTGTTATAACTAGGGAAGATCCATTATATCTTACAGTGAGATATAACTAGGGAGTCCAAAATCATCATGATATAACTTTTTTCAAATCTTTTTGAATTTTTTAAGATTCATCATACATGGCATTGTTATAACTAGGGAAGATCCATTATATCTTACAGTGAGATATAAGGCAACCCATTAGGTTTCCAGCCTATATACTTTGAATCTTTTTTTTTTGGACAGCAATATAATAAATAGCCTATATACCAGTTAAAACAATATAATAAACAGCAATTTTTCCAAAATCATCATGATATAACTTTTTTCAAATCTTTTTGAATTTTTTAAGATTCATCATACATGGCATTGTTATACCTAGGGAGGATCCATTATATCTTACAGTGAGATATAAGGCAACCCATTAGGTTTCCAGCCTATGTACTTTGAATCTTTTTTTTTTTTGGACAGCAATATAATAAACAGCCTATATACCAGTTGAAACAATATAATAAACAACAATTTTTCCAAAATCATCATGATATAACTTTTTTCAAATCTTTTTGAATTTTTTAAGATTCATCATACATGGCATTGTTATACCTAGGGAGGATCCATTATATCTTACAGTGAGATATAAGGCAACCCATTAGGTTTCCAGCCTATATACTTTGAATCTTTTTTTTTTGGACAGCAATATAATAAACAGCCTATATACCAGTTGAAACAATATAATAAACAGCAATTTTTCCAAAATCATCATGATATAACTTTTTTCAAATCTTTTTGAATTTTTTAAGATTCATCATACATGGCATTGTTATACCTAGGGAGGATCCATTATATCTTACAGTGAGATATAAGGCAACCCATTAGGTTTCCAGCCTATATACTTTGAATCTTTTTTTTGGACAGCAATATAATAAACAGCCTATATACCAGTTGAAACAATATAATAAACAGCAATTTGGACAGCAATTTTTCCAAAATCATCATGATATAACTGTTATTGATCAGAATTTTGAACTAAAACGTACCTTAATAATTTCAAGAAGCTGGTCTACTCCACTCTCACCAACAAACAGAGGCTGCAGTCAGAAAAATAGTATTTGTTAAGTAATTTAAAGGGAAAATGAATATAAATAAGCAAAAAAAAAATTAGCAACGAAACATGTACCTGCCCAAGCAATATTTCAACCAAAACACAGCCAGCAGACCAGATGTCAATGGCTGTGGTGTATTTATTTGCACCAAATATTAATTTCGTCGAACCAAATATAAAAAAACTTCATCAATATCACTACCGAATATTAATTCGAAGATTAAATGGCAACTTCAGTTGAACCAACAGTTGCAGGAGAAGTAGGAAGCAGTAATTGAAATACAGACAACATTAACTCACTAATACTTTAAATTAAAAATAAAAAACAGAAAATAAAGATAATATCAAACAACATTAATTCACAACTGCTTTTTTAGAAAAAGCACACTTTACTGCTTTCTGCTTTGGCAATGTCAAGATGTACATGTTTCATTAATCTAAGATAATTGTTAATAGTGACAGGAATGGGGAAAGCAAACTTGTGCTTATTAGCTTATGATAGTTAATGTATTGGGCTTGAAAAACAACAACTCACATCAATGTACCATGTAAAACATCCACAAACTCTTAAAATATTTAAGCCACAGTCCTCCATAATAGCAATGATAACTCAAAAGAGAAAACGAAAGGCATAATATATACTTTCATATCGAAATCCTTCCAAGAAATCATGACAATCCCCTTAGGTAGCAATTTGGAACTCGGATTTCAAAAATAGTATAAAATAAGGGTTAACATACATACAAATGTAACATCCATGCTTATTTCTCAAATACATAGATTTGCTAAATGCCTCTTTAGTAGAGAATTTGAAATTCCTAGGAAATTTATAAATTTGGCAAATTCATACTTTTATGCTTTTCAAATATATATTATATTGAAACTGAACTAATTTTATTCACAAGGAATGCATTCCATTATTACAATTTTTATGGAAAATGAAATCCAAAACCAAATTTTCAAGCAAAATCATGTCATGAAAAATTAAAGAAACTGCAGAATCTTAGAGGTACATAAAAATATTAGAGTACCTCTACTTATAATTTATGGGCAAGTCACTTCTCAAGTCCCAAGAAAACCTCAATAAACCTATCAGTGACAAAAAAGGGATAAGTTCTCATAAAACAACCAATTTCTAGATATGCAACAGTTTTTTTTTCACTCAATACGTATTTATTCTTTCATCTTGTCCAATTGGCATAATTTAATCTGAATAATAGAAATCAATAGCATCAAGAACATGCTTATAACAATAAGAAAATGGCATTCACCTTTACCATTTAAGAGCAGTAATCTAATGACCATTAAAACAGGATGGACCTGCAATAAGTACACAACAAAGATTACTTTTTTGAAATGGAAAAAGAAGATACTCCTCTTCATTGGTTGGAATGCTAAGATATAATCTCAATAGAAATCAAATTTTTCATTTTTACTTGCTCAAAGACATGGTTCAATTCTCAATAGCAATAACAAAATTTACCTAAAAACTAAAGCTGATCATCAATTTTTTTTTCACTTTATTGTAAACTACTTGTACAATTAAACAGTGTGAAGAATGGCAGTATGTCTTGATGTCAAAACAAAAGAAACATTGATGTTTAATGTATAACATGGATACACACAATAATGGTGATCCATTTGCTAAGCATGCAATGGAACTAGAAATTCCTTAAAACGCTTAAAAGTATACCAATAAGAACTTCCTTGCTGCCAAATGCATAAACATAGTAAAATGGCCATTACTTTATAAACCTTATGTCTATCATCAAACAAGACCCTAAACAACATGCCCTAAACCCAATTAAGCTTAATCTTTGTTCTCCTTTTACACAATTACGAAAATTACCCACCGTAACAAAAGAATATATGCATAATCATAGAAGCAACATAATTTAAAAATAAAAACTAAAATTGTAGAACAAACTAAACTTATACATACAAGCAACAAGATGTTTCGAATGAAATAATTACCACACCAAGTTTCCGATACTTGACCTTCTCTGATTCAGTTCTAAGTTGACATTACTCAAAAACAAAAACCTATTCTTTATACTAAAGATAACTATATCAGCCGGTTTAAATTAGTTATCAAGTAAAAAGGACCCGAAAGAACAACAAATTACTAGTGTGAAAACAATCCACATCTAAATGAAAACCATAATAGGACATTATCCAGAATGAACATTTCAAATTTGGATGAAGAAAACTAGAGCAAACCATTCCACTTAAATCATCGAATGAGGAAAAAAATTTAAAACCCTAACACACTAGCTCCCCCAAATAGAACACTAAACTAAAATTTTGCAAACAAAACAGATAGAGAAATGCATCAAATGGAAACAAAGCAGTTAACAACAACTAAACCAACAAACTTGAGCTATTTAGTAACTTAAGCTAAGAAAGAAAATTGCTTACCAGACAAGATAAAATAACAAAAATGGAGACAAACAGAGGTGCAAAAATAAGAAACATAGAACCCTAAAGAAAAAAATAGATTTTGGGATTTTTGGGAAATATTTAATTGGGGAAATGTTGGGGACTTAGGAAGCTCTTAGGGATTTAGGGAAAATTTTTAGCAGAAAACAAAAGCTCTTAGGGATTTAGGGAAAATTTTTAGGAGAAAACACTTAGGGATTTCGGGGATGGAGTGGGGATAAAACCGAGCACAGCAAAACGACGACGTTTTGCTCAAAGTCAATTTATGTTTTGCGGCGTTTCTAAAATAGCACCACTAATTGTTGATAAAACGACGTCATCCACCTTACTGCCCATTATATTGTTGATAAAACGACGTCGTGAAGCTTAATGTCCATATATATTTGCGGCATTTTCAGGAAAACGCCACTAAATATAGACTTTTAGCGTCGTTTATGAACTAGCGCCACTAATGCTTGACAGATATTTGTGGCGTTTTACTAGAAGCGTCACTAACAAAAAGCTGTAAATGACGACGTCTTGCATTCTATTGATAGATTTTTGTGGCGTTTTATTCAAAAACGCCACTAATAACAAAGTTTCAAACGACGCCGTCTTCGAATCTGTTGATGGATTTTGTGGCGTTTTTGTATAAAACGCAGGTAATTTTTAATATAATTAATCTATATAATTTTTATACTATTATTAATTAATATAATTACTTAATATTATTAACACTAATCTAAACCATCAACCTTAAACCATTAAAACTTAAAACTTAAACCCCTAACCATTGACCCTAAACCCCGGACCCTTAACCCCTAAACCTGACCACTATTCCTTGACTCCTAATGTACCCTTAAACACCACCCCTTAAACCATAATCCCTAAACAATAATCCCTAAACCCATAGTCCCTAAACCCTTAAAATAGTAACTCTTAAAACTTAAACCTTAAATTATAACCCTTAAAACCATAAACAATAAAATAATAACCCATAAACCTTAACCCCAAACCATTAACCCATAACCCCTAACCCATTACCCTTAAACTCCAACCCTTAAACCATAAACCATAAACATGATCCCTAAACCCATGATCTATAAACCTTTAAATAATAACTCTTAAACCTTGACCCCTAAACTATATACCTTAAACCATAAAATGGCCAAATAATATAGTGTTTTAGTTTTTTATTTAAGCTAAATTGATGTTTAATTAATTCATTATATTTAGGTTTTAATTTGGCCAATAGAATCTTTTTTTTTTTTTGAAATTGAGTTTTAAGCAATCTAATTTAATATATTATCTCTTTTACGTTTAAATAATTAAAACTATAATGATGGTATAAAATACTAAAAAAAATAGAAATATAACTAAATTAAACTTTCTTTACTTGAATTAAACTTGATTGAGAGTCCTCTGAAACCAAGAGCGCTGTCCACAAAGTCCCAGAGAAAGCAGCTTCTGTTGCGGCTTGGGATGGAGGAGAGTGGTGGCGGAGAGAGGAGCGGTAACGAGGAGATTGCCTTGCTAGCTGAAGAATTGATCCAACTTTCAATAAAGCGGTCGATGGTTGTGCCGTCGGGAAAACCCACATTGATTTGCTCAGTCTGGACAAAAAAAAATTTCAATGTTGAGAGTTTCAAAGCGCAAGTGAAGAGTATTTGGAAGACTAAAAAGAAATTTGAGATTAGACTGGAAGGACAGAATTTATTTTCAATAACTTTGAATTAGAGGAAGATATGGAATTGGTCCTAGAAGGACGTCCATGGCTTTTCCGTAAGTCACTCATTCTTTTTGATAAATTAATTTGCCCTATTGATAGAGATCGAATCTGTCTTGTTTCATCACCATTCAGGATCAAGCTTGGTCCATGTTTACCAGATTTTGATAAAAAAGATCTTTTGCATGCAATTGGAAGCACTTTTGGGGGTATTATTAGTTCTAAAATTAGTGGAGATTATTGTAGACTTAAAATTATGTTGGATGTTAAGAAACCATTAAGGAGGGGGATTTTTGTATCAAGAAGCAATAATATTAAGGAATGGATTCCTTTCAAGTATGAGAGATTACCTCTTTATTGCTTTGGGTGTGGTAGAATGGGTCATAGTCTCCAGGATTGTGTACTGTTAAGCCCTGAAGAAAAGCATAAGTATCAGGTCGATCCTCCTTTTTCCATTGCACTAAAAGCAGAATCTAAAGCTATGGGAAAAGAAAGTTTGAAATTTAATGCTTTCAAAAGTAAACAGGTTCCTCAATGTTCATATCTAGGTGGTTTTAATGTGGAAAATGAGGGTAAAATTGATATGACAGACGCTGATGTTTTTAAAGGAAATATTTTGAGTGGAAGACAGTTGGCTAATTGGGAGGAGGGGCTACAGTATCAGGAGAATATTTATGATGAGGTGGATTTGGAGGGGAAGAATAAGATAGAGGAAAATGATAACCCTTTCCCGCAGATGACAAGATGGAAAAGACGGGTTTCCAGAAATACGTCAGAAATTCATAGCAGTGAAAGGATGGTGGGTAAGCGAAAATTTTGTGAAGATGAGGATGTTAGCAATGGGAAGGAGCTCTCAGAAACGAAGAGGTTGAAAAAGTTGAAAAGTGATGTTTTTATGGGCCGAAACGACAGTTTTGTAGACAAATTAGTGGAGCTCCCAGAAGTTATTATGGAATCAACCAACTTTATATTGGCGGCTTCCTTCAGGCAAGCCGACCGATCGCAATGAAAAGTTTAAGTTGGAACATCCGGGGATTGGGAAGTCCTCGGGCAGTTCGAAGGCTGTGTTACTTAATTAAGCAGCAAAATCCCCATCTGGTCTTCTTAATGGAAACGAAGTTGAATAAGTGTAGAATGGAAAGGGTACGAAGAAGATGTGGCTTTAATTGTGGAGTTGAAGTGGAAGCTGAAGGATCGAGAGGTGGGCTGTGTTTAGCATGGAAGGAAGATATTAAAGTTACTTTATGCAATTTCTCGAAATGGCATATTGATGTCCTTATCAAAGAAGATGACATTATTGGAGAATAGAGATTTACTGGCATGTATGGTTCCCCTTATTTAAAAGATAAAATTATAGTGCAGAATCTTCGCAGGAAACTCGCTTGTGAGGATATATACCCTTGGCTTGTTGAAGGGGATTTTAATGAAATTCTTTATTCTTTCGAGAAGAGTGGAGGAGTACAAAGGGATACGAAGAGAATGAAGGCTTTTAGGGAAGTTTTAGAGAACTGTCAGTTCTTGGATATCGGTTATTCGGGTGTATGGTTTACATGGGAAAGAGGTAATCTACCAGAGACGAACATAAGAGAAAGATTGGACAGGGGGTGGCTAACGAATTGTGGATGAAGCTATTCTCGTTAGGCATTGTTCAACATCTTCCTTATTCTTACTCCGATCATTGCCCTCTTTCGCTAAATACAAAAAAATCTGTTGAATTCACAGGATATAGAAGATTCCACTTTGAAGCATGGTGGACTATGGAAGACTCTTTTGAAGAAGTCCTTAAAGAATCTTGGGAGACGACTACTGGAACGTTAATGGAGAAACTTGAAAGTTTACAATGATGTTTACAGGAGTGGGCACATGTGAAAGGAAAAGAGAATGAAGGTTTGAAAAAAGAATTAACAAAAAAGCTGGAATTTCTTCTAGAAGGGGAAGTTAATGATGAAAACATGGCAGAAATCATAGACACTAAAATCCATTTAAATTTGGAAATCGATAGAGACGAAATGTATTGGGAACAAAGAGCGAGAGCTAATTGGCTGAAGCTTGGAGACAATAATTCGGCTTTCTTTCATAAGTGTGCTTTAGCTCGACGGTGTGCAAATACAATATCAAAGTTAGAAACAGAAGAGGGTAGGGTAATTGACGAGAGAGCAGAGATCATGGATACGGCTTCAGCATTTTTTCAAGATTTATTTAAGTCGGGGGTGTGGCTAATTTCAGCAAGATATTAGATGGCATTGAGGATAAAATATCGCAAAAGGAGAATGAGTTCTTGCTTTCCCCATTTAAGGCCGAATATATTTTAACAACATTTAAGGAGATGGGTCCTACCAAAGCTCCAGGAGCTGACGGTTTTCCAGCAATTTTCTTTCAAAGGTACTGGCATATTGTCGGAATTGCAGTCATTGATTACTGCTTAGGAGTGTTGAATGATAAAAAGCCTATAGAAGATTTTAATAAGACTGATATAGTGCTCATTCCAAAAATCTCCAATCCTACAAAAATGATAAATTTCCGGCCTATCAGTTTGTGCACAGTTGTCTATAAGGTTATTGCTAAGGCTATTGTCAATCGCCTCCAGAGCGTTATTGATAAATGCATAGATCAAGCTCAAAGTGCTTTTGTTCCATGGCGTCTCATTTTAGATAATGTGCTTTTAGCTTATGAGATTCTACATACGTTCCGTTAGAAACGAACAGGGAAAAATGGAGTTATGGCAGTTAAGCTTGACATGAGTAAAGCCTACGATAGGGTGGAATGGGAGTTTATTGAAGCAGTAATGTTAAAGCTGGGATTTGCGAAAGAATGGGTGGAGCTTATAAGGAGATGTGTTGATACAGTGTCTTATGCAGTAAATGTTAATGGTAATAGGGGTAATTTGTTTTTTCCAACAAGAGGTCTTAGACAGGGAGATCCACTAAGTCCCTTCCTTTTTCTAATTTGTAGCGAGGGGCTTTCTTCTCTAATGAAAGTAGCAAGAAGTGAAGGGATGATACGAAGAGGTAAAGCAAGCAGATATGGGCCAGAAGTTACACATTTATTATTTGCAGATGACTGTATTCTTTTTGAGGAAGCAACCAGTAGAGGAGCGGAAGTCCTAAAGAATATTCTTCAGATTTATGAAAGCTACTCAGGTCAATGTGTGAACTTTTCTAAATCTATAGTTTTCTACAGCCCTAATACAACTGAAGAAAACAAAGTTGTTATGTCCAACATTTTGGGAGTCAGAACTGCAACTAATCCGGAAAAGTATTTGGGATTGCCCAATATGGTTGGTAGAAAAAAGAAAGAATCATTTCAGAATCTGGTAGATCGTATTTTAATGCGTGTTGAAGGCTGGAGCAACAGATATTTATCTCAGGGAGGTAAAGATGTTTTCATTAAAGCTGCCTATACAACTGAAGAAACAAAGTTGTTATGTCCAACATTTTGGGAGTCAGAACTGCACTAATCCGGAAAAGTATTTGGGATTGCCCAATATGGTTGGTAGAAAAAAGAAAGAATCATTTCAGAATCTGGTAGATCGTATTTTAATGCGTGTTGAAGGCTGGAGCAACAGATATTTATCTCAGGGAGGTAAAGATGTTTTCATTAAAGCTGTCCTTCAGGCGTTACCTACTTATGCAATGTCATGTTTCCTTCTTCCAAGTTCATTATGTAGAACAATGGAGAGCATTTTTGCTAAGTTTCGGTGGGAGAAAGGTAAAGGCAGAAGTGGTATACACTGGTGTCAATGGAGTCAACTGTGCCGACCTAAAATTGAAGGGGTTTGGGTTTTAGAAATCTGGCTCAATTTAATGTTGCTCTTCTAGCAAAACAGGGTTGAAGGTTCCTTACGAATCCAAATTCTTTAGTTGCACAGGTGTTTAAAGCCAAGTATTTTCCAAGATCTGATTTTATTAAATCGCAGTTAGGAAATAAAGGCTCGTATGTTTGGCGCAGCATTTGGGCTGCAAAAGGTGTGTTGGAAAAAGGCCTTATTTGGAAAGTTGGAACAGGTACGAATATTTCTATTTACAGTGATGTGTGGGTTCCAAATCAAGTTAATTCCATATTATTACCTACGGTTAATGGTTCCAATTTTAATAAAGTCGCTGAGCTCATTGACAGTCAATTAAGGGTATGGAATACTGAAGTGATTAGGCATACCTTTGCAGCTGATGAGGCCGATAGAATTCTTCGAATCCCCTTAGCAAAGATCCCCCATGATGACTTTCTGGCTTGGACCGGAGAACATTCAGGCGAGTTTTCGGTAAAGAGCACCTATAAACTATTACAAAGCTTTGATCCTAGAGCTTATGCTGTACATAATGTCTATAAAGATTTCTACAGGAAACTATGGCTTATTGATCTACCCTCAAAAGTTAAAATCATGGCTTGGAAAGCCTCCTGGAATTTTTTACCCACTCGGGCTAACCTTTTCTATAGAAGGTTAACTACAGATGCATCATGCCCGCAATGTGGAACTGCAGCATAATCATTGAACCACCTGTTTAGAGAATGCCCACTGTCAATAGAAGTTTGGTCATACATTCCAAAGGTTTACTGTTCACAATTCATTTCTCTGGATTTTATACAGTGGCTTACCAAAACTATGGATTTTCTTCCTCTAGATCTATGTCGTGTTTTCTATGGAACATTATGGGCCATCTAGGGTGATCGGAATGTTTGGATACATGAAAAAACAAACAAATCAGGAAAGGAGATCGCAAATTTTGTGATTAACTATATTCATGAGTTAGATGGTGTTAAAAATAACTTGCAAAAAGCCCCAAAACTCAGAAGCATTTCGCAGTACCTACCTAGACAAACAGTGAAGATTAGTTTTGATGGAGCTTATGATAAAGATTCGTACCGGTCCGCGTCTGAGATTGTGGCCAGAAATAGTTAGGGGCAAGTTTTAGTTTCCAGCACATCTCTCCATGAAAAGGTAGTCTCTGCCTTTGAAGCCGAAGCCCTCGCTTGCAGGAGTGCCGTTTAATTAGGAATCAACATGCAGCAAGAAGAGATCATCATTGAAGGCGATTCGCTAACAGTCATTAAAAAGTGCAGGAAAATAGACGTAGATAAATCACATATCGGGGCATTCATAAACGATATTCATCAAATGAAGTCAAAAATCAAGAAGCTTAGTTTTGAATACACTCCTAGAGCAGCGAACAGCCTAGCCCACATTCTAGCAATAGTAACGTTGAAAGAGAAAGATGAGAAATACCTGCTTGGAGGAGTGCCTTATTATGCCGATTTCCAGATGAGAAATGAGAGTCTAAGAGAACCAGACTAATCGGTGAAGTAAAGGAAATGGGTAGGGAGAATAGAAATGAAACTGGGGAATCAGAAGAAGTTTGAAAAGAGGAACCTCGGTTTTGAAAGTCATTAAAGCGCATTGAAGGAAATGATGGTGAATGTCAGGCGAGAGATAGCTGATTGGGCGTTTGAGGCGGTGCCAGCCTTGCTTTGTCTTTTCACATTTCTGAACGTTTCAGTTTTTGTTTGCTGAGTTAATTTTCTTGTTGCTTTCAATCTTATCTTCTTTCACCGGTTACAAGAAACCTGTTTGGGCTGGTTTTTTAGGCTTATTTTTGAAAGTTTGTTTTGTTCTTACATAAATAAAAGCCCAATCTGTTTCAGTTCAAAAAAAAATTAAAACTATAATGATAATTTAATATAATAATATTAATATTATCTTTTTTGCATTTATAAGAAATTATTTAATATAAATTTAAATAAATCATTCATATACCCCTAAATCTTAAATTATTTAAATAATAGTATTTAATTTTTTTCATTTTTAACATATATTTTCTATGTTATTGTTTCATTTTTTCTATGTTATTAATTTTTCTAAAGATTTTAAATAAATTAAAAAAATTAGATTTTAGTTAATATAAATAAAATAGTTAAATAATAAATAGAAGAGGATGAAAGAGTGCTTGACTTTTATTACAATTTATATTTTATTATTATATATTCATATCAATTTTAAATAAATAATTTTTGAAACTTGTTAATATTTAAAGATTAGATACATGACATAATTTTTATATAATTTTTTATGTAAGAAACAAAACAACAAATTTCAAAATATAAACCCTAAACCCTAAACTATAGACCTCTAAACCCCAACCCCTATCCCTAAACCTTAAGCCTCAAAAAACCATAAAATTAACATACTAAACATTAAACCTTAAATCAATTTTAATAGCTTTGTAACTTAAATGAAAACTTCTTAGTTAGCAATTTGTAACTTTTCATAATTAAGTAACTAAAATGAAACTTTCTCATTGCTTATAAGTGAATATATCAAAATAAAATATAATTCAAAACAAGAATAAGAAAAAAATATGAAATTTAAATCGGATCAAATCGAAACGAGTCCCTACACAAAAATGGTTGCTCAACTTTTAGCGGCGTTTGTACAAAAACGCCGCTATTGCTCAGTTTATTAAACGTCGCTATTGCTCAGTTTATTAGCGGCGTTTGTACAAAAACGCCTCTATTACTCAGTTTTTTAGCGGCGCTTGGACAAAAACGCCGCTATTGCTCAATTTTTTAGCGGCGTTTCTACAAAAATGCCTCTATTGTTCAATTTTTTGCGGCGTTTAACCTGAAAACGCCGCTATTGCTCAGTTTTTAGCGGCGTTTTCTTGCAAAAGCCGCTAATGTATAATCTTTGCGGCGTTTTTTGTCCAAAAGCCGCTAAAGCCCTGTTTTGCTGTAATGTAATGGGGTTTGGAGTTTGGAGTACTCTTTCAACATTGGGTAGAGTTCCATTGTATATAGTAGATTCTTTGTTTCGTGGAAGAAGATAAACCTTAGGATACTCTTTATTCTGTTACGACCACCTCCACCATTAATTTGTTTCAACATTGTCCACAAAATGTGTCTCCATTTAGTACATGTCTAGAAAGAAAACTCAAATGTGGAATTGCCATTGAGAGCCTTGCAAGTTTTGCATTGGAAATATTAAGATAAGAGCGGTAAGATCAATCTCGTTATACGCATTTTTGGCAACCACCTCCAAGTTTAGTGTATATTTGAGGCTTGGCCTTCCAGGCCTTGGTGACACTGATCTCTTTTATTCCCTTCTGAGTCTAATTCATTCAGGGTAGTCCTTAAGGAATCCAACGGAGTTCCCACAGAGAAAAGGATGGAAGAAAGGTGGCACTTCAGGAATGCTGAACATTTCCCTAAATCGTTCCCTCATTTGCCTCATTTCCATGCATGCTCTCATACACTGACATGCATTAAAACCCAAAAACTTTGGCCATTATCTCTTGTTTTGTCTGTTTCCCATTAAAGGAAGAACGTTTTTGCTGGCGGAGAGAAAATTTTGGTTAAAACTAACTTCAATTAAATCAATTTGATTAAAAAAATATTTTTGATTAAGTTGATGATTGATTTAGTTATTCAATTTAAGCCAACGATTAAAAAAAAATCATTATCAAACCAATCGACTTAACTAACTTAATTTATCATTTTTAATTATTTTTAATCATATTTAAATACTATATTATATATATATATATATATATATATATATATAACTTGCTCAATCTAACCCAAACTCAATTTCCACCCAACTAGTCAACACAATTTATTACCAAACCCAAAGAAAAATTAGAACCCAATCCAATTTTCTTTAAGAAAAAAAGGAAAATGGTAAAACAATTTGGATTAATTTGAATAACCCTAAACTTAAATCTTCTTCTATATTCTTCTCTAGTTCACGACGACACCTCCATTAGCTTTCTTTTTTCCTTTTGGTACAAGCCTTGTGCGCCTCCTTTAGTCCCTCTTTCATCATCTCCCAGTCCTTCACCAATTCATCGTCTCCTTCACGTTGCTGCAACGCCACCAGTACCTTGTAGGTACTAAAATGTATTTCACAGTAGACAACTTTGCATTTGGATTAATTAGCTATTTTGTCATTTGGATTAATTGTTGTTGAATTTAAATCTTGGTTATATTATGAATTTTTATATTTTAAAATAAAAAAACATTATTTAGAATTTTTTTTTTTTAAAAGTCAGTTAACTGACTGAAGTTAAATTCATTCGGTTAGGTCAGTTTGACGATCTAAGCTAATCGAATTCAATTGTTATAAATTATTATCGGTTAAGTCAATTAAATATAAATAACCAATCGGACCAACCGAAATAACCAAATGTTGACCCCTAGTTTTTGCTGGAAAAGACGGAAAATGAGTTTTGTTTGGAGTTGGAATAATAGAGAATGAATGTGAAGGCAGTTGAGATTTTTCACAAGATATGGAGGATATTACGTTAACTTGAGAATGGTAAAAAACTTTTGGATGCAAAATTAGTAGCCGCCAAATCATTAGAATGATTTCCTTTAAATTTTTGGATACTACTAGTTTTGGATTATTTTCCAGAATGATGATTTTTTTTGTGATATGACCCCTTATAGTTGGTGGAATTGATTTAGGCTCAGTTTGTTTTTACTGAAAATCATTTCTAGAAAATTATTTACCTTTTAAAAAAAGTTAATATTTTTTGGCGTTTGGATGAATCTGTGTAAATATTTTCTATTGTTTGGTAGATTTCTTACAAATATTTCATAAAATTTGTTTTCAATTAAACAAACATACATTTGATATTTTCTTATTTTTTTCATTGTTTAATTGAATTTATTTTTATCTATAATTTTATATTTTACATTGTTTTTGCATATATTAAAAATATTATGTTAAATTCAGATTCATTACAACGTCATTTTTTAATTACATGATTACTAAGTGAGTATTTTTTATTTAAAAATGTGACATCAACAAAATTGACAAAAACAATTAGCGATGTCAACAATTGGACTTGATTTTCAAATTTGAAAAGTAAAGGGACTAAATTCTTGAAAATAAAAGTACAAAGACTAAATTACAAATTTGTGATGTGTACATAGATTTATGACATATTTAACCTTTATACTACAAAACATTTATTATTAATATATTTATAATTGTAATAAATATTTATTATTAAAATATTAATATTGAATATTTTCAATAATATGTGAATAATATTATTAAAATTAATTTAGTATTAAAATAAAATTGAAATATTAAATAATTTATTAAAATAATAAATTATATTTATTATATTAATAATTTATATGACTAAATATAAATAATTAAAATATATGTTTAATAATATTGAAAAATATAATATTTTAAATATTTTAAAAATAAAATCAATATAATAATATTGAGCTTGATTTAAGTTAATTTTTATATAAAAATAATATTCTCTATAGATGAGCTCTTTTCCGGAAAATGACTTACGCTTTTCAAAAGGGTAAGTCATTTTACAGAAAAAATGACTTATTTTACCTTGACCTGTAAGTCATTTTCTATTGACCAAACTAATTTCTGTGAAACAAAAACAGAAAAACGCAGAAAATATCTTCCGTAAAATTTTTTACGCATAAACAAATGGACCCCTAGTCTCAAAACTAAACTAATTTTGTCTTTCCGTCAAGACGAAAAGAATTTCTTTATCTTGGAATAGATGAAGTGGTCAAATGTTGCTTTTAATCCCAAAAGTCTAAAGTGAGGTTTTTGGATCCAGCAGTTTCTTATTATTCTTTTTTGACAAAGAAGCATCGCTAACCTCCTCCTCATTGGCAAATTAGATTTTCCAAAGCAATTAAAAGAAATTATTCTTTCTTATAACCCTCAACGGTGAGTGGCTTATCAAGGTTGAGTTGAATCCATACCTCACGTGTCTATCGAGCCTTAATAATGGACCTATACTCTGTCCAATACCCTTTTTAAGATGTCAACCACTCAAGATAGAGAAGCTTTGGAAGGCTTAAAATCAGGTTCCTATATTTTGACAATAAGCCAAGTATCATATTTTTCCCATTTTGGAATTTAACTATAAAGATGTGGAAACCTAGACTAACAAGGTTAATACCTCATTGAGTTCGTAAATAAGGAAACAGTACCCATAGTTTTCCCATGAACTTTGACTATAACTATTACCGCCCATTTATTTCTAATTATAAGGAATTTTAATATTTTCGGGGTTTTCATACGAATGGCTATTTTGATAATGTTTTTAGGCATGTCCAATTGAAAAGAGGGAGCAACAATATTGAAAGAATCTATAAGAAATAGCTACATTTGGGAGAAGGAAGGGAGAAACTCCATTACTTCTCTCCAATTTATCTTTTTCTTCAATAGAAATTGGATACTAAGAGAGCCCCATTTCAAATTCAATACCAATGTTTAAAATGTATTGTTCTAATTTGTATTATGTAAAAAGAAAAAGAAAAATAATTTATTCCTATAAAGTATAGAATTTACTACAAAAGCATCATTGCACTTCTTCTACTATATCTTAGATCACATTTTGGTCCCTTAATTGAAAAAAAAAAATAAACTAATCTTTCTATTAAGATTATGTTGCTAAATGCTTATCTTGGTGTCGTATATAAGAGATAATAAGAAATTTAGCTATTGAATTTTACACATTTATTTAATTTGACCCTTAATTTTTTTTGGGGGAGTAAATTAACCATCCGCTTTTCATTGCTGACATGATATAATTTTGTTTTACACATTTCAAAAACAAATGTTTAAAAATTATAAAAAAATTTAAAAGTTCAAAAATCATAAATAAAAAATTATATTTTCAAAAATTATGAAAAAATGCTTTTCAAAATAAAAAAAATTCTATTTCCTAAAAAATAAAAATGGAAAAGAATTTAAAGATATTAAAAATATTTAAAAGTTCCAACTAAACAAAATAAAATTATTCATAGAGCTTAGGACTTTACAATTAGAATATATAGAAGAAAGATATCAATCCCTTTATTATAATAGGGAAATAAAAAAGACAAATTTGAATCAAATAATTAGTAAACCGATAGAAATATACTTGTCAGGTGGCCCAACCCAAAGGCCATCCAAAGAGTGGGAGGGTTTGGACAAAAATATAGGCCTAAAAAATGGGTTTAGACAAAAAAATATGTTTTCTAAACGGGTCGGGTCACAGTAAGCTTTTTTGGCCCAAGCCCAACCCAAATTTGCAAAAAAAAAAATTGTTACTGTTTTTTTTATTGTTTTGCTATCATTTCACTATTATATTGCTAATATTTTATTAGTATTGTTTGGATGTTGTATAACTCTAGTTTTGTTATTAATTTTGCTACTATTTTAAAGATATTTGCTTGTTAAGTTGCACTTATCTTAGTGTTATTTAAGTATATTTTTTTCATTTGTTGGGAAACATTTATTTTAATATTTTTAGTGTAAATTTATTTTTATATAAAAAATAATATAACAAATTTTAATATGGTTTGGTCTATTCGGGCTCAAGTTTTAACATTTCTATCCGAATGGGTTTGACAAAATTTTAGGCCCCTTTTTCAAGCCGAGTTCGAGCTTAGAAAATGGGTCTAAATTTTTTACTTGACCTGATCCGATCCATGGACAACTCTAAGTACAACTTCTGAATCTTGTAACTTTAGATTACCTTCAATTGGGATTTTTTTTCTGTAACTTAAGATATACCAAGGTCTGCCAAAATTGTCCAAACTTCCAGCAATTAACAATGCAGGGAAAATACCCTAAAAAATGCAGAGAAATCAATAAAAACATTACCAGGAAAACCAAATGGGACAAAACTTCGGTTAAGGGAAAAAAGTAGAACGCGTATTTACCCCCCTCATGAAAACATCTCATAATATCTCATATTCTATGTATTTAATCTTGAATACTAGCTTTTCAAATGACCATTTGAACGTATTTGCTAAGCATTTATATAAACATTTTTTTGAAAGTCATGAGTGAAGGAAATTTTGAGGGAAATATATTTTGATCTCTTGAAGAGTTTCAACAATAATTATAACAAACTTTAATCATAATCCCTCTATAAAAATACAAATAGGTATTTTGAATCATTTTTATAATCCTCTTTCAACTACTATTGACTAAGTCAAATTTACCACATATGTTCAAATTATTTCAATTCATATGAATAAACAATTTCTCAATAATTTTAACATGAAGCATTCTAAATCCAAGGATTTTAATATAAACTTTACACTATATAGTGATTCATAAAAGGTTTTAATAACAACCGTTAGACGCAAGTTAAATCTTTTATGAACTGTCAGTTTAATAATATATCTAAAGGTTATTGTATCCACCATAAAAGAATATTATATCTTTTCATAATCAATGTCAAAGCTTAGCGAAAAAACTTCATATTTTTATTCCGCTTTTGCAAATCTACTTCATTTGTACCCTTACTGGCTTTATACCTTTCAATATTTTGACTACTATTCCAAAAACTCCATAAATTTAATTATACTTGAGTTGCGTCTTTTTATTTTAACCAATCTATTCCATATCTATATTTCTCAATAGATTTATTTAAGATCCTCCTTTTATTTCATTATTTCAATAATAATATTGCATGCAAAACCATTGTCGACCAATTTTATTATTGGATTCCACATTTTCTCGAGTTGGCATAACTTATCGAGATTTCTTTATTTTCATTACTTTAATGTTCAGCTTCAGGTACCTGAATCTCTTCCGGAGTTTTACTTATTAGTTATGTCTTGGGTCTCTTCTGGAGCACCCATATCCACCATATGAACCGATTGATCTATTATTTATTCTAACTGATTGTCCTACTAGGACTTTGATTCAAATTAAAATATTAGATGGTATATAACACTTGGTTATTCTCATTAAGTTTATAAATACATCTGAAAATTAACTTGTAATGTGTTATCCTTGTTGAACTTTTGGTTCAAATTACTCTCCTTAACTTATTACAAGTTATTATTTCTCTCCCCCTAATGTCAGGAAAACTATCGAAAATAAACAATAATCACAAATCATGTCATAATTGAATCTCCAATACATTTAAAACATATAATAATATAAGAAGACTTGTAATTAATATATATTCCCAACATTCTTTGAGGATTCATCCATTTTTGTGTGTTGTGGTAGAGCAATTGGAGATTTATTGGCTTGATGCGTACAACACATAAATCAACATAATCTCATGTTGAAAATAGGAAGTTTAGTTCTCATAAGTAATGATTTAGACATTAATCAGAAGCGTTCAATTAATAATTTCTCTAAACCACTATGCGCATAAATAACAAACTTTTACAAAAGTTTTTCAAACTCAATCAATAAAAGACTGAAATATAAACTTATCAGTATTAGCAAGATGAATTGCCTTAATTGTATGATCCGAAATTAATTATTTAAATAAACAATCTTGCAAACGACAGGTTGCAAATTGATAACACATACGTGATTATTTTGTAGATGTATCTACCAAAATCATATTATATCAAAACCATCCACATAGTGGATGAATGGGCCCATATCCATTTAAAAAATGTAAGACATTGAATCTCAACTTTAGTTAGTGAGTTTTTAAGAATCAGTTTTCATTGAGAACAAGTAACAATTGAGAATTCTTTAAATTTAAGAATCTTTTGGTTCTTTAATAAATGTCCATATGAATTCTCAATTAACTTTCGCATCATATATGATCCAGGATGGTCTAACTGGTTACGCCAAGTAGTAAATTCATTTGCATTTATAAACTTCTGGTTTACTTTAACATACATTTCGAATGTACTAATAATGTCAATATAAATTGTGACAAATTGATAAATTTATTGTTATTTATTTTATTTTATATTCACATATAAGTACTATTGTGACATTTACTACTGAAAATGTCTAAATCATGTGAAGGTTATAATGCAACTAAGTCAACAAAATAAATATAATTTCCAAATAAGTATATGCAATAGTTGCTTTAGGGAATATGCAAAATCTTCAAATATCCAAAAAGAAATGATTATAAAATTTATTATATTTATTGCAGACATTAAGTTCAAGGAATGTGTAAAAAGTAATTTAGAGAATAATGTAAGCATATATTATATTTCTTACCAATAAGATTATATAGATATCATTTACTTCAAAGAATGATAAATTAATATAAATCATTGAACATTTTGTATTAAGAATAAACATTTGGCAATATTTTGAATTGTTCTTCTTCTTCTTATCTATTTGTCAATAATGACAATAAGTTAATTTTCATAATTGTTCTGAATTGCTACATTCACTTCAAGGAATTGAGCAAAGCTGGTGGAACAAATAACTTATTATTTTGTTTAGCCATAATGAGATATGAGATCAATTCAAAATACTTTTAGAGCCCTTTTAACAAGAGTTTTGTATAATCAATTAACTACTAAGAATAATTGTCTAGGTCATGTATAGAAACAAACCTAAATTAAATATATCAATAAAAATCACATCTCAAACATAAAAATATGACATAATGAAAAACTAGCAATTTTTTTTCCTTTCATAACCATCATACATGCACTAAATTTAATTTAAAATCCAACGATTCATGCTCATAGAACTTTTCATTTAAAATTGCTCATGTTATTTCTCTAAATAATTAGTACATGGAATAAAACGTATGAACTACTACATTTAACAATTCTTTGAACTAAATCAAATCCGAATAACCATAAAATTCATTGGTTTGTAAACACAAATTTGCATACTAAATATGTTTTAATTAAATATATTATTTAATTATAAAACCTACTATAGCGACATAAATAAATCTGTTAATATTCATTTTCATGAACAATGAGATGTTTAAAACAATACGTAACCCATGGAATCAAAACTTAAAAAGAAGGCATCTCAAATATTTAAATCATATATAAAGTTGATTTAAAGATGTACCATTTTTTTTTGCATTGAGTCTTGACGATTTTATCAAGAAGTAAGCAAATTAAACTCCAATAGTAGACTTTGAATCCAATCAGAATATATTAATAGCAAACTTTGAGAGTGGATCTTATTTTCCAGATGTACAAGAAGTACATAACCAAGGACTTTTCATACATAAATTTTCTCCCTTGCAAGTTCTCATCTGTAATATTTTTCCACGTAATTTTAATTGAGAAATTATTCTGGATACTGTAGAGTTATGCTCACAATTTTTTTTTTTAAAAAAAAAACTTGCAACTTCATGTACATCCAACCATAACGAGTTTTAGATAGAATTACCATATTTTATTGCTCACATTTTTCTTTTAAATTATTCCAGAATTTAAGTAGATCTTTCACAGGCAAATATTTTGCTTTCAACCTCCTAGAGGAGATGATGACAAAAGAAGATCACAAATATAGTCACGATCAATTCAATTTATGTATTCAAGTTGTCATGATTAGTCTCCAATTATAATAAACATGATATAAAAAAAATTATAGTAAAATATACCTGAGATTCTTTAACATCATCATTATCATCTTGACTATTATTACGAGCACTATTACAATTAGTAAAACAACTTTGTTTTCGTAATAACATTTATAATATAATAGGAAAAAAAACATTTAATAAACAAAATCAAAATTTTGGTGTACGATGCTTCAAAGTTTTTCAATACACATAGTACCAAATTTCAATACCACATATATGTTATAAAATCTTATGATGCTCTAATAAGATATTTATAAATTCAATTTAAAAGATATAATATACTCATTCAACAATAACAAATTAATGAGTTAATTAGATCCTATTGAATTTCCCTTTTCCCCTCTAATCAAGGGCAATTGATTAGTAAGACTCTCTCCCACAATTTTAATCAAATTTTAAGCATATTTAATAATAATAATTTAATCATCAAAATATTTTAATCGTCCAAATATCATACATACTATAATTTATAAAAGAATCGTAGTTTAAAAGAAACCTTAAAGTAATAATATTTTTTCATAAAATAATTTTACAAAAAATCAATCAACAAAGGAGAAAAACATAGCACATAAAGATTATATAAATTTCATTGCATAAAAGGGCATAAAAAATTTAGAAATTTATGTGTACCTGAATGGTTAAAGGTTCTAATAATTACCCATAGTGCGCAAGTCTCAATTGAAATAACAACAGCTTTAGAAGGCAATCGATAATAGTAAATTTTGGGGTACTTTGTGACTTATAGAGAAAAATAATTAAAAGAGAATCGTGTTGATAACATATTATAAAATAAAAAGACAGAAAGTAAAGAATAAAGAAAATAGGAGAGCAAAAGATAGAGTATATTTTATTGATCAACCGGGATATTTACAAAGCTTATCAAAAGTCTCTATTTATAGGCATAAGAAGTTTAAATGAAGTAGAGATCTAATTCTAATCATCACTATTAGATTTTAAAGTACATCAAAACTTTTTGAATTTTTTAAAAATTTGTAAAAAAAAGTTAAAAATATTTGTATTTATTTTTTTTAACTTTTATAGAAATTTGAAAAAAAATGTATTTTTTTGAATTTTTTTACCTTTTTTTCTCATTTTGGAAGAGCCCTTTTCATTTTTTGAATTATAATTTTTATTTATACTTATCCAAATATTTTTTAAAAATTTTAAATTTTTCTATAATTTTTAAATTATTTATAATGTGACTTGGAAGACAAAATAATACCATATGAGTAATAGAATGCAAAAGGCCAATTTGCTTCAACGGAAAAAGTAAGAGCCAAATTGAAATAAATGTATAAAGATGGATAATTAAATTTGTTATTATAACTTACATATATAATGTTAAAATAAATATTTAACAACATAAGTTTAATAGAGGGATTATTTTGCACCTCAATGATTAGTTTGCCTATTTTTGCAATAAACGGTTCAAAATGTAACCTGAGTTATAGTACAGTGATTGTTATGATATTTTTACCATAGATTTATATGAATAGTAAAGAATATGTTCCTTTAAATAAAAGGTATAGTGACTTATTTGGTCCTTCAATTTTACAAAAAAATTATTTTAGCTTTTTATTTAATTTTTCTTCTCTTTTATCCCTTGAACTTACATTTTTTTATCAAATTACCCAAAATGAATGAAAAAATTAACGTTTGTTAACTTTACTGATACATAGATGATATGTTAACATTTAATTAATTTTTTAAAATTAAAAAAATACATTTTAAATAATTTTAATATTTTTTTATTTTTAATTTTTTTTAAATTTTTAAAAGGTTAATTAAATGTAACACGTGATTCACAGGCATCTCACATCAACTAATTTAAAAAAATGTTTACCATGAGACACAAATTTAAAGACTAAAGAAAGTAGAAAATTGAAAGAAGGGCTAAAATGACTTTTTTGAAAAGTTGGAGGGCAAATAAATCATTATGCGAAAAACAAATGTTCGTTTTGCCTAGTGGCCTCTGCTCCTTTCAATCCTTGATCCTGTGATTGATAGAAGAAGAAAGCAAAGCAAAGTCATAACAGAAACACACAGGCACAGAAAAAAGAAGACCCAGAAATTTTAGTCTCTTACTGTATCAGATTCAGAGTTGGGCTCTCAAAGAAAGGGATTTTGGAAGGTCTAGGAGCTTTGGGAGCCAATATATGTTATCTCGTTATCTGGACGTTTGAACCACACCTCTTTCTTCTACCTTCAATAATAACTTTCTTTTCTTTTAGTCTTCTATAGTCCTGTTTCTTTGATCGATTCTTTTTTATCTTAGGCAAAAAACCCATTAAAAAGACTTGGAATTGAGATACTGAGCCTGTTCCTTTGGAATTTTGACTCTATTTTTCCTTATTTTGACCTTTTCTCTCTTCCAACCAAACGAAAGTCTGCATCTGTTGTCTTATTTCTCTTAGTAATTCGAGTCTAATTCTTGGATCCTTCCCTTGATTGATTCTTTGGGGTATATTATTATTACTCTGCCTCAAACAAAAGGGTTTTTTTTTTTTTTTTTTTTTGGTTCTTTGTTCCCAATTTCACAAAACAGATCTCTTTCTTTCAAAATCTCCATGCTTGCAGAGAAGAAGAACAGGCCCCCGGGGACAACATTCACAGAGAAATAGGTGAAATTTGCTTAAGGTAATTAAAAGCGTTGTCGTTTTGCTATTGTAATGTCTGGGGCAGCAGGGCAGGGTGTGGAGCATGTAGGCTTGCCTAAAATGGAGGCAAAATCCAAACCCGGATGTTGCAACCCGGTCAAAAAACCGGGACCCGTCTCAATGGATCATGTTCTTTTAGCATTACAAGAGACTAAGGAAGAAAGGGATTTAAGGATTCGAAGTTTGTTCAATTTTTTTGATGCAGCTAATGTGGGATTCTTGGATTATGCTCAGATCGAAAAAGGTCTCTCAGCTTTGCAGATTCCCGCTGAGTATAAGTATGCCAACGATCTGTTGAGAGTTTGTGATGCTAACAGAGATGGGCGTGTGGATTATCAAGAGTTTAAGAGGTATATGGATGATAAGGAGCTTGAACTTTATAGGATTTTTCAAGCTATTGATGTGGAACATAATGGGTGCATTTTGCCTGAGGAGCTCTGGGATGCCCTTGTTAAGGCTGGTATGCTATGTTCCCTTTATTATTATTTTATAATAATTGTGGGTTCTTGTTTTCTTTAGCTTTTTTTCTCTTACCTTGACATGTTTGACCGGTTTGTTGAGTTGGTTTCATTGTTTGGGGTTGATAGTGAAATCGTACAGTTTGAACTACTCATGGTTATTTGCTTATAAATGGTGAAGCTATGATCTTATTAATGTCCCTTTCATAGCAGTTGCAACCATTGGCTTTCTGCAGTTTGTAATTCTGTATGTGTTTGCCAGAGAATTTGTTTTCTTTCTTTGTATAAAATCTTTTAATAATTTACCAATTGTCTTACTTTTCTTGGAGACTAGTTGAAGTGATTAACACAACTATAAACAGCTGCTGTGCTCAATGATGGGTGACTGTAAAGCAGATATATATTGTTGGTGGCAGATTGCTTTCATTTTATGATATCCTGGTGCTTAAATCCAGTTGAAACACATGTATAACTTTTTCCTTTTATTTAGATATAATATTGAGATTTTGGTGTTGGTGCCTAGATAACAAGCTTGAGGGACAGTCTTTGGGCCAAAGAAATGCTGTTTATCTTAGTTAAATTTTGTGAAATAATTAATGCCAAGTGGATTGGATCATACATTTACCCGGTGTGACATAATTCATTTAATACTTCATGTCACGTACTCTCAAAACTTATCTATGATGGAAGTTTAATTGAATGCCATACGCTTGCTGTCAGATGTCATTGTGTTTTAACAGCTTTCCCATTTGCACATTAGAGTGGCCAATGGAAGTAAAGAAAGATAAACCTCGACCTTGGAGATCATTGCAAAGTAACAAGAACTGAATTTTAATTGGTAATATAGACTTGTGGCTATGTTATGTGTATTCTCTAGTTCAAATTTCTAAAGCAATTTGGATTAGACTGTACCTGGGTGTTAGCAAGCTTCCGTAGGCAGTTGTGCAAAGCATTTTTTTGTATTGTCTCACATGCAAGATTAGTTTTCTGTTGTGCGGTTCTGTTGAACTTATCTTATTTCAGTTCTTAAACTGATGGCATTCGATCAGTTTTGATTCTGGCATTCTCTTGTTAAAAAATCTGTCCTTTTAGTTGCAGGCTTTTCCAAAACCAAAGTATTGGTGAGCAGAAATCTGAACCTTAGGTTCATTATATTTTAAAGGAGTTGCTATTGAGTGTTTTCCTTTTGCTCTAAAATTTGTTGAGGTACCTCAATCAATCCTACGGTTAGGCTACAAAGGTGATATATGAGCTTTTTTGGCAGGTTTGCCACCATCTAAGGGAAGTATTTGTCTGGCTTAATATTTGAGACACGTCTTGTTGGTATATTCATGTGTCAGTTTGTTTGGCTTGATTGTAGAGACATCGTCTTCTTTTTCTAAAATATTTGCCAATTTGTTTTGCTGGATGTTTGAGACAGTTTCTTCATGGTTTTTATTTAAGCATCTATTGGTGTCCTTAATGAGAAAACATGTCACTGACTTGGACTTGTGCATATTATAGATGAATCTCGTGCTCGCTTTTTTGAATCATTATTTGGAATTTTCAGAGATTGGGAAACTGTAGGTTTGCTTCTATGATACTCAGACATAATGTGTACTTTGTAAGCTTCATGGAAGTGCTTCCATTTGAATTCATTGTCTCCAATGAAAAAGATATGATGGTAGCTGTGCATTTCGACTTCTCTGATTTAGTTAGTATAAATATATGATAGTACCTGTGCATCATGTGGAAGGCTGATAGTACCCACAGTTGCAGTTAAGCAGTTGTTTTCATCTTATTAGCCTGGCAGTTTGTACTTTGCAGGGATTCAAATTGATGATGAGGAGCTTGCTCGATTTGTAGAGCATGTCGATAAGGACAATAATGGAATCATAACATTTGAAGAATGGAGAGATTTCCTTCTACTCTATCCTCATGAAGCTACTATTGAGAACATCTATCATCATTGGGAAAGGGTTTGCCTTGTAGATATCGGAGAGCATGCTGTTATTCCTCAAGGCATCAGTAAACATGTTAAGAGAAGCAAATATTTTATTGCTGGAGGAATAGCAGGAGCAGCATCTCGCACTGCAACTGCTCCTCTCGATCGCTTGAAGGTGGTTTTGCAAGTGCAGACTACACGTGCTAGTATTCTGCCAGCTGTAAAGAAGATATGGAAGGAAGATGGTGTCTTAGGGTTTTTCCGAGGTAATGGATTAAATGTTGTGAAGGTAGCACCTGAAAGTGCTATCAAGTTCTATGCGTATGAAATGTTGAAGAATGTAATAGGGGATAGTATGGGGAACAAGAACGGTGATATAGGTGCCAGTGGGAGACTTATTGCTGGAGGTGTAGCTGGTGCAGTGGCACAATCCGCCATCTACCCAATGGATCTTGTAAAAACTCGGTTACAGACTTGTGCTTCTGAAGGTGGAAGGGCTCCAAATCTGGGGAAATTAACCAAGGATATTTGGGTTCAGGAGGGACCGAGAGCATTTTATAAAGGTCTTGTGCCATCTCTTCTTGGGATTATCCCCTATGCTGGCATTGATCTTGCTGTCTATGAGACCTTGAAAGATTTGTCGAGGACATATATTCTTCAAGATAGTGGTAGTCTTCTGTCTGCTTCTTTTTGGTTTCTTATGTTTCATTAACTTAAGAGCTTTTGGATTTTCTTTCTTGCTTTTGTAGAACCTGGTCCACTTGTGCAACTAGGCTGTGGAACAATTTCTGGAGCTTTAGGAGCAACATGCGTTTACCCTTTGCAGGTTATTAGAACAAGGTACTATCATAACATAATGTACTACTCCCTTGCTTTCTGGTATTTGTGTTCATCTGCATCATCATATACCGATTTTGGTATTTGTATTAACTTCTTTATTATATTTGCTTATTGCTGGGATGTATTTTTTTTTGTTTTCCCAGACTACAAGCTCAACGAACTACATCAGAAGCTGCGTACAAGGGAATGTCTGATGTGTTTTGGAGAACATTTCGGAATGAAGGTTGTAGAGGTTTCTACAAGGGCCTCTTTCCTAATCTTCTCAAGGTTGTACCAGCCGCAAGTATTACATATTTGGTGTACGAGGCTATGAAAAAGAGTCTAGAACTGGAGTAAGAGAAATTTGATGGAGTTGTGTTTGGCAGAAGTGAAAGTAGAGGTAATGACGAATATATACCGATAATAAGATAATTAAACAAGAAGTAACACTGATTGTTTTGAGTTATATGATAGATGATGATTCCCCTTCAGATAATGGGGTGCATAGTTTTGTAGTAAGCAATTTTTTCCCCAAGGCTTATCTAAACAAATGATGAGAAACGGATTATTTGACATAATATGTCTGACTTCCAAGTTTATAGGTATGAAAATGGTGTTAGAACTTTAGATAACGAACAGTGATTGAAACTGAAGCTTGAGCTGAAAGGCTCTATGCTTCCAATAGGAAAAAAAAATAGAAAATTTGCTAAGAAAATGAGAGAAGCAAGAAAGGGAGCATTAACTTGAATGAAAAACACTCATTTACTTTTTATTACTAAACTTCATTGTTTTATAGGTAATAAATAGCACTTAATTTTCACCTAACACACTTATTTTCACCTAATACACTTATTCTCACCTAATACACTTATTTTCACCTAATACACTTATTCTCACTTAATACACCACTTAAATTAAATTACAACAAAACAAAGACTTGGATCACATAAAATAATGGGCTGCTTCTAGATGCTGTATTGGAGGCCACACTTCAACACTCCTTCTTGGTCTCTGTGCAGCAAACACCTATTTGATCTCTCAACTTACAGAACCTTCCCTTGTTGAGGGCTTTTGTAAAAATATCAGCAGCTTGATCTTCTGAGTTGCAATGAATCAACTCAATTTCTTTTGCCTGCTCCATTTCTCAAACAACATGGAGTTTGATACTGAAATGCTTGGTTCTCCCATGGAAGACAGGATTTTTGGCTATTGCTACTGCTGATTTGTTATCACAATAGATCTTTGTAGCATTCTTTTGATTGAGATTTAGATCAGCCATGATCTTTCTAAGCCACTTAGCTTGATTAACTGCTGCAGCAGCAGCAACATATTCCGCTTCTGCAGTTGATTGTGCTACCAAGATTTGTTTCCTTGAACTCCAGCAAAATATGCCCGAACCAAGAGTGAAAGCATAACTTGAAGTACTTTTCCTTTCATCACTTGAACCGCCCCAATCACTGTCAGTATAGCCAATCAATTCAAAATGCTCAGTTCTTTCAAACGATATGCCATAGTTCAGGGTCCCTTTGATGTATCTAAGGACTCTTTTAGCAGCTCTGTGATGGCTTTCATTACAACAATGCATGAATCGAGAAAGTAAACTTACGGTATACATTATGTTTGGTCTAGTAGTTGTTAAGTATAACAAACAATCTACTAAACTCCTATAGGATGATTCACATACCTCTTTAAAATCACCTTGGCTCGATAACTTTTCACCAATAGCCACTGGAGTGCTTACTGCTTTGCAGCTTTGCATTGAAAACTTATTTAAAATTTTCACAGCAAAGGCTTTCTGACTTAGATACATACCCGTCCTAGTTTGTGCGACTTCCATGCCTAGAAAGTAGGTCATCAGCCCCAAGTCAGTCATTTCGAACATCTACTTCATCTTTGTCTTGAAATCATTTAAAACAGCTTTATCTCCTCCTGTCACCAACAGGTCATCAACATACAAGGAGACAATGAGTTATGTTTGAAGTCCTTCCCTCTTGACATACAATGTAGGCTCGCTGATGCTTCTATTAAACCCCAAGGTGGTCAAGTACCCATCAATTCTGCTGTACCAAGCCCTTGGAGCTTGTTTCAAGCCATACAAGGCTTTGTTCAACTTGTAGACCATATCTTCCTTGGCTGGTACCTCAAACCCTTGTGGCTGGTCAACATAAATTTCTTGTTCGAGGAAGCCATTTAGAAAGGCTGATTTCACATCGAGCTGGTGAATTTTCCAATTCATTTAGGCTGCTAAGGCGACTAGCAGTCTTATTGTATCGAGTCTAGCCACTGGAGCAAATGTCTCCATGTAATCCACCCCATATCTTTGGCTGAATCCTTTCACAACCAGCCTAGCTTTTAGTTTATTCAAACTTCCATCTGCATTTAGTTTGGCTCGATAAACCCACTTGACTCCTATAACTTTTCTATTTGAAGGCCTTTCAACTAGCTCCCAGGTTTTGTTCTTCTCGATCATATGCATTTCATCAGCCATAGCTTGTTGCCAACCTTGGTGTGCTTGAGCTTCTTCAAAGCAGGTTGGCTCAACGATGGCTACTTGTGCCCTTTCATAGACTTATGCTAGAGATCTTGTTCCCCTGACTAGCACATCATCATAATCCATTTCTGGACCTTCTCCATCTGATTCAATCTGGCCTATTGTGATTTCTTGAGAAGTATCAACTGGCACATTCTTTTCCCAGTCCCAGCATGCCTTCTCATCAAAAATTACATCCCTGCTCACTAGGACTTTGTTTGTTGAGGGATCAAGAACTCTATAGCCCTTTTTGATTGAGCTATAGCCCACCAGTATGCCTGGTTGAGATCTTTCATCAAGTTTGCTTCTCCTAACTGCTGGAATCTGTGAAAAACATAAACAACCAAAGATTCTAAGGTGAGCCAGTGAAGGCTTGAACCCAAACCATGCCTCAAATGGAGTTTTATGATCCAGGGCTTTGGTTGGGAGTCTGTTTTGCAAATAGGCTGCAGTGTTTACTGCTTCTGCCCATAAAGTCTTTGGTACATTCTTCTCAAACATGAGACATTTGGCCATATCGAGCAAGCTCCTGTTCTTCCTCTCACTGACCCCGTTCTGCTGAGGAGTATAAATATTTGTCAATTAATGTTTTATGCCAGCATCAGTGCATATGGTTTGGAATGAGCTGAAGTGTATTCAGCTCCATTATCTGATCTAAGTGTCTTAAGCTTGTAACCTGTTTCTGTCTCAACCTGTGCTTTAAACTTCATGAACACATGAGATACTTCTGACTTTTGTTTTAGGAAATAAATCCAACAGTATCTTGAATAATCATCAATGAACAAGATGAAGTACCTGTTTCCACTGAGTGATTCAGTCTTTATTGGATCACACACATCAGTGTGCACGAGTTGGAGCTTTTCTGATGCTCTCCAAGCTTGATTTGATGGGAAGGGTTGCCTTGCTTGTTTACCCAACTGACATAATTCACAAACACCTTCCTTAATCACAGAGTTGGTGAAGTTTTCAACTAGACCTTGAGTGATCATTTTGGACATTGATTTGTAGTTAGCATGCCCAAGTCTTTGATGCCAAAGTTTGGAGTCATCGATCGAGGCTGTATAGACTGAGCTTGAGTTGTTTGTCCAGTCAACAACAAAGCTTTTATCAACCATTTTGATTGACATGAGCTTGGATCCTTGTGGATCACTAATCTTGCAGTCCTTGTCCTCGAACGCAACAGTATAGCCCTTGTCTAGCAACTGAGCTATGCTGAGCAAGTTTCTGTCTATCTGAGGCACCAACAATACATTTGAGACAAGTTTGTTGCCTGTAGGTGTGTGTATCAAAACATCACCTTTGCCTTCTGCCTCTATGAAATGACCATTTCCCACCTTGACTTTGGCCTTAAAGCTTCTATCTATTGACTTGAAAATAGAAGCATCTGGTGTCATATGGTTGGTGCAACCACTATCCAGGAGCCACCCTTTGTTGATTTCTTCCTTTGCAGCCAAGCATGAGACTGCAAAAACCTGCTCTTCATGCTCACTGTCCTCCTCAGCTACTCGAGCCTCAACTTTTGGCTGTTGATATTGTGCTTGAGTTGGTTTGCCTTTGTTTTTGCAAACCTTCTCAACATGGCCCTTCTTTTTGCAATACTGGCATATTGCATCTGGCCTGAACCAGCATTTATCCTCAGGGTGACCTGGTCTCTTGCAAAACTTGCAAAGTTGTTTTCCATCCCTTGCAACATCAGGCTTAGGCCTGTTCTTCCATATCTTTTTGCCTTTGTAGACAGTATTGCTCGAGGATGGCTTTGTTTTGGCTTGGAAGGCACCTTCTTGGTGTTCTTCTTGTCTGCTGGCTCTCCTTTGTTCCTGAGCATATAATGCATTGATTAACTCAGTCAAGGAGATGGTAGCCAGGTCTCTCGAATCCACAAGGGATGAGATTTTTGCTTCATATCTCTCAGGTAATATTGAGAGCACCTTCTCCACGATTCTTGCCTCAGCAAACTCTTCTCCTAGCAATCTTATGCTGTTAACTACAGCCATAGTCCTGTCTGAATACTGCTTCACTGTTTCTTCTTCCTTCATTTTTAGATTCTCAAAGTCCCTTCTCAAGTTTAGAAGCTGCTGTTTCTGGTTCTTTCAGTGCCTTGAAACTCCTCACCGAGTTTGTCCCAGGCCTGCTTTGGTGTTTCACAGGCCATGATCCTGGTGAAGATGACATCTGATACACAGTTCTGGATGCATGACATGGCCTTGTGCCTCTTGGTTCTTTCTTCAGCATGTTGTTTCATCTGAGCCACCGTTGGATTGGCTCGAAGGGGTTCTGGCTCAACATCTGAGATCACAACTTGCCACAGATCGAAGGCCTGCAGGTAAGTCATCATCTTAACCTGCCATATGTGGAACCCTTCTCCACTGAAAACTGGTGGTGCAACTGGTGAAAAATTGGCAGCCTTTTGTTTTCAAATTTGAACTATAACAGGTCCACTGAGAATACGGCTCTAGATACCAATTGTTGGAACTTTAGATAACGAACAGTGATTGAAACTGAAGCTTGAGCTGAAAGGCTCTATGCTTCCAATAGGAAAAAAAATAGAAAATTTGCTAAGAAAATGAGAGAAGCAAGAAAGGGAGCATTAACTTGAATGAAAAACACTCATTTATTTTTTATTACTAAAATTCATTGTTTTATAGCTAATAAATAGCACTTAATTTTCACCTAGCATACTTATTTTCACCTAATACACTTATTCTCACCTAATACACTTATTCTCACCTAATACACCACTTAAATTAAATTACAACAAAATAAAGACTTGGATCACATAAAATAATGGGCTGCTTCTAGATGCTGTAATGGAGGCCACACTTCAACAAATGGTACTGTTTGTGGTGAAAAGGCTTAGTAATGGTTCTTTGTCAAGGAGACAGTCTGGTATTATGCTGGTTTTCTTTCTTTTTCTTTTTTTTTAAATGAAAATTTCCATTTAACGCGAAATAAGAAATATTTTTACGTTGCTCCAACATTTCATTCTTCTTTTAAGTGGTTGTATCCGATATATATATATATATATATATATATATATATATATATAAAACACATTAGGACATGGTATGTAGGAGTTATGATTTTTCAAAGGTTTTGTGGAAATCTTGAACAAATTGAGCATACACCTCTACATCTTAACAACAAATGTTGTTGGTATAATAGTAAGGCGCACTGCATTTTTTATAGGAGAAAACACAAGTTCAAATTTTAGAGATGACATTGTTGGGAGAGACAGTTATAGGTCCTTGAAAGGACTAGTGTGGTACAATACTTAGAAAAAAAACCATAGAGAACTTTATAGGCTTCTAAATCTGTTATTATATCAATCACATCATCATTTCGTATGGTGATTAAAGGCATTTTAATATGCCCAATAACGCCCCAAAAATTTTTATTGTCATTAATGGTAATATTTCAAGAATGGAAATCATAATATTTCTAAGAGAGAATTCAGAATTATTAAAAATATTTGTGGAGTTAATTAAATACCGAAAAAGAATATTGAATTTAATTTGGAAAGTAAAACTTGATGAACTATTTTTCTCAATTTAGGAGGTTGAGTAATTTATGGAGAAATATTTTTGTTAATGAAATTATAGAGCAACGAGACATGTGATATATGTTGAATTTTTTTTGAACAAATAGACTGATATTATTAGCACACGGCTCAAAGTGCCAAGAGGTTACATAAAAATAAATCATAAAAGATAAAAATCACTGGAGCAAGAAAATAATAAAAGCAAACAACAAAGAAAAGCAAAAAAGAAACAGATCAAAAATCCAAAACCATAAATGCGCACACAGAAACATTCAAAAAAACCACAAAACCAAAAACAAAATCCACTCTGGCCTTCAAACAAAAGAGAGCACCCACAAATACCACTTGAAAACAACTTCCTTCTCATTGCAAAAAACGATTCAGATTTGAGAGGAAAACCCAAATGCTTTGAAACCAGCTATGGAGATTCAGAGAACCTTCTCCACTACAAAGCAACCTATGACAGTCTTTGATTCGTCTGCATCAAGTTTCTCCAATCCCTTTCCATGGCCCGCGTCATTGAAGCTGGAATTCCATCAACCCAAAGCCCAGATTTTTGGCTTCTTCGCCCTTCCGCTGCCAGGGTATGGGCTGTATCATTAACAGAACGAGGAACAAAAAGGTAAACTACATTTTCAAAAAAAATGTTCTAATTCTCGAATGTGATGGATAATAGGTCTGAGAATCGATTTATCATCAACCCTTGCTTGCAGCTTTTTAATAACTGTCAAAGAATCCCCTTCCATGACCAGACACCGAAAACCCATCATTCGCACGAACAGCAACGACCTTTCACATGCCCGTGCTTCAGCAACGAACGCATCAGCAACATCCTCTATCAGATAAGTTTCAGCTCCTCTAATTTCACCTTTTGAAATTCTGGCTAAAACTGCTAATGTAGAAGTCCTAGAATCTCTTTGAAAGGTTGCGTCAAAATTAATCTTGATGAAACCCACAACTGGAGGCTTCCAATACCCACTTTTCAGAAAACCCTCAAAACCACCGAGTTTCTCTTTGCAAAGATTTACTTCCTCAACATAACCTCGAATGAACCCAAGTACTTCCTGCAAAGAAAATTTGGCACCTTCATGAATCAATTGATTTCTCCTATACCACATGGACCAAATAGAAATCGCAATAATTTGTTTGCTTTGATCATCTGCTGTAAGTGTTATCAACAGGAACAATTTTAATTTGAAGAGAAGCCCATACACCCTGAAGAAGACTACAAGACCACAACAAATGATCAGTGTTTTCTGATGCTTCCTTGCAAAGAGGACAGACTGATTCATTCCTCAACTTTCTTAACAATAAATTACTGTAGTGAGGCAAATAATTGTTAAGCAATCTCCAGATATGTATTTTAATTTTCTCCGGGATGTTAATAGACCACAAAGACTTGTAAAAAGTATTGTAGATATCAGCAGTAGAGTTGATATAGTTGATGTCATGTAAGTAGGCAGTAGCAAGAACACTATAGCCACTTTTCACCGAATACTCTCCGAATCCCTCATACTTCCACACCAGCAAATCCTCCGTTGAAGTCTCAAAAATCGGGATGGAAATAATGCTTTGCGCTTGATCTTCATCCATAAGGCTAAAAATAAGTCCCTTATTCCAGGTGCCTGACTCAGCTTCAATTAATTGATTAACTGTCGTCCATCTTGGATTAATCTGTTGCCCTGATATTCTGTTGTTTTCCACTCAAGGAAACCAATGATCATTCCAAATGTTTACCTTAAAGCCGTTGCCAATTCTCCACATAACTCCATCAGCAATCAAATCACGAGCGTTGCAAATACTCCGCCAGGTAAACGAAGGGTAAGAACAAATCTTGGCTGATAAAATATCTAAATGTAGATAATAACGAGCTTTAAAAACTTTGGCTAAAAGACAATTGGGTTGGGATAAAAGACGCCACACTTGCTTTGCTAATAATGATTTATTAAACAAATGCATGTTTTTGAAACCCAACCCACCAACACTCTTTGGTTTACACAAAACATCCCAATTGCTCCAATGAATACCCTTCAGCGATTTATTATTAGCCCACCAAAATTTATTCATAATACCTTCAAGCTTCCTACATAAGAGTTTCGGCAATTCAAAACATTGCATTGCATAAACTGGGATAGATTGTAAGATTGATTTGATGAAAACTTCTTTACCCCCATCGGTAAGTAGAGTAAACTCCAGCCATCAATGCGTCTTCTGAACCGGTCAATAAAATTGGCAAAAGCCCAACTCTTCTTACGTCCAACCATCATTGGCAACCCTAAGTATTTCTCTGGGTTTAAAGCAACCCTTACTCCCAAAGTATTAGTGATGGAATCCTTGATATTGGCATTAACATTAGCCCCAAAGTATATAAAATTTTTTTCAAAATTCACCCTTTGGCCCGAAATGGTCTCATACTCCTTTCTAACATCACCCGCCACCTTAGCCCCTTCTACAGATGTGTCCCCAAAAAGGATGCAATCATCCGCAAAAAATAAATGGTTAATTGAGTATCTTCCTCTTCCAATAGAAACTCCCCTCATCGACCCCTTATGCTCAGCTTCTTTAATAAGAGTTGAGAATCCCTCAGCACAAATAAGAAAGAGATAGAGACTTAGAGGATCACCCTGCCGTGGGCCTCTCGAAGGTAAAAACCATTCATTGCTCAACTCATTAAGATTCACCGAATAAAAAACCGAGCAAACACATCTTATGACAAGAACAATCCAATCCGCATGAAAACCTAAATAAGTCATCATTCTAGCCAAAAAATCTCATTCAACACGATCGTATGCTTTACTCATATCAAGTTTCAGTGCAAAATTCCCCTTTTTTCCTTTCTTATTCATTTTCAAAGAATGAAGCACTTCATAAGCAATAAGAACATTATTCAAAATATGTCTTCCTGGAAGGAAAGCCCCTTGAGCTTCATTAATACAACTTCCCAAAATAGTACTCATACGATTCACCAAGACTTTCGCGATAACTTTCTAAACAACATTACAAAGGCTTATGGGTCTAAATTGAGTGAGATTTTTCGGTTTATCAACTTTACGAATTAAAAAAATACGGGTTTTATTAATGGTTTCAATCTCAATTTCACCATTCAAAATAGATAAGCAATAGTTAGACATTTCAGGACCAATAATTTGCCAGTACCTTTGAAAGAAAATTGCTGAAAATCCGTCATTGCCGGGGGCTTTCAATGGATCCATCGTCTTAACAGCACATGCGATTTCCTCCTCCGTAAATTGTTGAAGTAGGGATCATTCATATCATCCGTGATTCATTTTTCCACCAACCCAAAAACATGCTTATTTGATCCCATTTCAGAAGCGAATTTTAACATCTCCTCTGTTGTATGAGCCATTGTGCCATTCATACCTTCTAATACATGAATTCGACCGCGATTCTGCCGTTGAACAACCATTTTATGAAAAAAGCTGGTATTTCTATCTCCATATCTCAGCCAGTTGACTCGAGCTCGTTGCTCCCAATAAATTTCTTCTTGATCAGCTTGAAGGTTAAGTCCCACCTGTACATCTGTAATTTCAACAAGAACTTCATCAGTTGGCTCCCGATCATAAAGGCAATTTAATTTTTCCTCCAGTTCCAAACGACTTCTCTTTGATTCTCTAGATCTGATTCTGTTCCATTTCTGAAGATGTTGTCCAAGACCCTTAAGCTTATCAGGGATACTTCTAGTCGTTTCTTCCCAACTTCTTCGAATTTCTCCCTCCAAAGAATTATCCAGACACCAACTAGCTTCAAATCGAAAAGCATCTGAAGACGTATTTTTTCTCTAATTTCCAAAAGTATCCAGCAAAATAGGGCAATGGTCTGAGAATGAATGATTTAAGTGTTCAACTTGGTGATTAGGACAAAAATTAATCTAACTCAAAGTCGGAACACCCCGATCCAGTCTCTCCCTTATGTTTGCAGAAAAAAATCTACCTCTCTCCCATGTAAACCACCTTCCAATGTAGCTAAGGTCATTGAGTCCACAATCTTCCAATGCCATTCGAAAATCATGCATCTGACGATCAGCTAGTAGTCGTCCTCCCTTCTTTCCAAAAGAACTCACAATCTCATTAAAATCCCCCAGGACAACCCAATGGGTCCTTTGATCTTGCCTTAATCGCCTAAGTAATTACCAAGACTCCCTTCTATTCTTTTCTTCTGGGTTCCCATAAAAACCCGTTAAACGCCAAGTAGTATCACATTCAACATCATGGACAAAGACGTCAATATGAAACGATGAAAAAGACTTAAGGCTAATCAATGAATTCCCCTTCCACCCTAACGATAAACCACCTTTTGATCCCACTGCCCCAACATCGATTCCATTTTCAAATCCACATTTTAATCTCATCGATTCCATTTTTTTAGCACTTAATTTTGTTTCCATTAGAAACAAAATTTGGGGATTAACGGCTCTTAACTTATTCTTGAGCCTCTTAACAGTTCGTGATCTCCTCAAACCACGAACGTTCCAACTAATTATTTTCATTACATTCGGCTGCTCTGGTCACCAGAGCTAGCCGTTACATCGGAATGACTTACGTCCCCATTCTTCCCTACTATGAGAGACAAATCCTCCACAATTCTTTGTCGTTTCCTTCCATATTAAGAAAAGGCTCACTTTCCTCTTCCAGCATTAAATCCAAGGGCCCACTCCCAGAGTTATTACTTTGAATTGCACCACTTCCCAATTTGCGCCAGTTTTCAGATTCTTTTATTAAAATCTATTGACTAGGATCCAAAGGGATTAAATTTGAATTTGAATATTGTTGCCACGATTCCTTCCTATAATTATTCCCCAAATCATTCGGCCATTTGCTACTTTGATTTCTACCTTCCATATTCAAACTGCTCCATTGCGAACCATCAGACTGACGGAGCCACCTGCTATCAGCCTTACCGCGCCTCCGCATCTTTGCCCGCAAAGATAAATCCCATCCAAAAATAATATTTGTTGGCTCAATCCGAAGCCGAAAAGGGCAGAAACTCTCACCATGCCCCAATTTGCCACAAATGAAACAGAAAAGGCTCAATTTCTCATATTGAAAACGGGCATATACTGTCTTGCCTTTCCCAATTTGGATCTTTTTCCTCTTTTTCAATGTAGAAGTAACATCCAATCGAGCACGAATTTGCATAAACCGTTTAAAACCCGAAGCCAGAATAACAGTATCATATTCTAAAAAGTTTCCCAAAAAATCACCAAATTGTCTTGCCATATGTTCAGTCATCAGATCTGGGGGCAAGTAATGAATTTGGACCCAAAATTTAGTGAAATTTAATAAGATATCTGACGGATATTCTCCTTGCTGAATTTTTTACAGAATGAGAAGATGGTTATTGAAAAACCAAGGAGTACCCGAGATCACTCTTTGCATATCAATCTCATGGAAAAACTGGAAAAGATACCTCTTTTCACCTAGATCTGATATACATATCCCTCCAATCGGATGCCATAAATTAGCCATAGGGTTGCGTAGAGAAGGGAAATGGACAATACTATCAATGAGACAGCGTCCCACTAAACAAATCCGATAATCCTGATCTCCTACCGTCGCTTCCTCCTGGAACGCCTCCTCTTCCTCATCACGAAGTCTCAGATTGGCTAAATCATCCTCCATATCAAAGCCACACTCAAAAAGAACAAAAAACAATGAAAAAGAAAAAGACTCTTACAAAAAAACAGCTCTTCCTATTGGAATAGCATGTCAAACGACAGACAGAAGACTCGTGTCAAACGACAGACTTAAATCAATGGAAAATCTTGACATTATGTTTTTGGGGTTAATTAAGATTTTCAGAACTTTTAGAAGGCTTAATAAATATTTTTAGAAGGCTTAATGAGAATTTTTAAAATTTTTGGGTGTCAAACTATATATGTTGAACTTAAAATTTGAAGGAAAGAGAATATAAGAAAACATTAGTTGTATGATAATCATTGGATTAAACTTGTGATTTAATCTTAGCCATTAAAACTCATTAATTTAGGCCTTTGAATTTAATCTCATGTGCAATTTTTTCTATTTATTTTGAAAGGATTTGGACAATTTTAAGAGTGATTTCTACCCCTAAATCGTTGGGTAAGCTATAAAAATAGTCACTTTTGTTTGTCTCAAATTATATTTTAATCACTTAATTTTGAAATGTTACGTTTTTGTCACTTATGTTATTGTTTTATTATGAAGTGGTCACTCTACCGTTAAACTCTATTACCTCTCTAACGGCAGTCCTATGTGGCAGTCCAAATGGGTTTTAAATGTCAACTTGAATGTGCAGCTACTAGGATAAAAATAGGTTTTTTAATTAAATAAAATTAATTTGGATTGCCATATAAGACATCCCAGTTGGCATTTAAAACTCATTGAGACTGCCACGTAGGACTGCTATCAGGGAGGTAACAGAGTTTAATAGTAGAGTGATCACTTTGAAACAAAACGATAATGTAAATGACTAAAATGTACTATGAGACAAACAAAAGTGACTATTTTTATAGTTTATCCTAAATCATTTAACTCAAGCAACCATTGGATTTTATACATGATATTATGAGATAGAAAATGGAGAAATCCCAGCTGTTGAAAATGGGGAGAAAGGTAGTCTCTTTCCATTTCATTTTGATCTCCCACTTGAAGGCTTCTAGAAAACCCATGAAAAATGTTACTTTATAGATTTTTCTAAGCTTAATTTCAAACCTAGAATCTATGGATTTAGAAAGTATTTTTATTTTAGTTGACTGTATGTAATTGAAAAAGGAAGAGGTTGAGAAGATGTAAAAGGGGAGATTAGGGGGTGGTGTCAATTTTAAGCTTCATAGAATATAGGCTCTTTTGAATTTCATATTACCATGGAATCTTTATGTTGCGCGTAATATCTTTATTGTGTATTTTACATGTCACAATTTGGTATACAATTTATGCGTCTAACCAGTTGAATAATTATTAATAAGTATGTAAATTAGACTAGAAAATCAAAAATACTATGAATTGTTATAAGGTATGTGTGTTTGTGTGTGTGATGATATATATATATTAATTTTTTATCCCGTTTGTATTAATTATTTTTTTAAAATATATATACTTTTTCACAAATAATATGAAAAATTTTGTTTTAATTACTATAAATATTATTTAATGTATAATATTTA